>CM035424.1:123975908-124575908 GCA_020310875.1 Ceratopteris richardii
TGAAGGATCAAGTTCCAGAACTTGATTCTAATATGCCAAAAGCAAGCTCCAAGCAAAAAGTTCCAGAGATACATCTAGACAAGATAGGAGACATGAACGAAGGTGAAGAAGGTAATACTTATCTTCTGATCACCTATCAGGATTACACAATCAAAGCAATTGTAGATTCAGATGTTGGTGATCGATGAGGCAAACCCACATTAAAACCAACTAGGATGAAGCTTCAAATGGCAGACGATCATTTTGAAAGACCTCTAGGATTGCTTGAAGGGATAACTCTAACCACTTGTGGTGTAGAGTTTGAACATACATTTGTCATATGTGACTTTGAGAAAAATAATGTTTATGAGATGATCCTAGGAAGACCTTTCCTATGACAATTGCAGATAGTACAGGATTGGGGAACCAATGGCTTGTACTTATAGCACTTAGGGGTCACCACTAAGGTCAATTTGAAGGATTACACCTTCAGAGATGTACCACCCGTACAGTGGAATCCTATCCACAAAGCAAAAGAAGATTCTATCTCTGTGCATTCTGGAAGTTCTCCTGACCCATCTTGGCTGCACAAAGATACTCATTTGTGGATGTGCAAGGTTGCAGAGGAAGAGGAAAAGCACCTAAAAGCAAGAGAAGAAGGAACTTCCCCAGGAGATAGACCTGTTAAGGACCCAACCTATACACCGATGATATTTCCAGATGAGGAATTTGCGCCTCACGGTTGGGCAGAATTTTTAGCTACCATGGACATTGCAGTCAATGAAGAAAAATGGACACCTCATTGTGATGAGGAGGGTTATGATATTTCAGTGTTCATGTGTCAACCTTTGCTAGAAGAGTGTGACCCTAGTGATGTCATAGAAGAAGAAGAGAATGACGATGATCTAGAGTCCATTGTGATGGATAGTTGCTTCTTCTTAGAGGAGCACTATCTAGAAGATGTAGGAGTATTGACTCAAAAAGAAGAAGAACCTCTCACAAGCATTAAAACTGTAAATTCAAAGGATGGAAGTGAAGGAGGTCAAAAGAAAAAGAAGAGAAAAGTTGTGAAACAAGAAGAGGAGGAATCATTGTTTGAAGTACCAGAAAACTTCGAGAAATATGAAGTGGAAGACCAAAAGATTTTGGTACGAATGCCTAAGAGAGAGGCCATTCTAGGAGAAGCATATGACAATAAAGAAAAGACCAAAAATATTGTAGTGGCCATTGAAGGGAATGAAGAGAGATGTATATACATAGGAGATGACCTAAGTGCAAAAGAAGAAGCAGAGCTTGTGGCTTTATTAAGGGAATATAGGGACGTGTTTGCATGGCACTATAGAGATTTGAAGGGAGTAGATCTGAAAATTTTCTCTCATACTATCCCCATGACCGCTGATGACAAGCCCACCAAACAAAAGCCCTACACATATAATGACACTTATGCAGCTAAAATAAAAGAAGAAATTGATAGGTTGATCGAAGCTGGATTTATCTATGAGATTGAGCATATTGAATGGGCGTCCCCCATTGTCATGGTGCCCAAGAAGAATGGAAAATTGTGAGTGTGCATTAACCTTAAAAAAGTTAATGCTGCTACGATTCAAGATAGTTATCCACTTCCAATCACCGAACATTTATTGGAGCGTGTTGCAGGCAAGGAATTTTATAGCTTCCTTGATGGATTTTCAGGCTACAACCAAGTAGCCATTGCCCCAGAAGATCAACAAAAAACAGCTTTTGCCATAGAGTGGGGAATATTTGCATTTCGTGTGATGCCATTTGGTCTCACCAATGCACCTACAACATTCCAAAGGCTCATGTGTCATGTCTTCAAAGAGTTCTTGCTGAAGAGCTTAGAAGTATATGTGGATGATTTATGCGCTCACTCCCAAGAGAGAAGATGCCACATCCCTGAGCTCAGACATATTTTCAACAAGTGTAGAGAATATCGAGTGTGTCTGAACCTAGAGAAGTGTGTGTTCATGGGTATGACAAGGTAAAATCTTAGGTCACATTGTTTCTAAGAATGGACTATCAACAGATGAGGATAAAGTAAGAGCCATAGCAGAGTTGCCAAGACCAAGGAGTGTTAAAGAGGTTCAAGCCTTTATGGGCCATTCAGGATATTACCGTAGGTTTATCCACATGTATGCAATAATAGCTAAACCTCTTTATGGTCTCTTGACAAATTTTGAGTGGACTAACAAATGGGAGAATTCCTTCAATGAGCTAAAGAGACGCTTGTGCACAACACCAATACTAACCACTCTAGATTGGAATAAACCATTCCATGTCCATGTGGATGTATCCAATCATGCAATAGGATGTGTGCTTGCACAACCCATAGTTGAAGGAAATATAGATATACCCATTGTATATGCTAGCAGACAGTTGAATGCAGCTGAGCGAAACTATACAACAATGGAAAGAGAAGGCTTAGGCATGGTGTAGCTCAGTGATGAGTAGCACCTCCTTTAATGTCAATCTAGGAAGACGTGAGGATGGTATGATGACCGCGAGCAAGTGAAGGCACACATGCGTGAGTGAGAAGCACACAAACATGCACACACATCCACACACACACACACACACGGCAAGAACAAAGAGGAAGACAATGGAGTACTTTTAGATTACTTCCAAAATGCTCATACAAGTTCAATTATATTACAAGCTAACCTCAAAAATGAGCTCTCTAGCTCTATTTATAGTTTTTGACTAGGTATTGGCTCTGTCCAGACCTAGTGTCCAACCTAGTTAAAAATTAGGTTCTAGGGCCTGTTTGAAGGCTCAAACGGAGTCTAAAAAATATGAAAACTGGTACGTAGCTACTTCTATTGCTCCTCAAGCTAAAGGACTCCTTGTCTTGCACAAAATGGAGCTACAAAAATATGAAATGGTATTTACAATGGTTTTTAGTGATGAAAATCACTATTTTTGTAGGGATTTCTTCTGACAATTTGGCATACACTTCCTCGAGCTCCCTACTTGCTCCTTCTTCTTATGTGTCCACCTCCTTGATGTGCTTCAACTTCGGAAAAAATAATGGCCTACTTGCGAGATCTTCTTTGACTACTCTATCTACTTGTGCCTTCTCTTCGCTCTGACTCCCCACGTAGGCTTCCCTGTCTTGTGAGTCCTTCAGTTCCTTGACTACTGCCAACACCCTCCCCTCTCTCGCGTCTATCGTCTCTGACAGACCCTTGTCTAGCTGAGCGTTGGACATAATATTGAACCACATCGGAAGCAAGGTGGTGTTCTTGTTTGGTCAACACATTGCACAGAATCTTATTTGTGCTTTCAGCTTGCCCATTAGCTTGTGGGTGATAGGGGGCATACTTTTTGTGTACTACCAAGAATTCTTGGAGAAGATTTTCAATAACTTCATTCAAGAAGTGAGTGCCTCTATCACTTACTAGCTCTATGGGTAGCCCGTATCTAGTGAACACATTCTCAAATAAAAACTTTGCTGTCGTTTGTGCATCGTTCTTTGTCGTAGCTTTTACTTCTACCCACTTGGTTAGATAGTCTGTGGCAACAATGATATACTCAGCATGGGAACCCTTAGATGGGGGATTAATAGGACCCACAAAGTCTATTCCCCACTTAGAGAATGCCCGTCCATCCATCATAGGTTTCAATGGCATCTCATCCTTGCGTATAGGATACTGAGTTCGTTGACACACATCACACCTCTTCACATAGGTATGTGCATCCATGTGAAGGGTAGGCCACCAAAGACCTGCAAATAGTATAGCCTTGATCACCTGATCTGGTCCAAAATGTCCCCCTGCTACACCTTGGTGAGCAGTTTCCAAGATCTTGAGATATTCACTCTCATGAACACATAATCTGAGGTAACCATCTTTACCACGCTTGTATAGATTGTCACCAATGAGTGAGTAATCTAGGGCTTCTTGTTCTAGATTTCTTTGTCTGGCCAATGTCATATCTTGAGGGAATGTTTTCGTCCTCAGAAAGGCTATTAATGGTTCACTCCAATCTGGCACTATGGACACTTGATAAAGAGTGGCATGTTCCACAGGTGGTTTAGTGTAGCAGATTGGGCATTCCTTGCACAACTTATGGACATCAGCCTCCATAGTAGGCCAATGCACTCCAAGTCTCCTTAAGGTCTGTAAGGCTCTTTGCTTTCAGTAGTGTTGCTCTAGTGCACCTACATGTGCTAATTGCAACCATTTAGCATACTCATCTTCTTCCACACAACAGGCTAATATCCCTTGATCTGTATGCTTGTACATGCTTCCAGCCATGATCTGGTATTTCTGGGCTTTTCCTATCTCTCTATCCTGTGTGTTTATTACTGGGTGGTTAGGCCCATATGTCAATATTGGCACTAGTGTCTTAGCCCACTGAGGTACAACTTCTAAATTAAATAAGTAAGCATCAGGAAGATCATCTGATACTCCTTGTGGGGCTTCTCCTGATGTGAGTCTTGAGAGGTGGTCCGCTCTCAATTGAGACTTGCCTTTCCTCACCACAACTTCAAAGTCATACTCCATTAGCAAGAGGAACCATCTTACTAATCTGCCTGTATTGCATGGCTTGTTCACAAGATATAACAATGCTTGATGGTCAGTAAAAAATTTAAACTGATTTGCAAGCAAATAGTGTCTAAACTTCTTAACTGCATATACCATGCCTAATCCTTCTTGTTTAGTGGTAGTATAGTTTCGTTCAGCTGCATTCAACTGTCTACTAGCGTAGGCAATTGGAAGATCCATGTTACCTTCACCAATAGGTTGTGCGAGTACACATCCAATAACATAATTGGATGCATCCACATGAACATGAAATGGCTTATTCCAATCTGGTGTGGTCAAGATTGGTGCTGAACATAATCGTCGTTTAAGTTCATTGAAGGAGTTCTCACACTCTTCAGTCCACTCAAAGTTGGTTAAAAGTCCATACAGAGGCTTTGTTATGATGGCATACATGTGTATAAACCGTCGGTAATAACCACAATGCCCCATGAAAGCTTGTACTTCCTTGACATTCTTTGGCTTAGGTAGCTCCGCAATAGCTTTCACTTTTTCCTCAACCGTGGATATGCCATTCTTTGACAGTATGTGTCCTAGAATCTTGCCTTGCCTGACCATGAAAACACACTTTTCTGGGTTCAAGCAGACTTGATATTCTCTACATTTGTCAAATATTTTCCTGAGTTCAGGTATATGTGTCTGTCTAATGTTGGAATGAGCACAGAGATCATCAACGTAGACTTCTAAATTCTTCCTTAGGATTTCTTTGAACACATGACACATCAGTCTCTGAAAAGTGGCAGGCGCATAAGTCTGAATGGCATTACCCTAAAGGCGAATATGCCCCACTCTGTGGCAAAAGTTGTCTTATGCTTGTCTTCTGGAGCTATAGCCACTTGATTGTAGCCCGAGAATCCATCAAGGAAGCTGTACACTTCCTTGCCTGCTACTCTTTCTAGTAGATGCTCTGTGATAGGAAGTGGATAGTTATCTCGGATAGTGGCTGCATTAACGTTCTTCAAGTTAATGCACACATGTAGCTTTCCATTCTTCTTGGGCACCACTACAATGGGGGATCCCACTCAGTGTGTTCAATTTCATATATAAATCCAACTTCTACCAGTCTATCTATCTCCTCTTTGATCTTAGCAGCATAATTATCGTTATATGTATATGGCTTCTGTTTGGATTGTTTGGCCTCTGAGGTCATGGGGATAGTGTTTGAGCATATGTTAGGGTCGACACCTTTCAAATCCTTGTAACTCCAAGCAAAAACATCTCGGTACTCTCTTAGTAAGGCTATCAACTCATACTCCTCCTCCTCAGTGAGGTCATGTCCTATGTAGGTGCATCTTTCTTCTTCTTCTTCTTCTATGGCTACAACTACTTTTTTGGTGGTTTCTTTGTTATCATAGGCCTCTCCTGATTGAGCCTCACGTTTAGGCATTCTTATCATGACTCTCCTATCATCTATCTCATACTTCTTGAAATTGTCAAGAACCTCAAACAAAGATTCTTCTTCTTCTGGGGTGACTTCTTTCTTCTTCCTCTTCTTGCCTTCACTCTTGGCAGTCACTTGTGTGGTTAACCTCACATCATTAGTAAGTTCTTCGTGTCTCTGGGGTTGAAATTCTACTTCAAGGAAGTATTCTTCATCTGATGCAAAAGGTGGGTCCATAATGATTGACTCTAGATTAGTCACTCGCATCCTCAAATGCATCAGGGCCAGGTTCGCATTCTTCTAGAATTGAGTCTCCCATGATTGGCTCTATGGAGAAGACTGAAATGTCATAGCCATCCTCATCACAATGGGGTGTCCATTGTTCTTCATTGATGGCTACATCCATTGTTGCTAAAATTTCTGCCCAACCATGAGGTTCAAATTCTTCGTCGGGAAATACTACAGGTGCATAGGCTGGGTCTTGAATTGATCTATGTGTTTCCTTCGCACCTATCTCTCTGGCTTTTCTCTCTTCTCTTCTTCTACTGCTACTTTGCACATCCATAAGTGGGTGTGTTCATGCATCCATGAGGATCCTGATCCTATGGAATGCACTGACTCGGTATCATCTTTAGCTCTATGGATGGGGTTCCATTGGATAGGGGGTACATCTCTGCGAGAGTACTCCTTGAGATTAACTTTGGTCATGACACCTAAGTGTTTCAAATACAAGGAGTTGGTTCCCCAATCCTGTACCACCTGCAACTGTCGCATAAATGGTCTTCCCAAAATCATCTCATAGGCATGATTTTTGCTAAAGTCACATATAGAAAATGTATGCTCAAACTCTACACCACATGTAGTGAGAGTTATTCCTTCTAACAGCCCTAAGGGTCTCTCTATGTGACCATCAGCCATTTGCAATTTCATTCTCGTTGGCCTGAGTGCTCGCTTGCCCCAACGCTTCCATAGGGAAGTGGTAGCAATTGCGACTCCTGCACCTGAGTCTAGAATGGTGTAGCTCAAGCGTAAGCACCACCTCCTTTACTTGTCAATCCGCGGAGACGTGAGGACCGGTATGAAGACCACGAGCAAGTGAAAGCTCAAGTGCGTGAGTGAAAGCACACAAACATGCACACACATACACACACACGTGCACAAAGTAAGATCAAAGAGAGGAACAATGGAAAGCTTTGATTGCAAAAGAGTTCTCTTACAAAAGCTCTATTCTCTAACAAGCTAACCTCAAAAATGAGCTTTCTAGCTCTTTTTATAGTTTTTTGACTAGTTTTGGCTCTGTCCAGACCTAGTGTCCGGCCTAGTTAAAAATTAGGTTCTAGGGCTTATTTGAGGGCTCAAACAAAGTCTAAAAATTATGAAAATTGGTAGGATGATACTTATAATACTCCTCAAGCTCAAGGACTCCTTGGCTTGAACAAAATGGAGTTACTAAAAATAGAAAATGGTATTTACAATGGTTTTTAGTGATGAAAATCATTATTGTTGTAGGGGATTCTTCTGAAAATTTGACATACACTTCTTGGAGCTCCCTACTTGCTCCCTTCCCTTGTGTGTCCACCTTTTGATGTGCTTCCATGCTTTGTCCTTGACTTTGAGCTTCAACACTCCCCCCCCTCTTGAGTCTGTCGTCCCTGACTGACCCTTGTGGTAGTGGTTGTTCCATGTAGTGCTTTGAGAGGTAGTATCCATTCTGGATGAACAAGAGCGCCTATCTTCCAAATTTGGTAGCATTGGTTGTCGGGTTCTTCATTTGTCACTGCAAGCCTTTGCAAGTCGTAGTCCCTTGGTATGTGCTTCTTTCGTGGATTCCACATGAATGTGTCGTTGTGAGCTTTCAAAGATTGTGAGTTGCTCAAAAGAGGTTATCAAGATTGAGTTGGAGCAACTGCTAGCTTCGAATTGCTTCCTAAGTCTTGATGTTGCCCCCAGGATGTTCTCTAGCTCTTCTAAAGATGATGTTCAGAGTATTCATGCCAAGTATTCATAACCCATAGTGAATGATGGGTAAGTGTGTCAGTGCATGGGTTGAAAAAATTATGTGCCTTGTGCATGGCCTTGTAATGTAGCCCTATGCATGCTTACTTGGGAAATGCATTGGAAGAAGTATGGTGCAAAAATTTGGGGTCGTGAGTGAAGTGCTCAAGGGTATGTTGATGAAGAGGTTTCCTACGCTATCATGGTTATAATGTGGCCCAAATAGGAGATTCTTACCATAGTGGAAGGTCAGTCGATGCGAATCTCTTTGTGTTGTACACATGTCATTGTGAGGGACCATTGGTTGGTCTATCATTGTCGATGAATGCCCTGGTTGATGGTCCATAGATGGGATATTCTTCGAGCACCGGGTCCTGTTCCCTCGCTTCAAAGCAGCATTTGCCATATACCGAGAATCGAATTTCTTTATATTCCTTGACAAACAGCATTGGGTAACTACACCGAGCTTAGTTTCACATCTTCTCTTTAGCTCACCCTAAGCAGGAGTCTTCTCACCTTCAAGCTCTTCCCTCCTACCATGGTAAGGGAAAACAATAGTTGTGGATGCCCTATTCCTGCCAAGTGCTTGACATCTACCAGATAAGGCATCAATAATATCATTTGCTAGCCGAGACACACTTCTTATCCAGATTGATAAATGCCCAGTAATAGATAGTTCCACCTTCAACTAAGCATGACTCATTCATGTTTCATGAGCCAAACCTGGGAACAAGTTCTTCCTCTCTTTCTTTTTTTTTAATTTTTTAATTTTTTTAATTTTTTTTAAATTTTTATTTTTAATAGAGGAACAACATCACAAAACAAGAAGACAAAGTTTAGTATCAATCAATAAAAATCTTTGACATGTGTCAATGTGCTCTTGTGCTTGGGATTCTCAAGTGTGTCTATGCACGGCCGTGTAATGTGGCCCTATATTAATGCATACTTTGGAAATGCATGACCTGAATGGTGCAAAAGACAGGGTTGTGCAAGGAGCACATGGTTGTCGCTCGTCGAGGCCTGATGTCACCTGCAGATGTTGATGTCATCTTTGTTGGAGGTATCCATTGGATCTCGAGATGACCACTGATCCTTCCTCTTGATAGGGACCCATTTTAGAACAGCATTTGGCACTGTAGAGATTACTTCAGGCGTCTTCCTCGTTGGATGCTTTCTGAACTGTGGTATCCAGTGTGGTTGGCGCTTTGGTTCGATGGAGGCTACTTGTATTTTTGGCTTCCAACCCCATATCCTTTTTGCACGTCTTCCTACTATTGTTGAAGAGCTGATTTGATCTCCTTTCGGTCTCTGTACGTGGTTCTTACCCTCTTCTCCTTTTGGCTTCTTTGTTGAGACCTTTCGCATGTGGGAGAACATAGGTTGTTGTAGATGTAAGAGCTTCTTAGGTACCCACATCTGTAATCGCCCTTGTTGAGCTTCCACTAATTTCTTAGGCACCCAAACTCGTTGGATACCTTGTGATTGAGCTTATTCGAGCCACTTCCTTCATCTTCTGACCTGGTTGGCTTTCCTGGATGGGATTTGTGGGGCCAAGGCTGGTGGTTTCTCTCCTTTGTGTACCCATATCTGCTTCATGCTCGACACTACCTTCCTTTGGAAATCTCGTCGTCTATTTGATATAGCAGTTGTTCTCTTCGGTTGTGCTTGCTTTGTTGGTTGAGTTGTTGTGGTGACATTAGTCCTTGCCCCAGAGGAGGAGTCCGTTTGTCGTTGAGCCTGTTCTTCCACGATTGACTCCTTCTGCATCATAGAGCTTTTGACACATACAACATCTTCTTCCATATGATTAGTCTTAGAAGAGCTAAGAGAGTGTGTGGTGCCATGATCTAGGAGCATGCAGTTCTCTAATTCTAATGTAATGCATTGTTCATGTACCCAAACTTGAAGAATTTGACTTCTTAGGTTTAAGTTAATTGCATGGTCATAGATCCAATCTTGACCCAAGACAAGTGGTTCTGTAAGGTTCTCATCTTCACACACTAGTGCCTTGACTTTCATTGGAACATCTTGAAGGTAGATGGGAAGTTCCACCTCGCCCAAACAAGGGGTTTCCACACCTCCCAATCCTATGAGATAAGCTTCTATGGGATTGATGTTCAACTGCAAGTCTTGGCAGTAGGAAAGTCTAACTGCACTACTTGCTGCACCTGAGTCAATCAATGCTTTCACAGTCCTTGCACCCTTCCCTTGTCCTATCTCTATGGCTCACAAAGGGTCTTTGGTCAATGACTTGAGAAGTCGTTATGCCTGACTTTTGGCACATATCCATGTGATATTTTGGGGCTTTTGAGTTGACATCTAGGCCTAATCGTCTTAACTTATTTCACCTAATACGCTCTCTGGCCTCTGCCTGTGCTTCTTCTCTCACTCTTAACTCTTCCTCTTTTCGCTTCTTAGCAGTGTTGAGTCTCATTAGCATATCCTCAGTAAGAGGTTCTTGATATAACTTGACTCTACAGCCACTAATATAGTTTGGCAAGATATCTCCTTCTAGAGTGGCCAACTGAACTGCACCACTAGGGGAAATTCTATTAATGATCATGGGTCTGTATCCTCTTTTTTCCAACTTACGGGCATGTTGTTTTAGTGTGTAAACCAACACTAGATATCCCTCTTTCAATCCCTTATCCTTGATGTGTGCATCAAAGTATGCCTTTTGCCTCTTCTTTGCAGTGTAGATGCCTGCTGCCGCTCGTAGCCTCGTCTCACCTAAGCGTTCGAGATCAAAGATCCTAGAGGACAATTCATGCCCATTCCACTCATACTCTTGTGCTACTTTTAAGGCAGGGATTAAGAAATCTAGTGGTAGCACAGCGTTCTGTCCGAAGACCATCTGAAATGGGGTGGCGTTGAGTACCATTTTGTAGGCAACTCGATAAGCCCAAACAGCATGATGAAGTTGTTTGTCCCAATCAGAGCGTTTATTATTTACCAGTTTCGTCAATATGTTACAGAGGATCTTATTGGTGCTCTCGGCTTGTCCATTAGCTTGTGGGTGATAGGGGGCAGACTTCTTATGTATCACCCAGAATTCTTGGAGAAGATTTTCAATGACTTCATTCAAGAAGTGTGTGCCTCTATCGCTCACCAACTCTATTGGTAGTCCATATCTCGTGAACACATTCTCGAATAAGAACTTAGCCGTGGTCTGAGCATCATTCTTTGTTGTGGCTTTCACTTCTACCCACTTGGTAAGGTAATCTGTGGCTACAATAATATACTCTGCATGGGAGTTTCTAGCTGGGGGGTTAATAGGACCTACAAAGTCTATACCCCATTTCGAGAATGCACGTCCTCCCATCATTGGCCTCAAAGGCATTTCATCTTTTCTAACTGGATATTGTGCACGTTGGCATGTGTCACATTTCTTCACATAGGTATGAGCATCCATATGAAGAGTGGGCCACCAAAGTCCTGAGAATAGAATGGTCTTGATTACTCGCTCAGGGCCGAAGTGTCCACCTGCAACACCGCTGTGTGCAGTTTCTAAGAGTTTTAAATAGTCTGATTCATGAACGCACAGTCTTAAGTAACCACCTTTGCCTCTTCGGTATAGGTTCTCTCCTACTAAGGCATAGCCTTGAGCCTCTTGCTCCATGCTTCGTCTTCTTGCTAGACTAGCCTCTTTGGGTAATCTTCCCAATCTCATAAACTCTACCAATGGAGCACTCCAATCTGGAATTAATGACACTTGATAAAGGGTAGCATGCTCCACTGGTGGTCTCTCTCTGCACATTGGACAATTCTTAATCCACTCATGTATTTCTTTGTCCATGCTAGGCCAATACACTCCTAAACATTTCAGATTTTGTAATGTGCGCTGTTTAGAATAATGATTTCCTAGCAATCCTTCATGAGCTTGTTGCAACCTGTTACTATGTTTATCGTCCTCAACACAACAAGCTAATACACCCTCAGTGTCTTGTTTGTACATGCTTCCTGCTAATATGTGATATTTTTGTGATTTTACAATTTCTTCTTGTGATGTTTTCACATTCTTATTTGCAGGGCCAAAGATTAGGACTGGTACCAACTTATTTGCCCATTTAGGAACAACTTCTAAATTGAACAGATAAGCATCAGGTAGTTCATCAGACACTCCTTGCGGTGACTCTCCTGAAGTGATGCGAGAAAGGTGATCTGCCCGAAGGTGGGTTCTACCTTTTTTGACAACAATTTCAAAGTCATACTCCATTAGTAAGAGGAACCATCTTACTAAGCGTGCAGTATTGCAAGGTTTATTGACCAAATATAACAAAGCTTGATGATCAGTGAAAAACTTGAACTTGTTGGCCAATAAATAGTGTCTAAACTTCTTCACAGCATATACCATGCCTAAGCCCTCTCGCTCCGTTGTGGTATAGTTTCGTTCAGCTGCGGTGAGCTGTCTACTAGCATATGCTATGGGCAAGTCTAAGTTTCCTTCACTTGTGGGTTGTGCTATCACACATCCTATGGCGTGATTGGATGCATCCACATGGACATGGAATGGTTTATTCCAATTAGGAGTGGTCAGTATTGGTGCTGTGCACAAACGTTTCTTCAGTTCATTGAAAGAATTCTCGCATTCGTCGTTCCACTCAAAATTAGACAACAAGGCATAAAGGGGTCTAGCTATGATTGCGTACATGTGGATAAACCTGCGGTAATATCCACAATGGCCCATAAAGGCTTGTACCTCTTTAACATTCCTTGGCCTTGGTAGCTCCGCTATGGCTCGTACCTTATCTTCATCTGTTGAGATTCCATTCTTAGAAACAATATGACCTAAGATTTTGCCTTGCCGCACCATGAACACACACTTTTCAGGGTTCAGACACACTTGATATTCTCTACACTTGTTGAAGATTTGTTTGAGCTCAGGGATGTGAAATCTTCTTTCTTGGGAATGAGCACATAAATCATCCACATATACTTCTAAGCTCTTTCGCAAGAAGTCTTTGAAGACATGACACATGAGCCTTTGGAATGTTGCAGGTGCATTGGTGAGCCCAAATGGCATCACACGAAATGCAAAGATTCCCCACTCTGTAGCAAAAGCTGTTTTGTGTTGATCTTCGGGGGCAATGGCTACTTGATTGTAACCTGAAAACCCATCAAGGAAGCTATAAACTTCCTTGCTTGCAACACGCTCCAAAAGGTGTTCCGTGATTGGAAGTGGATAACTATCTCTGATAGTAGCGGCATTAACTTTTTTAAGGTTAATACACACTCGCAACTTTCCGTTCTTCTTGGGCACCACTACAATGGGGGACACCCATTCAGTATGCTCAATCTCATAGATGAATCCAGCTTCAATCAACCTATCAATTTCTTCTTTTATTTTGGCTGCATAGGTATCATTATATGTGTAGGGCTTCTGTTTGGTGGGCTTGGCATCAACAGTCATGGGGATAGTATGAGAGCAAGTTCTTGGATCTACCCCTTTCAAGTCTCTATAGTGCCACGCAAACACATCCCTATATTCCCTTAATAGAGCTACAAGCTCCATTTCTTCTCTTGCACTTAGGTCATCTCCTATATATGTGCATCTCTCTTCGTTCTCTTCAATGGTCACTACAATTTTCTTGGTCTTTTCTTTATTATCATATGATTCTCCTATGATGGCCTCTCTCTTAGGCATTCGTACCAAAATTTTGCGGTTGTCAACTTCATATTTCTTGAAGTTTTCTGGTACTTCAAACAATGATTCCTCCTCTTCTTGTTTCACTGCTTTTCTTTTCTTTTTCTTTTGACTGCTCTCACTTCCATCCTTTGAATTTACCGTTTTAATACTTGTGAGAGGTTCTTCTTCTTTCTGGGTGAACACTCCTATATCTTCTAGATAGTGCTGCTCTGAGTTAAAGCAACTATCCATCACAATGGACTCTATATCATCGTCATTCTCTTCTTCTTCTATGACATCCCTAGGGTCACATTCTTCTAGCAAGGGTTGACACATGAACATTGAGATATCATAACCCTCCTCATCACAATGAGGTGTCCATTGTTCTTCATTGACAGCAATGTCCATGATGGCTAAGATTTCTGGCCAGCCATGAGGCTCAAATTCCTCATCTAGAAAGATCATCGGTGTATAGGCTGGGTCTTTAACTGGTCTATCTCCTGGTGAAGTTCCTTCTTCTCTCACTTTCAAGTGTTTTTCCTCTTCCTCTGCGACCTTGCACATCCACAAATGAGTATCTTCGTGCAGCCATGATGGATCACGTGAACTTTTAGAATGCACAGAGATGGAATCTTCTTTCGCTTTGTGGATAGGATTCCACTGTAGGGGTGGCACATCTCTGAAGGAGTAATCCTTCAAATTGACCTTGGTGGTGACCCCTAAGTGCTGCAAGTACAAGGAGTTGGTTCCCCAATCCTGTACTATTTGCAATTGTCGTAGGAAGGGTCTTCCTAGGATCATCTCATAGACATTATTTTTCTCAAAGTCACATATAGCAAATGTATGTTCAAACTCTACACCACAAGTGGTTAGAGTTATCCCTTCTAGCAATCCTAGAGGTCTTTCAAAATGACCGTCGGCCATTTGAAGCTTCATTCTAGTTGGTCTTAATGTGGGTTTGCCCCATTGCTTCCACAAGGAGGTGGTCGCAATAGCAACACCAGCACCTGAATCTATGATTGCTTTGGTTGTGTAACCTTGGTAGGTGATTGGAAGATAAGTATTACCTTCTTCACCCTCACACATGTCCCCTATTTTGTCTAGAGGTATCTCTGGTACTTTTTGCTTAGATCCTATTTTTGGCATATTGGACTCAAGTTCTGAGACCTAATCCTTCACATGATTCCATAGCTCAGGTTTTGCTTTGAGCAGCTCTTCTACAGTGAGGTGACACTGAACCTTAGTGTTCTTCACGACATCAGTGTTCCTTGGAACCACTGAGTCTTCATTTCTTACCAGTATTGTGGGAGCTCTAATCTGAAGAGATTCAGATTCCCATGGGCCTAGAAATTGAGGCAGTTCTTCTAAGGTATTAGATTCAAAATCTAACCTTTCATCTTCTTGTTGTTCTGCTTCATCTCCGTAAATAGATGGAATGTCTTGAGGAAATTGATCATGAAGATCATCAATCTCAGGAACAGGAGGGGAATTACCCTTCTCCTTGGCCCATTTCTCTTCTTGTATTTCCCGCAAGAACTCTTGAGAGTACTGTTGAATTGAAGGGGGTGTTCCAGCCTCTGGAATTAGGAACATAAGCTCCCATTGGTGGTGCGCTTCCTCTTTCAATAACTGGTTGAGCCTGTGGAGGTAAAGGTTTGTTTACCAATTGCTCTAATCTTTCTAGTAAGCCCTGGAAATGCAAATCTGATTTGATAGAGTTTGTCTGATTGAACTTTTGACTAGTCTTAAGTATGGCTTGAGCTTGTTCTACCATTTTCATGCACATTTTCATCCGTTCAATCTCTAAATCTGCTCTAGGGTAACTCTTGTCTAGATTTGCAGCTGTTGGCCCTTCCTGAAGACGAGCCTGGTAGGCCTTGAACATCATGTCCAAGCCTTCTAGGGTTGGATCTGCAAGAACAGACCCTGGTTGCGGTCTATTTACAATGGGTGGTGGGGTGGGCTGAGGTGGAGTGGATGGAGTTTCGGCATGCGAGGGGCTTTGAGATGCAATGTCTTCTATTTTTGTTTTCGCTTCTTTTAAGCTTTCTTCTAGTTCCGATAGCTTTTTATTCCACTTGCGATTGGCCTTCTCTCTGGTATCCTTCCATGTTCTTGTTTTCCTCTTACTAGGCTCTCCTGATTCACTCGACTCTGATTGTTCTGCTGGTTTATCCTGTTTTAAGGCTTGTGCTCTAGTGACAGCTTGTATAGGAGCCACATTGCTACTACTTGAACTTGAATCTGCCACTAAGCCTACCACATTAATGGGTGTAATCTTGGGTGCACTAGAGGGGTTTCTTGGACAATCTCTGGGGAGATGGTCTTTGCCACAATCAGGACAAAAATCTTGTATTGTGATAGCCTGTCCTTGATTCAGAGATGGTGGGTGGGGACAGTCATGAATGAAATGGTCACCTTGACATTTGAAAAAAGATCCTCTAGGGGCTTGTGGTCTCAGTTGTCTCAATTGGGGCCTAGGGTTAGGATTTGTGTACATGACATTGGAGTATTCTAGCTCCCAATTTTGCTCCATAGGTGGTGCCTCATATTGATACGAGTAAATCTCACTATGTTCAAGTGACTCTGTGTAATAAGCATGTGGACTACCTTCATGGGAGTAGTCTGAACTATGAGCATGAGAGTCATTAACTGGTATCAATGGGGTTAGTGGCACCAATGCTCTATTTGGATTTTCCTCTCCCACAGCATACTTGACTGGAACCACGTTGGCAGGAGTTGGTGGTTGGTTTCCCAAGACAGGTTGTGGCCTATATGGTGCCTGATATTACTGTTGTGGTCTATAATATGGTTGTTGGTATTGGTTCTGATACCTGCCTTGTGGGTAAGGTTGCTGATAATTTTGTCTAACAGCTTGCCTATTATAGGGACAATCTTGAGCCGTATGGTTTGTGTACTTCCTTTCAATAGTGCAGTATGGGTTATTCCTTTCTCTCATGTTCTGGTTGTGCATTGGGCATACATTAGCAATGTGGTCGCCTCCGCAAGTATAACACCGATTCAATGGGGTGACTCTCTGTGTTTGTCTATTTTGGACTCCCAGCTTCTTGGCAACTTGCTCAGCTATCTCCTCTATTTCCGTGGAGATTTTTGAAGTATGACTAGTAGAACTATCTGAATCCTTATAGAATTTGGATAATCCTAACTCCTCACCCAAGTTATCTTCTATGTCAATGCATGTCCGCACGCACTCTTCTATGGATCTAGGCTCTTTCAAGTATACATATGATCTTAACTTTGTGCTCTGTAAGCCATCTAAGAACAAAGCCACTTGTTTGGCTGGTGTGGGTAGGTCTGGAGCAGGGCATCTTTCTAGGTACTCTCTAAACCTTCTACCTGCTAGTCACACTGTTTCTTGGGGTGTCTGCTTGAAGCTATGGATCAAAGATGAAGTGTTATGCCTGATACCACTCTTGGAAAATTCTACAATGAATTCGTCTAGCAGTTGACCCTTATCGTGATAGTTGCGACTACTCAATGGTTGGAACCAAGCTAAGGCAGTGCCCTTAAGAGTCAGACCAAATGCCTCGTACTGGGTGAACAAATCCTCAACCTGTTCAGCTCTTAACACTTGTTTGAACTCGGCCACATGATCATAAGGATCTCCTGACCCGTCAAAATAATTCTTCATTGCCTTGATCACTTGAGTGGGTCTAAGGGTTCTTGGGTGCTCTCGAGGTCTAGGCAATGGAAAATCTTGTTCCTCTCTTTGTTGCCTATGTGCTTGATGTCTCTCTGTTTCAGGTCTTTCATTTTCAAATCCTGACCTATTCCTGCCCACGGTGTGTGCAAAACTTACCTCATGTCTCTCTCTAGTTCTTTCTCTCTGGGCTTCATGAGCGTGGGATGATCCTACTCCTTGGAGGCCATGGAAAACATTGGATCTTGGTGGAGGGAAAATCAATTCATTCTTCCAAGTATATGCATGTCTATCATGTTCTGTTACCAAGAAAAATTTCTCTGACGTGTTATCCAGGTAGACAACTTTGCCTGGTATCTCTGGATCCTTGAACTCGTAGATGATGACTATGCCCAATTGGCTAGGTTGATCTGGCTTGAATCTCCAAAAGGCTTCCTCTGTTTCTCTATTCAAAAATAATTCTATGCTTTTGTTGTCTTGAGGGATCCAGTCTGGTGTGATCACTCTGGTCAGAACTGACTTACCTCTAGGAGTCTGGGGTCCTTGTCCTACATTTCCTTGTTTTAGGTCTCCTATCTCATTCTCATGAATGATATTTCCAAACTCATCGGTCCTATCTGGTTGGTTGGTAACCACATACATGGTTCCTTCCTTATCAATGTATGAACCCTCTTCGAACTTGACCACCGGGTGTTCAAGTCCAAAGGATTGATCTGGATTTTTGAGTTGGACCACTGATCGCCTCAGGCCATCCTCATAGATGCGAGCACCTAATCGGTTGGTTTGAATATATTCCAACTGTGTCTTATAGGGACCTTCTGGTGTTTGTAGATGGGCAGTCCCTGAGCCACCTACAGGTTTCCCCATGCTAAAAGACATTTCTGAATCACTTGTGTCTGAACTTAGTCTGTAAGGATGACCACTTAGTTGTTGCGCCCAAGACTTAGCTGTATGGTTGACACTAGCCTTAGAAGATCTAATGCTTTGTTTATCCTTGCCTAGGTGTCTACCAGACCTCAGGTTCATAAGCTTTGGCTAAGAGTCCAAAATTTCCCCTTGGTATGGTTCAAAAATCCTTTGGAGTCCCCTTGGGTTCCAGGTCCCACTTGAAGGTCAACTTCAAATTATCCTATCTCAAAATCAACGTGTAGGATTTGAAACGAGCTTTCCAACGAGCTATAGAGCTCAAAAAATGGACTTTGGATGAAAAAGTTATGTCAAATCAGGCTCCTGTGGGTCAAAACAGGCAAACGGGACCTTTTAGAGAAAATCACGATTTTGTGAAATCAGAGAATCGCGATTTTGAGCACAAAATCGTGTTTTTGAAAATCGCGATGTTGAGCACAGAATCGTGTTTTTAAAAATCGCGATGTTGAGCACAGAATTGTGTTTTTGAAAATCGTGATGTTGAGCACAGAATCGTGTTTTTGAAAATCACGATTTTGAGCACAGAATCGTGTTTTTGAAAATCGCGATTTTGAGCACAGAATCGCGTTTTTAGAAAATCGCGATTTTGAGCAGAGAATCGTGATTTCACAAAATCGTGGTTCACAAAATCGTGTTTTTTTTCACAAAATCGTGTTTCGAAAATCGCGATTTTGAGTAGAGAATCGTGTTTTTTGAAAATCGCGATCTTGAGCAAAAAATCGTGTTTTCACAGAATCGCCTTTTTCACAAAATCGTGTTTTTATTGAAAATCATGATTGGTGAGAATCGCGATTTTGAGTAGAAAATCGTGTTTCACAAAATCGTGTTTTTCACAAAATCGTGTTTTTCACAAAATCGTGTTTTTCACAAAATCGTGTTTTTCACAAAATCGTGTTTTTCACAAAATCGCTTTTTTTTCACAAAATCGTGATTGGTGAGAATCACGATTTTGAGCAGAAATTCGTGTTTTCACAAAATCGTGTTTTTCACAAAATCGTGTTTTTCACAAAATCGCCTTTTTCACAAAATCGTGTTTTTACTGAAAATCGTGATTGGTGAGAATCGCGATTTTGAGCACAATCACAGAATCGCGATTCTGAGAATGACCACAGAACCGTGATTCTTTCAGCAATCTTTTAGGCGGGAAACAGAAAATCGTGATTTTTGTAAAAAATTTTGAATTTTCACAGAATTGCGATTTTCATCACAGAATCGCATTTTTTGGCGGTAACTTCGAATTTCTGAGCGCCGGCAATGGCGAGCTCCGTATGTGCAGAAAATCATGAAAAAACATAGGCGCTTGCTCTCCTTTGCATCTCCTAACTCCTTCCCACACAATAATGCATGAAAAATGGTATGAAAATGGTGAAAATGCACTAAAAAACAAGAAATTTCTATGAAGAAGAAGATGGAAGAAGGTGGAGATTATGATGATGATGAAGATGAAGAGGAAAAAACAGAAAATGAACTGAAATGATAGTTTTTTTACCTTCCAACGTCGCAAATCTACGATCTTACCATCACAACGCTCGTCCTCGAAGCTCTCTCCCCAGCAACGGCGCCAAAATTTGGTGTAGCTCAAGCGTAAGCACCACCTCCTTTACTTGTCAATCCGCGGAGACGTGAGGACCGGTATGAAGACCACGAGCAAGTGAAAGCTCAAGTGCGTGAGTGAAAGCACACAAACATGCACACACATACACACACACGCGCACAAAGTAAGATCAAAGAGAGGAACAATGGAAAGCTTCGATTGCAAAAGAGTTCTCTTACAAAAGCTCTATTCTCTAACAAGCTAACCTCAAAAATGAGCTTTCTAGCTCTTTTTATAGTTTTTTGACTAGTTTTGGCCCTGTCCAGACGTAGTGTCCGGCCTAGTTAAAAAATTAGGTTCCAGGGCTTATTTGAGGGCTCAAACGAAGTCTAAAAATTATGAAAATTGGTAGGATGATACTTCTAATACTCCTCAAGCTCAAGGACTCCTTGGCTTGAACAAAATGGAGTTACTAAAAATAGAAAATGGTATTTACAATGGTTTTAGTGATGAAAATCACTATTGTTGTAGGGGATTCTTCTGAAAATTTGACATACACTTCTTGGAGCTCCCTACTTGCTCCCTTCCCTTGTGTGTCCACCTTTTGATGTGCTTCCATGCTTTGTCCTTGACTTTGAGCTTCAACAAATGGCCTTGGTAGTATATCCTTGGTGGGTAATGGGAAGATAGGTGTTTCCTTCTTCTCCCTCACTCATGTCTCCTATCTTGTCCAAGGGTATTTCTGGCACTGTTCTATGAGATCCTACCTGGGAACGAGGTTTTGCTATCTCTGGTACTTGTTTGGCTACATGCTTCCATAGCTCTGGCCTTACTTTGAGGAGCTCTTCTAAAGTGAGGTTGCACTGCACTTTAGTGTTTTTCACTACCTTTGTGTTCCTAGGTATGACAGAGTCTTCATTTCTTTCCATGACTGTGGGTGCTCTCATACACGTGGACTTTGCTTCCCATGGGCCTTTGAAATGGGGTAGTTCTTGTATGGAATCAGATTCGAAGTTTAATCTCTCCTGAGATTGAATGCTCTCCTGCTCTTCATAAATGGATGGGATGTCTTGTGGGAATTGGTCATGTGCGTCATCCACAAGTTCAATGGGAGGTGGGACTTCACTTTCTTTAGCCCATTTGTCTTCTTGAATCTCTCGTAGGAATTCTGGTGTGAACCGATTCATAGAAGAAGATGTGTCTGGCTCCATAGAGTTAGGCACATAGGCTTCCTGGGCAGGTAGGCTTACTCTTTCACTTGCCTTGCCCTTATTTAGCAGGGTGGGTTCCTTTTCTGATTGTGCAATTATCCTCTCCAATCTTTCTAGCAGTCCATTGAAGTGCAACTGCATCTTAGCGAAACTAGAGATGTTAAAGAGGCGACTGACTTCAAACATGGTTTGGGCCAATTCCACCATCTTAGCACAAAGCTTGGTTCTTTCCATCTCTAGGTCAGCTCTAGGGTAGCACTTGTCATGATCTGTCACATTTGGCCCTTGTTGGATTCTGGCATGATATGCCTTGAGCATTATGTCTATGTCTTCAGGAGTAGGGTCAACTAGAACTGATCCTACTCTAGGGGGTGGTGGAATGGTATGAGGTAGGTTGAATGATGGTGGATTAGATGGTGATAGTGATGAAGGTGGTGGTGGTATGTGAGAGTTTGTTTGAAAGGTGAGCTAAAAAATTTTGGCTTTTGTTTCTCTTATGCTTTCTTCTAATTCGCTCATTTTTTTAGCCCATTGTCTTTTCATTCTCTCTCGGCTATCTTTCCATGCTCTTGTCTGTTTCTTGGCTATGCTCTCTGTTTCACTAACCTCGGCACTCTTTTCTTGGCCTAACCCTTGGTTCTGCTGCAGTGCTTGAGCTTTGGTGACCATTTGCACTGGTGCAGTGGAAGTTACACTTCCTGTAGAGTCTACTACTAACCCAATAACATTAATAGGAGTGATTTTTGGCATATTATTGGGATTCTTTGGGCAATCTCGTAAGAGATGCTCCTTTCCGCAATCTTGACAAAAGCCCTATATTGTTACTGACTGGGGTTGTGTAGGTGCAGGTATTGGGCAATCACGAATGAGGTGATCCCCTTGACATCTGTAGCATGGTCCTCTAGGGAATGGGGGTCTTACTTGCCTGGGTTGAGGTCTAGGGTTGGGGTTTGTGTACATTACATTTGCATACTCTGGCTCCCAACTAGGTTCACTCGGTTCTTCACTATAGTAGGACTCACCATGTTCAGGAGATTGCATGTAATAAGCCTGGGGACTATCTATGTGAGTGGAATCAAAGCTATGATCACTTGGGTCACTTTTAGATAGTAATGGAGTTACTGTGACTATAGCTCTACTCAGGTTCTCTTCTACAACTGCGTACTTTACTGGGATCACATTGGCTAGGGTTGGAGGTTGTTGAGCTAATACAGGTTGAGGCATTTGTTGGTTTTGGTAGGGTTGTTGATAAGGTTGTTGTGGTCTACCATATTGCTGTGGAGGGTACTGGTTCTGGTATCTTTCTTGTTGTGGATAGGGCTGAGGGTAGGTTTGCCTAACCGCTTGCTTATTGTGTGGACAGTCTTGTGTTGTGTGATTTGTGTAACTCCGCTCTATGGTGCAATATTGGCTACTAGGATTCACCTGGGGTTCAGCCATAATGGGACATACATTCGCCATATGTTCACCTCCACAAGTATAACACCGCTTAACTGGGGAAAATCTTGGAATTTGTTTGCTAGAGACACCTAGTTTTTGAGCTACCTTCTCTGCAAGTTCCTCGATAGATGTGGATTGACTGGAAGTGAGGCTACTAGAGCTATCTGAATCCTTGTAGATTTTGGAAAGTTCTAATTCCTCCCCTAGGTTATCTTCAATGTCAATGCACATGCGTACACATTCTTCTATGGTTCTAGGGTCCTTCAAGTACACATACGATCTTAATTCTGTGCTTAACAGTCCATCTAGGAATAAAGCCACTTGCTTGGCTGGTGTGGGTAACTCGGGAATGGGACATCTCTCTAAGTATTGCCTAAACCTTCTTCCTGCAAGTCTGAGTGTCTCTTGGGGGGTTTGCTTGAAGCTATGTATCAATGAGGAAGTATTATGCCTTATCCCACTCTTATAGAATTCAGTGATGAATGCCTCTAAGAGTTGGTCTATGCTCCTGAATTGTCTCTCATTCAATGGTTGAAACCATGTAAGGGATGTGTTCCTAAGGGTTAGACCAAAGGCATTGTACTGTGTGAACAGGTCCTCAACTTTTTCTGCTCTCAAGACTTGCCTAAACTCGACCACATGATCGTATGGATCTCCAGTGCCATCAAAATAATTCTTCATGGACTTAACCAGCTGGGTTGGCCTCAAGGTTCTAGTGTGTTCCCTAGGTCTTGGCAAAGGAAAATCATCAGCATTTCTTAGGTTCCTTGGGGCTCTATGTCCCTCATGTTCCGTTTCTGTTCTCATCCTTTCTCTTCCCAAGGGATTGGCAAAGCTTACCTCTAGTCTATCTCGACTTCTGTCATTTTGAGCTCCTTGAGCTTGGGATGTCCCAGCTCTTGGGTGGCCAAAAGAAACATTGGATCTTGGTTGGGGGAAAACAAATCCACCCTTCCAAGTGTAAGCATGCCTATCATGCTCTGTAACCACAAAGACCCTCTCTGATGTATTGTCTAAGTACGTCACTTTGCCTGGGCTATCAGGGTCCTTGAACTCATAGATCATGATTGTTCCTACCTCATTTGGTTGATCCGGTTTATACCTCCAAAAGGCTTCATCGGTCTCTCGGTTTAAGAGCAGATCAATGCTCTTGTTGTCCTAGGGAATCCACTCTGGTGTGATAATTATGGTGAGAACAGATTTGCCTCGAGGTGTCCTAGGCTCTCCACCTACGTTTCCTTGATCTAGGTCACCTATGTCCGCTTCTGGAATCACGTTACCAAATTCGTCTGTCCTCTCTAGGTGACTGGTGACTACATATATGGTTCCTTCCTTGTCCAAGTATGCTCCATTTTCAAACTTGACAGCTGGGTGTTCTAGTCCAATGGATTGGTCAGGGTTTTTAATCTGGACCACAGATCTTCCTAAGCCGTCCTCATAGATGCTAGCACCTAATCGGTTGGTCCTAAGGTATTCTAACTGCGTCTTGTAGGGGCCTTCTACCCTATGTAAGTATGGCACACCTGAACTTGGTTTCTCCATACCTTGAGACATCTCAGACTCACTGGTTTCAGAGCTAGGGTAGTAGGAATGATGGCTCAACTGCTGGGCATAAGACCTAGCAGTGTGATTGACACTAGCCTCTAAAGATCTCAGACTTTGTCTATCTCTCCCTAGGTGTCGTCCTGATCTAAGGTTCATAAGCCTAATCGAGCAATCCCAATTTTTACCCAAGGTACAACCTCGTTGCTGAGTTCTTTTGTATTAGTTACTTGGTTCTTTTTTAGTTGATTATAGTGTTTATGATCTTGTCAGATATCACGTCATCAGGAATACTTGAATGATTTCCCGTACTTAAAACTGATCGTAGCACATTAAGTTCTTTTCCTTTTTAAGTTCTCTACCGCACAGAGGTTATGTTTTAGCTTGGACTTGAGTATTTAGGTAGTCTTCCACTTGATAGATGCCTATCGTCTCCTTGACTTAATTCAAGCACTACTTGCGCTTAGCCTAAGCTAGGAATGGACAGAGGGAGTTGAGAATATTCCAACCTTACTTGTTGATCCCTGGCTCCTTGGTGCTCAAGAACTAGGTTCTCAAGCTTGCAAAAAACCCTTGCTTTGGATGCCCTCAAGTGCTCTCAATGGACCTGTAAGAGTCCCAAGATTAGCTCAAGACTTCAATTCAAATGACAGACAGATCACATTTATGCATGTAATTCACAGACCAAATTGCCTTTTGCCTTTATGGAAAACAATCCCAAGGGACCCTCAGTTTTCCTACCCCGGGGTATGGTCAACTTCAAAATACCCTATCTAATAATCCTGATATTAATTTTACTGTAACCAGTAGAAGTTTTGGTTGTACTCCCCACGAGCTTTCCAACAAAACAAAAATCATAGAAATTGGATTTTGTATGAGAAAGTTATGCCATTCAGGGTTTTGGGGCTAAAACAGGATTAAAACAGGCTAATCAGGCAAGCAAGATTTCTCGAATTACTTGTGTAGTGGCCTCACAATGCTCTAATATACCCTATTGTTTCCGAAATAATTGCCAAAAAATGACCACTATTTTTTGCCCTAAAAAATTAGCCGAATTTGCCCGTCAATCGCGATCGAAAGCTCTGTCAATCACGATTGATATGTCAATCACGATCGATGTGTCGGTCGCCATTGACAAGTCCGTCGTGGCTGTCAGTCGCGATTGATGGGTCAATCGCGATTGACACATGGCTCAAAAATTTAGTCAGTCGTGGTCAAAGGATCGTTGACTTTATCGATCGCGATTGATGGGTCGATCGTGATTGACAGGTCCGTCGCGAGTGTTTAGTCGGTCGTGGTCAGTCGGTTGTTGACTGGGTCGGTCGCGATTGACAGGTCCGTCATGGCTGTCAGTCGCAATTGATGGGTCAGTCGCAATTGATGGCTCGATCGCGATTGACACGTGTCACGTGTAGGTTCTATCGGTTGTGGTCAGTCGGTCGTTGACTCTATCGGTCACGATTGACGTATCGATCGCGATGGACCGGTCGGTCGGCAAGTGTCCGTCGTGGTTTGTCGATCGCGATTGACAGGTCGATCGCGATTGACGAAAACAGAGGACTTTTAAAATTTTAAACACATATTTAGGAAGCTCTAGCCATGTAGATCATGATTATGCACTTTGTTTAGCAAAATGTTCACTTTTTCTGTCGGTTGCGATTGACAGAGGTCAATGCCTTAGGACTGCACAGTCAGATTTTTTACCTGCTAGAGCTGGTGAAGCTGGTCGAGATGTTGATTCCTGTAGAAAATCTCAAAAAACACAGAAAACCACAAGCACACAAACGCTCTCTCGCTCTCTCTCACAAGTGAAATGAGGGGAATGGTATGGGTATGGTGATATGACCCAAAAACTAAATTTTTTGCGATGATGGAGAGGGAGGTGGGAGATGGTGATGATGATGATGGTGATGGGAAAAACAAAGGAAAATAGATAAAAGTGAAGAAAATACCTATGACTCCAACGCCTCGACTCTACGTCTTACCATCACACGCTCATCCTCAAAGCTCGATCCCCGGCAACGGCGCCAAAATTTGGTGTAGCTCAATGATGAGTAGCACCTCCTTTAATGTCAATCCAGGAAGACGTGAGGATGGTATGATGACCTCGAGCAAGTGAAGGCACAAGTGCGTGAGTGAGAAGCACACAAACATGCACACACATCCACACACACACGCACACACGACAAGAAAAAAGAGGAAGACAATGGAGTACTTTTAGATTACTTCCAAAATGCTCATACAAGTTCAGTTCTATTACAAGCTATCCTCAAAAATGAGCTCTCTAGCTCTATTTATAGTTTTTGACTAGGTATTGGCTCTGTCCAGACCTAGTGTCCGGCCTAGTTAAAAATTAGGTTCTAGGGCCTGTTTGAAGGCTCAAACGGAGTCTAAAAAATATGAAAACTGGTAGGTAGCTACTTCTATTGGTCCTCAAGCTCAAGGACTCCTTCGCTTGCACAAAATGGAGCTACAAAAATATGAAATGGTATTTACAATGGTTTTTAGTGATGAAAATCACTATTTTTGTAGGGATTTCTTCTGACAATGTGGCATACACTTCCTCGAGCTCCCTACTTGCTCCTTCTTCTTATGTGTCCACCTCCTTGATGTGTTTCAACTTTGGAAAAAATAATGGCCTACTTGCGAGATCTTCTTTGACTACTCTGTCTGCTTGTGCCTTATCTTCGCTTTGACTCCCCACGTAGGCTTGCCTGTCTTGTGAGTGCTTCAATTCCTTGACTACTGCCAACACATGGTCTATGTGGTGAAGAAGTTTAGACACTACTTACTGGCCAACAAGTTTAAGTTTTTCACTGATCATCAAGCTTTATTATATTTGGTCAATAAACCTTGCAATACAGGACGCTTAGTAAGATGGTTTCTCTTACTAATGGAATATGACTTTGAAGTGGTTGTTAGGAAAGGTAGAACCCACCTCAGGGCAGATCACCTTTCTCGCATAACTGCAGGAGAGTCACCACAAGGAGTGTTTGACGAACTACCTGACGCTTATGTGTTCAATTTAGAGGTTGTCCCTAAATGGGCAAATAAGTTGGTACATGTCCTAACCTTCGGACCTGCAAATAAAAACGTAAAAACGAACAAAGAAGAAATTGTAAGATCAGAAAAATATAAAATATTGGTAGGAAGCATGTACAAACAAGATACAGAGGGAGTACTAGCTTGTTGTATTGAGGACGATGAACATAATGGTTGGTTGCAACAAGCTCATGAAGGAATGCTAGGAAATCACTACTCTAAACAAAGAACATTGCAGAATCTAAAACGCTTAGGAGTGTATTGGCCTAGCATGGATAGAGAAATATAGGAATGGATCAAGAATTTTCCAGTGTCCCAGGCGAGACCCCCAGTGGAGCATGCGACTCTATCAGGTGTCATTAATTCCAGATTGGAGTGCTCCATTGGTAGAGTTTATGAGATCAAGAACACTACTGAATGAGGCTAGTCTAGCAAGAAGAAGAAGCATGGAGCAAGAGGCTCAAGACTATGCCTTAGTAGGAGACAACCTATATCAGAGAGGCAAAGATGGGTACCTACGATTGTGCGTGCATGAATCAGATTACTTGAAAGTCTTAGAAACTGCACAATAGCGGTGTTGCAGGTGGACACTTTGGTCCTGATCAAGTAATCAAGAACATTTTATTTTCAGGATTCTGGTGGCCCACTCTTCATATGGATGCACATACCTATGAGAAGAAATGCGACATATGCCAACGTGCCCAATATCCTATTAGAAAAGATGAGATGCCTTTGAGGCCAATGATGGGAGGACGTGCATTTTCAAAAAGTGGGGTATAGACTTTGTTGGTCCTATTAATCCCCTAGCTAGGAACTCCCATGTAGAGTACATTATTGTAGCCACAGATTACCTTACAAAATGGGTGGAAGTAAAAGCCACGACAAAGAATGATGCTCAAACGACGGCTAAGTTTTTATTCGAGAAGGTGTTCACGAGATATGGGCTACCAATAGAGTTGGTCAGTGATAGAGGTACACACTTCTTGAACGAGGTCATTGAAAATCTCCTTCAAGAATTCATGGTGATACATAAGAAGTCTGCCCCCTATCACCCACAAGCTAACGGACAAGCCGAGAGCACGAATAAGATCCTATGTAATGTATTGACAAAACTCGTAAATAATAAACACTCTGATTGGGACAAACAACTTCATCATGTTGTTTGGGCATACCGAGTTGCCTACAAAACGGTACTCAATGCCACCCCATTTCAGATGGTCTTCGGATAGAATGTTGTGCTACCATTAGATTTCCTAATCCCAGCCTTGAAAGTAGCACATGAGCATGAGTGGAATGGACACGAGTTGTCCTCCAGGATCTTTGATTTAGAACGTTAAGGTGAGACGAGGTTACGAGTGGCAGCAGGCATCTATGCAGCAAAGAAAAGGCAAAAGGCATACTTTGATGCCCATGTAAAGGATAAAGGATTGAAGGAAGGAGATTTGGTGCTAGTTTATACATGCAAGCAACATGCCCGTAAGTTGGAGAAACAAGGATATGGACCCATGATCATTAATAGAATCTGCACTAGTGGTGCGGTTCAATTAGCGACCTCGGAAGGTGACATGTTGCCAAACTATATCAGTGGATGTAGAGTCAAGCTATATCAAGAACCTCTTACAGAGGATATGCTAACGAGACTCAACACAGCTAAGAAGCAGAAAGAAGAAGAGTTGAGAGTTAGAGAAGAAGCACATGCAGAGGCTAGAGAGCGCATAAGGCAAAATAAATTAAGAAGACTAGGCCTAGATTTCAACACAAAAGCCCCAAAATATCACATGGACATGTGCCAAAAATCAGGCATAATTACTTCTCAAATAGTCGACCAACGCCCCTTTGTGACTGTAGAGGTAGGACAAGGAAAGAGTGTGAGGACTATGAGAGCATTGGTTGACTCAGGTGCAGCAACTAGTGCAGTTAGACTTTCATACTGCCAAGACTTGCAATTGAACATCAAGCCCATAGGAGCATATCTCATAGGTTTAGGAGGTGTGGAAACCCCTTGTTTGGGCGAGGTGGAACTTCCCATCTACCCTCAAGATGTCCCAATGAAAGTCAACATGCTAGTGTGTCATGATGAGGACCTTACAGAGCCCCTTGTCTTGGGACAAGATTGGATTTATGAAAATGCAATCAACTTGAACCTAAGAAGTCAACTTCTTCAAGTTTGGGTACGTGAACAATGCATTACATTAGAATTAGAGAATTGCATGCTCACAAATCATAGCACCACACACTCTCTTAGTTCCTCTAAGACTAATCCACACAAACAAGATGTTGTATGTGTCAAAAGCTCTATGATCCAGAAGGACTCAATCATGGAAGGACAGTCACCAAGGCCAGCTGACCCTCCTTCTTTTTTGAAGAGTAAAGCATCCATAGTAGTTCAACCTCAAAAGCAAGCGAAATAGTATCAGACAACCGGTATCTCAAATAGACAAAGAGCCTTCCAGGGTAAAGTAGTCCGAGCATAAAGCAGATCTGGGTACGGAAAGGAGAGCAACCACTAGCCGTGCCACCACGATCTCCACCCAGGCAAGCCAACCGGGGGAAGACAAGAACCAAGCACCGAGGACTAGCTCAACCAACAGATCTTCAACAAATTTGGGTACCTAAGAAATTAGTTGCAGCTCAACAAGGGTGATTACACATGTGGGTTCCCAAAGGACTCTTACATGCACAAAGGCCTATGCTCTCCACCATGCAAGAGGTCTCAACAAAGAAGCCAAGGAGAGAAAACGGTAAGAACCAAGCACAGAGACCAAAAGATAATAAACTCAACTCTTCGGCAAAAGGCAAAAGACAATCATCAAGGACATGGGTTTGGAAATCAAAAGCATCAGTAGCATCCACAGCACCAAAGAACGAGCCACTCCGGATACAAAATTCAAGCAACCAACCAAAGATGAAGTAGTCAACAAGGACTTGTTTGTAGCCAACCATTGTTCTAAAATGGATCCCTAAACGGAGGAATGGTCAGTTGTTATCTCATGATCAACTGGTCACATCATTTCAAGGTCCACTGGTGGCCTCCAAACAAAGACTGCATCACCGCCCACTAGCAACCTTGAATGCCTTGACATGAAACAACCATATGCCTTTGGCATAACCTTGTCGTTTGCACCATTTAGGTCATGCACTTCCAAAGTATGCATCAATATAGGGCCACATTACACGGCCATGCATAGACACCATTGCGAAATCCCAGGCACATGTGACACATCTGAAATATGTAAAATATTTTATTGCTACTAACCACTGTCTTCTTGTTTGTGCCATTGTTCCAAAAAAAAGGGCAAAAGAACAAAAACAGAAGAAAGAGGAAGCAGAAAAGGCAAAGAGAGGAGACATGATGTTGGGTTATAGGGTATGCACATACCCACAACTGTGCATAGGAACCCTCCCTAGAACAAAATAATATCTGTATCTACTTAGGATTTCACATAAAAACCCTCCCTTAGACACTTTTTAATACTTCTCCTAAAGTAAGGCTTTGGAGCCTTGATGTAAATGCTCACCTTTTTCCAAGAAGTGTAGAAAAACTCCCCACGCGCGCACGTATGCTCTTCCCTTGATTTGGTTGTTAGATAATATATTCCAAGAATCTAGAGAGATATGGCCATGTGCTACTTTTTTACTTTTCCAAATGAGCACATGGGGAATTATGCAAAGCCTATAAATAGAGGCTCACTTCTTGTAAGGGGGGTCCCTTGGCCATGGCCTTGGCCTCCATTTTGGTAATGGAAGAAGGTGTCATCTGGTTTCATCCAAATCCTTGTGTGCAATGGCGTTGGTCTTGGTGTATGGATTTGCATGTGTGTGTGCATGGTTGGGAGGATGTTCCCCTTTGCTCCTTGTGACGTTGGCCATTGTTGCCATTGCTCCATGAGCGTGGGTGAACCTCTCCTCTTATTCTTTGCCCCAACTTGGAGAAACTTCTCACTTCCATGTGAAGCGCTTAGGGTTTGTTGCTCCCCTTTTCTCAACAATTTGGAGCCGTTGCCGGGGACATCGGCCTTTAGCCGTTGGTTTTTCCAATTTTGCGTGTCCATACTTCGTGAGATGCACCTTGACACTTGGAGAAGGATAAATACGTGTGGCCTTCGATTGGCCTAGGGTACCTCTTTTTTTTTTTATTTCTTAGTTTAGTTCATTTTTTTGTTGCACAAAAACACTCTCCAACCCCCTTCTCTCTCTCCCCCTCTCTCATATATACACACCTCCACACACACACAATGGATATCACTGGCCACTTCTCTCACTTCTCTTGTAGTGATTTCCTTGGGAAGTGGGCTGGGTAGTGCTTCTTCTCTTTTCCCTCCCTCTCTCCAATTTCAAAGAGAAAAATATATACATATATAAAAGACAAAATAAAGTAAGTTCTCTGTTTTGAGAAGGGCATATTTCCACGCATTTGTTTCAAAAGCGTTGGATTCTCCATAGCATTCTTTGCTCCCTTAAGGCGGAGAAATAGCCGTTTTCTTTTCCTATGCATTCATAAAGAGGCACTACTTACGAGCCTGCTCTCTCCCTTATGAGATGCATGCGTGCAGGGTTTTGGTAAGGTGGAGTTATTTTCCCTCATGATTCTCTCTCCTCTATGAATTCTAAATGCATTCGTACGTGCTACCGAGTGGGGGGAACTTCTCCACTTTCTCTCCAGACTTCCCCCTTTTCGCGTTCTTTCTTTCCCTCTATCCTGGGGGGCAGAGATGTCGCTTCTTCACTATCTCTACGCTTTCTTTGCTGAGGAGTTTAGCTAGATGCAAACTCCCCATTCTTGCTCTGCTCCAGGTGAGCTCGTGCCCTCTTCAGTCCGAGAAGCTGGGGAGGATTGTGCGCTCGTGCCCCATCAGTGTCCATTGCACACAAGAACGAGGCGGTGTGGGTGCCACCTTGCTTGAACAGATGATCTACATCGCTGCTTTGATTCACGAATATGTCGGCCTACTACCTTGATGAATTTTGGTGCTGGGGTTTGTTCGCCCCATCAGATGCTCAGTTTGGGCTCCCATCGCCTTAGCTTGGGCATCGACTTGGGGCTCAGGGTTCTCCTCATCGACTCCCTGCTGGGGCTCTGTGAAGAGCTATGTTTCCCCGAAACACTGATGGTTCTCTGCCTTTTCGCTATGGCGGACACACCATGCAGGGCCCTCTTCTTCAGCTCCATTCCATTTCTTGACGATTCCTTCGGTATGGTGCCTTGGTTGGAGTTGCCTCAAACTCCCCCTCACCATTTGTTTTGCGCAGTCGTTTGCGCTCCCCACAAACTCCCCGCTTCTTCTCTGTCGGTGTTACCTCTACATTGTGTATGCTCTCTATAAGAGAGGGACATGTGGCCTTCAGCTTTCTCTGCAGGAGGGGGGGGGTTATGCTTTTCTCCACATACCTTCCCTTCTCAAACTTTCCTGTTGATAATCGTTCGAGCTCAACTAATCGACGATATGCTGTGCTGGTTACACTTTGTTGGGGATGTACAAATGTGTTCAACATTTTCGAATGGGGATGAGTCCTCAAACTTCCCCAGCTTTGTATGCAGGATGGAAACCCTTGCTGAAACCTATGGGTGGATGCCCAGGCTTTTTCCTTGCGGCCTCGTGCCAGGATATGTTCAACTTAAAAAATGTTTTCTGTGTTCATGTTATTGAGTGTTGCAAGGAACCATCTACACCTATGGGCTGATTTGACATTCCCACATACTGAGGCATTGGAAGACTACCTCGACTGGTTCAAGCCAAAGACTCTCTCCAAGCCATTCTGCAGATAAACCCTTGGGTTTCATTTTTTCGCTGCAAGAATGTTCCCAAAATTGTAGTCGGTTCTTGTTTTATCTTTGTGGCCTCTTTTCCTAATTTCTTGGTAAACTAATGCTACTAAGCTTTCTCAATCCGCAACCACTCAAAGCATTGGACCGTTATCTGGTTGATGAATAAATGTTATCAGCTCATTACCATAAGGCGCTTCCTTTCTTGTTCTTTTTGACAAGGCTCAGTTCTGCATACAATTCTGTGAAGAACTCAAGGTATGCTTCCATGTGGAAATTAAACTGAGACACCTATGAAATGTAGTAACGATGCATGCCCTACGTGTCTTGAGTGAACCATGACGAATTTCTTGATACATGTAGAACTCTCGTTGGATGATCATGATTTCATGTTTACTTTTGAAACTCTATGGTACTTGCAGTTTGAAGGTTTCCACCCTTCCCAACCCCTATCGGATATCCACAGATTCGGAAATTGTTTTATGAATCATCTTTTTGATGATGCCTGTATCATGATAGATCATGCGTATGTTTCCATCTCTTCTGGCGATCATCAAAATGGTTTTGGAACGCAGGAATACAAGATGTGATTTGGGGTAATAGAGTTTGACTACATGGATCAATCATGGGGATATTTTTTTTGTCATGCTCTTTATGTTCATTATAGGTTGTTCAAGTGCATGTATATTTGAGGCTCAAAATGGTTTCTTTGTGAAGACTCTGGCGGCTTCCTAATCAGTGGGGATTGTCTCCACAATCTACCACTATTGTTTTTCGGGTGTTATTTCATTTCACCCTCCATATCATATGATTAAACCAAGTAGTTAAGAAATGCTTTGTGTGAATCTAACATGAGTACCCAAGTTGTATATCTTGGCTAATAAGGTCACAATGATTTTTTGATGAGGATGATCGAATATACAGTGTGGGAGAATGGATTGGGTGGGTTGGGTGTGACTAGCCCACTCGAGGTGTTGTGTCCACCCCCCTCTCATCCCTTAGAAGCTATTGTGGAGCAGTGCTTTGGTTTTGTAAGTCTCGGTGTTAACAATTGCACAATTTTTCATCCCAGTAAGATACTTTAAACGTGCCCTATCATTCTAGCAATTGGTGCACTGTTGCGGATGCCGTAGTGTAGGAATTCTCGAAATTCTTCAAAACAAGCACTTTTTGTTCCTACACTCTATTTGTTGCTTCAGGAAGGGTGCACAACAGACATTTTTGAATGACTTGTTTCTTATGTCCTGACTCTGATCTATTGGCAGACTGCTTGATGCACCATTTGTATGGTTCTTTTTTTCCTCACAAGTGCCATGATGTTTTTGAAGCCCATTCAATCTGTCTTTCATCTCTCTTTGTATGTCTAAAGATTGAAGGTGGAAACGTAACGACTTTGGATCGTCATAATATTGGGAAGTGTGGAAATGAATTGCAAGTCTTGCCCTCCGAACTAACCAAGGTCTTCAATGGTTCGTGATCATATATTATTGGGATGTGTGACTGCCCTATTCAGGAATTTTCCACCTCTCCTCATGAGGAGTTTTAAGATAGTCTTTGTTTTGTTGTATTCATAGATTGAAGATTTATTGGTGCATGATCTAATGAATTTCTAGTTGCTCTTAGAAGTATATTATTGGCATGCTGCCAGTTTTGCAGAAACTAAGTTTTGATTTAGTGTATGTGCCTTCGGGGTTTAACATATTGATCACTTACACAATGTTCCTCTAAGATTTTGCTACTGAATCTCTATATGAGTTTGTCTAAAAATGATTGATTTTGATGTAACAGGTGGAGTACCCACATTTCATTAACCATATGCGATTAATCCAGCCCCACATTCACGAAAATATGCATGACTTTTTCCCTTTCGTTATATATGTGATTAGCTCCAACAACATGACCACTTGTTAGGAAAGTCCCACACAATCTCAAGGTTTCTAATGCAAGGAATAAAGAAATTTTCAAGAGTATGTCTGTTTAACAAACCGAGTCTTGTAGAGGTCAATGCTCCTCGAAGTGGAAACTAAAAGTTGAACTAAATGTTCTATTCAAAACTCTTTTTTCAGAAATAGTCTACTGGTTTTGTATGTTTCATTTCAGGTTCTTGGGTGAGGCTCTATGAGTCCTACTGGGGACTATATGGTGGGATGCATGTTGGGCTGACTGCCCCCGAAGGGGATCGTGTCACCCAGCTGTAAAGACTGAAGATTTGCAGATTGAAGGATGAAGTGAGGACTTGCAGTATTGCAGATTTGAAAGATTGAAGACTCATGTGTTGCAGGTTCGAAGATCAATGAAGGTTATGGAGACCTGAAGACTGCAAACTGCAGAATGGAAGATTTGCAGACTTGGAGCTTCTCAAAATTAAAGACTGAAGCTTGAACCATTTCAGTTGTGTATGATCCTTTCCTCTTAGCTTTGTCGAGGACGACAAAGTCTAGGGGGGGGGAGAGTGTTGGGTTATAGGGTATGCACATACCCACAACTGTGTATAGGAACCCTCCCTAGAACAAAATAATATCTCTTTTTGTATCTACTTAGGATTTCACATAAAAACCCTCCCTTAGACACTTTTTAATACTTCTCCTAAAGTAAGGCTTTGGAGCCTTGATGTAAATGCTCACCTTTTTCCAAGAAGTGTAGAAAAACTCCCCACGCGTGCACGTATGCTCTTCCCTTGATTTGGTTGTTAGATAGTATATTCCAAGAATCTAGAGAGATATGGCCATGTGCTACTTTTTTACTTTTCCAAATGAGCACATGGGGAATTATGCAGAGCCTATAAATAGAGGCTCACTTCTTGTAAGGGGGGTCCCTTGGCCTTGGCCTTGGCCTCCATTTTGGTAATGGAAGAAGGTGTCATTTGGTTTCATCCAAATCCTTGTGTGCAATGGCGTTGGTCTTGGTGTATGGATTTGCATGTGTGTGTGCATGGTTGGGAGGATGTTCCCCTTTGCTCCTTGTGACGTTGGCCATTGTTGCCATTGCTCCATGAGCATGGGTGAACCTCTCCTCTCATTCTTTGCCCCAACTTAGAGAAACTTCTCACTTCCATGTGAGGCGGTTAGGGTTTGTTGCTCCCCTTTTCTCAACACATGAACATGCGCTTGACGAATCTCCTTAGTGAATCCTCAACAAGGACATCCCTCAACAAGCAAGACAAGGCAATGGTCAATCACCATGATGGGCGTACACCACAAAGAATGAAGATCCATGGACCCTTCACCACGGTAAGATGGCCTACTGTAACAACACTATAACCATGGTAGATTAGGAAACCTCTTCGTCCGCATACCCTTGAGCACTTTGCTCAAGACCCAATTTCTGGCACCATACTTATTCCCATGCATTTTCCAAGTACGCATACATAGGGCCACATTATAAGGTCGTGCACAAGGCACATAATGTTTTCAACCCATGCACTAATACACTTACCCATCCTTCATTATGGATTACAAGTCCTTGGCATACATTGTGAATGCCATGTTTGGAAGATCCAAAGGACATTCAGGCTACAACATCACAACCTAGGCAGTAATTCATAGTTGATAGCTGCTCAAATCCACATTGACAACCTCTTTTGAGCAACTAACACTTTTTGGAAGCTCACAACTACGACATCCGACTACCATATGACGAAGTACATACAACGGGACCAACACTTGCATATGCTAGCAGTGCCAAACTAAAGAACGAAACAACCGACCAAGTTACATCTAGCAAATGGACAACTCTTGTTGATACATGAAGGACACTACCTCTCCATGTACTACATGGAACAACTACTACAACAAGGGTCTGTCAGGGACGACAGACTCAAGAGGGGGGGGGAGTGTTGAAGCTCAAGGTCAAGGACAAAGCATGGAAGCGCTTCAAGGAAGTGGACACAGAAGAAGAAGGAGCAACTAGGGAGCTCCAAGAAGCACTTGTCAAATTTTCATAAGAAATCCCTATAAAAATAGTGATTTTTATCACTAAAAACCATTATAAATACCATTTTCCATTTTTCTAACTCCATTTTGTTCAAGTCGAGGAGTCCTTGAGCTTGAGGAGTATTGGAACTATCACCCTGCCAATTTTCATAATTTTTAGACTCCGTTTGAGCCCCCAAATAAGCCCTGGAACCTATTTTTTAACTAGGCCAGAGACTAGGTCTGGACAGGGCCAAAACCACTCAAAAAACTATAAAAAGGGCTGGAGAGCTCATTTTTGGGGGTAGCTTGTTGTAGATTTGAGCTTTTTAAGAGATTTCTTTTGTAATCAAAGCTTTCCAATGTTCCACTCTTTGCTCTTACCTTGTGCGCGTGTGTGTATGTGTGTGCATGCTTGTGTGCTTTCACTCACGCACTTGTGCCATCACTTGCTCATAGTCTTCATACTAGTCCTCACGTCTCCGCGGATTGACATTTATGAGGTGAAGCTCCTCACGTTGGTACTTGCCACTATGCTAGAGTGACACTCAAAAATTGCATATGGGATCCAAATATCTTTTATTTCAAGCCCTTCATTACATTCTTGATTCATTGATGAATGTTTTGGGATTGCATGCCCTTACTATTTTTTTTCTTTGTTAGCTATTAGAATCATTCTTTAGGGATTTGCATTGGAAGACCAAAAGTAGGAATCTTTTCTAGCAACTATTGTGTGATGTCAATGAATTTCCTACACATGTTTATCCTCTCTATCTCTAAGTCAGATTGGGGATGGCATTTATCATGATGTTCTAAAGAGGTGCCTTCTTGAATTCATACCTAGTAAGCTTGTAAGAGTTTTTTCAAATCTTGAGCTTTCACTACTACACCTACATTTGATGGAGGCTCTAGGCTTGAACTTACATCATGTTACCTCTTTGAGGCCAATTTTTAATCTATACACGTTCTTTTCTTGTTGAGACTTCCATGTGTTCCTCTTCTGCTTTTTTTAATTCAGACTCGGTTGGTTGCTATGACACTCATGTTTCCACCAGTGGTTTTTTGCTTCATGCTTGGTAGATCATGCATATCTTGGTTTGAGAAAGAAGCATCCTGCTATGGCCACTTCTAGTTGTGAGGCTGAGTATAGGGAAACTTTCATAGCGAGTGTTGAACGTGTGTGGCTCAAACACCTTTTAGTTGATTGGGTGTTGGTTAGTCTTCTAACATCACCATCTTCATTGATAGCCAGAGAGCATTGGCAATTGCGAGGAAACCCTATGTTCCATACCTAGAGAAATCACATTGAGGTGCACTATCATTATGTAAGGGAGAGGTTCTCTCTTGGAGAGATCAGTTTGACTTATGTGCCAACATAGGAGAAGGTTGCATACTTTTTCACAAAGGCTCTATGTAGGGAGAAGTTTGAAGCTTTCCGCAAAGCTTTGGTCTTACTTCCTTTTATGGATTGGTTTCTATCCACATAGCTTGGCACTTCGTTATACATGAGTGTGAGTTGCTTGTTCATTGCATCACTCCCAAGGGGAATTTGTTGATATATTTGGGAAGTGATGTGTGCAACACAGGTAGGAATAGTGTGTTGCTCTAGCACAATGGTGAGAACCACGTTAAGAAGCTTCACCTCCTTAATGTCAATCCGCGGAAGAGATAGGAGTGATATGAAGATCGTGAACTTGAGATGATGTGAGAGTGAAGGTGAGAAGCACAAAGATGCACACACACGTACACACACACAATGAAGAGACAAGCAAGACACAATGGAAGGTGGGAAATTAGCTCTATTACTCAAGGATACTTTTACAAGCCCAAACTAGCTCTAAGCTCACACTAGCCAACATGAACCAACCTCAAAAATGAGCTCTCTAGCTCTTTTTATAGTTTCTAGACTAGTTTTGACCGGTTTCACATCTAGTGACCGGCCTAGTTAAAAAATAGGTCCTAGAGGCTATTTGGAAGGGTAAACGATGTCTAAAAATAACGAAAATTGGTACAAGCATTCTACCTAAGCTCCTCAAGCTCGAGGACTCCTCGGCTTGCACAAAATGGAGCTATGAATTACAAAATGGGGTTTTGTCTATATTACATATGTTACAAGAGTGATGAAAAATCACTGTTGGATGTTTGAAGAGGTAATAAAAACATAATTGTTTTGAAAAAATGATCCGACTGGCTCCCTGCTCCGTCTTTACATGCTTCCATGTCGTCTGTGCCTCTGACTGTGCCTCTGACTGTTTCCAACACCCCCCTCCCTCTCGCTTCTGTCGTCCTCGACAGAACCTTGTTGTGCGGTCTGCCGGATGTAGTTTTGTAGGAGGTCGTGAGCGAGGGTGTGCTCAGAGACTCGAATGCCTCGGGCCATATCAGCTTCGAGCTTCTCCCAGTCTATCGGTTGCGGTTCGTCGGGTGGCGGGAGTTGATAATGCGTGGAATAAACCATTCGCTCACAGGCAAAAAGTTGCAATAAATGTGTGGGCCTGCTGATGAATACCTCGGAATGGTATTCCCAAAACCCGGTGGTGAACATCTCTTCAAAGGTTTGTTTGTAGCATGCCGGGAGGTATTTTATCCTATAGTGCCAGGCATAACACACCCGGAGCGATGGCGTTGTGCTCATGTCATATACTAGATCAAAGTTACCATGCTCAAATCCCGGGGTGTTTACATGCGGTGCCTTGACGCGTCGGAAGACTTTAAATATCATTTGCATCATGTCAAAAATTTTGACAGTCATATGCGCTGCGATATCATTCATATGCTTCAGGCGAGGGAGCCAGTGACGGATTGTAGCCATCATATAGCCAACAGTGGGCAACTCGGTGGGTGGCTTGAAGTAGGGGTAATTCAGCCAATCCTGACACTGCCTATTGTTTTGTACTTTGATAGCGAATGCAGTCCAGGAGCGGCGTCGTGGTACTGGTCCCCAGCAAGGATTATACTTTAAATGTAAGGGCGCTTTCACCCATGTGCTCATCATTTTTGGGTACTTTTGGAGTAGATCTTTGTGCCAATCCGGTTGATGGATCTCTCCTCTTTGCGCATTTGGTGGCAAGTCCGCCGGCTCGAATTGTGTAGCATGCGTGGGTTTCATGCCGGTTTCTTTCTCTATAGCTAGCTGATATTCAGCCATTAACATGAAGTACGGTTTATATTGTAGCTCATGCCCAGATATATAGCGTCGGGGGGCCAAATGAGCAAAGAAGGGGGATTGTAAGATTCTCTCTTCAATCATGGCCATGGCATGTAACTGTGCCTCTACTCTGGCCGAATGTGTCGTTCCAAGTTCTTCGATCGTTTTCATCCACGCGGGGGTAGGAAGTTCATAGGTCATCTGGCCTTCGGCCGTGACTTGTCCGCCTGGGATGGGTATTGGCTCGTATGCTTCTTCAAACGTTTCCTCCACCGGAATGGTTATGTTCTCGTCGTCAGCTGGGATCTCCGGTGGGGAATCAGGTCGTGGTGGTGCTTCGTATACATCTATGCGTGATTGGAGAGTGGCTACCTAGGCCCGTAATGCGTTTAGTTCCTCTATGAGTTCAGGAGAGGGGTCCACAGGTTCTGGTATTTCTGCTGCCACCGGTAGTTGTTGTGGTGCCGTTTCTCTGAGCTGTAATAACTTGTGATCTTCTTTTAGCTTCTGATGCTCTTCGTTCATTCGATCGTAGTCCTCTAGCAGTCGAACGTGGTCATCTAGCAACATCCGCATCGATTCACATGGGATTGCCTTGAATCTGCTCGGACTTAATGGTTGTTCAGGATGATCCAATGCCGCTTCCAAATTTTCTCTATTCTGCGCTTGGAGTCTCACGTTCTCCTCCTGGGTTGCGGCTAGGTGCCTCCTGAGTAGACCCATATTCCTTGTTAGCGTCGCGTTCCTAATTGTTTGGGCTCGAAGCAGGTTGTCCAGATCAGCAGTGGCTTCTTTTGTCTTCTCTTCACTTTCTAGCTCTAGCTTATGATATGCCTCTCTTAGTTCTTGGTATCGCGTATTTAACGAGGCATTCTTGATCGATAATGAATTAAGCTGCGACTGTAATTCATTCGTCGTCCTCTGCAGCTGTTGATAGTTGTTGCCAAGAGATGCAAACTCATCTCGTACTTGTGTCATGCATGTGAACATTTGTTGAAGTGCAGTGTCTATGGTTGGCGATAATAGTAATGGAGTGTTAAGTGAGGATGCAGTGGAAGTAGATGCAACGGGAATGGGGAATGGGGTTGGGAAGGTGGATGCAGTGGTGATCGTGGAAAATTGTGACGTACCTAAATATGATGGTGCTGTGAGTGGAGTGGGTGCTGGTGCGGTGGGTGGTGAGATGTCCATGTCATTGGACGTGTCAAGTGCGGTGACTGTGAAAAGCGGTGTGTATGTGGGTGGTTGTGTAGGTGTGAAGACGGGATTTACAAATGTAGAGTAATTTACAGGGGGGATGGCTGGAGTAGCTTGGTGAAAAGGGGATAGAGGGGTTATGGTGGGTTGGGGAGGTGAAACTGGTGAGAAGGTTAGTGGGGTTAGAAAGGTGAAAGGGGGTCTTAAAGGTGGGGGAAAAGATGGGAAGGATGAAGGGGTGAAGGGGTTAACACGTAGACGAGGTGGGGTGGGTGCGGGCATGGTGGCATGAATGGGCAGGGCAAAGGCGGTGGCTATGTTGCCGTGGACTGGTGTGGCTGTTGGAGAAGCAGGTGGGTTTGCAGGGGATACGGGATGGGTCGGTGAAACATGAGGTGAGAGAGGAGTAGAAGGTGTGGATGTTATTTCAAGGATAGGGGTAGTATGTACAACGGTAGTACGTGGCGGGGAATCGACTAGGATAGCTTCTTCGGTGAAGGATCTTTCCGGCCGTAGGCATGCATCTTGTGCCTGGTGGGATGATTGAACACCTACCGGAACTCGAATATATTCACCGGGCTTCGATAACAGGCGAATTCTGCGAGGGTCATATTGAGGAAGTGGCTTCCTTTGTAAATATCGCAATGCTTCGACCGGGCCGATGGATTGGACCAGTTCTCTGAACCCTCTGATGTAGACTTCTTCAAACCCTCCGGAGACTAGTTCTTGTTCGATTAGGGCCTGGCTCTCTTCTTCAATTAATTTCTTTCGTGCCCAGACTTTCTCCATCGTACGATATAATTTCTTGATTGCCAGTGTGTAAGCTGCTGCTTCGAAAGTCTCCTCTTCGTGCGTGCTGGTGTCACCGTGTGCATCGGTTTGTTGGCCTTGGCCGTCTGTCTGTCCTTGTTCTTGGGAATCATGCGTGCCCTGGCTGGCTTCATCGTCACCTTCTTCGTCATCTGTGGCTGTTCGTTCATCATCAGAGCTAGACACAACCTGTCCCTGTGGCAGATCCCGCGGTGTGGTAAGGTAACTGGGGCGTTCATATTCTTGGGAGAACATTTGTGCCTCTGAAAACTGGAACTCATTTGAGAATGCATCCGGCATCTCAAAATCGAATGTTGTGTTTATTGGTTCTGCCTCCATGTGTGGTATTGGGAAAGAAAAGGCTTCCGCACCAATAGTGGTGGGAGCTTCTGCTGTAGTGGTGGTGGGTTCTGTGGTTGCAGCTGCCTGAGGTGCAGCGATACTAGTAGTGCCCTCCGTGACCACTGATCTAGACAACCTTATGCGAATAGGTTGCACTGTGGGAGCGGCTTCTGTTGGTGATCGCTCTGGAGAGGGTTGTGGTGATGGTGACTCTGGCACTTGAAGGCAAGGAATGGTGCCTCTCATGCGCTTACCTGCCCGTGTTCTGCTGGGCTTCCTGGCTTTCTTCGTTGTTCCTTTGAATGCTTTCAGCTCTTCTCCTTTTAATGCACGTTCAATTGGCAAATCATAGGCCAAGCACATATAAACAATTCTTGTCAGCGCACAACATCCATTAAGTACTTTCTTGCGTTCCCATCTGTGTTGTGCCAAATACATTTGATCAATGATCCAGCTTGCCAGATCAACCGTCTGAGGTCCCATACATGCCAAATACAATCCAAACCATATTCTTTTATGTGGCATGGTAAATCTGTCTTGAGCGGGGAATGCGAAGTGTTGCATGCATATCCTTAGTGGCTTTGACAGCTCCGGTGTAATAGCTGAGATCTCCTCCCACTTAGTGACATCCCCACGTTTCATAGGGTCTGGAATTAATCTTTCTCGATCTGTGGGCGTGTGGGTGCCATGAATTTTGATGGCCGCTCTGATTAAATCCTTTGAGAGGTAAAACCTTTTGTAAGGTGGATCATCCACTAAAGAAGGCAAAATAAAAGTTCCGGGGATATCCTTATTCTCTGAGGCCAGCAAAGTAGTGATTAAATAATAACACCTGTAAAAGTCAGGTTTGGGCAGAGGATCACTGAAATACTCCGTGAAGCCTGCTCTGGCCCAAACGTGAGTTAAGTCCTGGGTGTTCTGTAGGGCTTCGAACTCTCTGGAGAAAAATTGGTATTTTCCCCAAGTGCGGTCATCAAACGTCAAATTGGATTCAAATATAAAATCTGCGTCCGCTAAGGGTCCTGCAAGTCCCTGAAACCAGTGAGAGTTACGGTGTATCTTTTCTGTGTAGCCCATAGGTGGGTTGTCGATCAGCATGGGCCCTGGAAATCCTTGGAATTCTGGCGGTGGAGCAGTAGGGTGGGATTCTGCTCGTAACACGTTGAGGGGCACTGCCGCTACACTGGGGCCTGCTCCTGATGGTCCTTCGTCGGTTTGCATGATGACTGGTGTGTTAATGAGAAAGATCTGCTACAAAAGATTAACACATTAGCATGGAAATTAATTATGATCCCATTAAAGTGAGACCGCAATCCCTTTCCATAACTGATGCGTAACCCGTGTAGCCAAGTGCTGTGATGTGATGGATGCAACGCTTCTTGCAGCACTAGTGCAGGTCTCTAGACACCTACACGTTTCAGATGATGCATACGTTCCTTGATGAGATGAGATTATGAGTGATGTGTGATGATGGTGGGTGAATTTATACAAGGTTTAAAGGTTAGTGATTTATTACACGGTTGTATGTTAGTCAGGGGGTAGTTAGACAATGGGTTAGGGGAAGACGGTTGGACACGCTTTGGTATCCATTTCCTAAGAGTCCTTGAGTGGGTGGTGGGTTTCTGCTGAGGGGTCAAAGGTAGTATCGAGTGTGGTGGTGTTGAGGGATGGAAAGATTTGTGAGGGGTATATATTACATGGCTTAAGGGTTGAGCTATGATACATGGTTTGGGTACCCAAATCTGCGTGGGTGTGGGTCTATGGATAAGGTATTTCTTGGCGATCCAAATTTGTCGAATGCTCGGCCCTGTAGAAGAAGGTCGAGGGGATGGTGGATACTGATTCTATTTCTGTTCTGCCTTTTTCTTGTCGATCTCTGCTTGGTTGGAGTTCTTCGGTGCTTTTTGTCCTTTTGGCACCCATATTTGTCTGGTGCCGCTTCCTTTGGGTGGCCCAAACTGCTTTCCTTGTTGTGTCTTCTGATACTGCCGTCGGTCTGGGTTCCTTCGTCGTGGTTGAGGTTGAGAGGTCGGATGGACGCTCTGCTTTGGAAAAGAAGGGAGATCCAAAACTTGCGTGACCTGCCCATTAGGAAGTGATTCGTTCTTTAACTTTAATCTAGGCCAGTCCGCAACAAGTTTGGAAGGATGAGCACCGCAGGGTGTCGTGCTCATTTGGCCGCTGATGCAACCCACCTGACCGCTGATTGTGTCCATCTGCCCTAGCGGATGGGTAGCTGCCTCTTCTAGTTTGCAGGAAGTCCCAGGGAAGATCTCCTGTCATCCTTCTGATTGACAACTGTCCATAGCCAAGCCCGAGTGGGTTGGTGTAGACGTAACGTGACTGGTCTGACCCAAGATCTTCCGGTCTTCCGTCGCATGCGTTTCATAGGGTCTAGGGTTACAAACCTCAATCGGAATGCCATTAGGGAAGTCAAGCGGTATCACTCGCTTTTGCTCTAAGGTTCCAATCTGTAAGGAGCCTTGTCTAAGATTTAGGTCCACTGAGTGATCGTATAGCCAATCTTGGCCAAGGATTAGGGGTTCTATTAGGTCGTCATCATGGCACACTAGTAGCTTCGTTGTCATGGTCACATCCTTAATGAGGATAGGAAGGTCCACCTCACCCATGCAAGGGGTTTCCATGCCTCCAAGGCCTATGAGGTATGCCTCAATTGGCCGCATTTCTATTCCTGAATCCTTATAGTGGGACCATCTAATCGCACTAGTCGCAGCACCTGAGTCAATTAAAGCCCTGAGTGCTTGGCAAGGATTGCCGTGCTCTAGCCTAACTGTAATGAATGGTCTTCTGTCCACTATGCTAGGATGAGTGGTTGACTTTACTTGACACATGGCCATGGGATATCTGGGTGATGTTTCCAGATGGTTGTAATGTTCTCTCCCTAGTCCTTGTCTTCTTAGCTTCATGCGCTTAATGCGTTCTATGGCTTCTGCCTGAGCTTCAGCTCGTATTCTATTTTCTTCCTCCTTACGCTTCTTTGCCAACGTGAGTCGTCTAAGCATATCCTCCGTAAGAGGTTCCTGATATAGCTTGACTCTACAGCCACTAATGTAATTAGGCATTATATCTCCTTCTAAGGTGGCTAACTGTACTGCTCCACTTGTCGAGAGTCTGTTAATGATCATAGGTCCATAACCTCGCTTTTCTAACTTCCGTGCGTGCTGTTTCAGCGTATACACTAGAACTAAATCTCCTTCTTTTAAACCTTTATCTTTCACATGTGCATCAAAATATGCTTTCTGTCGCTTCTTCGCTGCGTATAGTCCTGCTGCTGCTTTCAGCCTGGTTTCTCCTAATCGTTCCAAGTCCATTATTCTCGCTAATAATTCATGGCCGGTCCACTGATGTTCTTGTGCAACCTTAAGGGTCGGTATCAAGAAGTCCAAAGGAAGCACTGCATTCTGACCAAAAACCATCTGAAAGGGAGTTGCATTGAGTACGGTTTTGTAGGCCACTCGATATGCCCAAACAGCGTGGTGTAACTGTTTGTCCCAATCTGAACGTTTGTTGTTCACGAGTTTCGTCAATACGGTACAAAGTATCTTGTTAGTGCTTTCAGCCTGACCATTGGCCTGAGGATGATATGGTGCAGATTTCTTGTGAATCACCATAAAATCCTGTAACAAATATTCAATGACTTGGTTTAGAAAGTGAGTGCCTCGATCGCTCACTAACTCTATAGGCAATCCATATCTTGTAAAGACATTTTCAAATAAGAATTTTGCAGTTGTGTGTGCATCATTCTTTTTTGTGGCTTTTGCCTCTACCCATTTGGTTAGATAATCTGTGGCAACAATAATGTATTCCGCATGTGTACCTTTTGCAGGGGGGTTAATGGGTCCTACAAAGTCTATACCCCACTTTGAAAATGCACGTCCGCCCATCATGGGTTTCAATGGCATTTCATCTCTGCGAGTAGGAAACTGAGTTCTTTGGCACACATCACATCTCTTTACATAGGTATGAGCATCCATGTGAAGAGTGGGCCACCATAATCCTGCAAAGAGAATGGCTTTGACTATCCTATCTGGTCCAAAGTGACCTCCTGCAACACCTTGGTGTGCAGTCTCTAGTATGCTCAGATAATCGCTTTCATGAACACATTGTCTTAAGTATCCATCTCGTCCTCTTTTGTATAGATTATCGCCAATAAGTGAATAGTCCTGAGCTTCTTGCTCTAGACTACGTTGTCGAGCTAAGGTCATGCTTTGAGGGAATGTGTTCGTCCTCAAGTATGTCACTAAAGGTTCACTCCAGTCTGGTGTGAGAGACACATGATAGAGTGTAGCATGCTCTACTGGTGGTCTTTCACAACAAACATGGCATTCCTTACACAACTTGTAGACATCTGCTTCCATCGTAGGCCAATATACTCCCAATCTCTACAGAGTCTGTAATGTTCGATGTTTTGAATGATGTTGCTTCAGTGCACCTATGTGTGTTAATTGCACCCAATTCGCATGTTCTGATTCATCTACGCAACAGGCAAGAATCTTTTGATTATCCTGTTTATATATGCTTCCTGCCATTATTTGGTACCTCTGAGACTTGGTAATCTCTCCCTCTTTGATCTTTATCTTAGGATTCTTGGGTCCGTATGTCAAAATAGGGACTATTGGTTTAGCCCATTCTGGTGCTATCTCAAGGTTAAACAAGTATGCATCTGGTAATTCATCTGCTACTCCTTGAGGAGCTTCTCCTGAGGTTAGTCTTGAAAGGTGGTCGGCTCTAAGATGTGTCTTTCCTTTCCTAACTACCACTTCAAAATCGTACTCCGTGAGCAATAGAAACCAACGTATCAGTCGTCTTGTGTTACATGGTTTGTTGACTAAATATAATAGGGCTTGATGATCTGTAAAGAACTTGAATTTGTTGGCCAACAAGTAGTGCCTAAACTTCTTTACTGCGTAGATCATCCCTAATCCTTCTCGTTCCGTCGTGGTGTAATTTCTTTCTGCTGCGTTCAATTGTCTGCTAGCGTAGGCTATGGGGAGATCTATGTTACCTTCATTCGTGGGTTGTGCTAACACACATCCTATGGCATAATTGGATGCATCCACATGTACATGGAATGGCTTACTCCAATCTGGGGTTGTCAATATAGGTGCTGAGCACAAACGTCGTTTAAGTTCATTGAATGAATTTTCACATTCATCTGTCCACTCAAAATTGGTTAAAAGAGAGTACAAAGGCTTGGCTATGATTGCATACATGTGTATGAATCTCCTATAATAACCACAATGGCCCATAAATGCCTGTACCTCTTTCACATTAGTTGGTCTAGGTAATTCTGCAATTACCCTCACCTTTTCTTCATCCGTGGAGATTCCATTTTTTGACACAATGTGTCCTAGAATTTTGCCTTGTCTGACCATGAAAACGCATTTTTCTGGGTTCAAACAAACCTGATATTCTCGACATTTGTCAAATACTTGTCTTAACTCTAGAATATGTGTCTGTCTTACATTTGAATGAGCACATAAGTCATCGACATAAACTTCCAAGCTCTTGCGTAAGAATTCCTTGAAAACATGACACATGAGTCGCTGGAAAGTGGCGGGTGCATTTGTCAAGCCAAATGGCATTACACGAAATGCAAATATGCCCCATTCTGTGGCAAAGGCCGTCTTGTGTTGATCTTCTGGAGCAATGGCTACTTGATTATAGCCTGAGAATCCATCAAGAAAGCTGTAAACTTCCTTGCCCGCAACTCTTTCCAATAGGTGTTCTGTGATAGGAAGAGGATAACTATCTCTAATCGTGGCGGCATTAACTTTTTTAAGGTTAATACACACACGCAATTTTCCATTCTTCTTGGGCACAACCACAATGGGGGATACCCATTCGGTATGCTCAATTTCGTAAATGAATCCTGCTTCTATCAAGCGATCTATCTCCTCTTTAATCTTCGCAGCGTAGTTATCATTGTACGTGTACGGTTTCTGTTTTGTCGGTTTTGCATATGGAGTCATAGGGATTCTATGAGAACATATATCTGGATCTACTCCTTTCAAATCTTTGTAACTCCACGCAAAAACATCTCTATATTCGCGCAATAGGGCAACTAACTCTTCTTCTTCTTCAGTCGTCAAATCATGCCCTATGTATGTGCATTTTTCTTCTTCTCCTTCTATGGCAACTATTACTTTCTTGGTTTTCTCTCGGTTATCATATACTTGTCCATCATTTACCTTTCTATTAGGCATTCGTACCATGATTCTTCTATCTTTGATTTCATATTTCTTGAAATTCTCGGGTACTTCAAACAAAGATTCTTCTTTTTCTGACATGGTGTCTTTCTTCTTCCTTTTCTTGCCTTCACTCTTGTTAGTTACTTCTGTGGCTAACCTTACCTCATTCGTAATTTCCTCATGTCTCTGAGTGTGAGTCTCTACCTCGAAAAAATATTCTTCCTCTGATGCAAATGGAGAGTCCATAATAATTGATTCTAAATCAAAATCGCTTGCATCCTCAAATGCATCAGTGTTAGGTTCACATTCTTCTAAAATTGCATCGCACATGATTGGCTCTAACGTAAAAACTGAAATGTCATAGCCATCCTCGTCACAGTGGGGAGTCCATTGTTCTTCATTGATGGCTACATCCATGGTTGCTAGGATTTCTGCCCAGCCATGGGGTTCAAACTCTTCGTCTGGGAATACTACAGGTGCATAAGCTGGGTCCTGAAGAGTTCGTGGATTTTGTTCTGCACCTAAGGTCCTGGTTTCTAATCTTTCTTCCTCTTGTTTAGCTACTTTACACATCCATAAATGGGTATCCTCATGCAACCAAGAAGGATCTGATTCTAATGAGTGCACAGATTCCGTCTCTACTGGTGTCCTATGGATGGTGTTCCATTGTATTGGGGGTACATCTCTGTGTGAATAGTCTTTAAGATTGACTTTGGTAGTCACTCCTAAATGTTGCAAGTACAAAGAATTAGTTCCCCAATCTTGTACAATTTGCAACTGACGCATGAATGGTCGTCCCAATATCATCTCATAAGCACGATTTTTCGCAAAGTCACAAATGGCGAAAGTATGCTCAAATTCTACACCACAAGTGGTGAGAGATATGCCTTCTAGTAAGCCTAATGGTTTTTCTATGTGTCCATCGGCCATTTGTAGCTTCATCCTGGTGGGTCTGAGTGCTAGCTTACCCCAACGTTTCCACAAAGCGGTGGTAGCGATGGCTACTCCGGCTCCTGAATCTAAGATGGCTTTCGTGGTGTAGCCCTGATGGGTTATTGGAAGATATGTGTTACCTTCCTCTCCTTCGCTTATGTCTCCAATCTTTTCCACGAGTATCTCTGGTACCTTCTTATGTGATCCTATTTGAGAGGGTGTGGTAGCAAGCTCAGGGAATTGATTTGCTACGTGCTTCCACAATTCTGGTTTTACCTTTAACAATTCCTCCAGAGTGAGATTACACTGTACTTTGGTATTCTTGATCACTTCCGTGTTCCTAGGGATCACTGATTCTTCATTCCTCACTATTATCGTGGGTGCTCTCATACTAATAGACTTTGCTTCCCAAGGTCCTGTGAACTGAGGTAATTCTTGTAAAGAATTAGATTCAAATCCTGTGGGTTCACTCAGTTATTCCACCTCTACATCATCATATATAGAGGGGATGTCTTGGGGAAATTGTTCCTGCAAGTCGTCTATTTCTTGAATGGGAGGATGAGTTCCTTGTTCTTTTCTCCATTTCTCTTCTTGGATTTCCCTCAAAAATCCATGTGAGTACTTATGTATGGAAGACAAATTGTCTTGACTTTCTGTATTGGGTACTTGAGACAGGGATGGTGCATTCCTTTCCTGTGTCTCTGTGACAATAGGGTTCCTATGCTGATCCTTTTTCTCTTTGCTTTCTATCAAGTATTCTAGCCTCTCCATTAGTCCTTGAAAGTGTAATTCCGGTTTTGCCATGTTATTCCAATTAAGATATCTAGAGGCTTCGAACAAGGCTTGTGCTAGTTCTACCATTTTCATGCAAAGTTTAGTTCTCTCAATTTCTAGATCAGCTCGAGGGTAGTTTTTACTCATTTCCGTTACTTGGGGTCCCTCTTTTATTCTAGCCTGATATGCACGAAACATCATGTCTAGATCTTCGGGTATGGGTTCCGCTAAAACTGATCCTGATTTTTGAGCTGGGTCTTCTTGATTTAATTCTTGTGAAGTCAATTCTTGGATTTTGGCTCTCGACTCCTTCAAACTTCCTTCCAACTCGCTTATCTTTTTACTCCATTTTCTCTTTATCCTTTCTCTAGAATCTTTCCAAGATTTCGTCTTTTTACTACTCGATTCTGCAACTTCACTAGTTCTGGCTACTTTCTCTTGATTAAGTTGTTGGTTTTGCAAGAGCACCTGCGCTCTGGTTATAGCTTGGATAGGCACGTATGTAGGGTTGGATCCATCTGCGTTATTTACAATACCTATCACGTTGATCGGTGTCACATTCGAAGTGCTAACTGGGTTCTTAGGACAATCTTTGATTATGTGCTCTTTGCCACAATCGGCACAAAAGCCTTGTATGCTATAGTACTGTGATTGCCTTGCTATTGGGGGATGTGGACAATCCTTAATGAAGTGATCTCCTTGGCACCTAAAGCATGGTCCTCTAGGGCCCTGTGGTCTCTGTTGTCTCAATTGGGGCCGTGGATTTGGGTTTGTGTACATCACATTAGCATAGTCTGGCTCCCAACTAGGTTCCATTGGTGGACTATCATAATGATACGTCTCCACATGCTCTGGTGACTCCGTGTTATAAGCGGGTGGACTAGTTACATGAGTAGAGTCAAAACTGTTTGAGTTCGGGTCACTTTCTGTGATCAAGGGTGAAGAAGGCACTAAGGCCCTACTTAGGTTCTCTTCTGCAGCAGCGTATTTGACTGAGATGACATTCGCTGGTGGGGGTGGCTGCTGAGCTAAGACGGGTTGAGGTCTCTGTTGAGCCTGGTATGGGTAGTTCTGAGGAGGCCTATAGTAATAAGGCTGAGCATTGTATTGGCCTTGATACCTACCTGGCTGCTGGTATGTTTGCGGGTAGTTCTGTCTCACGGTTTGTTTGTTGTATGGGCAATCCTGAGCCGTATGATTCGTGTATCTTCTCTCAATTGTACAAAATTGGCCACTAGGGTTGGCTTGAGGTTGAGGTGCATTGGGGCACACGTTTGCCAAATGATTTCCACCACAAGTGTAACAACGTACATTAGTTGGTAGCTTGGGCACCTGTTTACTAGAAACCCCTAGTTTTTGGGCCACTTTTTCTGCTAGGTCCTCTATCGAATTAGACAATTTTGTGGATGCTAGAGAAGAACAATCTGAGTCCTTGTAGACCTTTGAGAGTTCTAACTCATCACCTAGGTTGTCCTCGATGTCTATACATATTCTTACACACTCCTCTAGCGTTCTGGGTTCCTTTAGGTACACATAAGAGCGTAGTTTAGTGCTCAACAAGCCATCTAGGAACAGTGATACTTGTTTGGCTTGTGAGGGTAGCTCTTGCATTGGACATCGTTCAACATATTGTCTGAACCTACGTCCTGCCAGTCTTACTGTTTCCTGAGGGGTCTGTCTAAAGCTATGAATCAACGAAGACGTGTCATGTCTAATCCCACTTTTAGAGAATTCAGTGATGAATGACTCTAAAAAGTGATGGATGTCTCTAAATTGCCTTTGTTGCAATGGTTGGAACCAAGTTAAAGCGGTATTCTTTAACGTTAGTCCAAATGCATTGTATTGTGTGAACATGTCCTCGACTTGTTCTACTCTTAATACTTGCTTGAATTCAAGATCTCCTGTCCCATCAAAGTAATTTTTCATGGATTTCACTAATTGAGTGGGTCTCAATACTCTTGCGTGTTCACGTGGTCTAGGTAGAGGAAAATCATCTCTACCACCTAGTATTCCATGATCTCTTTGTCTATCCGCTCTATTAGTGTCCGTGGTTGTTCTATCTCTCCCTATGGGGTGATTAAAGCTTACTTCTGGTCTCTCTTTATTTCCTTCTCTTTGATGTCCATGGGCTGAGGATGTTCCTGCCCCTTGTTGACTTGTATTCATGTTCGTTCTAGATGGAGGGAATATCAATTCACCTCTCCATGTGTATGTGTTTTTAGCGCGTTCAGGCACCACAAAGACTCTTTCTGAAGTCTCATCCAGGTATACAACCTTTCCAGGTGTATCTGGGTCCTTGAATTCGTAAATTGTAATGATGCCTATCTCACCAGGGTGTTCCTTTCTGTACCTCCAAAAGGCTTCATTTGTCTCTTTATTTACGAACAACTCGGTGCTCCTGTTATCTTGAGGGATCCATTCTGGGATGAGTATTCTTGTTAATACGGATTTCCCTCTAGGTGTTCTAGGTTCTTCTAACGGTTCTTTTCCTTGAAATTTTGCTTCCGTTTCTAATTGAATTGTGCCAAACTCATTAGTATCGTTTGGTTGCGTACTTAGGACGTACATGGTTCCTTCTTTGTCTATGTAAGCGTCTCTCTCAAATTTCACCACTGGTCTTTCCAATCCAATGGGTTGATCAGGGTTGTGCAGTTGCACCACTTGCCTTCGCAAACCATCCTCATAGATGCGAGCACCTAATCGGTTGGTTCGGAGAAACTCTAGTTGCGTTCTATAGGATCCTTCTGGTTTTTCTAGGTATGCTACATGAGACCCTCCTTCTGGTCTTTCTGCACTAAATGCCATTTCTGATTCGCTAGTATTTGAGCTCTCGTAGGGGTAATTACTATTCAATTGCTGAGCCCAAGATCGTGCAATGGTCCTTACACTTGCCTCTGATGATCTAAGGCTTCGTCGGTCCGACTTACCTATGTGTCTCCCTGATCTAAGGTTCATTAATTTCCTTCCTTGCACGCTCAATTACACACTTAGATCGTCAATGGTTCTTTGTTATTAATTCTTGATTCTTTTTAATTTTCTTTAGATTCTTGTCTTAGTATATGCGTCAGGAATTCGACTTTCCGTTATAATTTTGAATTCTCGTTCAGTCAGACTTAGGTTCTTTTCTTTAGGTTTTCATCACACACACCTTTACTTTAAGCCTTAAACTTGAAAGAATTAAGTATCTTGAACTTGAGGCGTTCCTATCGACTTAAATCCACAATGCTAACGTTTAGCCTAAGCTAAGAATTGACTGAGGGGGTTGAGTAATCTTCCAACCTCGAGTCGGCTTTTCTGGTTGCTCTGATGCCCAAGAAGCCGCGCTTCCCAAGCTTTGTTGTCTTCACTGCCTTACTTGCTTGCCTTTGATTGCCCTTGCTTGACCTGGAAAAATCCAATTTTAGACCAATTCACAATTGAATGATCAAGCACTTGAGCATACACACCTTTTTAGTCCCTTCCCTTTTGCCCAAAATTTTCAATGTGTGCCCCCTGGCTTCCTAGTCCCCAAACTAGGTGAACCTCAAAATAGCTTATCCAAAAATAGATGTATTCTTTATGAAAAAAACAGTTGAGCTCACGTAGTACTCGTCACGAGCTTTCTAACGAGCTATTAAGCTCAAAAAACGGACTTCGGATGAAAAAGTTATGAGCGTTCAGGCCCTGGGGGGTAAAAACTGACAATCAAGTTTTCCTTCAAATATGAGCTAAGGGGTCTCCTATGAGTCTAATGGTCCAAAAATTTCTCAAAAATACCCCCAAAATTGGTCAAAAAATGGAACCCTAATTTTGCGATGGGGGTGGACAATCGCGATGGTCTGGGACCGTCGCGATGGTCCGAGCGAACCGTCGCGATGGCGTGGAATTTGGACAATCGCGATGGCGCGAAAAATGAGCCGTCGCGATGGCCCGAAGTGAACGATCACGATGGCGTGAGGTCGAACCGTCGCGATGGTCCGAAAAAATGAACCGTCGCGATGGCGTGATCAGGCGGACAATCGCGATGGCGCGGTCAACGGTCAAAGGTGGACAATCGCGATGGTCCGAAGTGAACTGTCGCGATGGTCACAAGTGCGATGGCGTGAGCCTATCGCGATGGTCCGATTTTGGGCTGTCGCGATGGTCCGAAAAACGAACCGTCACGATGGTCTATCTTGACACGTGGCACTGTCGTGGCGATGGCGTGGGCCAATCGCGATGGTCCGGGGTCAGCTGAACAATCGCGATGGTCCAAGTGGACCGTCGCGATGGCTCAAGTGAACCGTCGCGATGGTCCAAAAAATGAACCGTCGCGATGGTCCGGCCGAGCCGTCGCGATGGCTTGAGCCTATCGCGATGGTGCGACACAATCGCGATGGTCTGAGCCAATCGCGATGGTCCACCAAAGTGTGAATTTTCGAGATGCGCCTGTGGATTTGTGCAAGCGCAAGGGTCACCTACCTCGTGGTGTGGTCGCCTACCAAGAATTCCGAAGGTTGCAGACCATCGCGATGGTCCGCCACACTCGGCAGATCTTTGACAGAGAGTAAAATTTTACCTTTTCCAAGCTTTCCTGATGCACTGGAGCTCTGTACCTGCAAGAAAACTCAAGAAAACACAAGCACACACAAGCACAAAAGTTCTCTCTCGCTCTCTTGCATGCACAAATGAGGGGAAATGAGGTGAATGGGTGGATATGGTGAATTTTCTGATTTTTTTGGAGATGAAGATGATGATGCGATGATGAAGATGGAGTATGGGGAAGGTGAAAAACACTAAAAACTAAGTAAAAACAACAACAAAAACTGAAATTTTTACCTTCCAACGCCACTTCTTGCTATACTCTTACCATCACACATTCGTCCTAGACTCGATCCCCGGCAACGGCGCCAAATTTGGTGTTGCTCTAGCACAATGGTGAGAACCACGTTAAGAAGCTTCACCTCCTTAATGTCAATCCGCGGAAGAGATAGGAGTGATATGAAGATCGTGAACTTGAGATGATGTGAGAGTGAAGGTGAGAAGCACAAAGATGCACACACACGTACACACACACAATGAAGAGACAAGCAAGACACAATGGAAGGTGGGAAATTAGCTCTATTACTCAAGGATACTTTTACAAGCCCAAACTAGCTCTAAGCTCACACTAGCCAACATGAACCAACCTCAAAAATGAGCTCTCTAGCTCTTTTTATAGTTTCTAGACTAGTTTTGACCGGTTTCACATCTAGTGACCGGCCTAGTTAAAAAATAGGTCCTAGAGGCTATTTGGAAGGGTAAACGATGTCTAAAAATAACGAAAATTGGTACGAGCATTCTACCTAAGCTCCTCAAGCTCGAGGACTCCTCGGCTTGCACAAAATGGAGCTATGAATTACAAAATGGGGTTTTGTCTATATTACATATGTTACAAGAGTGATGAAAAATCACTGTTGGATGTTTGAAGAGGTAATAAAAACATAATTGTTTTGAAAAAATGATCCGACTGGCTCCCTGCTCCGTCTTTACATGCTTCCATGTCGTCTGTGCCTCTGATTGTGCCTCTGACTATTTCCAACATAGTGATACACTTTTTCCCTCTCCCTTGGCTTGTATATAAGCATATAGCCCTAATGGTTCATGTATCGTTGAGCGTTCACTTGGTAATACATTATGTAATGTGTTGTGCTCCAAGCTCAATCTTCTTCCTTGTTTTGTTGGTGTGCTTTCGTTGACCTCGAACTCATACAACATGATGTTCATCCTTGAATTAATCAAGTTACAACCATTGAAGTCCAAAGGAGGAAAACACAATAATGGGAAGAGAAGAATAGGAGAGTCATGTTTCTCATTTGACAAGTGACAATGTCATGATAAGGCATATTCAACATCTAAATATAGCTAAGGATACTTAGGAATCTCTTGAAAGGATGTATTTGACAAATATAAGAGCTAGGAAACTTCAACTCAAGAATGAACTGAACAAAATCAAGAAAAATTCAAGTCATTCCATTGTTGAATATACTTTGAAGATTAAGGTCCTAAGAGATGCTTTAGCTTTTATTGGCACAATAGTTGAAGATGAAGGTCTTTTGTCTTGTACCCTCAATGGATAGAAGAGATGGAGGCCGTTTATAACTTCCATTAAGTTGATAGATGCATTTCTTGCTTTTGGACAACTAATCCCTCATTTCTTCACATAAGATTTGAACCTTCATGGCTCCAAAGGAAAGGACAATCAGGATTGAACGTTGTATGTAGGTCTAGTCAAAGGAAAGAACTCAAGAGGAGGCTCAAGATGAAAAGGAAAAGTTCACAACAAATCGAGCTACAATCAAAATAGTTTAGAAGACAAGAAGGACGGATTAAATTACACATAGTGGAGAGGCCAATGTAGAAGTAGAGGAGGAGGCCAAGGCTCTTGAAATTCTCATAAACATATAACATGCTATGAATGCGGTAAAATAGGACACAATGCTAGTGATTGTTGGCAAAAAATAAAAGAAAAAATGGAGGCAATCAAAGGAGTTAAAGCAACTATGCATGCACCGAAGTGAAGGAAGCAAGGACACATTACTTGCAATGATACATGAGTATGTAAGCTCTTACAATGATGACAAAGAATGGTACATTGATTCAAGTTGTAGTGATTATATGTCATGCGAAGGAAGTATGTTTACTTATCTACATGTACCATGTGGAATATTGAAATAGGTGTATAACTCAAACCTGAAAGTGGCATAAGTTAGGAGATGTTATATTTGTGGTGAAAATTATGCAACACAAGTATGTAGTTATCAAAATCCACCTCATCTATAGGATTACAAGATAAAAGAAATTCGAAGTATTTTACCCTAGGGAAAAAATGGGAAAATCACATTAGGGATGAATGTTTCTACAGTAGACAACACATAAGAGGGAAAGAGTACTAGAATAAGACAATGCAAATGAGGGGAAGAGAACTTATGGAGAAACCTAGAATAGAACTAAGATAGATACCATGTTTGTCAACAAATGTAGTCCTATTTAAGTAAATTCTTGTTGAAGAAAATTTAGAGAGATCACTAATATTAAGCAAAGAACATTCTAATGGATACAATGGTCATTATGATGATCGTTTAGAAGACACTGTTTGGGATTATGTTTATAACAAGGAAGTTGATTTGAAAGCTTTGGATTTAGGCAATGGAATATTTGAAATGGATGATACACCATTCATGTACATTAAGAACAACTATATGACAAAGCTTACTCAGAAGGTAACTTGTTATACGTGTGGAGGAGGGAACTTTGTAAGGGATTGTCCCCAACCTCCAACTTTAAGAGTGGAAGATGCTGATTGCAAAGATTTTGGAAGAGAACATTTGATTAGGGATTGTCTAGAAAACCCTAATATAAAAGTTTCTCATAATCAAATTCCACTGAAGGCTATAGATATTTTGTCTAGTTTTGGTAATGAACAAGATAAAGTTGTGTCTATTAAGGTGTTGATAAGGGCTTAAGCTAATACTATTTCAATGCAAGAAAACATAGAAGAAAAAATGGAACGACATATAAAAAACACTAAGAAGTACATTTCTTGGAAAGATAAAAGAGTAAAACAAAAACTAAATTGGTCCAAAAATGTGGACGAATTAGAAGGATATTGACAAGCATCTAATGAGAAGAAGTCGTTTGAAAAAAGTGCAGAGATAATTGTTCAAGAATTAAAGAATGGATCTAAAACTGTGGGACGTTCGCCAAAACATTTTGAAACTTCGATAAAAGCATATAAAGAAAGAATGAAAGAAGGACCATAACCTATAGATTAGGAGAGATTTTACCCTATGCTATACTTAGAAACTGAAAGAATGAAGATGTGTAAAAAAAATGATAGAATTAGCCTAAAGAATGCCCACATTGGTGGACTCTAGAATTTTACAAAAGAAACATAGAGAAGTTATGGATAGGGTTGATGGAAAGAAAAGTGGAATCATATTAAATGATGTTCATCCATTTCCAAAAGTCACTAAAGGTGATAATAAAAAAAAATCAAGGAGATACAGTTGATATGCCACAAAAAATATAATTAAAGATAAATGAGCAAATGAAGATCTTATATAGCACAAAATTGAGTTAAGTGATGAAGTTGAATCCTCAAATGGAGCCGTTGATAAGTTTTCCTAAAAAACCAAAAGCACTGACAAACCTCAAAAGAAAATACATGTAATAGATCCTTTGTTACATGTATTAGTGGATTAAGTTGGAGCATATTGCGAGCGAGAGGAAGGAAATACTCTAATCTAAATAGAATTCAAAGGGAAGACACTCTTTGATATATTGGATAGTGGAGGAGGGGTAGCTATCATGAACAAAAAGATATGGAAAGAATAGGGTGCACCTAAAGCCTCACTAAAATGAGGTTACAATTGGTAGATGGTCATAGTGACAGACCTTTAGGATTGTGGGATCGAGTGATAATCAAAACATGTGGCACTAAAATGGAACACACTTTTACAATAGTAGAATTTCCACATTTAACCTCATATGATGTTGGTCTTGCGTGTTTTCTTTAGCGCCTTATGGAGCTAAAGTTTACTGGGTAGGGAAACATTTTCTTTAGCGGGTTTTCTTTAGCACCCGGTTTTAGCGCAAAACCAATAGGTGCTATGCTAATACTGAGTTGTAAAGTTTATTATATTGGGAAGAGCATTTATGAGGCAAGCGAATGTAGTTCACGAGTGGGGAAAAAATTATCTCGATTTGGAATATAAAGGTAATGTAACTAGAGTCAATTTCAAAAAATGGGACTTATTATCATATTCTCTTAAGGGAATGGAATAAAGTCCACAATGAAGAAAACTCTACTGAAAATTCTTTTGAAGTCACAAGTGTTGAGAGTGATGCTCAATTAGGGGCATATGGTCCAATACATAAAAAAATCCTAAAAATATTTCTTCTTAGAAAAGAAGATTGTTTGAGTAAAAGACTAGTAGAGGATGAGAGATACATTCCTCAAATATTCGATGATGAAGAATTTGAACCTTATGGTTGGACACATATATTGTCTACAATGGATGTGGTGAACGAAGAAAGTGTGGGCACTAACATTCAAAATGAGGATGGATATGATATCTTTCATATAGCTTTAAGCATGGTCCATGTACAAGTGAGGAAAGAAAAAATGGAAGATAGAAATGAAAATGATGAATTTCAAGAAGGAAACAATGGGCTTGAGGAGTATTAGAAGTATCTATCTACCAATTTTCTTGACTTTTAGAGCTCCTTTGAGCCTCCAAAATTGCCTAGAAACCTAATTTTTAACTAGTCCCGAACACTAGGTCTGGATAGGACCAAAACGTAGTCAAAAACTATAAAAAGAGTCTAGAGAGCTCATTTTGGAGGTTAGCTTGTGAGAGTTCTAAGCTATTGTAAGAGACTTTTTGAGTAATACAAAGAAATCCATTGTTCCTCTCTTTGTTCTTGCCTTGTGTACATGTGTGTGTATGTGTGTGCATGCTTGTGTGCTTCTCACTCATGCACTTGTGCCATCACTTGCTCATAATCATCATACTAGTCCTCATGTCTCCACGAATTGACAATTATGAGGTGGATATCCTCACGTTGGTACTTGCCATTGTGCTAGAGTGACACCAAATTTGGCACCGTTTTTGGGAAGAGAGCTTTGAGGACAAGCATGTGATGGTAAGATGTAGAGTTGTCACATTGGAGTCATAGGTTATTTCTTTACTTTTCCTTATTTTTCTCTTCCTTACATCACACCATCATCACCCTTACCATCTCCCATCTCCATCTCCACCTTCGCAAAATTTTTAGTTTTTCGGTCATATCACCTTCCCCACCTCATTCCCCTCATTTCACTTGTGAGAGAGAGCGAATTTGTGTGCATTGTTTTTGGGTGTTTCTTGAGCGTTCTTGCAAGTACGGACTTCCACAACAATTGTTGTAGCTCTAGCAGGTACAAAAAATGTCTCCACAGGTCTTGATGCGTTGACCTTGATCACGCCCATTGATAGAAAACTTGACCATTTGGTAAAACTAAGTGCATATTCACAGTCTAGAGGCCTTGCACAACACTAATCCACAAAAAAATTTCAAAAAACTTGCATTTCTCTGTCCATCGTGATTGATAGCATCAATCGCAATTGACAATGTCCATCGCAATTGACACACCCCGACGGACACCTCTATCCATCGCCACAGACCGTATCCATCACGATGGATACCCTTGTCCATCGCGATCGACACAATTTTGATGATTGACAGTGAGTTTCGACAAAAATCTTATCCATCACAACATATAGAGGGACGATTGATAAGAGATAACGTGAAAAGTGAGAATTTCAGTCAATCACGATTAAGACCCCCACGATAGAATGCCTATCCATTGCGATTGACAGCCATCCATCACGATTGACACATGTCCATCGCCATGGACACCCCTATACATCGCAATCGGCAGAAAAATTGTGATTGATACCCCAATTCAATGAAAAACATATAAGTCGCGGCTGATAGACCCACCATTGATAGGTATTCACGAAAAAGCCCAAAGAAATTTGTCCATCGTGATTGGTGTTGACACCATCAATCGCGACCAACACCATCAATTGTGACCGACACCCCTATCCATCGCAATTGATACCCATCAATCACGATTGATACCTATCCACCACGATTGATAGCCCACAACAGATAGCTCTATCCATCGCGATTGACATCCTTGTGGGTCGCGATTGATAGGCAATTTTGGCTAATTTTTTAGGGTTTTTTTATTTTTAATTTTGGTTAGTTTTGGGCATGAAATTCAAGGAATTAGAGCATTATGAGGCCCCTACTTAAATAAATCGAAATATCCTATTTGCCTGTTCACCTATTTTAACCTTGTTTTGACCCAAGAACCCTGAATTGTCATAACTTCTTCATACGAAATCCATTTTTGGTGATCTATAGCTCGTTGGAAAGATGGTTTAAAATCCTACACAAGTGGAGTTATAGATAGAGTATTGTGAAGTTGACCTTCCATAGGCGTGAGAAAGTTGAGGGATCTCTAAGGGAATTTTCATAAAAACAAAGCAAAATTGGGTCTCTCAATTACATGAATGGACATGGTTTGTTATGACAATTGAATTTAAATCTTGAGCTAACTTTGAGACTTTTATATGACCATTGAGAGCATCAAAAGGCTTCCAAAGCACGAGAGTACTGCAGGCTTGAGAACGATTTTCTTGAGCACTCAAGCGTGAGTAATGGATAAGCAACTAATTTCTCAAGTGCGAGCATTAATAATTGTGCTCGACGATAAACTCTAAGGTACAAAGTATATATATATATATACAAAGTATATATACAAACTTTTATATGAACCACCTAAGTGTTCCTCATGATGGAAACCATTGGACAAGAAGTGACAGCCTAAGGAAAATAAAAAGAACAAGGGACAAATACCAAAGAACTCTGCAACAAGGCTATACTTGGGAAAGTTGGGATAAAGGGAGAAGCATATGAGCCTTAGGTCAGGAAGACATCTAGGGAGAGATAGACAAAGCCTCATATCATCTGAAGCTAGTGTCAATCATACGCTCTAATTTTAGAAACCAGTTATTATAAGATGTCATTTAGCATGGAGAGACCCATAGGTAGCTCAGGAGTATCATACCTAGAAAGGCCAGAAGGACCTTACAAGACTCAATCCGAGTACCTGAGGACCAACCGATTAGGTGCTCGCATCTATGAGGATGGTCTGAGAACGTATGCGGTCCAATCGTCAAATTCAAAAATGGTGCATACATAGATAAAGAAGGGACCATGTATGTGGTCAGCACCCAACCAGATAGGACAGATGAATTTGGCAATATAATCTTAGAAGCTGAAATAGTGACATAGAGCAAAGGAACTTAGGAACAGAGCCAAAAACCCCTCGTGGCAAATCAGACCTGACTAGAATAATCACTCTAGAATGGGTTCCCTATGACAATAAGAGCATAGATTTGCTTATAAACCAAGAGACAGATGAGGCTTTCTAGAGGTATAAACTTGAGCAGCCTAATGAAGTGGGAGAACTTACCATCTATGAATTTAAAGATCTAGATAGCCCAGGCAAAGTGACCTATTTAGACAATACTTCAGAGAGGGTCTCTGTGGTTTCAGATCATGGTAGCCATGCTTACACTTGGAAGGGTGAATTTGTTTTTCCCCAACCAAGATCCAATGTTTCTTATGGTCACCAAGGAGCTTGGACATCCCAAGCTCATGGAACTCAAAGAGAAAGGAATAGAGATAGACCGAGGTAAGCTTTTCTAATCCAATAGGAAGAGAAAGAACGAGAATAGAGATGGATAGAATGGAATGCGAGAGACATAGAGACCCAAGGGATAAAAGAAAGGTAGATGAACTCCCTCTGCAAAGGCCTAGTGAACACACTAGGACCCTGACACCCACACAACTGGTCAAGTCCATGAAGAACTATTTCGATGGTACAAGAGACCCCTATGATCATGTGGCAAAATTTAGGCAAGTCTTGAGAGTTGAGCAAGTTGATGAACTATTCATACAATACAATGCTTTTGGTTTAACACTCAAGAATACTGCCTTGATGTGGTTTCAACCACAATATGAGAGTCAATTCAAGAACATAGACCAACTACTAGAAGCCTTCATCACTAAATTCTCCAAAAGTGGCATCAAACATAATACTTCCTCGCTGATACATAGCTTCAAATAGACACATGAAGAGACAGTGAAACTTGCAGGAAGAAGGTTCAGACAATACCTAGAGAGATGCCCAGTGCTAGAGTTACCCACTTTAGCCAAACAAGTGCCTTTATTTTTTAGATGGATTGTTAAGTACGATATTGAGATCTTATGTGTACTTAAGGGACCCTAGATCCATAGAGGAGTGTGTACGCATGTGCATAGACATTGAGGATAACCTAGGGGAGGAATTGGAGCTTTCAAAAATCTATAAGGATTCAGATAGCTCTACTAGCCTCACTTCCAAACAATCCACGTCTATCGAGGAACTTGTAGAGAAGGTAGCTCAAAAATTAGGAGTCTCTAGCAAACAGATACCTAGATCTGCCTCAGTGAAAAGATGCTACATCTGTGGAGGAGACGACATGGCTAATGTGTGTCCAATCATGGCACAATCCCAAGTGAACCCTAACAACCAATACTGCACCATAGAAAGGAGGTACACTAACCACACTGCACAAGACTGCCCTTATAACAAGCAAGATGTTAGACAAAGTTATCCCCAACCCCATCCACAACAAGGAAGATACCAGAACCAATACCCACCACAACAATATGGTAGGCTGCAGCAACCCTATCAACAACCCTACCAGGCCCAACAAAAGCCTCCGCCTATGTTAGCTCAGCAAACTCAAACTCCAGCAAATGTGATTCCAGTAAAGTATGCAACTGCAAAAGAAAACTTGAATAGAGCCTCAGTGCCAGTCTCACCATTGCTTTTAGAAAGTGACCCAAATGATCACAGTTTTGACTGGAATCATGTTCAAAGCCCACAATCTTACTATATGTAGTCACGTGAGCATAATGAAACATATTATTATGAAGATCCTAGTGAATCCAGTGGAGAGCCAAAATACACTAATGTCATGTATGAAAATCCTAATTCTAGGCCCCAACCTAGATAGGTTAGACCCCAAGCACCTAGAGGACCATGCTACAGATGTTATATGTAATTGTCCTATACCTGCACCCACGCAACCCCAATTAATGAGAATTCAAGGTTTCTGTCAAGATTGTGGGAAAGAGCACCTCTTACGAGATTGCCCAAAGAACCCACACAATGCACCAAAGATCACTCCCATTAGTGTGATTGAGTTAGTAGTAGATTCTACTAGAAGTGTAACTTCCACTGCCCTAGTGCAGGTAGCTGAGACATTACAACAAGGCCAAGGCTTAGGTCACGAAAAGAGTTCCGAAGTTAGTGAGAATAAAAGTATAACTAAGAAAAGGACAAGAGCATGGAAGATAGCCAAGAGAGAATGAAAAGATAATGGTCGAGGAAGATGAGTGAGCTTGAGGAAATCTTAGTAGAAACAAAGGCCAAAATAGTTGAACTCGCCTCTCAAATGGACTCTCACACATCACTGCCACAAGCATCCCCCTCGCCTTCCAATCCACCACCCTCTAATCCATTGCATGTAACCCCACCACCACCTAGAGTAGGATCAGCCCTTGCATATCCCACTGCAGAAGACCTAGACATGATGCTTAAAGCATATCACGCCAGAATCCAAGAAGGGCCAAATGTATCAGATCATGAAAAATGTTACCCTAGAGGCGACCTAAAGATATAAAGAACAAAGATTTGTGGTAAGATGGTAGAATTGGCTCAAACCATGTTTGAGGCCAGTCGCCTCTTCAATTGCTCTAGTTCAGCTAAGATTCAATTGCATTTTGATGGACTGTTAGAAAGATTGGAGAGTTTAATTGCAAAATCTGGAAAGGAAGCCACCTCCCAAGGTAAGGACAAGGAAAGTGAAAGAATGGCATTCCTCCCTAGGAAGCTTATGTGCCTAATTCCACAGAACCAAACACCTCTTCTTCTACGAATCGATATTCCCAAGAATTCCTCTGAGAAATTCAAGAAGAGAAGTGGGCTAAGGAAAGTGAAAATCCTCCTCCCATTGAAATTGTGGATGAACTGCATGATCAATGTCCACAAGACATTCCTTCTATTTATGGAGAATAGGAGGATGCCCAATCTAGTGAGAGATTAGACTTCGAGTCTATTTCCTTACAGGAACTTTCGCATTTGAAAGGCCCATGGGAAGCGAAGTCTACCTGTATGAGAGCACCCACAGTCATGATACGGAACAAAGACTCAATCATATCTAGGAATACAGAGGTAGTAAAGAACACTAAAGTGTAATGCAATCTCACTTTAGAGGAGCTACTGAAAGTTAAACCAGAATTGTGGAAACATGTAACCAATTAAGTGCCAGAAGTAGCCGAACCTCATTCCCAGGTAGGATCACATAGAATAGTGCCAAAGATACCCTTGGATAAGATAGGAGACATGAGTGAAGGAGAAGAAGGAAACACCTATCTTCCAATTACTCACCAAGGTTACACATCGAGGGCTATCTTGGACTCAGGCACATGAGTTGCAATTGCTACTACTTCCCCTACAGCAACATCTAATGTTGCTAGAATCTCTGCCCAACCATGAGGTTCAAATTCTTCATCTGAAAGTACTACAGGTGCATAGGTTGTGTCTTGAATCGATCTATGAGCCTCCTTCGCACCTACCTCTCTGGCTTTTTCTCTTTTCTCTTCTTCTACTGCCACTTTGCACATCAATAAGTGAGTGTCTTCATGCATCCATGAGGATCTTGATCTTATGGAATGCACTCATTCAGTGTCATCAATGGCTCTATGGATGGGATTCTACTGTATAGGAGGCACGTCTCTGTGAGATTAGTCCTTGAGATTGACTTTTGTTGTAACTCCAAAGTGTTGCAAATACAATGAAGGTTCCTCAATCCTATACTACTTGCAACTGCCTCATGAATGGTCTTCCCAAAAACATCACATAGGCCTGACTTTTGCTAAATTCACAGATGGCAAATGTATGCTCAAACTCTACACCACAAGTGGGCGCCTCACCAGATGAGGAAGAATCTTTGTTTGAGGTCATTAAAAATTTCAAGAAATATGAGATAGAAGATAGGAGAGTCTTGGTCAAAATGCCTAGACGAGAGGCACAGATAGGAGAGGCCTATGATAACAAAGAAACAATAAAGAAAGTTATTGTGACCATAGAGGAAGGCAAAGAGCGATGCACTTAGATAGGAGATGATTTAACAGAGGGTGAGGAACAAGAGTTGGTAGCCTTATGAAGATAATACATAGATGTTTTTGCATGGAGTTATAAGGAACTAAAAGGAGTAGACCCTAACATATGCTCACATATGACTCCCATGACCTCAGAGGCCAAACCCTTGAAGCAAAAGCCATACACATATAGTGGAAATTATGTTGCCAAGATCAAGGAAGAGATTGATCGATTGGTAGAAGCTGGATTTATCTATGAAATTGAGCACATTGAATGGGTATCGCCCATTGTAGTGGTTTCCAAAAAGAATGGCAAGTTATGTGTCTACATTAACTTGAAGAAGGTTAACGCAGCCACCATCAGAGATAGTAATTTGCTTCCTATCACTGAGCATCTACTGGAAAGAGTAGCAGGCAAGGACGTGTACAACTTCCTTGATGGATTCTCTAGTTACAATCAAGTGGCCATTGCTCTAGAAGATCAACATAAGACGGCTTTCACCATAGAGTGGGGCATATTCGCTTTTCAGGTAATGCCATTTGGGCTTACCAATGCGCCTACTACCTTTTGGAGGCTGATGTGTCATGTCTTTAAAGAGTTCTTGTGTAAAAACTTGGCAGACTATGTTGATGATCTTTGTGCTCATTCCAACATAAGACAAACACATATACCTGAACTCCGACAAATCTTTGACAAATGTAGAGAATATCAGGTCTGGCTGAACCCAGAAAAGCGTGTTTTTATGGTCAGATAAGGCAAGATTCTAGGACACAGTGTCACAAAATCGCATATCCACAGACGAGGAGAAAGTGAGAGCTATTGCAAAGCTACCTAGGCCAAATAATGTCAAGGAGGTACAAGCTTTCATGGGGCATTGTGGTTATAACCGACGTTTCATTCACATGTAAGCTATCATTGCAAAGCCTCTATACGCTCTTTTGACTAACTTTGAGTGGATAGATGAATGTGAAAGCTCCTATAATGAGTTTAAGCAAGGATTATGTTTAGCACCAATCTTGACTAACCTAGAGTGGAACAAACCATTCCATGTACATGTGGATGCATCCAATTATGCTATTGGGTCTGTACTAGCACAACCTACTCGTGAAGGTAATATGGATCTTCCGATCACCCATGCGAGTATATAATTGAATGCAGCTGAACAAAATTACACGACCACATAACTAGACGTATTAGGCATGATATATGCAGTTAAAAAGTTTAGACATTATCATCAAGCATTGGTATATCTAGTGAACAAACCTTGCAATTAGGAAGATGATTCCTTTTACTAGTGGAATATGACTTTCAAGTTGTGGTTAGGAAAGGTAGGACTCACCTTAGGGCACATCACCTTTCCAGACTAGCTTCAAGAGAAGCACCTCAAGGAGTGTCAGATGACCTTCTTGATGCTTACTTATTCAATCTAGAAGTAGTTCATAAATGGGCTAAAAATATAGTGCCTATCCTCACCTTTGGACCTAAACATCCTGTATTGAGGGCCAAGGATAAAGAAGTAGTGAGGTCTCAAAAATATCACATAATGGTAGGCAGCATGTATAAACACAGTGATCAAGGCATACTCCCTTACTGTGTAGATGATGATGAGCATGCAAAATGGTTGCAATTAGCACATGTAGGTGCATTATAGCAACATCACTCCAAACATCGAACCCTACACATGCTGCAACGGTTAGGGGTATATTGGCCAACAATGGAAGCAGATGTCCATAGGATATGCAAGAAATGCCCAATCTACAGCAGTAGCTCTCCAGTGGAACATGCCACTTTGTACCAAGTGTCTTTAGTGTTAGATTGGAGTGAACCATTAGTAGCATTTTTGAGGAGGAAAACATTCCCCGAAGAGATGAATTTGGATAGATAATCTATACAAACGAGGAAAAGACGGATATCTTAGGTTATGTGTCCATGAGGATGCAGAGTCAAATTATATCAAGAACCCCTCACAAACAAAATTGCTAAACCAACTCAATAATGCCAAAAGACGTAAAGAAGAAGAAAAACAAATTTGTGAAGAAGCGCAAACAGAAGCCTTAGAATGCATCCGACAAACAAAATTGAGAAGACAGGGTGGAGATCAACCTAGTTCCGATGCCTATGAAGCTCCAAGATACCATATGGCTGTTGGGAAAGATGGATGGATGATCCAAGAGACTGAGTAGATACTGCTAAACCTGCTTTGTACCAGCCCTCTTTTGCTTCAGACTTGATTAGTAGACTTCCTTAGCTTTCCAATGACACCAAGAAATGGCCTATGTTCTTTGGAAATGATGTGTGCAATGATTGAATCAAAACAGATAACTTTGGAAGTCACAAACTCAAGAAAACCTTCTATTTTGGTCTTGACACCTGCTGAATGTTTTGCTCAGTGTGACCAGTACAGTATCAATTGATAAAATTCCTTCTAGGGGTATTCAATTAGCTTAGTAAGCTACCATTTGTAGGTGGAATGATATAAAAAGATAAATTATGCTAAGAAATCAATTTAGCAAGATTAGCTATACCCCGACTTTTTAGGACTGTAGCAGAAATAGACCAGTGAGCACCTCGACGTAGATTTCTCTGATTTTACTGAATGAAATCACCTTAAACTTTTTCAGCATGTATATGACTTTGAGCTGAATCCAAGAAGCTTTGAATCACTGAATTTGGTGGAGTATTGACCGAGATATGCCCTTGACAAGTTGACAGACTTTTGAGTAGACTAGCAGAGAACAGAGAGATGAGTGATGTAAATGTATCTATAAATTAACACTTGTGTACAATCCCATTGGCATGAATATCATTGCGTAATGGTGTAGAGAGGTGTAGGCTATGGTGTAGTCCTCACACACACTCAATTACAGTAGAATGAAGCTCGGGAGTGATCCCTCTTTTTCGCGATTTTTCATGTCCATGTTTTATATGTAATGAGTAAAGTTTGAATTCAAATTCAAACTTTTGGCTCCCTATGATCAAGCTCCTAAATGCTTGGAGATATTCTCTCAATCAAGTGAGTTAATTTTTCCATGAATCACTTAGGTAGGTGATTACAAAAGATTCTAAGTCAATTTGACTTCTACAATGAGGTAAAGTGGTAATAAATCACTAGCATATGTTCCTATGGTTCTTCATGTATGTAGAGTCTTCATGATATCTTTCAGGCCAAATGTGTAGGCTTGTGATTTACTCCAACAGCTCCCCCTCAAGACAAACATTTTGGCTTAAGTCCTCATCTTCAATCTTCAAGTATATCCTGCAATCCAATCATAGATTTGAACCTGCAAAGTTTGGTTCCATCCAAAGATTTAGTCAACAAATCTGCACATTGCATGTTGGTTGACACATAGGTCAGCTAAATATCCTTGCTTAGCAACTTCTCTCTCACATAATGATAATGAAATTCTATGTTTTTTGTCCTGGCATGATAGATAGGATTAGCTGCAAGGTGAAGAGAACTTGTATTATCTCCAAAGATAATTGGAGGCCTAGTATATAAGCCCAATTCTGTATACAAAAGCTTAATCCAAATTGCTTCTTGAGTGGCATTAGCTAGCCCTCTATACTCTGCTTCTGTAGAAGACAATGCAACAGTTGGTTGCTTCTTTGAAGACCATGAAATTGGTTTGTCACCTGCAAAGGAAATATATCCAGAAGTGCTTCTCCTATCATCCTTGCATCCTGCGCAATCTGCATCTGAATAGACTTTTACATCAATATCTGAAGTGTAAGGGAAATACAAACCATGGTTCTGTGTACCCTTGAGATACTTCAAGATTCTCTTGGCACCCTCTAAGTGAGGTATCCTTGGCTCGTGCATAAATTGACTTAGCACACTAACTCCATATGCAATATCAATTCTTGTTAAGGTAGCATAGTTCAAGCTACCCACCATACTTTGATAACGTGTAATGTCTTTGACTTCATCACCTTCATGGGCACTTAGCTTTAGGTTTATCTCCATTGGAGTACTTGTTGCTTTAGCATCCTGCAAGTGAAACTTCTTCAACATATCCTGTACATACTTTTTCTGAGTAATATATATCCCTGAATTAGTGTAGACTAATTCAAGTCCCAAAAAATATTTCAATAGACCTAGATCATTGATCTTGAATTCCTTCATCATCTGGCTTTTGATATATCTGATTCCATTGACATCATTACCTGTAATAATGATTTCATCAACATAAACACAGAGATATATTACCTCTGAATTACTTCTCTTAATGAACAGAGAAGTATCTGCCTTGCTCATGACAAATCCTTGGTCTTGGAGGTATGTAGTTAACCTGTAATTCCATGCCCTAGGTGCCTGCTTCAATCCATATAAAGCCTTTTTTAATTTGCAAACATGTGTTACCTTCTTAGGGTCTTCATAGCCAGGAGGTTGTGACATATAAACCTCTTCTGAGATCCATCCATTCAAGAAAGCATTCTTGACATCCAATTGGTACATGTTCCAATTCTTTGATGCAGCCACACTTACCAACACTCTGATTGTTGGCATCTTGGCCATAGGAGAAAATGTCTCTTCATAGTCAATGCCTTGGGTTTCTGCAAAACCCTTGGCTACCAATCTGGCTTTGTACCTATTAATTGTTCCATCTAAATTTCTTTTCAATTTATAGATCCATCTGGATCCTATTACCTTCATGGAGTCCTTCTTGGGTACTAATTCCCATGTATCACTCTCCTTGAGTGCTTCAATCTCCTCATCCATTGCTTCTTTCCATTCTGATTTGGTTATGGCTTCTTCATATGATCCTCGTTCTTCATTTGACAAATCTTTGGCAAGATAAACTGAATGTTTAGTAACAAGAGATGTATCATACCCATATCTGATAGGTTTTTTGCTTTCTCTTTGTGATCTTCTAAATGGTTGAGCTGAAGATTCAGGTATGTCTTCAAGCTTCTTCATCTTCATTTTGCCCTTGGACTTCCATGCTTTGAATTCTTCAAGGTTGATAGTATCTTCATCATCTAAACTCGAGGTTTCATTCTAAATAGGTTCCTCCTTTGTAAGACTTGGAAATTCCTCTTCCAAATCATAGGGTAACTTAACCTTCCTGCATTCATTCTCATACCAAGAATCATTTTCATCAAAGACAACATCTCTGCTTACCATGAATCCCTTATTGGTAGGGTTATAAAACCTGTAACCTTTTTAATGTAAATCATACCCAATAAAAATGCATTTTTCAGCCTTTGGGTCTAGCTTACCTCTTATCTGAGAAGGAATGTGCACATATGCTACACATCCAAATATTTTGCAATGATCTAAAGATGGTCTCTTACCATGCCATGCTTCATAGGGTGTCATACCATCAAGTGACTTAGATGGTAACGTGTTTATGAGGTAAGTGGCAGTAGAAACACTCTCTGCCCATAGATAGTTAGGTAACTTCTTCTCATTAAGCATAGATCTAGCTGTCTCAACAATTAATCTATTTCTTCTTTTGGCTACCCCATTCTGTTAAGGAGAATACCTTGTGGTTATTTCTCTTTTGATGCCTCTGTCCTGCAAGAAGTTTTCAAACTCATTGGAGAATTATTCACCTCCTCCATCTGACCTTAGCCTCTTCAAATTCCTTCTTGTCTGATTTTCAACTAGTGCAAGATATTTTTTTAAACAATTAAACACCTCATCCTTGTGCTTCATAAAGTATAATACAGTCCATCTGCTATAATCATTAATAAAAGACACATAGTACCTTGAACCTGAGACTGAGGGGTCTTTGCTAGGTCCCCATAAATCTGTGTGTACAAGCTCTAGATAGGCTTCATGCATATATCCTTTCCTTGAGAAGGGTAACCTGTGAGACTTACCAAATTGACAAGCACCACACTTGTAAATCATATGTTGCTTGGATACATTAGGTATCCCAAGCACACATTGGTCCCTGCATATTTGCTTCAAGGTCCTTTCTCCTATATGTCCTAACCTTTTGTGCCAAATCTCAAGCTCTGAAAGTGTTTGATCATTATAACTGTATAGTGCAATATTCTTTGTGTCTTCTAACTCAAAAGTGAAAGGTCTACCTGATTTTTCTCCTTTAGCTATCCTTTTGAATCCATGTCTTGGGTCCTCCACAAATGCTCCATATTGATTGAATCTGACCTGCAAACCTTTCTCCACAATCTGACCAACACTCATTAAGTTTTTGGTAATGGTTGGTACATAAAGTACCCTGCTCAACAAATTCTAATTACCATCAAAAGTTTTAACATTTCCAACTTTAACTACTGAATGCCTTGTATCATCACCTGTTTGGACTTGATGTTTACCTTTTGGTTCCTCAAGATCAGAGAGTAGTGCCACATTACCAACCACATGATTTGAACACCCTGAATCAATGTAAAATAAGTGATCATCATTTGTACCTGACTTTGAAGTCATGTTCATGATCAAAAGGGAGCCATCCTGCTCTTCTGTATAGTTGTTGTAGTCCCTTTTGGTTTTGAATCCTCCTTGGTAGTTGCCATTGTAATTGTTGTTGTAGTTGTTGTTGTAATTGTTGTTGTGGCCTTGGTGATGGTTGAACCTTCCTCTTGATTGTGAGTAACCACCTCTTTGGTAGCCTCTTCCTCTCTGATTTTTGTAATTCCTGAAACACTCATCTGTGGTGTGATTTGATAAACCACAAATGTTACATGGTGATGAATTATAGGGTCTCCCCCTACCTTGCTTACCTCCTCTACCCCTACCTCTTGAAGATCTACCTCTCCCTGCGTAGTTGGCTTGGGAGGTAGAGACTTCATCTTCCACCTTCTTAATCTTGCCTTTATCCTTAGATTTCTTATCAGTGTATAAGGCAGAAGAGTTGTTACCTTTGGATGTATCTCCACTCTTGGTGAGCTTTGCTTCATGTGTAAATAGTTGTCCCATGAGTGTTGTAAGATCTAGAGTGTGCATGTCCATGTAGAGATCCATTGCAGTGGTGAAGCTTTCCCACTTGTCATCAGCCTTGATTCCATTGATCACTTGCCTTACAATCTATTCTTCTTCAATCTCTTCTCCTATGCTTGCTAAGTGATCTGCAACATCTTTAATTTTGGTCACAAATTCTGAAACAGCTTGCTTAGGTTGCTTCCTTAGTGTTGTGAATTCAATCCACAACTGATTTTTCCTAGCCCTTGTATTGGAGGAAAAATATGATGACAAGGTTTCCCAAGTCTCTTGGGATGTCTTACAATTTTTGATATGTGGCAAAAGAAAGTCAGAGATAGAGTTGAGTAAGTAAGACCTTGCCAATGCATCTTTAGCACACCATGTGTTGATTTTTTCTTGTTCCTCCTTGGTTGGCAATCCTCTTGCTTTGAATGAGGGCAATTCCTCATCTCCTGAGATGTATCCATAGAGACTCCTTCCTTGTAACTAGGTCTTCATCCTTAGAGATCAAGCTTGATAATTGTTCCTATCCAATTTATCAATAAATGAAGGAAAACCATCTCCCATTTTACCTTATTTGCTCTGTTACCACTGTTGGGAAAGATGGATGGATGATCCAAGAGACTAAGTAGGTACTGCTAAACCTGATTTGTACCAGCCCTCTTTTGCTTCAGACTTGATTAGTAGACTTCCTTAGCTTTCCAATGACACCAAGAAATGGCCTATGTCCTTTGGAAATCATGTGTGAAATGATTGAATCAAAACAGATAACTTTGGAAGTCACAAACTCAAGAAAACCTTCTATTCTGGTCTTGACACCTACTGAATGTTTTGCTCACTGTGACCAGTACAGTATCAATTGATAAAATTCCTTCTAGGGGTATTCAATTAGCTTAGTAAGCTACCATTTTTAAGTGGAATGATGTAAAAAGATAAACTATGCTAAGAGAAATCAATTTAGCAAGATTAGTTATACCCCCGACTTTTTAGGACTATAGTAGAAATAGACCACTGAGCACCTCGACGCAGATTTCCCTGATTTGGCTGAATTAAATCCCTTCAAAATTTGTCAGCATGTAGATGACTTTGAGCTGAATCCAACAAGCTTTGAATCACTGAATTTGGTGGAGTATTGACCGAGATATGCCCTTGCCAAGTTGACAGACTTTTGCGTAGACTAGCAGAGAACAGAGAGATGAGTGATGTAAATGTATCTATAAATTAACACTTGTGTACAATCCCATTGGCATGAATATCATTGCCTAATGGTGTAGAGAGGTGTAGGCTATGGTGTAGTCCTCACACACACTCAATTACAGTAGAATGAAGCTCGGGAGTGATCTCTCTTTTTCGTGATTTTTCATGTCCATGTTTTATATGTAATGAGTAAAGTTTGAATTCAAATTCAAACTTTTGGATCCCTATGATCAAGCTCCTAAATGCTTGGAGATATTCTCTCAATCAAGTGAGTTACTTTTTCCATGAATCACTTAGGTAGGTGATTACAAAAGATTCTAAGTCAATTTGACTTTTACAATGAGGTAAAGTGGTAATAAACCACTAGCATATGTTCCTATGGTTCTTCATGTATGTAGAGTCTTCATGATATCTTTCAGGCCAAATGTGTAGGCTTGTGATTTACTCCAACAATGGCCATGTACAAAGCATCAGGTGTATGTTCCCATAGGATAATTGATCAACATCTCTTTGTGATCCTAGAGGTAGGACAAGGAAATAGTGCAAGAACTGTAAGAGCTTTGATTGACTCAGGTGTAGCCACTAGTGCAGTTAGACTTTCTTATTGTCCAGACTTGCAATTAAGTATCCATCCTATAGAAGCATATCTCATAGGATTGGGAGGTGTGGAAACCCCTTGCATGGTTGAGGTGGAGCTTCCCATCTACATTCAAGATGTTCTTATGATAGTTAAGGTACTAGTCTATCAAGACGAGGATCTCACGGAACCTCTTGTCCTGGGTTAAGACTGGATCTATGATCATGCAGCCAACTTGAACCTAAGAAGTGGACTTCTTTAGGTCTGGGTAAATCAGAATCGCATTATCATTGAATTAGAAAATAAAGCACTCAAGGAACTAGGAAAGGCAACAAATCTTGGTCCTTCCAGGAGTACACATGAAGATGAAGATGCTCTTCTTGTGCAAAATTTTGTGATGCAGAAGGATGATGTTCTCAACAAAGAAGCCAAGGATCATATGGAACTCCCTTCTTTTCCAAAAGTGATCGAGACAAAGCAACCAAAGGAGTACCGAAAGAAGAGGAAACAAATGGTCTATACTCATAGTCAATGGAGAGCACAAAGCAAGAGGACCAAAAGTGTGAAGTAGATCTGGATATGCAAGGGCAAACATCCCCCTGCTCGAGTGACAGTACCCCAAGAATACACGACACCATCTACTCGAGAAAGGACTACAAAGAGTGAGTATTCCAAGAATCTACCAAAACGGATCATTTCTATTTGGGTCCCAAAGCGGTCAATGAAGGCTGACCCCAATACTAGACAAATTTGGGTGCCCAAGACCTGCTTACATGCTCAAGTAGCTTCACATAAGCTCACAAGTCTAAATCAAGAATCACAATTACTCACATCATACACTTCAAGGCTCATATCTGTAATCAATACCTCCACACATGAAATCATACCTTAGACTATCTAGAAATAGGTACCCAAAAAGTTCCAAATCCAAGAAGACGTATGTCAGAAGCATGTAAAGGTCATCATACTCGAAAGCGGTAATCACACACAAAACATTTGGAGAATAAAACCTTGTATCAAGCCACCCGAACCGAGTTAATTGTAAATCCATTCACTCCAGTATAGATGCATTCCAAGTACAATGTACATCCAGAGTATGCATCTAGGAACAAACCACTAACTTACTAACTAAAACTCACAAGTCACAAGAAACATCTCACTCACTAATTCCCTAACCACATTGGTAGCATATTGGTATTGTAGAGGGAACACGGACTTGTCTTATTTCCTATGCAATGCTAGTGTGGCTTTCTCTTCCAACATATAAGCATAACGTGGTTGATGTAGCAGGAACCAACTCCTAGGCATGCACTATTCAACAGGTGGTTGATATGGAGAGTTTACTTATCATGTCTGAAACAATTGAAAGACCAGGGGAATCGTAGGCTATTCAAATTATACCTATACAGGACCCCCCAAGCAGCCATACCATGCCTATCGGCAAAGCTTCCCATTGGTTTAGTGAAGTTGCAGGACCTTTGGGAGAAGGACCATACCTATGGGAGTCAAAGTTGGAATTCAGTAGAAATCAGGGCAAGTACCATTTCTTTACAAGGGAATTTGAAAAGTTACAAAATGCAGAAGCACTACGCCTTGTATGGGAGAAAGCAAGATTGGACGAATACTTTGGTGCTCAGCTCCCAAAGCCTGACTTCATGAGATGCTTCTATCTTATCAACACCTTGACTCGAAGCAAGCATCCCCAAGGATCGAGCATGTTTGTACAAAGGGCAATGAGGTGAAGAGGTTTAAGTTAACCAAAAACTTAGTGTGAGAGGCCCTAGATATGCGAGGAATGTACATCCCCACAAAAAAGGAGGTCCTGATGCTTGATAACATGAGAAATAGGAACCTCACCAATCTTAAGGACATGGTAGCCATGACACCCAATATTTCAGTACACCTTCGGATGTGCATGCAACACTTTGCTTTTCCTATCCAAGATAGATTTACCATGCCATCCAAGAAGATATGGTTTAGTTTGTATCTAGCAGAGACATAGAACCTCATCATCAACCTACCACACTAGATCATCGATCAGATACACTTGGCTCACAAGAGACGACCACGTAAATCATTCTTGTATGGATGTTGTGCTTCGACAAGAATAATTTACAGATATTTAGCTTACGACATTCCTATTGAAAGGGCCCAATTTTGGAATAGATTGTAGCATTTCAAAGGCCGAACATCAATTGGACCCCTGTTGGAAGCAGCCAGAGGCACAGATGACACGGAAGCATGTAACGACGGAGCAGGGAGCCAGTCGGATCAATTTCTCAAACAAATACGTTTTTTATCACTTTTCAAAACATTCAACAGTGATTTTTATCACTAATTGTAACATATGTATCATAGAAAACCCCATTTTGTAATCCATAGCTCCATTTTGTGCAAGCCGAGGAGTCCTCGAGCTTGAGGAGCTTAGGTAGAATGCGCGTACCAATTTTCGTTATTTTTAGATACCGTTTACCCTTCCAAATAGCATCTAGGACCTAATTTTTAACTATGCCGGTCACTAGATGTGAAACCGGTCAAAACTAGTCTAGAAACTATAAAAAGAGCTAGAGAGCTCATTTTTGAGGTTAGCTTGTTTGAGTAGAGAAGAGCTTAGAGCTATTTTGAACTTGTAAGAGTGTTCTTGAATAATAGGATTGATTTCTCACCTTCCATTGTGTATTGCTTGTCTCTTCGTAGTGTGTGTGTATGTGTGTGTGCATCTTTGTGCTTCTCACCTTCACTCTCACTTCATCTCACGTTCACGATCTTCATATTGTTGGAGCAAGTCTATGACAAGCCTAAGTATTGGCTTGAGTCTCACAAAGTTTTAGAAGAAGCTTTAAAAAGAAGACTATGTAAAGTTCACTTGTGAACTACCTCTTGTAACTTTTGAAGAGTTTACTTAATGTAAAAGTAAGAGAATCTTAAGTGGTTGAGTCCACTTGATCAAGAATGAAACGAGGAGCCACGAATTCGTGATTTGTGGTAGGTAGAGAATCAAATCAATCATTGATTGATTGGAGAGTGATTGAGGGAAGTTAACCTCCCAAACTCAACTATAAATAGATGGCAGTTTTAGTCGTGGTTAGAGAGACCTATGTGAAGACCTCCAAGAGCTGAGCTTTATGCCATATCAAGTTGTGATTACAAGGCACACATATGTATCAGTAAGTCATTGTATTGTACAAGAAATATACTTTCATTTTCATGATTATTTGATTTCATCTTTCCATGTTCTTGTGAAGTGTACTACTCATTGCCATTACTCTCAGTTTTCTCAGTCAACTTGCAGAGATGTTTTCTCTGAGCTTGGTGCATCATTTTCAGTGATCTAACTTGGTAAAGTTAGCTCTATAAGTCTACTATATGCTCATAAATTTTCATGTCATCTGGATGTTGCAATCTTCAGTTATGTTCATTTGAAGTCAACAAGGTCTGTTCATCTTCACCTCTCTGTCAGGTACCCGACTTTTTCACTCATCTTGTCAGAGGTGTTTCTCAGTGGTTACTTATCCAAATTCAGTGATTTAAATTTTGTTGGATTCTGCTTACTGTCTAGTATAACCATACAAATTTTCATAATCATTGAATTTCTACATTTTGAGTTATGGTGATTTTTCTGCTCACTGGTCTATTTCTGTAGCAGCCCGTGAAAATCGGGATGATGTCATCACTTGTTGAAGCTTTCTTTTCTTCAAGTACCAAAGCTAGGAAGCATCAACTATGGCTGGAGTTCACAACTCTCAAGAAGGCTCCCAAACAAAATGTGACTGATTTTGTCACAAAGCTCAAGGACATAGCGGATCAGTTGGGAAGCATTGGAGAGGTAATAGATGAAGAGCAAATTGTAAGGCAGGTCATCAATGGCTTGAAGGCAGATGATAAGTGGGAAGCATTCACCACAGCTATGGATTTGTACATGGACATGCATGTACCTGATTTCAACACACTCATTGGACAACTACTTACTCAAGAGGCAAAGCTTATAAAAAATGGAGAAAGCTCTAAAGGTAATCAATCTTCAGCTTTATACACGGATAAAAGCAAGTCTAAAGATAACAAAGGAAAGGCAAAGAAAGTGGATGATGAAGCAGGTACATATCAAGCTAACTATGCAGGTAGAGGAAGACATGGCAGAGGTAGAGGAAGAGGAGGTAGACAAGGCAGGGGGAGATCCCAAGACTCCAACTCATGTTCTATTTGTGGATTAACTAATCATACAACTGAAAATTGCTTTAGGAATTCCAGGAATCAAAGAGGCAGAGGATACAATAGAGGAAGTTATGGCTACTCAAGAGGAAGGTTCAACAACTACCATGGCAACTACAACAACTACAATCATTCAAACTATCAAGGAGGCTACAAAGGAAGGAGAGACTACAATAACTACACAGAAGACTCAAACAAAGAGGATTCATTATTGATCATGAACATGGCTATGCCACAAGGTAAATCTGATGAGCATGTTTTCTACATAGATTCAGGTTGTTCAAATCATGTGGCAGGAAATGTGGCACTCCTATCAGATTTAGAAGATCCAAGGAATAAGCATGAGGTACAAACAGGAGATGATACAAAACATCCTGTGGAGAAAATAGGCAATGTCAAAGCACTTGATGGAAACATCAACCTACTCAGTAAGGTACTCTATGTCCCTACCATTACAAAGAATTTGATAAGTGTTGGGCAGATAGTAGAGAAAGGGTTGCAAGTCAGGTTCACAAAAGCAGGAGCATTTGTTGAAGATCCAAGTCAAGGATTCAGAAGAATTGCAAAAGGTGAAAAGAGAGGTAGATTGTTCACATTTGAATTACAGGACACTAGAAACATTGCTCTCTTTAATTATGGTAGTCAGACACTCACAGAATTGGAAGTATGGCACAAAAGGTTAGCACATATTGGTGAAAGGTCATTAAAGCAAATCTGCAGGGACCAAAGTGTACTTGGACTTCCTAATTTGTCAAAACAACATATGATTTATAAGTGTAGTGCATGTCAATTTGGAAAGTCTCACAGGTTACCATTCATGAAGAAAGGTTATATGCATGGAGATCTCTTGGAGTTGGTTCATACAGATGTATGGGGACCTAGCAAGGAAGCTTCAATATCTGGATCAAGGTATTATGTTTCCTTTATTGATGATTGCAGCAGATGGACTATCCTATTCTTTATGAAACACAAAGATGAAGTTTTTTCATGTTTCAAAAGATATTTGGCTCTTGTGGAGAATCAAACAGGTAAATCACTAAAAAGTCTAAGGTCAGATGGAGGGGGAGAATATTTCTCCCATGAGTTTGATTCTTTTCTTCAAGAAAGAGGAATCAAAAGAGAGGTAACTACAAGGTACACTCCTGAGCAAAATGGAGTGGCAGAAAGGAGGAATAGGACAATTGTTGAAGCTGCAAGGTCTATGTTAAATGAAAAGCATTTACCTAATTACTTATGGGCTGAGGCTGTATCTACAGCCACTTACTTGATTAACAGGTTGCCTTCAAAATCCCTTGATGGGATGACTCCATATGAGGCTTGGAATGGAAGAAGACCAAGCTTAGATCATTGTAAAATTTTTGGATGTATTGCTTTTGCTCATGTTCCTTCACAGGTTAGAGGCAAGATGGATCCAAAGGCAGAAAGGTGTGTATTTATTGGATATGACAACAATCAAAAGGGCTACAGGTTATACAACCCTACCAACAAAGGATTCTTGGTAAGCAGAGATGTAGTTTTTGATGAGAACAATTCATGGTATGAAGATTCATGCAGGAAGGTCAATTTACCATATAATCTTGAAGAAGATTTTCCAAAGCTTGGTAAAGAACAACCGAAGATTGAAGAACAAGACACCTCAGAGGATGATGAAGAATCTCACATGGAAAAGTTCAAAGCATGGAAGTCTAAAGGTAAAGCAAAATTGCAGGAACTTGGACATGAGGCAGAATCATCACATCATGGCCTAAGAAGATCTATGAGGGAAAAGAAAAAACCAGAAAGGTATGGGTTTGACACCTCATTAGTAACTAAACATTCTATCTACATAGCACAGGACATAAACCAAGAGGAGCCATCATCATTTGAAGAGGCCAAAGCAAAAACAGAATGGAAGCATGCAATGAAGGAAGAGATTGAAGCACTTGAGGAAAACAACACTTGGGATTTGGTGCCCAAGACTTCATCCATGAAGGTAATAGACTCAAGATGGGTCTATAAACTCAAGAAGAATTCTGATGGCTCAATTAACAGGTATAAGGCAAGGCTTGTGGCAAAAGGCTTTGCACAAACTCAGGGAATTGATTATGAGGAGACTTTCTCTCCTGTGGCAAAGATGCCTACTATTAGGGTTTTGCTTAGTATTGCCTCTTCCAAGAATTGGAAGATACTTCAACTAGATGTAAAGAATGCATTCTTGAATGGTTGGATAACAGAAGAGGTATATATGGCACAACCACCTGGTTTTGAGAATCAAGTTTATCCTGATTATGTGTGTAAACTTAACAAAGCATTGTATGGTCTCAAGCAAGCTCCAAGAGCTTGGAATTTCAGGCTTGTTTCATTCTTGCAGGACAAAGGCTTTCAACCAAGCAAGGCAGATCCTTCACTCTTTATTAAAAAGAGTAATTCTGAGGTCATCTATCTATGTGTATATGTAGATGATATTATATTGACAGGAAATGATGCAGATGGTATGAAGAAGATCAAAGATCAGATGAGAGAAGAGTTCAAGATAAGTGATTTGGGTTCACTTACCTACTTCCTAGGTTTGGAAGTTGTCTACAAAGATCATGGTTTGTTTCTCACTCAAAGAAAGTACATTAAGGACATGTTGGCAAAATTCAAGATGCAAGATTGTAAGATTGCAGGTACTCCAATGGAGGTCAATCACAAATTGAGCTCACATGAAGGTGAACTCATAGAGGACATCACATCATATCAAAGTCTAGTGGGTAGTCTCAACTATGCCACATTGACAAGAGTAGATATATCTTACAGTGTGAGTGTGCTAAGCCAATTTATGCACACACCAAGGAAACCACATATGGATGCTGCCAAAAGGATTCTCAAGTATCTCAAAGGAACCATAAATGAAGGACTTTATTATCCTTATGTATCTGATTTAGGTTTGAAGCTATTTTTTGATGCAGATTGGGCTGGCTCCAAGGAAGATAGAAGGAGCACTTCAGGTTATCTTACCTTTGCAGGTTCAAAGCTTATTTCATGGTCATCCAAGAAGCAACCCACAGTTGCTCTCTCTTCTACTGAAGCTGAATATAGAGGTCTTGCCATAGCTACACAAGAAGCTATGTGGATGAAGACATTATTCAAAGATCTTGGATTGGAGTTTGGAACTCCAACTATTTTTGGTGACAATATGAGTTCTATTCATTTGGCTGCTAATCCTATTTTTCATGCAAGGACTAAACATATTGAAGTTCATTATCACTATGTACGAGAGAAGGTTCTAAGCAAAGAGATTCAAATATCATATGTGTCCACTCATCAACAATGTGCAGATATTCTAACCAAAGCATTGGATGGTACAAAGCTTTGCAAATTCAAGGCTATGATAGGTTTGCAGGTAATCTTGGAAGATTGAAGACCTCAAGCATACTTGGCTTGAGGGGGAGCTGTTGGAGCAAGTCTATGACAAGCCTAAGTATTGGCTTGAGTCTCACAAAGTCTTAGAAGAAGCTTTAAAAAGAAGACTATGTAAAGTTCACTTGTGAACTACCTCTTGTAACTTTTGAAGAGTTTACTTAATGTAAAAGTAAGAGAATCTTAAGTGGTTGAGTCCACTTGATCAAGAATGGAAAGAGGAGCCACGAATTCGTGATTTGTGGTAGGTAGAGAATCAAATCAATCATTGATTGATTGGAGAGTGATTGAGGGAAGTTAACCTCCCAAACTCAACTATAAATAGATGGCAGTTTTAGTCGTGGTTAGAGAGACCTATGTGAAGACCTCCAAGAGCTGAGCTTTATGCCATATCAAGTTGTGATTACAAGGCACACATATGTATCAGTAAGTCATTGTATTGTACAAGAAATATACTTTCATTTTCATGATTATTTGAGTTCATCTTTCCATGTTCTTGTGAAGTGTACTACTCATTGCCATTACTCTCAGTTTTCTCAGTCAACTTGCAGAGATGTTTTCTCTGAGCTTGGTGCATCATTTTCAATTTTTTAACTTGGTAAAGTTAGCTCTATAAGTCTAATATATGCTCATAAATTTTCATGTCATTTGGATGTTGCAATCTTCAGTTATGTTCATTTGAAGTCAACAGGGTTTGTTCATCTTCACCTCTCTGTCAGGTACCCGACTTTTTCACTCATCTTGTCAGAGGTGTTTCTCAGTGGTTACTTATCCAAATTCAGTGATTTAAATCTTGTTGGATTCAGCTTACTTTCTAGTATAACCATACAAATTTCATAATCATTGAATTTCTACATTTTGAGTTATGGTGATTTTTCTGCTCACTGGTCTATTTCTGTAGCAGCCCGTGAAAATCGGGATGATGTCATCACTTGTTAAAACTCATTCTCAGTGTGTGCTTTGTTATTTTTGATGAGATTACTCTTGAAAGTTAGCTCTTTAAGCTACCTAGACTTCCCCAAGAGGAATTAAGCTAATTGCTGCTGTGCTCAGAGAATTATGTAAAACACTGGACAGGTGTATGAACCAAGAATAGCAAGTTTTCACCTCTGAGCTAACTCCAACTTATCTGTTTTGATCTATCTTTTTGAGAGTGATCTTCCAAGGTACATAGGGTGTCTAATACATCCATTGGCAAGCTAAAAGGGCCCACCATCTACTCCTGGAGTTCATTTGGCTGAGGTAGATCAAGGATTTTGCAATACCTCTTCATCTTCAAACACATACTTATCCATCTCTTCACACATATCACTCCTATCTCTTCCGCGGATTGACATTAAGGAGGTGGAGCTTCTTAACGTGGTTCTCACCATTGTGCTAGAGCAACACCAAATTTGGCGCCGTTGCCGGGGATCGAGTCTAGGACGAATGTGTGATGGTAAGAGTATAGCAAGAAGTGGCGTTGGAAGGTAAAAATTTCAGTTTTTGTTGTTGTTTTTACTTAGTTTTTAGTGTTTTTCACCTCCCCAACACTCCATCTTCATCACCACATCATCATCTTCATCTCCAAAAAAAATCAGAAAATTCACCATATCCACCCATTCTCCTCATTTCCCCTCATTTGTGCATGCGAGAGAGTGAGAGAGAGCTTTTGTGCTTGTGTGTACTTTGGTTTTCTTGAGTTTTCTTGCAGGTACAGAGCTCCAGTGCATCAGGAAGGCTGCAAAAAGGTAAAAACTTCAGTTTCTGTCAGAAATTTCCGACTGTGTCAGACCATCGCGATGGTCAGCAAAGTTCGGATTTTGAAGAAGGCGAGTTCACCACCGTGTAGGCGACCCCTGCGTGTGTAGGAATCCATAGCTGCATCTCAAAAAATCACTGTTTGGTGGACCATCGCGACGGTCTCTGACCATCGCGATTGTGTCACGCCATCGCGATTGGCTCACGCCATCGCGACGGCTTGGCCGGACCATCGCGACGGTCTCTGACCATCGCGATTGTGTCACGCCATCGCGATTGGCTCACGCCATCGCGCCGACGGTGCCACGTGGCAATCTAGACCATCGCGACGGTGCACTTCAGACCATCGCGACACTTCAAAAATTCTGACCATCGCGATTGTGTCACGCCATCGCGATTGGCTCACGCCATCGCGCCGACGGTGCCACGTGGCAATCTAGACCATCGCGACGGTGCACTTCAGACCATCGCGACACTTCAAAAATTTAGACCATCGCGATTGGCTCACGCCATCGCGCCCAGACCATCGCGATTGGCTCACGCCATCGCGCTCAGGCCATCGCGACGGTGCATTTCAGACCATCGCGATTGTGCACGTTGACCGTTGACTGACGCCATCACGACGGTGCACTTTCTCGCCATCGCGACGGTCCCATTTCACGCCATCGCGACGGTGCACTTTCACGCCATCGCACCGGTGCACTTCCACGCCATCGCGACGGTGCACTTTCACGCCATCGCGACGGTGCGCTTTCACGCCATCGCGATGGTCCAAGTTCACGCCATCGCGATTGTGCAAATTCAGACCATCGCGATTGTGCAATTTCACGCCATCGCGACGGTGCACCCTCACGCCATCGCGACGGTCCCAGACCATCGCGATTGTCTCAGACCATCGCGATTGTGCACCCCCATCGCAAATTTTAGGGTTTCATTTTTTGGCCAATTTTGGGGCTATTTTTGGGAAATTTTTGGGTGATTAGACTCATAGGAGACCCCTTAGCTCATATTTGGAGAAAGACCTGTTTGTCAGTTTTTACCCCCCAGGGCCTGAACGGCCATAACTTTTTCATCCGAAGTCCATTTTTTGAGCTTAATAGCTCATTAGAAAGCTCTCTACGAGTACTACGTGACCTCAACTATTTTTTTCTTAAAGGATACGTCTATTTTTAGACAAGCTATTTTGAGGTTGACCTAGTTTGGGACTAGGAAGCCAGGGGGCAAGCATTAAAAAGTTGGGCAAAAGGGAAAGGACTTAAAAGGTGTATATACTCAAGTGCTTGATCATCCAACTGTGAATTGGTCTAATATTGGATTTTTCCAGGTCTAGCAAGGGCAATCGAAGGCAACCAAGGCAAGGCAGTGAAGGGCATAAAGCTTGGGAAGCGCGGCTTCTTGGGCATCAGAGCAACCAGAAAAGCTGACTTGAGGTTGGAAGATTACTCAACCCCCTCATTCAATTCTTAGCTTAGGCTAAACGTTAGCATTGTGGATTAAGACGATAGGAACGCCTCAAGTTCAAGAGAGTTAAATTCATCAAGTTCAAGACTAAAGTAAAGGTGTGTGTGACACGAAAACCTAAAGGAAAGAACATAAGTCTGACGAAACAAGAACTCAAATTATAACGGAAAGTCGAATTCCTGACGCATACATTAAGACAAGAATCTAAAGAAATCTAAAAAGAATCAAGACAGTAATAACAAAGAATCATTGACGATCTGAGCGTGTACTGAGTGTGCAAGGAACAAAATTAATGAACCTTAGATCGGGCAAACATATAGGCAGGTCAGACCGACGAAGCCTTAGATCATCAGAGGCAAGTGTAAGAACTACTGCACGATCGTGGGCTCAGCAATTGAATAGTAATTATCCCTACGAGAGCTCAGACACTAGCGAATCAGAAATGGCATTTAGCACAGACAGACCAGAAGGAGGGTCGAATGTAGCCTATTTAGAAAAACCAGAAGGACCCTATAGGACACAACTAGAGTTCCTCCGAACCAACCGATTAGGTGCTCGCATCTATGAGGATGGTTTGCGAAGGCAAGTGGTGCAAATGCACAACCCCGATCAACCCATGGGATTGGAACATCCAGTGGTGAAATTCGAGAGAGACGCGTACATAGACAAGGAAGGAACGATGTACATCTTAAGTACGCAGCCAAAAAATACCAACGAGTTTGGCGTGATTCAACCAGAAACGGAAGCAAAATCTCAAGGAAAAGAACCATTAGAAGAGCCTAGAACTCCTAGAGGGAAATCTGTACTGACACGAGTACTAATCCCGGAATGGATCCCTCAGGACAACAGAAGCATAGAGTTGTTTGTAAATAAAGAAACTGATGAAGCCTTTTGGAGATACAAGACCGAAATACTTAGTGAGGTAGGTATCATCACTATATACGAGTTCAAGGACCCGGATACACCTGGAAAGGTTGTATACCTGGATGAGACTTCAGAAAGAGTCTTTGTGGTGCCTGACCGCGCTAAAAACACATACACATGGAGAGGTGAATTGGTATTCCCTCCATCTAGAACGAACATGAATACAAGTCAACAAGGGGCAGGAACATCCTCAGCCCATGGAAATCAAAGAGAGGGAAATAAAGAGAGACCGGAAGTAAGCTTTAATCACCCCATAGGGAGAGATAGAACAACCACAGACACTAATAGAGCAGATAGACAAAGAGATCATGGAGTACTAGGTGGTAGAGATGATTTTCCTCTACCTAGACCACGCGAACACGCAAGAACATTGAGACCCACACAGTTAGTGAAATCAATGAAGAATTACTTTGATGGGACCGGAGATCCCTATGACCACGTCGCAGAATTCAAGCAAGTACTAAGAGCCGAACAAGTCGAAGACATGTTCACGCAATACAACGCATTTGGACTAATGTTAAAGAATACCGCTTTAACTTGGTTCCAACCTTTGCAACAAAGGCAATTTAGAGACATCCATCACTTTTTAGAGTCATTCATCACCGAATTCTCTAAAAGTGGGATTAGACATGACACGTCTTCGTTGATTCATAGCTTTAAACAGACCCCTCAGGAAACAGTAAGACTGGTAGGACGTAGGTTTAGACAATATGTTGAACGATGTCCAATGCAAGAGCTACCCTCACGAGCCAAGCAAGTGTCATTGTTTCTAGATGGCTTGTTGAGCTCTAAACTACGCTCCTATGTGTACCTAAAAGAACCCAGAACGCTAGAGCAATGTGTAAGAATATGCATAGACATTGAGGACAACTTAGGAGACGAGTTGGAACTCTCCAAGGTCTATAAGGACTCAGACTGTTCATCTCTAGCATCCACAAAATTGTCTAGCTCAATAGAAGACCTAGCAGAAAAAGTGGCCCAGAAACTAGGAGTTTCTAGTAAACCTAGGGTACTAACAAACAAGCAATGTTACACCTGTGGTGGTGATCATATGGCAAATGTGTGTCCCAATGCACCACAACCTCAAGCCAACCCTAGTGGCCAATACTGTACAATTGAGAGAAGATACACGAATCATACGGCTCAGGACTGCCCGTGGCCAATACTGTACAATTGAGAGAAGATACACGAATCATACGGCTCAGGACTGCCCGTACAACAAACAAACCGTGAGACAGAACTACCCGCAAGCGTACCCGCAGCCAGGTAGGTATCAAGGCCAATACAATGCTCAGCCTTATTACTATAGGCCTCCTCAGAACTACCCATACCAGGCTCAACAGAGACCTCAACCTGTCTTAGCTCAGTAGCCACCCCCACCAGCGAATGTCATCTCAATCAAATACGCGGCTGCAGAAGAGAACCTAAGTAGGGCCTTAGTGCCATCTTCACCTTTGATCACAGAGAGTGACCCACACTCAAACAGTTTTGACTCTACGCATGTAGATAGCCCACCTGCATATTACACAGAGTCACCAGAACACGTGGAGACATATCATTATGATAGTCCACCAGTGGAACCTAGTTGGGAGCCCGACTACGCTCATGTGATGTACACAAACCCAAATCCACGGCCCCAATTGAGACAACAAAGACCACAGGGCCCTAGAGGACCATGCTTTAGGTGCCAAGGAGATCACTTCATAAAGGATTGTCCACATCCTCCGATAGCAGGACAATCACAGTACTATAACATCCAAGGCTTTTGTGCTGATTGTGGCAAAGAGCACATAATCAAAGATTGTCCTAAAAATCCAGTTAATGCTTCGAATGTGACACCGATCAACGTGATAGGTATTGTAAACAACACAGATGGATCCAACCCTACATACGTGCCTATCCAAGCTATAACAAGAGCCCAGGCGTTCTTACACAACCAACAGCTTAATCAAGAGAAAGTAGCCGGAACTAGTGAAGTTGCGGAATCTAGCAGTAAAAAGACAAAATCTTGGAAAGATTCTAGAGAAAGAATAAAGAGAAAGTGGAGTAAAAAGATAACGGAGTTGGAAGGAAGTTTAAAGGAATCTAGAGCCAAAATCCAAGAATTGACTTCACAGGAATTGAATCAAGAGAATCCAGCTCAGAAATCAGGATCAGTTTTAGCGGAACCCATACCAGAAAATCTAGACATGATGTTCGTGCATATCAGGCTAGACTAAAAGAGGGACCTTAGGTAGCTGAAATGAGCAAAAACTACCCTCGAGCTGATCTAGAAATTGAGAGAACTAAACTTTGCATGAAGATGGTAGAACTAGCACAAGCTTTGTTCGAAGCCTCTAGATATCTTAATTGGAATAACATGGCAAAACCGGAATTACACTTTCAAGGACTAATGGAGAGGCTAGAATACTTGATTGAAAGCAAAGAGAAAAAGGATCAGCCTAGGAACCCTATTGTCCCAAAGACACAGGAAAGGAATGCACCATCCCTGTCTCAAGTACCCAATACAGAAAGTCAAGACAACCTGTCTTCCATACATAGGTACTCACATGAATTTTTGAGAGAAATACAAGAAGAGAAATGGAGAAAGGAACAAGGAACCCATCCTCCTATCCAAGAAATAGACGACTTGCAAGAACAATTTCCCCAAGACATCCCCTCTATTTACGATGAGGTAGAGGAAGAACAACTGAGTGAAAACACAAGATTTGAATCTAATTCTTTACAAGAATTACCTCAGTTCACAGGACCTTGGGAAGCAAAGTCTATTAGTATGAGAGCACCCACGATAATAGTGAGGAATGAAGAATCAGTAATCCCTAGAAACACGGAAGTGATCAAGAATACCAAAGTACAATGTAATCTCACTCTAGAGGAGTTGCTGAAGATAAAACCAGAATTGTGGAAGCATGTAGCAAATCAATTCCCCGAGCTTGCTACTACTCCCTCACAAATAGGATCACAAAATAAGGTACCAGAAATACCCGTAGAAAAGATTGGAGATGTAAGCGAAGGAGAGGAAGGTAACACTTATCTTCCGATAACCCATCAGGGCTACACCACGAAAGCCATCTTAGATTCAGGAGCCGGAGTAGCCATAGCTACCATCACCTTATGGAAACGTTGGGGTAAGCCAGCATCACCCCGTTAATACTATCACCCACTGTAGATAATGCATTCCGACAGATGTTCATGTGTATGACGCAAGTAAGAGATGAGTTCACATCTCTTGGTGATAATTATCAGCAGCTGCAGAGGACAACCAATGACTTACAGTCGCAGCTTAATTTATTGTCTATTGAGAATGCCTCTCTGAACACCCGCTACCAGGAATTACGCGAGGCCTATCACAAATTGGAACTAGAAAGCGAAGAAAAGACCAAGGAAGCCACTACTGACTTGGATAATTTATTAAGAGCCCAGACAGTCCGCAATGCAACGCTAACACGAAACATGGGCTTACTAAGAAGACACCTAGCCGCAGCAAAAGAGGAGAACCAGAGACTCCAAGAGCAGAATAGAGAGAATTTGGAAGCGGCATTGGACCATCCAGAACAACCCTTAAGTCCTAGCAGATTCAAGGCAATCCCCTCCGAAGCAATGAAAATGTTGCTAGAAGACCATGTTAGACTGCTCGAGGACTATGATCGGATGAACGAAGAGCATCAGAAGTTAAAGGAAGATCACAAGCTACTACAGCTCAGAGAACCGGCAACCCAACAAGTACAAGTAGCAGCAGAATTACCAGAACCTGTGGACCCTTCTCCTGACCTCCTAGAGGAACCCAACTCATTACGGGCCCAGGTATCACACCTTGAATCAAGGATCGCAGTATACGAAGCGCCACCAAGGCCAGATTCCCCACCGGAGCTACCAGCTGAGGAAGAAACTGTCACCATCCCGGTGGAGGAAACATTTGAAGAGGTGTACGAGCCACAGCCCATCCCAGGCGGACGCGTCACGGCCGAGGGCCAGATGTACGAACTTCCAACTCCCGCATGGATGAAGACTGTGGAGGAAATGGGTAGAACCCACTCAACCAGAGTCGAGGCCCAGCTACATGCTATGGCCATGATCGAAGAAAGAATTTTGCAATCTCCCTACTTTGCTCAATTGGCCCCACGCAGGTACATATCCGGGCATGAGCTTCAATACAAACCTTACTTCATGCTAATGGCCGAATACCAGCTGGCCATAGAGAAGCAAACTGGCAAGAAACCATCACATGCAACTCAATTCGAGCCGGAAGACTTGCCACTGGATGCGCAACAAGGCACTATTTATCAACCAGATTGGCGTACACGTCTTTTACAGGAGTACCCTGAAATGATGAGCACATGGGTTAAGGCACCTTTACATTTAAAATACAATCCGTGTTGGGGACCAGTGCCACGACGCCGCTCCTAGACTGCCTTTGCTATTAAGGTACAAAACAATAAGCAGTGCCAAGACTGGTTGAATTACCCCTATTTTAAGCCACCCATTGAGTTACCAACCGTTGGCTACATGATGGCTACAATTCACCACTGGCTCCCTAGATTAAAGCATATGGATGATATAGCAGCGCATATGACTGTCAAAATCTTTGACATGATGCAAATGATTTTTAAAGTCTTCCGACGCGTCAAGGCACCACATGTCAACACCCCGGGCTTTGAGCATGGCAATTTCGATCTGGTATACGATATGAGTACAACGCCATCGCTACGAGTGTGCTATGCCTGGCACTGCAGAATAAAGTACCTACCGGCGTGCTACAAGCAGACATTTGAAGAGATGTTCACAACCGGTTTTTGGGAATACCATTCAGAGGTATTCATAAGCAGGCCTACACATTTATTACAATTATTTGCCTGTGAACGAATGGTATATTCCACACACTATCAGCTCCCGCCACCGGAAGAACCGCAGCCTATCGACTGGGAGAAACTCGAGGCAGACCTGGCCCGAGGCATTCGTATCTCCGAGCACACCCTCGCTCAAGACCTCCTACAGAACTACATCCGGCAGACCTCACAGCAAGGTTCTGTCAGGGACGACAGAAGCGAGAGGGAGGGGGGTGTTGGAAGCAGCCAGAGGCACAGACGACACGGAAGCATGTAACGACGGAGCAGGGAGCCAGTCGGATCAATTTCTCAAACAAATACGTTTTTCATCACTTTTCAAAACATTCAACAGTGATTTTTATCACTAATTGTAACATATGTATCATAGAAAACCCCATTTTGTAATCCATAGCTCCATTTTGTGCAAGCCGAGGAGTCCTCGAGCTTGAGGAGCTTAGGTAGAATGCACGTACCAATTTTTGTTATTTTTAGATACCGTTCCAAATAGCATCTAGGACCTAATTTTTAACTATGCCGGTCACTAGATGTGAAACCGGTCAAAACTAGTCTAGAAACTATAAAAAGAGCTAGAGAGCTCATTTTTGAGGTTAGCTTGTTTGAGTAGAGAAGAGCTTAGAGCTATTTTGAACTTGTAAGAGTGTTCTTGAATAATAGGATTGATTTCTCACCTTCCATTGTGTCTTGCTTGTCTCTTCGTAGTGTGTGTGCATCTTTGTGCTTCTCACCTTCACTCTCACTTCATCTCACGTTCACGATCTTCATATCACTCCTATCTCTTCCGCGGATTGACATTAAGGAGGTGGAGCTTCTTAACGTGGTTCTCACCATTGTGCTAGAGCAACAACCCCCTTCCAAGAGGATGAGAGGAGCTATACAAGTACCTCGTGCTCAACCCCGTGGAGCAACATTAACCCCAGACGTCATCCCCCCACCTCAAGGGTCAGGCCATTCACATTACGACTACCACGAAGAAGCTCTGAAGGTCCCAATCTGATATTTTCACTAGTTCCCACAAACCTTGGATTCCCCGGAGGAGCACCCTTGGAAGAACTCACCAATGAGGACTTTGAGCAAATTTTAAGAGAAGTGAATCTTGAGGCCAAAGAGGAACAACAAGTGGAAGGTGCTCAATTGTAGGCAACAACAGCACAAGTGCCCATTACCACAATCGACGTGGATGAAGAAGACGACGAGGAAGATGAAGAATCGGAAGAAGATGAGGAAGGGCATGAAGAAAGACATCACGATGAGCAACAAGAAGTACCAGAACTTATCGGTGGTCTAGCGTACACTGCCCAATTACAAAGATTATATGACATGATCAGAGGAGTGCAAGAAAGGCACAAACTTTCATTTGCATCAGGCCAAGCCCTGATAGAAAAGATGTTAGCAGATGAAGGAGTGGACCCACAATTCATCACTACCCTCCAAATACTGTCCGATTCCTTGGGAGTTCAGGAGGCCATCCACATAGTAGTCTGATAATCAGTCTGATATGCCAAACGCAGAATGGACACAAGACCAAGGGTAGGCAAGAACATACAAATACCAGTAACCAAACCCAAAGCACCGATAGAACCAACAACCACCCCAACCATCACCATAGACCTTACAACCAAAACATTTGTACAGACATAGCCAAACTCACCCCAACACCCTCCATCACCCCCATCTACACCATTGACCATTGAGGAAACCCCAGTAGTAATCAGGACCATTACCCAAACCCCATTTCCATCAATATCTTTTTCTTTTCGTGAGCCAACATCCCAGGCCACCCTCTTTCCTTCGATTAGCAACCCTCTTTATATGTCCCCGTCTTGGGTTGTAGAACCCAACATTGGACACCCACTTATATCTAGCATCGAAGGACATCCATGGCCCACATAAGGTAATATAGCTTTCCTTGCATTCCCATATTCACACGTTCCCCTTCCTTGTGATCCGCACTTCCCACATGCCTCCTATGTTGGAATTCGTGTCCCCAGGATCTTCCAATACTAACAACCTTTGAGCATACACACTTAATTAAACAAGATGATAAGTGAGAGATAGAAAGAAACTTGAGACAAGAATAAGTAACATAAGCAACTTGCTTACTCACTAATATAGATGGCCGAATTACAAAATGGGAGTAATGGTGCACTCACTAGATGGAAGAATAGACATGAAGATGATGATGTACAAAATTCAGATTATGTTGTTCTAATCTGAGTATGTGTGAAGCGAGTGAGCAATGGAGTGAACCTAACCTCTCAAGAAAGTGCAACAAATCTGAAAATCAGTAAACCCTAATTCTAAAATTAGGGTTCAAAAACCCTAAAACAGAATATAGGATTAACTTACAAAGGATAGCTGCTCCAAACTTGTACAAGACTCCTTGCTCCAAGAGAATAGTCTCTTCTTCACCTCTCCTTAGCCTCCAAAGCTTGAGAACTCCAAAATTGATACTATGGCAGCATCAACTCAAGAAGTGATTCTTTCTTGATTGTCCAAAAGTGTTTCCAAGACCTCTATTATATAGCTTTGGTGTCCATCCATAAAGCATGGCTAATTTTTTAGCGAAAAAACTAATCGTTAATGTGAAAAGTTGTTATCTTTGGAGCCAGCCCAATCTGCATCAGAAAATAGCTTCAAACCTAAATCAGATACATAAGGATAATAAAGTCCTTCATTTATGGTTCCTTTGAGATACTTGAGAATCCTTTTGGCAGCATCCATATGTGGTTTCCTTGGTGTGTGCAGAAAATGATTCCTGGAATTCCTAAAGCAATTTTCAGTTGTATGATTAGTTAGTCCACAAATAGAACATGAGTTGGAGTATTGGGATCTCCCCCTGCCTTGTCTACCTCCTCTTCCTCTACCTCTGCCATGTCTTCCTCTACCTGCATAGTTAGCTTGATATGTTCCACTTTCTTTGCCTTTCCTTTGTTATCTTTGGACTTGCTTTTATCAGTGTATAAAGATGAAGATTGATTACCTTTAGAGCTTTCTCCATTTTTGATAAGCTTTGCCTCTTGAGTAAGTAGCTGTCCAATGAGTGTATTGAAATCAGGTACATGCATGTCCATGTACAAATCCATAGCTGTGGTGAATGCTTCCCACTTGTCATCTGCCTTCAAGCCATTGATGACCTACCTTACAATTTGCTCTTCATCTATTACCTCTCCAATTCTTCCCAACTGATCTGCTATGTCCTTGAGCTTTGTGACAAAATCAGTCACATTTTGTTTGGGAGACTTCTTGAGAGTTGTGAAATCCAGCCATAGTTGATGCTTCCTAGCTTTAATACTTGAAGAAAAGAAAGCTTCAAGTGCATCCCACACTTCCTAAGATGTCTTACAACTTCTAATGTGAGGCAACAAAAAATCTGAGATAGAGTTGAGGAGATAAGACCTTGCAAGTGCATCCTTGGAGCACCATGTGCTCAATCTTTCTTGCTCTTCTTGTGTTGGTTGACTTTTGTTCTTGAAACTTGGCATAACTTCATCTCCAGCCACATAACCATATAAACTTCTACCTTGGAGATAAGCTTCCATTCTTAATGACCAAGCTGAGTAGTTACCTCTGTCTAATTTGTCAATTGATGAAGGAAATCCATCTGCCATGTTGTCCAACCTTGCTCTGATACCACTGTGAAGAGATGGATAGGTATGTGCTTGAAGATGAAGAGGTGTTGCAAAATCCTTGATCTACACCAACCAAATGAACTCCAGGAGTATATGGTGGGCCCTTTTAGCTTGCAAATGGATGTATTAGACACCCTATGTACCTTGGAAGATCACTCTCAAAAAGATAGATCAAAATAGATAAGTTGGAGTTAGCTCAGAGGTGAAAAACTTGCTAATTTGGTTCATACACCTGTCCAATGTTTTGCATAATTCTCAGAGCACAACAGCAATTAGCTTAATTACTCTTGGGGAAGTTTAGTTAACTTAAAGAGCTAACTTTCAAGAGTAATCTCATAAAAAATAATAAACCACACACTGAGAATGAGTTTTAACAAGTGATGACATCATCCCGATTTTCGCGGGCTGCTACAGTTTGACACTAGTGAGCAAAAAAACAAATATAACTCAACATTTAAGAATCCAATGATTATGAAAATTTGTATGGTTATACGAGACAGTAAGCTGAATCCAATAAGATTTAAGTCACGAAATTTGGATAAGTAACCACTGAGAAATGGCTCTGACAAGGTGAGTGAAAAAATCGGGTACCTGACAGAGAAGTGAAGATGAACAGACCCTGTTGACTTCAAATGAACATAACTGAAGATTGCAACATTCAAATGACATGAAAATTTGTGAGCATATAGTAGAATTATAGAGCTAACTTTACCAAGTTAAATCACTGAAAATGATGCACCAAGCTGAGAGAAACAATCTCTGCAATCTGACTGAGAAAATTGAGAGTAATGGCAGTGAGTAGTACACTTCACAAGAACATGGACATATGAACTCAAATAATCATGAAAATGAAAGTATATTGCTTGTACAATACAATGGACTTATTGATACATATGTGTGCCTTGTAATCACACCTTGATATGGCATAAAGCTCAGCTCTTGGAGGTCTTCACATAGGTCACTCTAACCACGACTAAAACTGCCATCTATTTATAGTTGAGTTTGGGAGGATAACTTCCCTTAATCACTCTCCAATAAATCAATGATTGATTTGATTCTCTACCTATCATACATGGAGATAATATGAGCTCGTTGTATCTTGCAGCAAATCCAGTATTTCATGCAAGAACAAAACACATAGAGATTCAATATCATTTCTTGAGGGAAAAGGTAATCGAGAAAGAGATTGAAATAGTATACACATCTACAAAGGATCAGATAGCAAATATTCTAACAAAGAGATTAGATGGAGTAAAGACAAGCAGATTCAAAGAAATGGTAGGTATAAAAGAAAAGAAGAATATATGAAAGATCAGAGAATGAAAATTAGTGACTGAGGGGGAGTTGTTGAAGAATCACTCACAAATTTGACATACAGACAGACATACTGACGAAGAAAGACAAAAGAGTAGCAGAAACAAAGAATTCAGAAAATCAAAGCCTTAGTGAAGGGACAAATTCACATCTGTAATATACAGCGTAGAAGTTTCCAGAATTATGAGTTTATTGAAACCCAGATAAAAAATTGTATATAAGAGAGCTGAGATACATAGAAAGAGGAAGAAGAAGAATTAGAGAGAGTCCCGTAAAAGACAAGGATAGTGATATAGAAGACGCCAGAGATCACGTATGTAGAGATGAATAATAGAACCTGAATTGTCGGGTATTCATTAGGGAGAGATGGTAAGGAATAACTACTCAGAGTAGGAGAGTTTTCCATAGCTATGAGCAAAGTGAGGCCAAGCTACTTTGTACACATCTTCTCTAACAGAAAACACATGTTCATGTGAAAGATTGAGCACATTCTTCGTATGTGAAGAAATCTGAGTAATTTCATGTTATTGTGAAAGTTAGTTAACAGTTACAGTTTTTCTCAGTAAACATTTTCCAGTACTTTTGAGAGTTAGATCTCATAACACAGTGTAAAGATTTTCATGAGTGATAGCTCATCTTGAAGCTAGGAGTTTGAACTACAAACTGATGAAAAGAGTTTTGTGAAACGGGACAAGTACACAGTACAAAATCTGACCGTAAAAAGGCATCTTGAACTGGTGAAGTTTTTTCTTAAACTTCAGAAAGAGTTCAATTACTGAAGGAAGCTCAGGTATTAATTTCTTACTTCATCTACAATCATTTGAAGTAATTACAAATAGAATTGCAGTTGATTCCGATAAGATTACGGTGACATTCCGATAACAGTTCGGTGAAGTTCCGGTGAAATTTTGGTGAGTTCAAAATATAGTTTTTTCACAGTTAAGTAACGGAAAGATTATCTAGCTGTAAGCAAACACAGTAGTGTAAAGTTTGAAGTAAATCAGTTAAAGCTTGAAGGAAACGTGAAGCTTTCTGTAAAGTGAATTTTTAGTTTTCACTTAGAAACATAGTTATAAAGTTTTCAATTTTAGAAGGTTGCTAAGCTACTTATGATTATAAAGGTGTTCTAATATGACTCTAACTTAGTTCTAGTAGAGGCATGGCAATTTTCCGTAGTCTTGTCAGCAAACAAGCTTTTGTCACGAATCAACATCCACCACCCTCCTCTCATTGTTCCATCACTAATCACTCCTTAATCCAAAAGGCCCATGCAGGGTTCATTTTTTTCCCTAATGAACCAGATATTGGAAGAAGAAGGAGTAGAACTGTAGTTCATTGAATCCCTTTGACTATTAACAGAAACATGTGGGGCTGTGGAAGCCATTAATCATAGGTTGCAGAGACCTCACCCACAATATGCAAAAAGGCATATCAACACCAGACAAAGACAAGATACAAATATACAGATATTGATCCTACAAGTTGAGGCAACTACAACCACTCAAGCGGAGACCACAATGACTCATGAGGCAATGATAGCAACCACAACCCCTCATTCAAAAAATACCCTCGACCTCACTACGGAGACCTTTGTACAAACATCCCCAATCTCACATACTCCCCCTCCATCCCTGACTAGATCTCAAGGACCTCAACCTACAACCAAGATTGAAGTCATAATCCAACTGGAGGAACCGATCTTCCACTCCTTGCCCCGTTCACCCCCTTGCTCCAAAGACATTGTAAGTACCACTGATGTAGCCCCCAGCACACTCTCTTTTAGCTTTCATACCCAGTATCCCATTGTGAATTATTATCATCTATAAAAAATCCCTTGTATGTCGCCTCCTCCATCTCAATTCAACCCATTTTAGGCCATCCACTCTGACACCTAGTAGTAGGACACCCAGCCTTTATTGCCACCATGTTAGGCTACCCCACTTGTCACTCCACACAAAGGTTTGTCCAACCAATGCCCTACTCCTTACCTTTCCTTTCGACTTACCCAACAATTCCATCCATGATTCCATCCTTCAAATAGACCTTCAAAGAAATTTTCTCAATTGGGTTTTTGGAATATTGTCCAAAGATATTTACACCATGGCCTACTCACCTATTAGACCTATTCGTTGTCGAGCAAGCGATCCATGCCAAACAATTACAGATTCAACATCCAGATGTCCATGGCCCTATAGATTTGGATTGCCTTATGAAGGATCTAGCTAGAGGACTCAGGCTAAGGAACACAAACTTGCAGCTCACATGGTACAATATTACATCGATCACCCTCCACAACAATCTCTCAGGGATGACAGACGTGAGAGAGGGGGGAGTGTTAGAGGCCAACGTGGACTACCCTGCCAAAGAATTATGAGACAAGAAATTCAATGATAAGAGAAGAAAAGAGAAGAACAAGAAGGTCCAAGCAAGCAGAGCAATCAATAATGACCACGCAGGGAATATACGTAATCATAATTTTTCACAATCCATCCTTCCATCACATAGTAAATATTAATTTTTGGTAGATTGGACTTCATTTTCTTCAGTCCCAAGAGTTCTTGATCTTGAGGAGCATTAGAAGAACCTGCATATCAAGTTTCATAATTTTTAAAGCTCATTTGAGCCTCCAAAATAGCCTAGGAACCTTATATTTAACTAGTTTGGACACTAGGTCTGAACAAGTCCAAAACTAGTCAAAAAACAATAAAAAGAGATAGAGAGATCATTGTAGAGGTTATCAATTTTGGGATTGAGCTTAAAAGAGCATGATTGTATCTTGGAGTTAGTTAGTGTTATACAAGATTCCATTGTTCCACTCTTTGTCTTGCCTTGTGTGCATGTGTGTGTGTATGTGTGTGAATGCTTGTGTGCTTCTCACTCATGGACTTGTGCATTCCACTCTCTTTTGGCCATCATACCATCATCTCGTCTCCACGGATTGACAATTACGAGATTGATCTCCTTACGTTGGTTTTCACCATTGTGCTAAAGTGACAGTCCACTTGCTGAACACTTTGGACCCCTCATGGATTCACAAAGATACACACTTATGGATGTGTAAAGTAGATAAAGCCAAAGAGAAATGATTAATAGTTAGTGAACTAGGACAATATACTAACCCTTGACCTATATAAGATCTAGTTTACACCTTGATGATTTCTCCACATGACAAGCCCCATGGTTGGGCAGAGATACTTGCAACCATGGATATTGATATCAATGAGGAATGGTTGACACCTCCTTGTGGTGAGGATGGTTATGCTATTACTTTGTTTATGTGTGAACCTACTTTTCTATCATTGGATTTGAACCATAAATAAATGGTGGAGATTATTTTTTGAATGGATCAAGCTACCATGACCCTAGAACATGGGAAGGCTGACCTAGGCCTAGAGAGCCTTATAAGGATGTTCTGCTCCCATCTATGATCATAGTTTGTGGTGTTTGGAGCCATTAGGGTGCCCTCTTAGTACCCGTTGCGTTAGCCTATAGCCTTTCACCTAGCATCCATCTAGATCACCGTCTAAGTTCCCTACAAGGAGTGCATGGTGGATAGAACCATCTATCCCTTGTGTAATATTTGAGTTAAGTTGTAGTAGAGATTTGAGTTTGAGTTAAGTTGTGTTGAGTTTCTACTCATCTTGACTCCACTTTGTATTAAAACCATATTTCTTGTATTTTTCCCGTGAGTAGCAATGACTCTTTTTCTTTGTGACCTTGATCCTACATTTGTATTGTGGTAACTTCTACATGGTATTGGAGTTGCAGCACTATTTATCATTTTCCATTTTGGGTTACATTACCTCATGTAGATTTGAGTTCTCATCTTTTATTACATTATCTCATGTAGATTTGAATTTTATATTCAGATTTACAATACAAAACTCGCATTACCTCATGTAGATTTGAGTTCTAATTTTTTATTACATTATCTCATGTAGATTTGAATTTTATATTCAGATTTATAATGCAAAACTCCCTTTACTGATGATAATGATTAATGCTTTTTATTTTTTCAGTGTGATGATCATAGTGAGGCGAATGTTTCTTCAAGGTTTAACGAGACATGAGGGACTTATAATAAAAAAATGGGACTTATTAAAAGGAAAATTTAAAAGGAAAGGGACTTACAACTGTACAAGTGAAAATGTATACTGCTCAAGAGACCTCCTATACCTCACAAAGAAAGGGTAGGATGATCCAAAGGTGATACAACATTGAAGGCTCAAAGGTGCTAGGAAATCTAAGATTAAGAGATGTCAAGATGGTCATAACAACAAAAAATTACAAATTTGTTAGAGAGAATGTTAAAACCATGTTGTCCACCCACACATGGAGAATGGAGAATTCTGAATGTGATTTTGTATTTAAACACTCTAACAAACTTTTCTTTATAATTTGTTTCTCTGTTGTATGTTCAATATATGATGTAATCTCCCTAGATTATGCTCGAATTAATCGAAAGCTACAAAGACAACGAGCATAACACCATTGTGACCCCCCATATCCCACAAAGTAGGGGTTACATGCCGGGCACTGCTAGGATGCATGGCCCGAAGGCCACTAAGGAAGAGCTAAAGAAAGGATGGCTCTAGAGTCAGACAAGAACAACGAATATTGAAATTCCTCGAGGGGGATATACAAATCACTAGCCCCAGGGCCAATTACACCAAAGGCTGAGGTCAACAATGCTCGAAGACCGATCCCTTTTGGATGTGGCTGACACCTCCCTTGCCTTTGGTCTTTCCCTTGCCTTTGGTCTTAGACATGAATTAACGCAATTAGATGAGAATGAGCCTTAAAAGGGGGGATTCCTTAGGCACTATCACTATACCACGCCACCTTGACAATGTTTTTCTTGTAAAGTGTGCTTTAAATTATAAACATGGAAAAAAATACGAGAAAGTTAGAGGAATTACAAAGAAGTTTGATAACTTTATCATTTTCTTCATGGGGATCCACTTGTTTTGTAACTTATTGTTTTTTAAAATGAATTGCCTATGGTGTTTAAAGTGATTAAAAAGGGGGCAGAGGATTTCTTACACAATTGCAAACCTCTCTATCTAAACAAATTAGGGATTTCTCAATCTCTCGAACACTTAGCCTATGTTTTTGCTCACACTCCCTTTGCTTTGCTTGTCGATTCGTTTGTGGATATGTACACTTCACTTCCCATGTGTATCCAAGATCTTGGGTTTGGATATGCAAACCATGCTCCCACTCGGTACACACACTTCCCAACTTCTTGTATTTGCTATGATGCATTTTCACTTCATGTTGTCTCCATGATTCTTCTCATGTGCACTCTATCTAGATTTGTCTTATCTTGTAATGACCTTTCTATAAAAAAAAACAAAAAATCTAATGGAAGGGTCAAACATATGCTTTTTACACTTTACATATACTTTGTAGACTTAACTCTGATCTCTCCGAAATGCACACATAAGGGAGGGTCAAACCGAACTTTCCAAAACCTTTCAGAACTTGTAACTAAATTTCAGCATAGGACAATTGTGAACACACTACTTATGCACCCACTGTCCTCGGCATGCCCAATGGCCACATGTACCACCTATGCATCCATTTGCTAAATACGCATCGAGAAATGCTCAATAGTTCCTCACTACCTATAGGGTTCTCCATCTTGAAGAGTGTAATATAGAAACAATAGTAGCTTGGTGGCACCAACCAACAACAATTCTGACTTAATAACCACTATTGAAACATTGAACAATGTCACTCATAGCAAAGCAAGGGAAGAACTTGAAAAAGTGGGGAGCAAATCTAGACTAGTAGCCACTAGTGATGATCAAAATGAGTTAGGAAAAAGGGGTGGGGATCGGGGTAATGAGGGGTAAGGGTGGGATAGCGAACCAGGGGAGGGTTAGGGGTGGAGTAGGGTTGGGATAAAAGGCCATGGTAGGAATCTAAGGCTAGGAAAAACAAGGAAATGGCACGATACAAGGTGTGCACATGAAAAATATGAAACATGTGGGTAGCTAGAGAGAAAATAGACCATGTGGAACATGTGTTGACGAAATAGCACATTGCAAGTAAGAGAAAAAAGAGAGGTTTTGACTAAAATTATGAAAAAGGATTTGACTTTGGGAAAACTTCTGATGAAATCAACTCTGAGCACGTTGAAAACCATGAGATTGACACAAGAATCAAAGAAAACAACCATCCAAAATGTAGTCTCGAGCCACAAATGTTTTTCCAATTATATATTTAAAAAATAAGAATAAATATAGAAATAAAATAACAATATTAACATAGAAATAAAATGAATAATAAAAAGTACAAAAAATTAATAAAAATAAGAAAAATGAAAATAATAATAATAATAATAATAATAATAAAGTAAAAATTAATTTTCCACCATCTAGAGGGAGGGAGGAGGAAAAATTAAAATAAAAAACTTAGTGTAAAATATATAGTAAGCTGAGGGGAGAGAGAGAGAGAGAGAGAGAGCAAGGGTGGAGCAAAAAGAGAAGAGGTCATTTATATTTCAATTAATTAGTTAAAGTTCCTAAAGGAATGGAATAAAGTACCAAAAAAATAAAAGAAAAGCAAAAAGATCCAAAGAATATCCCAAAAAATCTCACAATTGACACGTACTTTTTTCACCACAAAGCAATAGATAATCTCAATATTTATGATATAAATCGCTATAAAACAATAGAAAATAGGGGAAGAACTCGAGGGAAAAGTAGCAAAATCTTGAAAAAAAAATCCGAGAAAACTACAGAAGCATCCTCATGACTCAAGCTATTGATTGGTATCAAAAAGTCTATAGAAAAATGAAATATATGTGCATCAACCCAAAAATAATCTACCGAGTTACACTTTTTCTTCCAAAAACTAGTGAAATAAAGAAAGCAAAGGGACATTTCTATCTACAACTTGGCCAAAATGAGCAAAATGTTAGGAAAGAAAAAACACTTCAATTGCTTTGTGGTTTGTAGGCCTTGAGCATAGATACATTGACTAGAGCAAGTGCCTCTCTGGATAAGGTTTCGAGTCGTACTCTATCCCAATTCATAAGTATTTTGATTCTATATGGGCCTTCGTAAAGGGAGAGCGATTTGCCTCTAAGTTAAGCCAGTAGTTATGGTGTATGTAGCAAGAGCAAATGTCTATCATGAATTTTTCTATCATCCACAAATCTCTATCATGAATTTGTTTTCTCTTTTCTTATGTTTCTTGCAATTGCCCTTCAACCTCCATTCGAACTTCATCCACATTAAGGGAAATAATGAACCCTCATTGGACCTCTAGTCCCTTAATCACATAGAATAGGCATAGGCTTCCCTTGTTTTTGTGTGGTCAAAGAGGACAAAACCACATAAAACTCATGGTTTTTGTTACTTGAATGTTTTTGAAACATGTGAATGAACTAGAGCTCTTGGATTGGCTCGGAGATCCAAAGGCTAAGGTTGAACAACAAAAGTGAAGGCACCCTTACATTTGGACCCTTGGTTTTATTTAAAATGCATTGTTGAGATTTGAGAAGGATTCAAATTCAAACTTGAACCCTAGTATGGATCTTTAATTCCAATGGTTCAGAGAGAGCCTTGAAGATCTCGGGCACTTAAATTGTAAGCCATTACATGCATCTTTGATCCTATGGGAGAAGGCTTAGTCCCTTGTTGATCCCAAGATTGTTGTGCCTTTTAACATGCACCATCTGATGAGGGAGCAATTCAATGGATCATGGATGGCCACCTTTTGAGATCAGCCCTAAATCCGATTTCCCTTAGATTCACAAGGATCCAATGGTCATTAAATGTGCACAAGGTGTGCAAAAGTGTGTGTGAGATTCTCTTGTGCCCCAAGTTAAGCATCGAAAGATTAGAAAAGTTTCCATTAGATGATTCAAATACAAAATTATGGAAAATAATACTGAATAGCACTAGTGATTTTTTATGTCCCTCTAATCCCAATCCTTATAAGACATATGAAGGGCTCATTTTTCTCCCTAATGAGCATGTTTTCTGATGAAGTGTTGGTAGAAACCAAGTGAGTCTTCTTTGCTGCTTCAAATTTTGTCTTAGAAAGTCATGCAAAAACTTAAAGGGCTCAATCAAAATTATCCCATAAAGCAATTGAAGTGGGGAGTGACCTATTGCTTCCTTGCATGTTGTCTTGTATATTCATAAAGTTCTTATATAGATAGTACCCCAAGTACTAGGCCTTAGACTACATTCCTTTCTAAACATTCTAATTGGAAAATACAGCTACACCATGATGTTTGGGCATATCGAGTGGCCTTTAAGATGATATTAATCATCACTCCCTTTTAGATGCTATTTGGTCAGAACATTGTGCTTTCTTTTGATATCTTGATACCCACCCTAATGGTTGCACAAGAACATTATTTGGCATGCCTCGACTTATCCTCTAGGATAATGGACTTAGAGCACTTAGAGAGATTTTTTTGAGAGCAACAACAAGCATTTATGTGGAAGCAAAAAGACAAAAGGCCTATTTTGATGCACATGTGAAAGAAAAAGGCTTGAAAGTCAGTGATCTATTATTGGTATACACTTTGAAGAAACATGCTCATAAGTTAGAGAAACATGGTTTATGGACCCATGATAATCAATCAAATTTGGACTAGCAAGGTAGTGCAGTTAGCCACTCTAGAAGGAGATGTAATGCCAAATTACATAAGTGGCTACTGATTCAAGCTCTATCAAGATCCCTTGACTAAAGACATGCTTAGATGACTCAATGTAGAAAAGAAATGTAAAGAGGAGGAGAAAAGAATACGAGAAGAGGCCCACGATGAAGCTCTAGAATGCATTAAACAAATGAAGTTAACATGACAAGGCATAAGTTAGATTAGGAATGATGATGTTGAAGGGCTTCATCTTGTGGATGTCCTCCCCTAGTCAGTAAACACTGCATCTAAAATCAATGCATCTAATATCGATTCAGCCATGAGCAATGATCAATTGTGAAAATCAATTATGCTAGGAGTATTCAATGCTTGCACAATGCAAGATGATGTCACAAGGTCAATCCGATCACCTATAGGAGAGAGTTTCAGCATTGATCACCGCCAATGAAACCATACAAGAAAAGTATATTGCTCTACAACTAGCGCACATCCAACTAGATGCACAAGTACAAGAATAGAATAAACAAGTTGTCAATGAAATTTAAGAACATTTATGAGTAAAGATGGAGAGAAATGAAAGATTAACATGCAACATGGCATTACTACAAAGACATTTAGTAGTTGCAAAGGAAGAGAATCAATGATTGCAGAAGCAAAATACAAAAAACCTTGAAGCATGATCGAGAACATGTCAAGAGCACCTATTTGTCCCACTATGTTTCAAGCTATCACTCCAAAGATTATAGAAATCATATTAGAAGATTAATCTAACCTTCTAGAAGCACACAAAAAGTTGAAAGAGGAGCTCACTCAACTACAAAAACAACAACCTGTAGGATTGCCAGCACCACCAATGACGGTCCTAGAACCCACCCTTTTTGCTACAAAGTCAAAAAATATTCTCAATGCACAATCACAAAGTTAAAATCCATGCTACAGTAATATGAGTGATTGACATCCCCATTAGAGACACTAGACACAGAAGAAATAGTGGAAATCCCAAGTAGAACAATCATTTGAAGAAGAGTATGGACCACAACTAGCACCAGGGGGTTGTGTCATATAAGAAGGCCGAGATACATATATTTAACCTAGATCTACATGGCTTCAACAAGTAGAGGAGATTGGGAGGACCAACACTGAACATGTGGAATTACAATTATTGATCGTGGCAACTATCCAAAAAAAATGCATGGCAATCCAAATATTTCCAAAATATATATAGTTCATCAAAATCTTATCACCACTTCCAAATTGCAATATATGCCATATTTTTTCATTTTGGTAGAGTACAATGTAGAAATTCAAAGAATTATAGGGAAATTACCAACTTTTTCCACACAATTCAAACCGGAGGACCTTCTTGAAGCAACATGCAAATGCACCATTTTTCAACCTAACTAGAGCAATTACTACAATAATATTCTAAGATGCTATGCACGTTGTGAAACACCCCCTTGTTTATTATCTACAATCCATGCTACAGATAAATCCCAAGGCACCGATCATGGACCCATTTTCCATCAAAGCAAAGAAAAATGCATGATATATAGAATGGGTTGATTATTCATACCTCCCACCTCTCCAACGACTACCAATGGTTGCATACGTGATGACTATTATACACTGTTGGATGCAAGGATGAAAATAATGCCTAATGTCATTGCCCATATGCTAATCAAGATCTTCGACCTCATACAAGTTGTATTTAAAACATTCAAGAATGTTAGGGCATGTAACGTGTCCGTCCTTAAATTCGAGCATGAAAATTTGGACTTGGTTTATGGCTTGAGCACAACAACATCACTTAAAGGCATCTACGCATGGCATTGCATGGTGAAGTATCTCCTAGCCTATTAGAAGTAGACATTCAAAGACATGTTCACTATAGGATTTTCGGAGTATCACTTTGAGTTGTTCATATCCAAACCCACACATCTCTTGCAACTTTGTGCTTCTAAGCGGGCCATCTATTCAACACATTACAGGTTGCCTCCACCAAACATCACATATGTCATCAGCTCACATAGACTAGAAGCTAATCTAACAAGGGTCTTGTGCCACATACAAAATTCAGGACTATCTTGAGCACCCCATACCACAAGGGTGGGTCAGGGATGATAGACTCAAGAGGGGGGAGTGTTAGCCGTAGAAGATACTAAGGAGGTTTAAGCTGATAGGGAATCCTAAGGGAAGGTAGCCAGATAGAGGTCTAGCATACAAATATAACTGTAAGTAGGCACGATAGCTAGAGAAAAAGAGGAGGACAATGAGACCTCCAAAATTTTCCTAAACTTCATTTGCAAACAATGATCTCCATCACTAAAAATTGTTCTAAATAATCCCTTTTTGTAATTCCAACTCCATTTTTTGCAAGCAAAGGACTCCTCAAGCTTGAGACTGTAAGTGAGTATCCCACTTCAAATTTCATAATTTTTGGAGCTCATTTGAGCCCCCAAAATAGCTTAGGAACCTAGTTTCTAACTAGGTTGGACACTAAGTCTAAAGGAGGCGAGACTAGTCAAAAAACTATAAAAAGAGCTAGCGAGCTCATTTTTGGGGTTAGCAAGTTTGGGAATGGCTAGTTTTGAGAAGTGAACATTGTGAAAAGTCTCTTGAGCTTACGAATAGAAGATTCCATTGTTCCATCCTTTGTCTTTCCTTGTATGTGTGTGTGTGCAGTACCTAGTGCTTCTCACTCACTCACTTGTACACTCCTATCCCTCATCATCATCATATCATCCTCCATGGAGTAAAGAGGACACCATTTCATATTTATGTAGGCATAGAAAACTAGCAAAGCTCAAATGATCAAAGCGTGCATGCCAAAGCTTTGCATTTGACATAGCCTGATAATCATGTACTGCACATGTTGAATCATTCACACATCTTTCATGAACTGTGCATCTATCATCAACAAATTTCACAACCAAGCCAATCTTGGCTAATGCAGAAATTGATAACAGATTTTTCTTGATCCGTGGCACAAATAAAGCATGTGACAATGAAAAGAACTACCATCAGTAGTAGTCAAAATGATCTTATCAACTCCCATAACAGGATAAGAGGAGTTGTTGGTGCATGTAACAGTATTCCCTGTAGGGGTAGGCTCGAGTGAAGAGAAGAAATTTGTGTTGTGAGGAAATATTTTGCTTTACAATATTTGCAAAACAATTTTTGCTTTTCTCATTTCTTCTCATCTTTGTCTTCCTTCTTCAAATGTGCACCATTTGCAGATTTCTCCTTACTAGTAGAAGAGCTCCATTTACCTTTGCCCTTTTGACTAGCCAGGAAAGCTTCATCTGCAACATGCATAATAGACATGTTCTGCCTAGACTAGTCTTCCTGCAACAAAACAAAAACTAACTCTTCAAATGTTTAGGCATTTGGATTTCATTTCATCATCAAACGAAGAGTAGAATCAAAACTCTAATATGAGTAAGGAAGACCATTCATAATAGTCTGCACAAGTGAAATGTCAAGAAGGACTTCATCTACAAAAATCAGATGTTCCTTCAAATCCTTGATCTTTGTCAGAAAATTGTCCATAGAATCACTTTCATTCATGTGCTCACTCTCCAAATATTTTTGGAGGTAAGCAACACGAGCCTCATTCCTAGCCTCGTGCAATATGGTAAGTGTATCCCTATCCTTAGCTATTCTGCAAGAGTGAATGTGAGGAATAATGGCATGTTTGACACACAAAGCTATCAATGCATGTGCTTGAGCATCTCTACCATCCCAATGAATTTTCTCTATAGTAGGTGCAATAGAAACAACAACATGAACAAGAATCTACAAAATATCACCATCTTCGAAACCATCTACATTAGCTTCAATACCTGTATTTGTAGTACCTGTATTCGCAAGTGTAATAGGATGTCTTTCAACACCCTGCACAATATTCCATACTCCTTTTGTGACCAATACATGACGCATCATATAAGCCCACAACAGGTAATTTGTACCATCCAACTTATCCTAAGAAACCAACATATGAAATACATGAGTGCTTTCATCCATGGCCACTAACTAAAATACCCTGATGCAGAAAAATGACTGTATTTGAAAAAGTTGAATAGAACTACCCTGATGAGTTCTACTAAACCTGTAGTAGACTTTGAGATGCTTATATGGACAAACCAAAACTGGTATATATCTTTGGCACAAAAAGATGAAATAGCTTACACAAGTGCTATGATAGTGCGTTTGGAGGCCGAAACGAGCTCAGATCGTGATTTTGACACCACATAGCGAAGTTTTTTTTATCTCTGAAACGTCGTGACTATGCTTGCCAAATTTTGTGCAATTCTGAGAGTGCAATCAGAGAGGTGTCGACGATGCCCTAGATGAAGCGGCAACCTACTCTCATACCAATTGTTGGAGTTAGACGTCTGCGGAAGCACGTGAATAGCACAAGGAACAAGAAGAAGCTTGGAGCACAACACACAATCATGAATGTGTTACCACTAGAATGTACAAAGATAAGTAGTCCATTTTTAGGGCAAAAGGCATATATACAAGCTGGGGGGAAAAAAACTCCTAAAGAGGGAAAAAAGTGCCCCGGTGGTTCTTGAGTGTTCACACACATCACTACCTAAATATATCAACAGAAAAGTGATGAGCATCAATTTTGAGGAAGATCCACCTAGTTGATGTAAATCCTCAGAGATGTGAGGGTGATATGAGGATCATGAGCGAGTGATGTGTGTACGGTGTGAAAGGAGAAGCACACTAGATGCAAACAAATATGCACACACACAAGGAAGAGAAGATGAGATGGAACAATGGAGTATATTCATGAACACAAGTACAAGTTATTCAATCTCTCTTACAAGTTTTCTTCAAAAGTAGCTACCTCAAAATGAGTTCTCTAGCTCCTTTTAAAGTTTTCAATTGATTTCTGGCCAGTTTCAAACCCACTGTCTGATATAGTAAAAAGTCAACTTCTAAAACTAATTTGGGAGCTCAAATGGACTCCAAAAATGATGAAATTTGAAAATTTGCTTCCACCTAAGCTTCTCATGCTTGAGGACTCCTTTGCTTGCACAAAATGAAGCATGTATTTACAAATGGAGGATTTTTTTACAATGTGTTAGTGATTAAAATCATTTTGTTCAAAGAATTGGATATTTTGTAAAGTTTTGAATGATGCAATCGTTGCGTGCTATTCTACTTGGTTGCTCTTGCTCGAAAACAATCATGATCTCCACAATAGAAGCATAAGCCATTGTCTTTCTAAAGTTTTCTTTCCTTCGGTGCAAGTCACTTGACCTTGATGTTATCCACCTGCATGGTTTCTGGTTGATTTTCTTGCAACACATGTTGTTGAAGAATAGAGGTAAACTTGTATTCTAAATCTCTTATTTTTCTTTCTCTCAGACAACCTATTGTGACACTCAATTGCTTGATTCATAAATTCATTCAAAGTGTTTACCTTGGACATGGTTAGCATGAGATCCTTGACATCATCGTGTAAACCCCATTTAAATTGGTTGATAAAATATTCCCTATGCCATGTGAGATCACAAATGATTTCCAAATTCTAATGCATAAGTAAAGGCATGTCTATTTCCTTGATGCAACTTCCTTATCTTTGTTTCAACAAAAAGCAAAAAATTGGTATCTCAAAAGAAGATGTGAAATCTCAAACAAAGGCCCTAAAATCATAAAAAATCATACATGTCTTTCTCTAGGATAGGTGCAAACCATGAAAGAGCAAGCCAAATAATAGAGTTCCTATGAGTTCTACTTGAGAAGCATCATCTGGGTACATGTCCACTTGCATTATTATTAAGAGCTTAACCTATTGATGAAACCTTGAAAATTTTCATCTTGTCCCATCAAATTTCTCAAGCATGCCCACTTTTGGACTTTTCCTTATACTATTTGCAATGAAGATGCTTGAAGAAGATTGATTTACTATGATCTATATAGGCTTGGATTTGCCTTTGAAGATCTATGATTCTTGAATATTTTGGTGTTGAATCCCTTCTTTTTTTTTTTTTGAGAGTATAGGAAATTTGAAATGTCCAATGAGTGGGACTTGAACCTAGGCACTTTGCCCCATGATGTTCAAGGCATTCCACTACACCACACTTGTCTGGACTTGTTGTATCTTCGTTTTCTTGTATCTCATAGACTTGTTGTTGAATAACTTTGTGCATAAAAGATTTCTTCCTGAATCTCCATGGTGCATGGTGCTGATGAATGTAGTCCCACAAAAATATTAGCGGAGAACTATATTGTGCCCTTTGAATAGACTGGATAAGATTTTAGAAATAAAATTTTGATTAAAGGATTATCCATGCGAGGGAATAATGCGACTATTACAAAAAGCCCCACAACCCAAGGCTGATGGGTATATATAACTATAAAAGAGAGGATACAAGAGATCCCACAACCCTACATGTGAGAAGTGGAGAATGACATGCCTGGGACTCACCTCCCAACCTATTTATATCCCTTGCCTAGTCACCATCTAGAGTTCTCTCTAAGGTCCCTCTACTCATATGGCCATCATGAGTAGGTACCTCGTATGAATTCTCTAGATTTTGGACTTGGCTATCCCCTGAACAAGGACATTCTCGTTCCTCCAATCATGTGTATATCTGGAATATAATACTCTCTCTCCCTTCTAAAGATCATTGTCATCAATGATATTGAAGGAGCTATAAATTTGGGATTCAAAATCTGTGATTCCAAATAATAAGAACAGAGTGTGGTAGGTGTGTCAAATACTAGATGCTCAAGAAGTAGACAACTCGTCTCTCTGCTTCCTATCTAGCATTTCCACCAATAAATAGTAGTCCTTGCCTTGGGCACATTGTAAGAATCCCTCTGAGGTCCAATGAGTCCATATGTGCACAACATAAGTACTCGGAATATCCTCGGACCCCCTATGCCTAGACCTAGACCACTAACTTGTGACGGCTTGTCACTTGTAGAGACCTTGGCAACTTGCCCTTGTCTCCTTGGAATACCCACTAAGAGCTTGTCATATGGTATTATCGTGAAAAATCAGTTACTCCACTAGAGTAATGAAAATTATTATGGTGATTCAAAACAATCTGACAATGCTCCAACCACTATGGAAAAATACTAAAAATAAAAAGAAATCTTTTGCAAATAGTGCGTAATCTCTAAGCTCAAGTAAATCTGCTTGATTTACTCACTGGAATGAAATCAAACTAAAAATCCAAGATGATAATATATCAATGATCCAGACTATGGGACAAGATATCAATCTGTCACATCCAAACTATGGATCAAAATCTCAATCTATCATATAATAATCCAAACTATGGATAAAAATATATCCCGTACAAAGTAAACCCCAATCCACTCTATGGAACTAAGTCCATCATGCCAAGTGAAGACGTGCTAAGAAAGTATAACAACTAGTGGAACTACCACTGCCTTCTCAATAATAACATGCAAGATGTTCCAAGTGGATGAAACTTACTTTATCCATGACCACCATCTGATCATCACTATGATCAAATCATTCCTAACTAGGAATGAGGTGTCTCAAGTAAACTACAGTAATAATCTGGCACTCCTAGATATAATGAGAACCATAATTTAAGTCCACTAAATACTCTGAAAGATGGTAAGTAGATGTGTGCACACTCATAGCCCAATAGGCTAAACATCTAGCTCACCTCATACACACTATGTATGAACCATGGCCTATTCTCAAGCATATCAAATAAAGTTGTATGTACTCTATGAATTTCTTCTTAATGCAATTGCCTATTCATAGTTCTTATGTGCAAACCTTGCCTTTCCTCTTCTAGGTTACTTGTCTGCAAACTTGCCTTGTTTGCGAACACATATAGAGTGACTATCTCAATTGCCCCTCTACTGTCTAATAATAAGAAGATCATATGAATGAACTCCAAATCATATAAAAAATACAATCTCAGAGACTTCTCTCCCATACCATCTCTCCTACACCTAGGTAGAATACAAAGTTTGATGTCCATACCACCAAACTTTATACCCCACATAGATGCATGTATGAGATTAAAGTCGAACACTTCTCTCAAAAATACAAGAATAGATCAATGGGTACTCACAACCATAAATAATAATAAATGAAATCATGAAGTATTCCTAATGTTTCCTTCCCTCTATGGAAAGAAGAAATTCATTCCTATGACTCTATCACTCATAACTATCTGTAACATCAACTCATCTTGAGTTGAGAAATGAGAAATTATATGATAAGTCAACTCAACTAAAGTTGTGAAGGATGTGGCTTGCATCAAATATCAACTCATGTGACTTGAGTCAAATATTCATTCATAAGAAATTGGAATTTATACAACTTGTATGAATCCAATTATTTTAAACGAGAACAACTAGCAAAGTTCTCTTGTTCCATGCTCTCATGGCACTACATATATTTTTGAAAATTTCGACAGAGTCTCCTCTATCCTACTAAAAATGGTCACCATAAACCAATGATCAACAAACAAGTATCTAGGGCATGTCTACCCCATGGTGATCACACCATATCAAAAAAATATCATAAAAACATGTGGAAAATATTTTCCTTTCAACATCTCCTACATAAACAATTTCCAACAGCAATAGTTTAAGGCTTAATTTTAACTAACTTTTACTCATGCGAAATCTATGAAATTTTCCGACCTTTTGTAACTTTTTTCAAGCTCTCATTAGGCACAAAAATCACTTGATTTGGATATCTTCTCAGAGTTTTATCACCCTTTCCTTGGAAGGGTCAAACACTTGATGACCAACTTTGAGAATGTATAGGGGCATCTTCTTGAAGCCCTTAGACTAATCGAACAAAATCCAAATTTCCTTTTATTTGTATGCAAATCTATGTTAACTTATATAGTTTGGTCTCACTAAATTTCAATTCCAAATTCAATCAAATAGTCATTCAAATGTATCATTCTATCTTTGCTACCCTATGCTTAGGTGAGCCTAAAAATAACGCTCCTACACTTTTAGAATACCTTCTAACTATGAAGATAAATTCCAAAATCTTTGCATTTTGGATATGTCAAAGCTTATACACTGAAGTAGCTTCTCCAAGAAAAATTGTTGAAACTGGAGCTTCCAATATGAAAATATTATGTGTTCATCAGACATGTGTACCACTCTTTAGCAAACTTTCGCCAGCAACTGGTCTAAGAAGAATAGGTCATTTGATCTACCAATTGATATCCAATTTCTTTGAAACTTTCATGGCATATAGCGATAATAGCTAACACTATTGATATAGATTTCATAGTATTTGGACATTGGAGGCTTTCACAATGGCCAAAATACTAAGCCTCTATACCTACAATATTTTAAAACTTTATAGAGGCTAACTTTTACTCTTTTCTTTATATCTCCTAAATGGAGAAACCTTTCATCTTGAAATTTTGTACACAACATTGGGAGATGTTTAGCTAATGTTAGAACGAAACATCCTCCAGTTTGAGTAATGAACTAAGAGAACCAGGCACATCTATGTGACATGGTCTCTAGCCATTTTATAAATTCCAAAGGTTGCACTTTCATGTGCAGAGATTTTTTGACCTATCAAATGATCTCTAAAAATACTGAAAATTTATATGCACAAGGTGCCTCTATTAATATTTCATTTCCATCAAAGATCATTCACTTTGGATCTACCAATGAAGAGACATGCCCTTTGTAACAGGCCTCTGTCACTTGTTTCAGGCCTCTGCCTCTTCTAGCAGCACTTTTAGTGCAGAGGTCATTTGACCTTTTTAAAAGTATCTAAATTACCTGAAACTTGGTCAGCTTAAAGATAAGCTATGAGCTAATTGCCCTCCAAATTTCAATAAATTTGGGTATTCCCTCAAAGAACATCATCCACATCTCTATGAGGCTGCTACCTCACTAACTATTTGCTCAATTATTTTTCAAATCTAAAAAATGACAAGACATGTTAATCCTTATGATTAGACATAATCATTCATTCTCTTGGATGGATTATGACATGGAGACATATCCATGCATATAATGATCATCTAGATCAATGCAAAAATCCAAATCATCTCCTGGAAAATTGATTCTTTACATAGTATCCACTTTTCAATGAAAGTCAATATCTATGGATGTCATTATAATTATTGTGCTTCTTGCATATTCATTAACCTCATCACAACCAATCATATACAAGCACTTAATACTTGTATTGATGATCATAACCCTAGCACTCTTGTGCTGACTCGGGATAAACTTATGAAGTACATAGACTCACATGGAGAACAATTCATGTGCTCATGTGTTACTAGAAGAAAACACATCTTAGTTGTTCTTGATGCATATGCCTTGTCATTTACTTTCTAAAGGCACAATTGTCCTATGCATGATACCTCTATTACATACCACATGCTCACCCTAACTCATCGTGATGATACATAAAAGTGATGATCCACTCATGCATCTTCTGCTCTACTTCAATCAATTTATATGATTTTAGTTATGCACACATAATATTTCCTCTCTCTCATAACACAACATCACTCTAGTTCTCACATGCCATATAATGCCATGTGGGTATAAAATTTTCGGCAACATTTCCCTAGGAAAATGAAGCCTGAAAAAAAAATAACCATGATACAATGATAGGCATCAACCTAGTGGTTGACATACCACTTTCTTTACTTTAGAAACCTGCAAATAAGAAACTGTTCCAAAATGTGTTGTTTTTGGGCACTACATGCCCTCATTACAATGTCTTTTCTTGCTCCAATACCTGCACAAAGATCTTGAAACACACAGCAACAACCTGTGCATGTTTTTATGAATCAACATAAGTTAGTGTAACTTCATGTGCATAGATGAATTCATATCAAACCAACTTCCATGCACATTCCCATGCTAGTTTCATAACATTGGAAGAAAATACAATGCAAAATTGTAAAGTTTGATCTGAAAAGTATTCAAATGAATATATTTGAGAGAAAAACTATGATTCAAATGTATGAAAATAACTTCATTCATATCCAAAATGGTTCAAAATATGATTAGGAACTCCTAATTATCATAATTAAGCAATTGATTCACTCAAAAAGAGTTTCTTGCTAGTCAAAATCCATCTAAAAGCTTGTGCAGAGATGGCTTGGAATAGTCAATATTCAAAAGAAAGGCTTTGAAGTATAGAATCTATACCAATTTGAATTTCTTGATTTGGATATTCTATGAGGAAGTTATGGTCAAAACAATGGAGCTAGGTGAGTGGGCAGCACACCTCTTTGAAGAAGTATGCAAAGAATTAAATGCTATGTGCAGGTGGTTTATAATTATCTAATGGTAGCTTCCAACCACTGATTTAAAGCCCTTGGAATCTACTTTCTATACACGTTCTGGGATTTGAACTCATGACCTACCGGCTAGGAGTATGATGGGCTAACCACTTTCCCCAAAAGCCATGGTTGAGGATTACTTCCTAATCCTCTCTCTTAGGGTGTGGTTCAACCATCTCGTGCCTTGTAATTTCTTGAGTCTAACACTCTCTTCCCCTTCTAGAGATCATTCTCCTCAATGATCAATCCTTAATCTCCCCTTGAATTGTTGTCCTCATCCTTGCACAGTCTCTTGAACCTTCTTGTTCTCAACCTTAGTTTCTTTAACCCTTGCTCGCAACCTTGGTCTCTTGAACCTTGCCTTTCCCCTTCTTGGCCACTTGCCTACGGACTTGCCTTGTTCATAACCTTGGTCTCTTGAGCCCCTTGTTCTCAACCTCAGTATCTTGAACCTATTTCTCACCCATTCTTGGTATCTTGAATTCTCAATCTAGTGCTTCCATTGGAATGTTCGTTCTGAGAGCTTTCCAATGATATCTTGTACGTCAAAATCCGACCTACGGATTGGGAGATACACTCTAATCTATGTTGGGCTCACCTTTGAAAGCGATGCGCACGCCTTCCTTCCACTTGCCCAAGCCTACTTCCTATGCTCTGATACCAATTGTGGGATTTGAACTCATGACCTACCGGCTAGGAGTATGATGGGCTAACCACTTGCCCCAAAAGCTATGGTTGAGGATTACTTCCTAATCGTCTCTCTTAGGGTGGGGTTCAACCATCTCCTGCCTTGTAATTTCTTGAGTCTAACACTAGAGCATATGTACAAAACAAGATATCAAATTACAAATACTCCCTCCATGGGCATGAAATAGATACAAGGTATAACTAGACAAGGTCTCATACTACGAGATTACAAAGGGACATGACTAGATGTCTAGAAACTAGACTATACATGACTAAAAAAAGGAGCAAGACAAGAACTAGAACTGGACCTTGGAAAGTAATTACTTGGAGATTCCAACTCCTTGAGCTACCAAGAATGGAATTGGAAAGTCCAAGTATATGAGTGGCCAAGCCCTCCTTGTCTAGTTGTTGAAGGGTGGTTATCAATGTATGATGTCGTCAACTCAAAACAAGACCTTTGAATATCAAAATTAAAAAAATAGACATTCAATCTTAGGGTTTTGGCATGTTCTGGATGCAGTGGTGCTATTAGATTCTTCAAATTTTCAATGAATCAAGAGATATAGTAAATACATATATAATATAGGCTTGGTCAAGTTTTCTTCATGCATCTCCATGATAGTAAGAACTTGCTAAAGAACGAATTATTTCCACATATATTTGCTCTAGGTCCTCTTCAATATGTGATTTAGGGTGTTCAAACTTGAATTTAGTTGTTTCATCTCTAGATTCATGAGGTTGGGTCATTTGTGATTTCAAATCCAAAATCATTGAGTTTTATCAGATGTTTATTGAAGATGTAGAGTTCTATCCATATAGGTATTTCCCCCTTATTTCACTACGAGATTTTTAGACATCACTAGCTTAGTATCTACAAGTCTAATTTGCACAATAATGAAAACCTAGGGATCCTTGAACAATGGAGATTTATCCCCATTATTTTGATCATAGTTTAAAGAAATATTATACTCTCTTTTATCTTGGATATGTCTAGATCATGCGTCTAGATGTCAATAGAGGCTTACATGTTTTCTAACTTGCTCTTGGATTCATGCAGAGTTTTGAACAAGCTCCTAGGCATGAAATTCAATGTTGGCCCTCATTGAAACCTTTCTTCCCTCCATTGCTTTAATTTGTGGTGTAGTGTTGTGCCCTCATGCACTAAGTGACATTGGTTTTCCTACTATGCGATCAAATGGCAAATTTGTAATTCAAAATGATTCAATCAAACAATCAAGCACAAATAGTCCTTTTAAAAGCTTGAAATGAATTTACAAATTATAGAGAATATATCTTACCGATTAAATCTCCTAAGTTGTGCGCAAAGCAAGTAGGTCACACACTTAAATTGCCTATGTGGATGCTCTTCCAATGATGATCCAATACTTCAACACATGCTTCGATCTTCCACACTCACAGTAGATTGCAAGCACTCTCACTCTCTCAGCTCACTCTTGTAGTCTTCATCTTCAATTACTTCCTTCAATACTTAGTGTTTTAAAAAATATGAAGTGATTATAAAGTAGGGTTTTTATCTTTCATACTCAAAAGACAATCCCTTTTCATACTTATTTGTCTTTATAAACTTATAATTGATCTTGAGAACTCATAAAACAAGCAAACTAAGCTTTAAAAAATCTGATAAATTCTTAAGATCTAGGAGAAACAGTCAATACTCTCAAGGACTCCTTGACCTTTACAAAAGTGGAGTGGTTTTACAAAAAAATAAGTTTTTATTGAAGACATACATAAAGAGATTTTCATTTTATTGATTGGCTTGTATTCCAAGAGATCACCATTATTCATCAAGTGCCAAAAAATATTTGATGGGCCCCTTTTTTATTGCTTGGCTTGTATTCCAAGAGATCTACCATACATATCAAGTGACAAAAAAAAATTGATGGGCTTTATTTCACTTATTTACCTCTCTATTACTGCTAACAACAATCCACCCATTCATTTTTTAAAAGAAATAAATGTTCCTATGAAAATTCAAAAATGTTGACATTTTGATCTAGAATAGGAATTTAGTAAAACTCTTTTTTTTTTAGAATATAAATAAAATACTATTTCATAAGGGCCAAGCGTGGGGGGTTGGCTAAAGCTTTGAAAAGTTAGGAACTCAAAACATTGATTAAAATTTTCAAAACGACTTCTAAGAAAGTTCCTTGCCTAAACTTTCCCAGAGCAATCATGGTGTCCCATGGGTCACTAACCATTTCCTTTACTGCGATGTATCAAATCATGTTTTCCTATCAAGGATGTTTAGGCCCATGCTTTCCTAGTGTCGATGGATTGGAAATCAGGATGCCTAATCTCCCAATTCATGATGACCAAGAAATCATGATTTCCTTTTTAGGTTGATGAATTTCTATCTAAATTTCTCACCCTCATGATTCATGTCTCGCAATGTATGATGTCTCAACTTTCTATCCCTAGAAATCATGATGGCTCAATGGATTCACAATTCACAGTGTCTAGAGATTTTGAATTGCCATTCACTCAAAGGACCTATACAAGTATGCTAGACTGTTTCCTGCATCTCGAGGCGACAGATCCTCTCTATCACTATAGACCAAGAAAGTTACATTAGGGTAAATGCACCGACACAAGCTTGTAGAGCTCCGCAACTCCATCCTAGTGGTGTAGATGAAGAAAAAAATCAAACCAAGTTTTTGGCTCTATCATGATAAACCAAAAACTCAACATATAGGCTCTATCATAAGAGACCTGGTGTGTTAGGATAGACCACTCTATCACGATAAACACTTGTCTATTGTGACAAACCCATCTTGCAATAAAGCCCATCTATCCCGATAGACCAAAAACATCAATAGAGTTTGTCTATCACAATAGACTTCATCTATCCTGGCAAGGCCACTCTATCATTACAGATGGACCCCGATGGAGCACCCGTCTATCGCGACAAACCCCCCTCTATCATGGCAAACCACCTTATCATGATAGTACCCCCCATGATAGACCCTATCTCTCCTGATAGAGACCCTCTAAACGTTTGACCAAATTACACGATAGACCCACTCTATCATGATAGACCATATCTATTGTGATAGAACACTCTATTGTGATAGACCCCCTTTGTCACAACAGACATGCTTATCATGAGAGACAAACAAATAGATAAATTTTTTGAATTAAAAAAAAATGATCTTTGGGGTCCATTCGATGCTTTTTTCTTGATTTTTTAGGGTGTGGCTTATAGTTAAAGCTTCCAAGGACCTCCCAGGCATTGCATCATTGTGCCCATAAATCAAAGCTAGCTTGGGATGACAACTTGAGTACTGAAACACACTATAAAGCATGTGTTCAAAGGTCGGAACACCCTAAACCCCCTCGATCAATTTTAACCTTGGCTAATCATGTAGTCTTAGGGTTAGAATTTCATAGTGACAATAGGAACTTCAAGTTCAAGATACATTAACAAACATCAAATTCAAGATTGGTAAACAATATTGTGAAATTTGGAAACCTAAAGGAAAAAGAACACAAACATGTGAAGAATGCTAATTGAGAGACACTCAAATTATTCATGAAGATGTAGTGAAAAGACAAGAATTAAACAAATAAGCGGACAAACAAAGGACATGTGATTGAGATAAAAGAATGAGTTAAAGGGTTAGGGATAAACAAACGGATGAAACTGAGATAAAAAAGGCAACATGGGAAAAGTTGATAGACAAAGCTAAAAATCCTCCGAAGCTAATGTCAATCACACTACCAAGTCATGGTCAAAACAATTAGGTGGTCATCAATCAAATCTAAGTTTGAAAACCGGTGAGTCAAATAGCTCATATAGTATGGAGAGACCTATTTCAAGCACCAAGGTAGTTTACCTAAAAGTACCAAAAGGACCATATAAAACACAATTGGAATACATCCACACCAACCAAATAGGTGCTCACATCTATGAGGACTGATTGAGGAGATCAGTGGTCTAGTTAGGAAACCTTGAGTACCATTATGGTATCGATCATCCAGTGGTTAAGTTTGAGAATGGATTGTATATAGATGAGTAGGGAACTATTTATCTAGTTACTAGTCACCAAATAGAATTGATCACTTTGGGACTATTCTCGTTGAGTCAAAAGTAAGAGATTTTGAGGAAGAAGATTAGGAGGAGGTACCTAATATGCCTAGAAGAAAATAAGTTTTAACAAGGATAATAGGCATAACCAAGATACCTCATGACAATGCGACCATAGAGTATATGAAAATGAAGCTATGGAGGAAGCGTTTTGGAAGTTTAGGTCAACCAAACCTCACACCAAGCACGAGTTTCTAGTGTATGAGTTGAAGGCCCAAGACAGCCTAGGAAAAGTAACCCATTTGATTCATGACTCTAAAGGATGTACATAGTCTCATGCTATAGTAATGAAACCAACCTTTGGAAATATCAAAAGGTATTTCCCCTATACAAGCCTTTGGCTTCGCACAAAAAAATGAGTGCAGGATATGCTAACAACTTAGGTTCTCAAAAAGAGGAATGAAAGGACGCCCCAGAGGTGAGCTTTGTGCATAACCCAAGAAGGGCTAGATCAAAACAAGGAGCAAGTAGACAAAGAGAGAGCAAACTAGAGGGCATATAACACACATAGAAGATGATGACTTTCCCCTACCAATGTAACATGAACACTCTAGAACATTGAGACCCTCATAGGTAGTAAAATCATGAAGAACTATTTCGACAACATAAGGGATCCTTATGATTATGTGACTAAATTTAAACAAGCGTTGAGGGCCAAAAAAAGTGGAAGACTTGTTCACTCAATATGAAGAATTTAGGTTAAGCCTGAAGGGTATGGCCCTAACATGGTTTCAGCAATTAAATCAAGGTAACTACCAAGGGCAAGGTCATATATTTGGACAAAACCTCAAAGACAATGTATGTGTCACTGATCATAGTAAACATGTGCACACTTGGAAAGGTGAAAAAATTTTCCCCTCTGTTGGAAGAAGCATTTTTTTGAAGGAAATTCTTTGTAATTTGACATTTTTATGTAGTTATATTTATCCAAATGATGTAAAATTGAGGAAGAGTCTTCCTCATGTATAGTAGAAGCATATATATTTTTCTTAGAATTTTTGAGGCTATTTTTAGATTAGAAGGTAGAAGGACCAAATTCCAAGTGTGAAAAGGGACACTTGAAAAAGTATAAAGGATATTTTCTTCTACTTTGGAGAGGTTGGTTGTATTTTCTCATGACATTAGTAATGTGAAGAGGTTCTTGCAGAAAATCGTGTTTCTACTTCTCATGAGAATCTTCTTGATTTGTTGAGTCTTTTTATTGTGAAATCTATGGAATTTGTGAGCTTTTCTTGTGTATTGAGTGAAGTCTATGAAGAGATGTTATTATCAGTATATTGAGCAAGGTATTGCAAGAGATCAATGTTGGAAATGGAATTTCTCAGTTTTTATAGAATCTTGATTGTCTCGTCTGTGTGTCATAGGTACTGTTTTTGAAATTTGACTTTATATTTGTAATATATAAGAAAAATGGCACACATTAGGCACAAAGATTATTGAAAATGCTATTGTATAGCTCAAGATATTCAAAACCCTAGTTTTCCATCTTCCTCTTCACTAATTTCTCAGAAATTAGTTATGATACCTCTTATTCTTGGATTCCATTAACTAGAAGGGGTTGTGGTCTTTGCATACTTCCCAAATTGACACTTTAATGATGTTTAGTTAATCTTTTATGCTATAATGATTGGAGAGGACAACTCCAAACGTTAACAACAAACATTTTTGGTGCCATTGTCAGGAACAAGCTGAAGCTTCATTGAAGTTTTGGACCTTGCTAGATCTTCCATTGTTGATGGTATGTAAACACATTGGGAAGGTAATACTCTATAATCATGTAAGAAAGTTTGAGAAGGTAGGTGAGGAGGCTTGTCTTTTGGGAAAAGAAAGCTTGAATTGACCTTTTGAGACAAGTAAGTGCATATCTTTACACAAAACTAATAAGTTTCTCATGCTTTCAAGAGTAAAGTGTAGGTCTTTTGTAAAAAGATGACTTAATTTGCTGAAAGGAAAGGGAAATGTGTTTATCTTTGCATATTTAGATTTCTTTTGACAAAATACTAAGCAATTTTGTTGATCTTTGGGAAAGATGACATAGTTGCAGTAAGGAAAGTCATGAAAAGTAGCTATATGCAAATTGATTGTTCCATTACACTTGTCCTATGTGAATTATTTGTCTTTTAGAAAGATTGTTTTGGTCAATTGAAGAAAAGGCATTGAGTTTATCTTTGCATAAATTTAGAAGTTGTACTTACTAACACATATTTTCTTAAGAAGTTCTATTCCCATGATGATATTGATAGTCTAGTATGTACAGCCAATCATAATTCAACGAAGAGCAGGGAATCTTCAAGAAAAGAAAACCCTAGGTGAAGTGTTTTCCTTGATTTAGGGTAAAAATACTAAAAAAATTGAAAATGTTGAAAATTTTGAAAAGAAACCACAAAAAAATTTCTTTTTTTCTTTTTTTTTATATGTGAAGTAATGCATGAGGTATGTGTGGAGTGGTAGATTAGGATAATTTGATGAAAATACAAAGAAAAATCAATTAGTTCAAGAAAAGTCAAAATAATTGTTTTTTTTTTAATTTCAATCTCTTTTGAATGGTTCAGTTTGGATAAATTGCAGGTGGCAATTGTTTTGGGGTGATTGAAGAACATTTGGAAAGATGAGGTGGAAAAAGATTCAAAGAAATTCAATTTCCAGGAAAACATGATTTTCATCTCAGAATCGCGATTTTCAATAAGATGGTAAATTTGTTTTCAATTATGGTTGTTGGGCATTCAGGTAAGTGAGTAAAGGTTTTAAAGTGGTATGATAGAGAGGAACTAAAATTGAGTAAACTTTGAGCATAAGAATATTAAAATCTGAGTTTTGGTGTAAAATCGTGATTTTCATCAAGGGGAGGAAGCAAGCAAATGATAGTCTTTAAGGATAGAATATCATAGGTTAAGTCATGATTTTGCATAAGAGAAGGAGTCATCAAATTTGGAATTAGGTTGAAAAAGAAAATCATTTATAATCGCAAATTTTTGAGGTCTATATAAGCACAAAATTCAATTTAGAAAAGCATTGTGAGAGAGAGAGAGAGAGAGAGTGAGAGAGAGAGCTAGAGGAAAAGGGATCAAAGTCACGATTCTCAGCAGCAAGCCATTTCAAAATAGTTCTTTCTAGCCAACAAGTAAGGTATTGATGCCACACTTCATTTCATATTGAATAAGCTTCAAAGTCGTGTTACTTTTTTGGAAAAATCATAGGAAATAGGAAATATCAAAATCACGCTTTTCTATTTTTTGTGATTTTCCTAATTTTTTTCAAAACTTTTCAAAGTTTTCTTCATTGCATGGTAATAAAATAATTAGGCGCCCAAAACCTAGTGTGCATTATCAAGGAAAATAGAATTTAAATTTTTTCTAAAATACTACACAGAATCGCGATTTTGTGTAGAGAATAAAAATCGCGATTTCCAGAACGCGATTTTCATTGGAAAATCGTGTTTTTAGCGATTATGAGCAATCACGATTGTCTGGAATCACAAAGTCATGAAAAAACACGATGTTTGTTCAAAATCGTGAAAAACACGATTTTCACCCGAAATCATAAAAAACACGATTTTCACCCGAAATCGTGAAAAACACGATTTTCACCCAAAATCATGAAAACACAATTTTGACCCAAAATCGTGAAAAACAAGATTTTCACCCAAAATCGTGAAAAACACGATTTTCACTCAAAATCATGAAAAACACGATTTTCACCCAAAATCGTAAAAAACACGATTCTTGTTGATATATTTAGGTAGTGATGTGTGTGAACACACTAGGACCGCCGGGGCACATTTTTCCCTCTTTAGGAGGTTTTTTCCCCTTGGCTTCTATATATGCCTATTGCCCTAATGGGCTACTTATCTTTGTACATTCTCTAGTAATACATTCACTATTGTGTGTTTGTGCTCCAAGCTTCTTCTTCTTCCTTGTGCTGTTCGAGTGCTTCCGCAGACATCTATCTCCAACAATTGGTATCAGAGCACGTCGTCGCTTCATCTAGGGCGCCGTCGACACTCCTCCGTTTGCAGTCTCAGAATCGCACGAATTTTGGTGAGCATACTCAACGTGTTTCCGAGATCAAAACCGCTTCGTTCTATGGTGCCGAAATCGCGATCTAAGCTCGTTTTGGCCTCCGAACGCACTATCGCAGCGCTTGTGTAGGCTATTTCGTCTTTTTGTGCCAAAGGTATATACCAGTTTTTGTTTGCCAGTTTAAGCGTCTCGAAGTCTGCTACAGGTCTAGCAGAACTCATCTGGGCAGTTCTATTCAACTTTTTGAGATACAGTCAATTTTCTACATCAAGGTATTTTAGTCACCGGCCATGGCTGAAAGTAGTGATGTATTCCGTATGTTGGCTATTGAGGATAAGTTGGATGGTACCAACTACCCATTATGGGCTTATATGATGCGACATGTTTTGGTTGCAAAAGGATTGTGGAACATTGTGCAGGGTGTTGAAAGACGTCCTGTTACACCTGTAACGACATGTACTGCAAATATAGGTGTTGGGGCTAATGAAGATGATGTTGAAGATGATATTCCGCAGATTCCTGTTCCTGCTGCTGTTTCTGTTGCACCTACTGCAGAGCAAATTCATTGGGATGGCAGAGATGCCCAGGCACATGCATTGATAGCTTTGTCTGTCAAACGTGCCATTACTCCTCATATTCGCTCTTGCAGAACAGCTAGGGATGCTTGGGATACACTAACCACATTGTACCAAGCTAGGAATGAGGCTCGTGTTGCTTACCTCTGAAAACAGTTGGAGAGTGAGCACATGAATGAAGGTGATTCTATGGACAGTTTCCTAACGAAGATCAAAGATTTGAAGCAACAGTTGATTTCTGTTGATGAGGTTATACCAGATAGCTCACTTGTGCAGACCGTTCTGAATGGTCTTCCTGATTCATATCAGAGTTTTGCTTCTATTCTTCGGTTGATGATGAAAGGCAATCCGAATGCCTTATCATTTGAGGAGTTAGTCTCTGTTCTGTTGCAGGAAGATCAGTCCAAGCAGAACAGGTCCATTATGCATGTTGCAGATCAAGCTTTCCTGGCTAGTCAGAAGGGCAAAGGAAAATGGAGCTCTTCTACTAGTAAGCAGAAATCTGCAAATGCTGCACATTCGAAGAACTCGGATAAAGATGAGAAGAAATCAGAAAAGCAGAAATTGTTTTGCAAGTACTGTAAAGGGAATGATCATATCATAAAGAACTGTCCAAAACTGGCTACAAAAGAGGCAAAGAAAAAGGAGGCTGGAATGGTTGTTGCAGAAGCCTCTACACCAAAAATAGAGTTTGCTAATCTTGTGCAGGAAGAAGAATGGGCGTTTACTACTGTTTGCAGTTTTGACCCATCTTCTCATGAGCAGTGCATGTCTGCAGTGGACTCAGATGTTTGGTACTTTGACAGTGGGGCGACCAAACATATTACCTCGCAGCGCAGTTTCTTCTCTTCACTCGAGCCTGCCCCTATAGGGAATACTGTCACATGCACCAACAACTCCTCTTATCCTGTTATGGGAGTTGGTAAGATCATTCTGACTACTGCTGATGGTAGTTCTTTCACCTTGTCAGATGCTTTATTTGTGACAGGGATCAAGAAGAATCTGTTATCAGTTTCTGCATTAGCCAAGATTGGCTTGGTTGTGAAATTTATTGATGACAGATGTACAATTCATGATCTGTCAAATGGCGATGTTATTATTGCTTCTGGCATTTTATGTCGTGGGCTATATAAGCTCATAGACTATGAAAGATCTGTGAATGATTCAGCATATGCAATTCATGATTCTCAAGCTATCTCAGATGCAAAGCTTTGGCATGCACGCTTTGGTCATCTGAATTTTGCTAGTTTGCTATGCCTGCAGAAATCTGATATGGTGTCTTCTTTGCCCAAGCTTGAGGCACCTGGAAAACATGTATGTGAAGGCTGTATTTTGGGCAAAATGCAGTGTTCCTCCTTTCCAAAAGATGGTTCAGTTCGGGCTACGCAGAAATTGCAGCTTGTACATAGTGATGTCTGTGGTCCTATGCAGACACCTTCTTTTGGAAACTATCTTTACTTCGTGACTTTCATTGATGATTTTTCTCGGCATGCATGGGTATATCCATTGAAGGCAAAGTCCGAAGGGTTTTTGTGCTTCAAACAGTTTTTGGTTTTGGCTGAAAATCTGTCAGCATGTAAAATGGGCACCCTCCGTTCTGATCGAGGGGGGGAATATATGTCTTCTGATTTTAATGCATTTCTGGCTGAACGTGGGATAAAACACCAGTGTATAATGCCATATACACCTCAACAGAATGGAGTTGCTGAATGGAAGAACAGGTCACTCATGGAGATGGCAAGGTGTATGGTCAAGAGTCAGGCTTTACCACATAGTTTCTGGCTTGAGGCTGCCATGTGTGCAGCATATCTACTTAACAGGTGTCCCACTAAAGCGCTACAGTCTATCACTCCATATGAGGCTTGGCATTATCGCAAGCCTTTGTGCCTGAACAACATCGCAGAAAACTAGATGATAAGCCAGTAAAATGTATTTTTATTGGGTACAGTTCTGAAAGTAAAGGCTATCGTCTGTATCATCCACAGACTAAACGCATTCTGGTTAGCCGTGATGTTGTCTTTGTGGAAGATGCTATTCAGCCATTGCTTTCATGTACTAAGGAGACATCTGTTAGCTCTAAAGACATGTATGATACTTTGATGCCTCTTTTTACAGGTGGACAGTCTAGTGCTGGTCCTAATGAGGCAACTTCTCAGCCTTTGCAGGTTTCATATGATGATGCAAATCATTCCATTTTTTATGCAGATTTACATGATGCACTTGTTGATGAGAGAGCTGATATTGAGCAGGCAAAAACTATGCCAAAATGGCTGGTGCAGACTTTGCGTGACAGCAAATTAGATGCACCTTTGTCATATCGTACTCGTTCAGGCTCTCATAGTGCCTCCTTTGCATCAGATTGCTATGCTATGGCTGCGTCTAGCCTCTGTGATGAGAATGAGCCTGTTTCTTTTGATGAAGCACAAAATTCAGAAAATTGGATGGCTGCTATGCAATCTGAATGTGATGCTATAATGAAGAATGGTACATGGTCTTTATGTGACTTGCCTCCTGGCAAGAAGGCCATTGGCACTAAGTGGGTATACAAGCTGAAGCGTAAACCTGATGGTACATTTGACAGGTATAAGGCTAGGCTTGTTGCAAAGGGTTATGCGCAGGAAAGAGGCATTGATTTTGATGAGACCTTTGCACCTACATGCCATATGACTACTGTTCGGAGCATTTGTGCACTTGCAGCCCATCATGGTTGGAATGTACATCAGTTGGACATTAAAATAGCATTTCTGAATGGTGACTGGCATGAAGAAGTGTATGTTTTTCAGCCCCGTGGCTTTGTGCAGAAAGGGCATGAAAACCAGGTGTGCAGGTTAAAGAAGACATTATATGGTTTAAAGCAAGCACCACGTGCTTGGTATGAGAAGATACATGCCTATCTGGTTGCACATGGTTTTGTGAACAGTCCAATTGAAAGCACCTTATATGTTAAGCGTGCTAATGATGTGCTTCTGATCATTGTTGTCTATGTTGATGACATGCTGCTCACTAGTCCTATTGAGAAGCATATTGCTGATTTCAAGGCTGATTTGCATGCCTCATTTGAGATGTCTGATTTGGGGCATTTAGTTTATGCAAGTTGATGGTGGAATGTGTCAAACGAAATATATTGACACATTATTGCAGCGTTTTGGCCTTGAAGACTGTAAGCCTATTGCCACTCCTATGGAGACAGGTTTACGATTGAGTCTTCATAATGCTGCAGATGCATTTGATGCTATTCTCTATCAGCAGGTTGTTTGATGCTTGATTTACTTATGCATTACTCGGCCAGATATTTAGTTTGTTGTCTCACAGATGAGCAGGTTTATGCATTGCCCAGGAGGCACGCATTGGAAGGTGGTTAAGTGCATCTTTCGCTACTTGAGTGGTACTCGGCTATTTGGGTTGTTTTATCCCAAAGGGGGATCACTACCGTCAGATTTGCATGCTTTTTCTGACTCAGATTGGGTTGGTTGCTATGACACTCGTGTGTCCACCAGTGGTTTTTGCTTCATGCTTGGTAGCTCATGTATATCTTGGTTGAGCAAGAAGGAGCCTACTATGGCCACTTCCAATTGTGAGGCTGAGTATAGGGCAGCTTTCACAACGACTGTTGAGTGTGTGTGGCTCAGACGCCTTATGGCTGATTTGGGTGTTGGCCAGTCTTCTGCCACCACCAGCTTCACTGACAGTCAGAGCGCATTGGCAGTTGCGAGGAACCCTATGTTCCATGCTCGCACTAAGCACATTGAGGTGCATTATCACTATGTCAGGGAGAGGTTCTCTGCTGGGGAGATCAGCTTGGCATATGTGCCCACGCAGGAGAACATTGCAGACCTTTTCACGAAGGCTCTGCCTAGGGAGAAGTTTGAAGCTTTCCGCAAAGCTTTAGGCTTACTTCCTTTTGTGGAGTGATTTCCACATAGCTTGGCACTTCCTTATACATGAGTGCCAGCTCCTTGTTCACCGCATCACTCCCAGGGGGGATTTGTTGATATATTTAGGTAGTGATGTGTGTGAACACACTAGGACCGCCGGGGCACTTTTTTCCCTCTTTAGGAGGTTTTTTTCCCCCGGCTTGTATATATGCCTATTGCCCTAATGGGCTACTTATCTTTGTACATTCTCTAGTAATGCATTCACTATTCTGTGTTTGTGCTCCAAGATTCTTCTTCTTCCTTGTGATGTTCGAGTGCTTCCACAGACATCTATCTCCAACAATTCTCACCCAAAATTGTGAAAAACATGATTTTCATCCAAAATCGTGGAAAACATGATCTTGGTCTATGAGAGTGAAAAAAGGGGAGATAACATGGTTTTAATAACAAAAAGTGTTTGAATACTACACTAAAATCCTCACATTGTGTTCAGAATCATGTAAAAACACGATTCTGGTCTGAAAATTGTGAAAATTACAACTATTGAAGAAATCAAATCTAAATAAGTGAATGATTTTGAAATCTGGTATCAAGCCCCCTATACCTCATACACAAGATTCAATAGGAGAGAATATACAATCAAGTGATTCTCAAGAAGGGGAATTGGGACAGACAACTAACATGGAAAATCTAAATGAAACAAATGAAACAAATGAAACTCATGATACCAGTGATTTTAGAAATATCCTCAAATATATGTATACAAATAGCTTTGGAGCCTATGTGTATGAAGATGGCATGCATAAGTCTCTCATTAGATTGAGAAACTTAGAAATTCCTCTGAACTTAATGCCAATGGCACAATTCAAGGATGGTAGATATGAGGATAGACAAGGATGTGTATACATATTTGCACAAGATCTTGAAAATTCTAATGATTTAGATGATCAAGACCTAGGACAAACACACATACCTAGACACAATGGAAATCAGACCCCTACTGAACCACAAAAAGGAAGGAGATCACACACTTCTCCAAATTCTTTTGAGATAGAAGGAGAAGAAATACCTAAATTTCCCATTAGAAGAAGACAATAGTGGCAAAACCATGGGAGAATTCTTAGACCTTATCAAGTAGCTAAATGCATGAAAAATCAGTATGAAGGGTATTCAGACCCTCATGCTCATGCAGCAGAATTCAGACAATTGATGAGGGCGGAAGAAGAGAGGATTACAAAGTTCAATTTGAAGTCTTTGGTCTAACCCTAACTAGACCTGCATTATCTTGGTTCATTCCATTGAGAAAGGAAATGTACCTTGATATGGAGTCATTTCTTGAAGCCTTCATAGGAGAATTTTCCAAGACTGGAATCAAACATAGTACAGCTACATTGATATATAGCTTTAAGCAACAAAAAGATGAAAATGTGAGAGAAGCTGCTAGGAGATTCAAGCAATACATTGATAGATGCCCAAAGGAAGAGGTACCTTCAATGGCAAAACATGTGTCTCTGTTCATAGAAGGATTGAGGAGTGGATAATTGAGAACTTTGGTGTACTATAGGAGATGTTCTAATCTAGGGGCCTGTGTCAAAGAGGCAATAGATTTAGAGGATAATAGAGGACAAGATTTGTTGACATTTGATCAACCAAGAATAAATGAAGATAGAATCCCACCAACTGAGGAGTTAGCAAAAGCTATTGCTAAATCCGTATGAGTTAGCACAAAAACAAATTTGATAAATACCAGAATGTCAACCAATAAGAAGTGCTATAATTGTGGAGAGAGCCATTTGGTACATCAGTGTCCATAATAAACCTCAACATTTGCAAGACAGGAAAACACTCAAATATTGCACTTTAGAGAAAAAATGGACAAACCACACTAGAGAGGAGTGTTTTTACAATAAATAGCCTATCAGAGAAAGAGAATATATGAATCAACACAATCCACAAAGAGAAAATGGATTTTTTGAACAACCTAGACCTATATTTGGGCAACAACCACCATTACCTACAAATGTGGTACTACTAAAGTACACACCAATAGAAGAGGAAAGTCCAAGAGCTAGATCATCTTGCAGGGAGGATTACCATTTGTTTGATGGATACCAGGAAGATTGGGAAGAACATGAAATGAGGGAACCAGATTTACAAGCCTTAAACTTGGGAAATGAAAGAATGTTCACTATCTAGTTCGAGGAAGTGATATGCCTCACGTAGCTCTTGATATCACGCATTAAGTGAGGCATTCTCGATGGTTAAAGAGTTTAATTGCAGCTATAAATCTGTAGTTGTTTGCTGTGCTGTCTGGTAGCTGGTCCCGAGAGATGTGAATTCATCTCTAATTTGTTTCATGCAAGAAAACATCTGGCGAAAAGCAGTGTCAATCATGGGCTACAATATTAATGGTGGCATGAGTGAAGATGTTGTGGGAGTGGTTGTTGATGCAAGGGGAAGGGGAAAGAGGGATGGGAAGGTGGATGCAGTGGTGATCGTGGAGAAGTGCAATGTGCCTAAATGGGGTGGTGGAATAGATGAGGTGAGTGATGGTGCAATGGGTGGTGAAATGTCTATGTCGCTGGACGTGGTGTCGAGTGCAGTGACTATGAAGAGTGGTGTGATGGTGGGTGCATGAGTGGGTGTGAATACATGATTTACAAAGGTGGATGAATAAATTACAGGTTGGGTTTGACATATTGCTTGGTGGAGAGGGGAGAATAGAGGGAATACAGTTGGGCGGGGAGGTGAGATAGGTGAGAAGGTCATTGGAGGGGGAAATGGGAATATAGGCCTTGGAGGGATGGGAAAAGAAGGAATAGATGGAGTGAGAAATATATTGGGAGGAATGGTGGGAGCTAGAGTGGGAAGGATAGGTTGGAGGGTTGCAGGAAGAGTTTGTGGGGTTGAGGCAACAAAGGCTTCTGCTACAACACCTGCTATATACGTGGACGATCTAGGTGAGGTGGGGTGTATAGGAGAAATTGGAGGGGCGAGAGGTGAAAGAGGAGCAGGTGGTGTGGTGGGTACTTTGATGGTGGTAGTGGTAGTTACAGTAGAAGGATGAGGTGGGGAGTCGATGACTACGATCGCTTGTTCAATAGGGTCTTCCGGAATAAGTCGAGCTTCCCTGGCCTGATGCAAAGATTGGGCATCTGTTGGTATGCGAATATACTGACCTGGCTTGGAGAGTAAGCAGATGCGTCATGGATCAAACTTTGGTAGTGGTTTCCTCTGCAAATAACAGAGTGCTTCATTGGTCCCAATTGATTTAACTAATTCCCTGAAGCCTTGAATGAAAGCTTCTTCGAAACCTCTGTGAAAGGCATATACGTATGGGTTGTACAGGTGCAAGGGGTTCCATTGGTGACTGTTCTGGGGATGAATGAGGTGACGGGGACTCAAGTACTTGTAAGCATGGGATAGAACTATGCATGCGTTTGCTTGCCAGTCCCTTGCTAGCTTTCTTGGCCTTATTGGTAGTTACTTTGAATGCTTTCAATTCTTTGCTAGTCATCGCGCATTCTATGGGAAAATCATATGCCAAACACATGTAAACAATTCTAGTAAGGGTGCAACATCCATGGATGACATATTTTCGTTCCCATCTCTATTGAGCCAAATACAATTGCTCGATAATACATCTCCCAAGATCTATGGTTTGGGGCCCAATGCATGCTAGATATAATCCGAAGGAGATGCATTTCTAAGGGATGGTGAAGCGATCCTGGGCTAGAAATGCAAAATGTTGCATACATATGCGTAATGGCTTAGAGAGTTCCGGTGTAATGGCCAAAATATCCGCCCACTTCAAAACATCACCACACTTCATTGGCTTTGGAATAAGCCTTTCGCGCTTTGTCGGCGTGTGAGTCCTGTGGATCTTAATTGCTGCTCGAATGAGATCTTTTGAAAGATAAAACTTCTTGTAAGGGGGGTCATTTACCAAGGATGGAAGAATGAAAGTTTCGGGCAAGTCCTTGTTCTCAGAAGCCTGAAGTGTAGTTATCAGGTAGTAGCACCTAAAAAAGTTAGGTTTGGGCAGTGGATCACTAAAATATTCCGTAAAACCCGCTCTAGCCCAAATGTGCTTTAACTCTTCCAAATTTTGAAGTTCTTCAAATTCTCTGGAGAAAAATTGATACTTGCCCCACTTAATATTGCCAAAACGCAGCACGACATCAAAGATAAAGTCTGCATCCGCTAAGGGTCTTGCTAGACCTTGGAACCAATGATAATTTCTATGAACTTTTTGAGTGTATGCCATAGGAGGATCATCTATCGGCATTGGTCCTGGGAATCCTTGAGACTCTGGTGGTTGTAACATAGGATAGGGTGCAGCCAATAAATTGCCAAAATTGACCACCAATGCACTGGGTCCAACCACAGAAGGTCCTTTAGTCTGCATGATGAGTGAGATGAATGCGGAGAAGATCTGCTACAAAAGATTAACACATTAGTATGGAAATTAATCATGATCCCAATAAGGTGAGACCAAAATCCCTTTCCATAACCGATGTGTAACTCATGTAGCCGAGTGTTGTGAGGTGATTTATGGAATGATTTTTTTGCAAAGACTAATGCAGGTCTCTAGACACCTACATGCTTTAAATAATGCATACATTGCTTGAGATGAAAAGTTATTATAAGTGATGGTGGGTTAGTGTGGGTGAATTTGTACAAGGATCAGTGGTGAGTGAATTATTACAAGGATGAAGGTTAGTTGATATGAGTGTTATGTTGTACAAAGGATCATGTGGTGGCTTCTAAATGCATTTCAACACCCATTTCCTAAGAGTTGATGAGTGGGTAGTATTTTGTTGCTGAGGTACAAAAGGTGAGTTCGGTGGTTGGGGTGTCAATGGGTGAAGAGATTTCAAAGGGGTATATATTACAAGGCTTGAGTTTTGAGCTATAATAAAATGTTTAGGTACCCAAATTTGCATGGGTGTGGGTCAATTTATCAAGTACTTCTTGGTGATCCAAATCTGTTGAATATTCATACTTGTAGAAGAAGGTCGAGGAGATGTTGGATGCGGACTCTGCTTCTGCCTTAACTTCTTCTTATCATTGTCTGCGTTGTTGGAAATTGTTGGTGCATTCTGTCCTTTTGGCACCCATACTTGTCTCATGCCACTTGCTTTGGGATGTCGATACTGCTGCATGCTTTGTGTCATTTGGTATGATCGTCAGTTTTGGTTCCTCAGTCGTGGGTGACTCCTTCATGGTTGAGGGTGAGAGGTCGGGTTGACACTCTACTTTGGAAAAGAAGAGAGGTCCAACACTTGCAAAACTTGCCCATTAGGAAGTGAGGCATTCTGTACCACAGATCTATGCCAGTCTGCAGTAAGTGTGGAGGAATGGAGATAGGGGGTTATTGTCCCTAGTTGTACACTGATGTAGTCCACCTGACCACTGATGTAACCCACCTGACCGCTGATTGTCCTCATTTTTCCACTGATGGAAGACTAGGGGAAGATCTCCTGACATTCTTTTGTCTGGCAACTATCCATCACCAAGCTCTCATGGGTTGACTTTGGAAGGAGCGTGCTTAGCCGATGGGTTTGACCAAATATTTTCCTGTCCTCCGTAGCAATCATTTCATAGGGGCTAGGGTTACATACCTCAGGTGGAGTATTTTTAGGGAAGTCAAGCAAAATTCAAGTGGTATCAATTGTTGCTCGTCTAAAGTTCCAATCTACAAGGAGCCTTGTCTAAGATTTAAGTCCACTGAGTGATCGTATAGCCAGACTTGACCAAGGATTAGGGGTCTATCAGGTCATCATCATGGCACACTAGGAGCTTCACTGTCATGGTCACTTCATGTAGGAGGATAGGAAGGTCCACCTCACCCATGCAAGGGGTTTCCATGCCTCCTAGCCCTATGAGGTATGCCTTAATTGGCCGCATTTCTATTCTTGAGTCTTTATAGTAGGACCATCTAATGCACTCGTCGCAACACCTAAAGCAATTAAAGCCCTAAGCTCATGGTGAGGGTTGTGCTCTAGCATGACTGTAATGAATGGTCTCCTATCCACTATGCTAAGATGTGTAATTGACTTTGCTTCACACATGGCCATGGGGTATGTGGGTGTTGTTTCTAGATGGTTATAATGTTCTCTCCTTAGTCCTTGTCTTCTTAGCTTCATGCACTTAATGCGTTCTATAGCTTCTACCTGAGCTTCCTCGCATATTCTCTTTTCTTCCTCCTTACACTTCTTTGCCAACATGAGTTGTATAAGCATATCCTCAACAAGAGGTTCTTGATATAACTTGACTCTACAACCACTAATGTAATTAGGCATTATCTCTCCTTCTAGGGTGGCTAATTGTACTGCTCCACTTGTCGAGAGTCTATTAATGATCATAGGTCCATAACCTCACTTTTCTAGTTTCTGTGCATGTTGTTTCAGTGTATACACTAGGACTAAATTGCCTTCTTTTAAGCCTTTGTTTTTCACATGTGCATTGAAATAGGCTTTCTGTCGCTTCTTTGCTACGTATATGCGTGCTGCTGCTTTCAGTGTGGTTTATCTTAATCGTTCCAAGTCCATTATCCTTGTGATAATTCATGGCCGGTCCAATGGTGTTCTTGTGCAACCTTAAGGGTGGGTATCAAAAAGTCCAAAGGAAGCACAACGTTCTGACCAAAAACCATCTGAAAGGGAGTTGCATTGAGTACGGTCTTGTAGGCCACTCGATATGCCCAAACAACGTGGTGTAACTGTTTGTCCCAATCTGAATGTTTGTTGTTCACAAGTTTCATCAATACGGTACAAAGGATCTTGTTAGTGCTTTCTGCTTGACCATTGGCCTGAGGATGATATGGTGCAAATCTCTTGTGAATCACCATAAAATCCTGTAACAAATATTCAATGAGCTGGCTTAGAAAGTGAGTTCCTCGGTCGCTCACTAGCTCTATAGGAAATCCATATCTTGTAAAGACATTTTCAAATAAGAATTTTGCAGTCATGTGTGCATCCTTCTTTTTTGTGGCCTTAACCTCTACCCATTTTGTAAGATAATCGATTGCTACAATAATGTATTCAGCATGGATTCCTTTTGTAGGGGGGTTAATGGGTCCTACAAAGTCTATACCCCACTTAGAAAATGCACGTCCTCCCATCATGGGCTTTAGTGGCATTTCATCTCTGCCAGTAGGAAAATGAGTTTTCTGGCACACATTCCATCTCTTAACATAGGTATGTGCATCCATGCGAAGAGTGGGCCACCATAATCTTGTAAATAATATGGCAGTCTCTAGTACGATCAAATAATAGCTCTCATGAACACATTGTCTTAGGTATCCGTCTCTTCCTCCTTCGTATAAATTGTTACCAATAAGTGAGTAGTCTTGAGCTTCCTGCTCTAGACTTCGTTGTCTTGCTAAAGTTGTTCCTTTAGGGAATGTTTTTGTCCTCAAGTACGTCACTAAAGGTTCACTCCATTCTGGTGTGAGAGACATATGATATAATGTGGCATGTTCTATCGATGGTCTGTCACAACAGACAGGACATTCTTTAAACAGCTTGTAGACATCTGCTTTTATAGAAGGCCAATATACTCTTAGTCTATGCAGAGTCTGTAATGTATGATGTTTCTTTAATGCACCTACATGTGCTAATTGTAACCAATTCGTGTATTCTGATTCATCTACACAACAAGCAAGAATCTTCTAATTATCCTGTTTTTATATACTTCCTACTATTATTTGATATCTTCGTGACTTGGTGATTTCTCCTTCTTTAATCCTTATCTTTGGATTCTTGGGTCCAAATGTGAGAATAGGGACAATTGGCTTAGCCCATTCACGTACTATTTCGAGGTTAAACAAATATGCATCGGGTAGTTCATCCGCTACTCCTTGAGGAGCTTCTCCCCTGGTTAATCTTGAGAGACGGCCAGCTCTAAGGTGGGTCTTCCCTTTCTTGACTACTACTTCAAAGTCATACTCCATGAGTAATAGAAACCATCGTATTAATTGTCCGGTGTTACAAGGCTTAATGCTTGATGATCCGTGAAGAACATAAACTTATTTGCCAACAAGTAATGCCTGAATTTCATTACCGCATAGATCATTCCTGATCCTTCTCGTTCTGTAGTGGTGTAATTTCTTTCTGCTACATTCAACTGTCTACTTGCGTAAGCTATAGGGAGATCTACATTACCTTCATTCGTAGGTTGTGCCAACACACATTCTATGGTGTAGTTGGATGCATCCACATGTACATAGAATGGCTTGCTCTAATTTGGGGTTGTAAATATTGGTGCTAAGCACAAGCATCGTTTAAGTTCATTGAATGAATTTTCACACTCATTTGTCCATTCGAACTTGGTCAAAAGAGATTCACGGAGGCTTGGCTATGATAGCATATATGTGTATAAATCGCCGATAGTATCCATAATGGCCCATGAAGGCCTGTACCTCTTTTATGTTCTTTGGCCTAGGTAGGTCTGCAATTACTTTCACTTTTCTTCATCCATCAAATTTCCGTTCTTTGACACAGTGTCCTATAATTTTTCCTTGCCTGACCATGAAAATGCACTTTTCTGGGTTCAGACAAACTTGATATTCTCGACATTTGTCAAATACTTGCCGTAATTCTGGGATATGCATCTACCTCATATTCGAATGAGTACATATATCATCGACATAAGCTTCCAAATTCTTGCATAAGAATTCCTTAAAAACTTGACACATCAGTTGTTGGAAAGTGTCGGGTGCATTTGTGAGCCCAAAGGGCATCACATGAAATGCAAATTTTCCCCATTCTGTGGCAAAAGCCGTCTTATATTGATCTTCCGGAGAGATGGATACTTGATTATAGCCTAAAAAACCATCAAGAGAGATGTAAACTTCCTTGCCCGCAACTCTTTCCAATAAGTGTTCTGTGATAGGAAGAGGATAACTGTCTCTATTGTTTGTGTGGGATTCAAAAAAAGCTTTCCAACAAGCCCAAGATCATTAGAAACGGAGTTCATATGAAGAAGTTATGATAATTCAGGGTTCTAGGGTTAAAACAAGCTAACAGGTACACAAGATCTTTCGAATTATTTCCTTGGGGACCTCAGTATGCACCAATTGCTTGAAATATATGCCCAAAATTGCCAAAATTTGAAAACTAAGAAACCCTAAAAATTTGGCCAAAAATGCATGTCAATCGCGATCGACAAGGCTGTCAATCGCGGTGGACAGAGCTATCCATCATGGTTTGTCAATTGCGATGGACCAAGTCCGACGCGATTGATGGTGTCAATCGTGAGGGCTATCAATCGCGATGGATGGTGCCAATTGCGATCGATGAAGTGAATCGCGATTGACACTCTTTCCGCAATTTTTGGTATGATTTTAGTCAATCGAGAGTGTGTTAGTCGCGATGGACATGTGGCACATGAATTATTGTGTCAATCGTGAAATTTCAATCGGTCATAAGTGATGGTGTCAATCGGGACAGACAGAGTCTTACGTGGCAATCCATTGTGGCTATCGATTGCGATCGATAGGTCAATCACAAATTGACAAGGTCTATCGGTTGACTGTGTCGATCACGATTTACAGAGGTGTCAATCATGGCTATCGATCACGATTGACAGAGTTGTCGATCGTGGCTATTGGTAATGATTGACGGTGTCAATCATGATTGACATAAAATTAAGGAATTTTTTGACTATGATTAGTGATCTAGAATGTGCTAGTCATGTACTTTGTGGTGGTGCACTTTGTTTTACCAAAAGTCAAACTTTTTTGTCGATCGCGATCGACATAGCTCAACGCCTCGAAGCCTACACAGATAGTTTTCTCACTTGCTGGAGCTGCTGCAACTCCAATGGAAGCTGGTACCTGCAAGAACACTCAGAGAAACACAGAAAACAAGTGCCCATATAAGCTCTCTCTCGCTCTTGCTCTCAAGTGAAAATGAGGAAATGAATGGAGATGGAGGTATATGGTCACGGTGGTGAAGATGATGATGAATGGATATGGTGTGTAGAAGTGAAGGTGAAGGAAAAAACAAGTAAAACAAGTAAAAGAAATGCTTACCTACTCTTCCAACATCTCTACTCTACATCTTACCATCACACGCTTGTCCTCAAAGCTCGATCCCCGGCAACGGTGCCAAAATTTGGTGCAACTCAGTGGTGAGTAGCACCTCCTTTAGTGTCAATCCGGGAAGACATGAGGATGGTATGAAGACCTCGAGCAAGTGACATGCACAAGTGGTGATGGAGAAGCACACAAGCATGCACACACATACACACACACGTGCACACAGGTAAGAACAAAGAGTGAGACAATGGAAGCTTTGATTAAGATCTAAAGACAATTACAAGAGCTCTTCTTAGTTCAAAACTACAATTTGTTCTCCCAAAAATGAGCTCTCTAGCTCTTTTTATAGTTTTTGACTAGCTAGTGGGCTTGTCCAGACCTAGTATCCGGCCTAGTTAAAAATTAGGTTCCTAGGCTATTTTGGAGGCTCAAATGAGCTCTAAAAATTATGAAAAGTAGTACATAAATACTTCTAATACTCCTCAAGCTCGAGGACTCCTTGGCTTGAACAAAATGGAGTTTAATCTACCAAAAATGATATTTACAATGTTCATGTAGTGATATAATTCACTATTAAAAGGGAATTATCTCGAAAATTGCATGGCCTATTTGTCGGATCTTCTTTAACTCCTTTGCCTACTTGGCCCCTTCTCTTTGCTCTGATTGCTTGTGTCGGATCCCTTGTCTTGGGATGCCCTCACTGCTACCAACATAAGTAAAAACCCTAATTTTTCCATTTTTCTTTGGTACTACTACCAAAGGTGAAACCATACACCCAACAGTGGTATCAAAGCAAGTTCAACTCCTTCTCAACTTGTTTTTTTGCAACATCATCATGCACACTTTTAACAATGCAAATCTATTATGGAGTATACAAATACAAAGTTCAACACTCAGAGATCATTTTCCACTGAGTGCATTAGATACAAGAACTAAGTCTCCTTCCTTTAAGCCTTTGTCTTTGATATGTGCATCATAATATGCTTTCTGCCTCCATTTAGCTGCATAAATTCCTACGACTACTTGTAGCCTTATTTCATATAACTTCTCAATTTGCTCTAATTGCTTGGATAGATCATGTCCTATCCACTCATACGATTGTGCTACTTGTAAAGTAGGTACCAAAAAGTCAATTGGCAAGATTGAATTTTGTCCATAAGCTAAGCTAAATGGAGTAGTTCGAATGGCTATCTTGTAAGCCACATGGAAGGCCCAAATTGCGTGATCCAATTGTTTGTCCCAATCGGACCTTCCATTGTTGACTATTTTTGTCAACAACGCACACAACACTTTATTGGAACTCTCTGCTTGACCATTGGCTTGAGGGTGACAGGGGGCAGATTTTTTATGAATCACTAGGAATTCATTCATCAAGGATTCCACTACCTCGTTAATGAAGTGTGTTCCTCTATCACTTACTATCTCTATAGGTAGTCCAAAGCGAGTAAAGATGTTCTCAAAGAGGAGCTTGGCTATGGTTTGGGAATTGTTCTTTGTTGTTGCTTTTGCTTCTACCCATTTAGTTAGATAGTTTGTTGCCTCTATTATGTACTCATCGTATGATCCTTTGGCTGGTGGATTAATGGGTCCTATGAAATCAATACCCCATTTGGAAAAGGCTCTTGCACAAAGTCTAAGAGGCATATCATCTCTTCTAATAGGATATTTGGCTCTTTGGCACAACTCACAACTCCGTACATAAGTGTCTTCCTTTTTTGACCACTACTTCAAAGTTGAACTCCATCAGTAATAGAAACCATCTTACTAGTCTTCCCGTATTATAGGGCTTATTGACTAGGTACAATAGGGTCTAATGGTTGATAAAGAACTTGAATTTGTTTTCTAGAAGGTAGTGTCTAAATTTCTTGGCTGCATACACCATTCCTAAACCTTCTTGTTTCGTAGTTGTATAGTTTCTTTCCGCTTGATTTAGTTGTCTCCTCGCATACGCAATAGGGTGGTCTAATTTTCCTTCATCTGCAGGTTGAGCTAGGGTGCATCCTATTGCATAGTTGGAGGCATCTACATGGATATGAAATGGCTTATTCCAGTTGGGTATCTTCAAAATAGGTGTTGTACTTAATCATCTTTTCAATTCGTTAAACGCTTTCTCGCACTCATCCATCCACGTAAATTGGGTTAATAATCCATATAGAGGCTTGGAAATTATGGCGTACATGTGGATAAATCTACGATAGTATCCACAATGACCCATAAAAGCTTGCATCTCCTTAGCATTTTTTGGTCTTGGAAGCTCTAGGATCACCTTTACCTTATCCTAGTGGAAGTTCCATTCTTAGATACGATGTGTCCTAGGATCTTCTCATGAATTGATTAAAGAAGCTTTTGGATGTGAAAAGGATGGGAACATAGACCTGAAGGATGAAAGTGGAGGGACTAAGACCCGAACATTCATGGATATCAAATGTATAGATATAGAAGAAGAAGTCCGTCTAATTCACCAAAACTTTTGCTTTCCAAACATGCATCGCTACACAACACCACAAAAATGCATAGTACAGCTATTATGTCATCTATCAAACAGATTGGTAACCAAGTTAACATGATGCCATGCATCCAGGAGTGCCTATTTGAAGCTAAGAAGCAATGGAACCACAAAAAGTTCTTGAACAGAAGCATAGCATTGACCATACTCATCTACCATGCATTAGGTATTCAGGAACATCTGAAAGAGATGCCTTCATCCTCAGAGATGGCTAAGCATGCTAAGTTAGCCACTGTTCCAAGGAAAAAGAAGGGAGTAAAAGTGGTGGAAGAGGCCGAATCCAGCTCACAACCAAGGATGAGAGGAACCAAGAGATTAAGAGAAATGATGAAGGCAGAAGAAGCACTTCCTGCTTCAAAGAGGATACACGTACTTCCAAGGACAAAGATCGAAGACACCACACCCATTACAGAAGAGGAGCTAAAGGAAGCAATGGAAGTAACTCACCAATACATGGAAGGTCAAGTAAACCTACCAGTACAAGGGCATCACTACCATCAGTCCCATAAAGAAACTATGCAAGGGAAGAGGCTAATGAAATTCCATAGAGAACTCGGACTCGTGAACTTCAGTTCATCTTTAGATACCAAAGAAGATCAAGAGCCATCCATGATGAATGTGGACATCAAAAGTGATTCAAATGATGACGGAAATCGGCATGAATTGAATCAAGTCACGGATTCCTTTGGAGTGGAAGGTATGAAAGTAGATCAAACTCTTGACGACACAATCATGGACACAAGGCAAGGATAATCTAAAGAAGAAATTCATGTATTCAAAATGAATGAAGAGACGAACATTCAAATCACAGAGACTCACTTAGATGGAGAAGCCCCAGGAAAGAGGCCAAAGGAAGAGAAAGAAGAGGAAGAAGAAAAGAAGCCAGAGTCATTCAATCCAATCCAGGTGGTAGCAGAGCCTTCTCCTTTAGATGTTACATTACAAGGAAGTGCTACAAAGTCTACCACTAATGAAGAACAAGAAAATGAGAGAGAAATACATCTGCAAATTAGGCAACCTCATAATGAGACTATGCATGTGGATAAAGGAAAGGATGCACTAATGGGGGAGGCCTCGAGTATCCCTAAAACATGGCTAAACGTGGATGTGGCTCAGCTCAAGCCTGTGGTAAAGCAGATGATACAAATGGCCATGGATACTCAACAACAAATGCTCGAAGCAGATGCAGATTATGACAAGGCTATGAGAGAGTGAAGCCAATTCTAGGTAATGAGTGAAAAGCTCTCTACACAATTAATTCAAGTTCAATAGGCACTCACAACCAAAGAAATAGAAGCTTATGAAGCAATGGAAAAGTGCAATAGGCTGACAATCAACAATCAAAAAATAGAAGCCCAACTCAAAGAAATCCAAAGCAAGTATGAAGCAAGTGAAGCTGAGAAAGCACGGATGAATGCTAGTAGTAAACTACTCGAATCTCAAATAAAGGTATATATGGAGGAAGCAAACAACTTGAGGAACAGGAATAAAGAGCTTATGATTGCCATCCTGTGCAACCAACCCATAGAAGCACAAGAAGTGACAACAATCGATACCAAAGAATTAGAAGCTCAATTTGCGAAGTATGAAGATCAGCTGAGACAATAGCAAGATCTAAGAGATGAATGGGAGAAGAAATACATGCATGACATGGGTAGAGCTCTAGATGTCAAGAACTTAGGAAAAGATGGAAGGTGGTAGAGAACAAACTCATTGAACAATGAAATGAGTATGCTAATCAAATGGCTGCTATATGCGAAGAACTCCTAAAGAACAAAGAAGTAATCACACAAACAGCCAAGGAAATCAAAGAAAAAGATGAAATCATTGCAAATTTAAAGGCTCAAATAGCATAGCAGGTAGCAACACGGACACCAATAGTTCCAAGCTCCAAAGCGGCTATTGAGGAGACTGAGGTACGTCCTCTTTCTCCCCCCATGCATCATTCACCAATAAAAGAGGAAGTAGAGCTGAGCATTGAAAGACATGATCGGGCTATTGCAGACTTAAGCCGACATGAGAGGGCACTACTGGTGTCCTAGCTTACTGAACAATTTGAAGATCAAGTGGTAAAGGTCATGAAAGAAGAAAGAATTGAAAGCAAAAGCTTAGAGTAAATTTTGAAGCCGTTTAATATACCTTACAGATTTCTCAAAGAGGAGACAAGATAGTATATCAAGACAACTACCAATAAAGAACCTCATCATGATCTACAATTCAACCTACATACATTCGCATACACACAAGAAGAGTTTGAAAAAGCAGATCCTATGTGGAGGCACAAATTTTTGGAGAAAAATCCAACACTAAGGGTACACTGGGAGTCAGCACCATACGTGCTCCAAGTCAATCCATCTTTTTTCCTAGTCCCTAGAAGACGCTCTTGGATGCAATTTTGGGAAGCATAGCGCCAAGGTAGCTTAAATAACCAATGGCTAAACTATCTGCTACTACCTAGTCCGCCACACAACTACTTACCGACAGAGGAATATATGGTGCCGACCATAGAATTCTCGCTATCAAGATATGCGAGAATACCAGATTTATCCATCAAAATGACCAATAAATATTGAGTATGCTACCGTCTTAAAGTATTTCAACACACACAGTTTACATTTTGAACTTTATCAGAATTAGTCAGGGAGCAGGTGCTTTAATTTTTCATCTATCTACTACCCCGACTCACTTAACTATCATGGCAATATACTCACGGCTTATGTTTCTACCGAGTCCATATATGCAAACATTCGAAGAAGCTTTCTTCACAGGGTTTTTTGAGATGGACTCTAAAATATTTGTCAAAATCTCTTCCAACTTAAATGCGAGACTGGTGGCCTACGAGCTAATTTTATTTGCAGATCATAGACAGGCACCAAATGATGGGGTAAATTCAACACAATGGAAAGAGTTGATGATATGTCAAGCAAATTTGCTTAATCATAGAGAGCAAAAAGTAATACAAACTTACTCACATCACCACAAAAAGTCTGTCGGGGACGACAAATTTCAGGAGGAGGGACCTGTGGAGGGAGAGTCAAGCAAGAAGAAAAGATCAAAAAACAAAATAGCTCACTAAGAAAGAACCACCCTCTGCCCAAAGCCCCGTAGGGGCACACATCAGGCTACAATGCCAAAGGACGAGGTCCTGAAGAGTGGAAACAAAGAAATATAACAACGACGACTTTTCGGGAGGCTTCACACAACTTCCTCATCCACGAGGTGCATGCGGTGGAAAGAAATCAATAGATAAAAGAAAAGCACCAAGTCTCAAGTAATGGAGGTTCCTTAAAAGAAATAATACATTGCCCCTGAACCTTTGAGGCCTCCACAGATGCATGCAATGAAAAGAAGTAAACAAGCTGGAGAAATACAACAGGGTCAGATGTGTGAGAACAAAGACATATCCGAGGACCAAAAGTTAGAAAGTCGAGAGGCTGAAAAGTTGAAGAGAGTGACTAAGAACATCACATTCTTAACCAGTGGATGCATGCATGGCAACCCGAATTAACATAGAAAACCCAGACATGAAGCAAAGCCTGTCAAGGGACAACAGAGATAAAGAGGGGGAGAGCGTTGTAGAGGAAAGAAGCACAAAAGAGGAGCCCCAAAATTTTCAAATTATGAGCACAATTGTAGCATAAATCTATTAAAATAGTAGGAAATTAGATTTAGTCGATAAAGTGCCGGTCTCTTGTGTGAAAGGACCATTTTTAGGGCACATGTACATAGGTCACTTTGTGACTCTTGTAAAGACTTTTTTGCCATTGTGAAGAATTGAAGAAGATTTTTGAATTTGCTTCTTTCCTGTTGATTTCCTCCTTCTCCATGATCTTTTGTGTGTGCGTAAGGCTTGAAATGTGTGTGTAGGGCTATTGTCTATCCCTTCCCATCGCTTTTGAACTGTTGAGCCATTATGAGTTGTGGAGCAAGTGTTGGTGCTTCCTGCCATTCACTATTTTGTTCATAACTTGAATTGCATTTGTGAGATTCGAGTGAGAATACTAGGAATAGATGTGTCTTGTTGAGAGCTTCGAAAGAACCCACTATTGACTAGATTTGGAGTTTGGAAATGAGATAAAAGTTTTAATTTGTGCTTACTGTTGTAGATGGTATTGCGACATGCATTTTTAGAGGATTAGTGAGTTGGGGAGGTAGTTGAGACTTTTCACATGTATTGTAGCTTAACCACTTCACTTTCTATTATGTGTGCACACATCTTCATACACTTGGTTCTTATGGTTCCTCGGATTGATAATTAAATGTGTATTAATCCACCACTATATGCACTTGTGGGGCGATTGAGGTCTAGTCTCATCGACACAAGTCCCTAAGGTTTCACGACTTAGGTACACAACCATCTACTTCGAGCATGAAGATTGAAGAAATTAATGTGGTTTTTGATGATGCTGATGTGTTGACACTTGATAGTACTATGCCCATTTAGGCTCTTATGGCTAGATCTCTTTCCCACACATGGTTGCTAGATTATATTGCTTCTTTCCATGTGACACCACATAGAGAATGGTTCTCTACTTATGCAACAAAGTCTCTTCGTACCATGAGACTTGGTGAATCTTACCAGTGTGACATTGTCGACATTAGAGATGGGGTTGTGAAGTTCATTCATGGTTCAAGATTTATTATGCATAATGTATTTCATGTACCTTAGTTATCACATAATTTGATGTCACTTGGTCAACTTGATGACCTTGGTTAGAAGGTGGTTTTCTATGCTCAATCCTTTTGCATATGATTGGGAAATATTGTTATTTGCAAAGGGAAGCAAAGTTAGATCACTTGATCCTTGATTTGTATCACAAAAATAACAATTGTTAGCTGTTATTGAATACCTAATGTTTGTATTTGTCATGAGCTTTTGGCTTAGATGGTTGTCTTTACATTTCCTCTTTCATACATGATGCTATTAGAAAAGTCTAGCTATATCCTATCAAATCAAAGGATGAGGTATTCTCTACTTTCAAAAAATGTATTGTTTTAGTTGAGATTGGAAAAGGAACTCAGATCAAGGTCTTACGTTCATGGGGGTGGATATGCCTCAAACAAAAATGAACTTAAAAGTTTTAAATTAACCAACAATTTGGTGAGGGAAGCTGTAGAAGGGGAATCAAGAAAAAAAAGAAGAAGAAGAAGATCAAAGGCAAAAACAACTCAATAAAGAATAAAACAATGATATTTGAAGACATATCTCTGCAAGAAGCTCCGCAGGGGCGCAACACCCATCTCTGCACAGAGCCCCGCAGGGGCACGCATCAGGCAACAATGCAAAACATCCAGGTCCTGCACGGTGGAAGAAAGCAAACAGGCTCAAAGCAATACAACAGGGTCAGATGTGTGCAACCAGGACAAATCAGAGGACCAAAAGTTAGAAAGGGGTAGAGGCCGAAAAGTTCAAGAGGGTGACTATGAATAGCACATTCCTAGTCACTGGTGGCGTGTGTGGCAACCCAAATCAACAGGCAAGACAAATGCAGCAGGCTCTAGTGTAGTAGAGCTTGAATCAAGAACAGGCCATCAAAGCTGCATGTCTGTTTAACTACAGACAAAACTGACCAAGGGTAGCGTGCGGAGAAAAGAAGTAATCAGCCGACGAAAAGCTAAAGCCTGTCAAGGGACGACAGAGACGAAGAGGGGGAGAGTGTTGCAGAGCTGAAAAGAGCACAAAGCAGAGAAAACGACGGGCCCCAAAATTTTTCCGATTTGGACATCATACTTTTGTATCATCATCATTCTTGTAATATATTTCCCGTTGTAAAGGCACTAGAGGAGTCCTCTAGATGCATACCCGCAGAAGATTAGAGATTTACCCATGTAAAATAGTAGGAAATTAGTCTTTTAGTGAATAAAGTGCCGGTCTCTTGTGTGAAAGGACCATTTCTAGGGCACTAGTATATAAGCCAAATGTGACTCTTTGTAAAGCACTTTTTGCCATTGTACGGAAGGAGCTCTAGAGATTTTCGAGTTTGCCTCTTTCATGCTGATTTTGATCTTCATTTCGCTCTTGTATGTGTGTGTTATGCTTGAAATGCATGTGTAGGACTGTTGTCCACCCCTTCCCCTTGGTTTTGAGCTACTGTAGTGCGTGTGCAAGCTAGGAGGAGTTGTGGCGCGGGTGTTAGTGTCTCCCGTCATCCACTGTTTTTGCCATAACTTGAAGCAGACTAGTCAGAATCGAGTGAAACCACTACCATTGGATGCGTCTCGTCGAGAGCTTCGAAACGAGTACCATATTGCCTATATTCGGAGTTCTGGGCTAGGAGAAAACCTCAAAATACTAAAAACTGCTGTAAGAGGCTTGCGGCAAACACTTTCAGTATTTCAGTGGGTGTGAGAGGTAGTAGTCTTTTCTCATGCATGCTAGCTAAACCACTTCATTTTCCATCACATGTGCACACGTCTTCATACACTTGGTACGTCGTTCCTTCGGATTGACAATTAGATGTGTGTTAAGTACCCACTATACGCACTTGTGTGGCAATTGAGGTACAGTCTCATTGGCACAAGTCCTTGAGTCTTCTTGGTTCAAGTACACACGTTTTTGGCGTCGTTGCCGGGGAACACTCAACCAAGGTGCCTTCGTGATGGTTATAGATCGAGTGTGATAGAATCGTACTTGTAGAGGTAAAATTGTCTGGTGGCAAGTAGTCAGTCACTTCAGCACTTGTTACTTCACATCTCCAAGGTGTGTGTGATAAGTTTTAGGTTTAGGTTTAGGAGGAGGGAAGAGAAGGAGGAGTTAGGGTTAGGTTAGAAGTAGAGGATTAGTGAGGAGAGGAGAAGTTGGAATAGGAAAAAATCACCAAAAAATCCCAAAAAATTAGCAAAATTCAAGTTCTGTCCAAAAAAAGTATAAAAACCAAAAAATTGGCTCATTTGACACTTCACTGAAGTTTGGTATCGTTTGCTAGCAGCGACCGGTATTGCGAGTGAAGTATCGTGGATTTCAGGCTGTTAAAGCTAGGGGTTGACTTCCAGGTGCAAGCAGAGTATTACATTGGTAAGATATCACCAAGAACCTTAGCTAAAAACTCTCTAAACATGCATAAACACATGATTAAGGGCATGCGCAGTATCGCGGGGGGGGGGGGGGGGGGGGGGGAAACTGATATCATTACAGAACTTTTGTGTGATACTGAGGCCTAGGAGAGAAGAGGGGAGTAAGGAGAGCAAGGGGGTGTAAAAATTTTGAAAATATCTTGCATTTTGGCTTGAGTATCGCGATCGGTTGAGGTTTGGTATCGTGATACCAAAACTCCCTTGTATCGCGATACTCGCCGAGGTATCGTATCGCTTGATACCGGACTTGGTATCGCGATACCATTTTGGTATCGTGTCGCTAAGCTGGTATCGCGATCTCACCTTGCTAAGTTGGTATCGTATCGTTCTTAGCAGTATCGTATCGTGTCCTTCTTTGATATCGTATCGCCTTGAATCTTCGTATCGTATCGTCTGACCCCACTGGTATCATTTCGTGTCACTTCCTTGTGAAGTATCGCGACACCACACTTGGTATCGTATCGCAAGGGTACTGGTATCGGTATCGTGCAAGTACCCAGTATCGTATCGTCTGCTTTTCAGGACAGTATTGCGATACTATCATCAGTATCGTATCGTCTCGCACACGTGGTATCGTATCGCCTTCTCCTCGAGATCGGTATCGCGATACCACACTGATATCGTATCGTCATATATTCCAGTATCGTATCGCCTGCTCTCCGAGGTAGTATCGCGACACCAGATTGGTATCGTATTGTTGGGACCTCTGGTATCGTATCGTGATCAAAGCAGTATCGCCAAGAGCAGTATCGTCAGGAAGTGGTATCGTCCAGATTGACCCTTTCTTTTTGTCAAGCACTTTAAGTCATAAGGAGAGCTACCCAAGGGGAACCTCTGAGGCATAGAGAGAGACTTGGGGGGGTGAATGAACTTGAGATCAGGAAGAGTGCTAAGTAGTAGAAGAAGTGTCATATCTTCGGTAGGAAGCGCTGCCCAGGCTAGTCACCACTCCATCTACTCTGAAACCTCTAGTGATTCGGAAGGGGAATTACACATGGCTTCGGAAGACATGTAAGGTCCAACACCAAATAGGAATTTCATGTCTACTGTTGAAGGGGATTACCGTACCTCCTTACAATATGTGTCCACCAATGCCCAGGAGATCCCAATCTACCTGGATGGGTTAAACAGATCCGTTGCGAGGATGGTAACTTCCCAGAATGCCACAATTGTGCCCTGACCTGCTGTCAAGTACGAAGGAGGAGCATATGTAGACAAGATTGGTCATATCTATATTGTGACTGAATTTCCTGAGAGGATCAATGAAAGAGGAGAGTTTGTGGACCCCAACAACTCCGAAAGAACACACCCTGAAGAGTCTGTGTCTACCCCGAGGGGCAGGTCTCAAGTGTCACGGGTTTTGAGAGGAGATTTGATACCTCAAGATGATTACCTGTTGGAAGTCTATATGATCCATGGATCAGACCTGTTGCTTCAAACCGACTTACCGGCTCCAGGGAGAGAAGAAAGCCCCATGACATTTTATGAGTTGAAAGACCCAGATGATGAAACTAGACTTACTTACTTGGATAAGGATCAAAGGAGATATTGGCCTGTGAGTGCCCTAGATAGGGCTCGGTTGAGATACATGGGTACGCCTGTATTTCCTCAGAGAGATCAGGCAACTACTTCACAAAATCCTTTTGGGAATCAACATGAAACGGAGCAGACCACATGAGGCCAGACCAGTCAACGAAGTGTGCCCAACCATACTCATGTACAGTTTGCAACTCCAGGAGTGCACACACACAATCAGACCCACGCAGGGATAGGGAACCAGTACCGACCACCAGCAAGACCACAACCACCGGTAGGAAGACAGCCTGGAGTACCACCATTACGACCAGCTATCCCAGTCTTCCCTGTGATGCCCAGACCACCTGAACCAATGAGAAGGCTGAGACCTATCCAAGTAGCTAAATGTGTAAGAAACCATTATGATGGGCTGGGAGAGCCCTATGATCATATCGCAGAATTTAAACAAGTTCTAAGAGCGGAGCAAGTAGAGGACTTCTTTGTGCAGTATGAGTCTTTTGGGCTCACCCTCACAGGGACTGCTCTAACTTGGTTCCAACCTTTAGATCCCAATCAATTTGGAAACATGGAACAATTCTTTCAAGAATTCATTGGAGAATTCACAAAGAGAGGGATTAAACACAATTCTGCATCTTTAATCCATAGCTTTAAACAAAACCCTAATGAAACCGTGAAGACTGCTGCCCGAAGATTCAATCAATATGTGGATAGATGCCCAGTAGCTGAGAGACCCACTCAACAAAAGATGATTTCACTATTTCTAGATGGACTCACCAACGGAACCCTAAGAACACTGGTGTATGTGAAGAGATTACAAACACTGAGTGAGTGTCTTCAAGAGTGCATTGATTTGGAAGACAACCTCGCCAAGGATCTCAAAGGTACAACCGACCTCACTAAAACAGAAGATTTAAGGAGTACTATCACGTCCAACTCCAGTAACATGGAAGAATTAACAGAATTATTAGCAAAGAAACTAGGAGTCCAGGGACAGAGAGCTTACCAAAACCCAGCACAAAGAGTGCCTGTGCTACGGAGATGTAATTTATGTGGAGGAGAGCACCCCACACACTTGTGCGTCCGAGGAGGGACCGGTGCACAACCTACGTATCCATACTACAGACCGCAACCACAAGGGACTTCTTCATACTGTCACATCGAGCAAAAATATACCAATCACACAACTGAAAACTGTCCCTTCAATAGGCAAGCACGGCCTATCCAGCCACCTCAATACCGACCATATGGATATCAACCGAGAGAGCCTGGTAGGGAGATGCCTAGATACAATCCTTATCCAACACCAATAGGAGCACTAAGACAATATGAGCAAGCACCGTACCCACCACCACAACCAGTACTGGGACCCCAGCTATCACAACCTCAACAAGTAGTACCAGTGAAGTATGCTCAAACAGAAGAAAACTTAGAGAGAGCCATAGTACCAGCATCAATAAGGACCAATGTGGAATCAACCAACCCAGGGTATGAACCTCCACAAGGAGAGTACTATCCATATGAAGCCAACATGATGGAATATGAACCAACATATGACATGGCTTATTATGGTTATGAGGGCTATGATCAGACATATGGAGCAGAAACCGCTACCTTAATGTATACGGCTCCTAAAGCACAACAACCCATGAGACCTCCTATTAGACCACCAGTGCAGAGAGGACCATGCTATAGATGCGGAGGGGATCACTTCATTAGGGAATGCCCTCGACCTTATAATCCACCACCACCCAGAGTTTGGGAAGGGTATTGCAATGATTGTGGAAAGGAACACCTTTTTAGAGATTGCCCTAAGAACCCAGCCAAATCCCAAGACACCGCACCTATCAATGTGATTGAGGTCATTGAAGGATCCGAAAGTGATAAGGAATACACGGTGCCACTAAAGGCCATTACGAGAGCCCAAACAAAGCAACAAAAAGAACAGTACCCGGAAGAGGAACAGAAAAGCAACAAAAAAATAAGCCCTTCAATTCAGATAGTGGAAGATTCTGAGGACCCATGTGAAAATTCCCGGAACACGAAAGTTCAGAAATGGAAGGAAAGACGAGAGAAACTCAAGGACAAATGGGCAAAAAACAAGACTATAAACAGTAAAAAGCAAACCAAAAACCAGAATAAGCACGAGGAACAAGGGAATCCTAAGGAGACCCCTGAGCTACCCCGACCTAGCTCAGATAAGGAGAAGCCAAGATCAATTCTAGCAGACCCAAAGCCAGACGACTTAGACATGTGGTTAAAAGCCTACCAAGCTAGAATCAAGATGGGCCCAAGCGTGGAACAACATGAAAAAATCTACCCTAAAGGGGAATTAGAAAAAGAAAGACTGACCATATGCAGGAAACTCATAGAAGTAGCACAAGCAACCCTAGAAAAGCCTATCCCAATTCTACCAGAGACCAGGATTGCACCTAGCCTGTATGAAGAATGCTTAAAGTCCAATAACAAAGAACCTAGGAAAGAAGATGACCAAAACGGCCAGATAACAACCCAAGAGGAATCGACGTCAATAATCCCAGATTTAGAGGCAGATTGGCCAAAAGACTTATGGAACAGAATACGAGAGGAGCAATGGAAGAAGAACGGAGATAATACACCTCCTTTTGAAGAAATAGATGGGGAAGATTGTCAACTTCACCCCAACTTGGAGGAAGTGTACGAAGAAGTATCAAGACTTGACAGAGGGAGAGAGGAAACCATAAGTATTTCAACATTGCCTAATTACATGGGAGAATACGAAAGGGAGTCAGTAATAATACGAGCACCCACAGTGCATGGAAAGGGAAAGGAAAAGGTAGAAGAGAGTTCACATAATCTAACAGAATTAAAGAAAACAAAAGTACGATGCAAATTGACGGTGGAAGAATTGCTTCGACTTAAACCACAATTATGGAAGCAAATGGCAAACCAACTAGAATCACAGCCAGAGATTGGAGGACCGACAGAAAAGGAGAAGGAAAATAACTCCACAATACAAGTTCCTGTGGATAAAGTGGGAGAGTTTAGTGAAGGGGATGAGGGTAACACTTGTCTACCAATCACACACAATGGGTACATGACCAAGGCTATTCTAGATACGGGAGCTGGGGTAGGGATTGCCACCAAGGAAATCTGGGAAAAATGGGGAAAACCTGCCTTACGACCCACACGCATGAAACTCCAATTAGCAGATGGTCATGTAGAAAAACCCTTAGGAATATTGGAAAGGATCAAACTAACCACTTGTGGTATAGAATTCGAACACACCCTAGCCATCTGTAAATTCGAGAAAGCAAACAACTACGAGATGATATTAGGACGACCCTTCATGAGACAAATGCGGGTAGTACAGGATTGGGGAAGAGATTCGTTATACCTGCAACATCAAGGAAACACCACCAAAATAAATTTGCACACATTTGCTTATCGAGATGTCCCTCCACTACAATGGAATCCAGTACACCGAGAAGAAGATGACGTATCCATTCACAGTGCGAGATCAAGTGATCAAACTTGGATGCATGAAGATGCCCAGTTGTGGATGTGTAAGGAAGCTAAGAGAGAAGAGAGCAAAAGGGAACCATGGCCAATAGGACATCCTAACCATAGATCCGTAGAGGACCCCACTTACACACCTCAAATTTTTTCTGATGAGATCTTTGAGCCACATGGATGGATGGAAATATTGGCAACCCTAGATGTATGTGTAAACGAGGAAGTTTTGACGGTGAATGAATGCATAGATGAGGAAGGTTACGATGTGGACTTCTATATGGTTGTTCTTCAAGAAGTAGAAGAAGGGGAAACCCTCGAAAAAGAATGGAAAGAGGAATATGAAAGTATAGAGATGGAACCTGAAGTTGATTCCGAAGAAAGCTACTCAAATACTATTCAGGACCAGAAGGAACAGGAACCAACAAAGATCTTAGCAATTGAAACTGCTACGGCAATACACAGGCAGGAGGAGAACAGCAGTAAGGTAGGGCCGGACCCAGATCTTTTCGAAGTTCCTGAACACTTTAAAAAATACGAAGTGGAGGAAAGAAAAGTGGCTATTCAAATGCCTCGACGAGAGGCACGAGACGGAGAAGCGTATGACAACAAGGAACAAACGAAAAAAATTGTCGTGATAGTTGAGGAAGGAGAAGAAAGATGCACCTATATTGGTAAAGATGTGTCTGAAGCAGAGGAAGAAGAACTCATATACCTTATTCGGGAGTACCGAGACGTATTCGCATGGACCTACAAGGATCTCAAAGGAGTAGAACCCACTATTTGTTCCCATCGAATACCAATGACAGCAGATGCAAAACCCTCCAAACAACGTCCTTATACATACAATGAAGTCTACGCGGCAAAGATTAAGGAAGAAATAGACAAACTACTAGCGGCAGGATTCATATATGAGATAGAACATACCGAGTGGGTATCGCCACTAGTAGTAGTGCCTAAGAAAAATGGAAAATTGAGAGTGTGTATAAATTTGAAGAAGGTGAATGCAGCCACTATACGTGACAGCTACCCACTACCTATCACAGAGCATTTATTAGAGAGAGTAGCAGGAAAGGAGGTCTATAGTTTCCTAGATGGATTCTCCGGATACAATCAGGTAGCTATTGCGACCGAGGATCAACATAAGATAGCATGCGCCACTGAATGGGGAGTGTATGCATTCAGAGTGATGCCCTTTGGACTCACTAATGCTCCAGCCACCTTCTAGAGATTGATGTGTCATGTTTTCAAGGAATTTCTGAAAAAAAGCATGGAAGTATATGTAGATGACCTTTGCACGTACTCCAATCAAAGACCCGATCACATTCCCGAGTTGAGGAAGATATTCAACAAGTGTAGACAGTACAGAGTCTGCTTAAACCCGGAGAAATGTGTCTTCATGGTAAGGCAATGGAAAATTCTAGGACACATAGTTTCAAGAAATGGAATATCTACGGATGAGGACAAGATTAAAGTCATTCTAGACTTACCAAGACCCAAGAATGCAAGGGAAGTGCAAGCCTTTATGGGACATTGTGGATACTACCGCAGGTTCATTCACATGTATGCCATAATAGCAAAACCCTTGTATGGTCTCTTCACTCAATTTACTTGGACAGAAGAGTGCGAAAAGGCATTCACCGAGTTGAAAAGGAGACTTAGTACAGCCCCAATTCTGAAATCACCCAACTGGAGCAAGCCTTTTCATATTCATGTCGACGCTTCTAACTATGCCATTGGATGCATCTTAGCCCAGCCGGTTGATGAAGGCAAGCTGGATCATCCAATTGCTTATGCGAGTAGACAACTGAATCAAGCAGAAAGAAATTATACCACTACGGAACGAGAAGGCTTAGGAATGGTATACGCAGTGAAGAAATTCAGACATTATCTTTTAGCCAACAAGTTCAAATTCTTCATAGACCATCAAGCTTTGTTGTACTTAGTCAATAAGCCTTGTAACACGGGAAGGTTGGTACGATGGTTTCTACTACTAATGGAGTTCGATTTTGAAGTAATAGTGAAAAAGGGGAACACACATGTGAGAGCAGACCACCTTTCGAGGCTAACACATGGAGAGCCACCGAGTGGAGTACCCGACGATCTACCAGATGCTTATTTGTTCAATCTAGAAGTTTGCCCAAAGTGGGCAGAGAAATTGATCCCTATACTCACCCATGGCTCTCAACACTCAATCAATAGGAATAGCAAGAAAGAAATTCTTCAATCGAGGAACTTACACATTGTGTCAGGTAGTGTATAGTACAAGGAACCCAACGGAGTGTTACTCAGATGTGTTGATGAGGATGAACAAACGCAACTAATTGAGCAAGCACATGTAAACAAGTGGAGAACACACCAAGGGACTCATGGAACAATCCGAGAACTGAAAAGATTAGGAGTGTATTGGCCTGATATGCCCAAGAAGGTTCACGACCACGTAAGTAATTGTGCAGAATGCCGAGAGACGGTTCCCGAAGATCATATGTCTCTACCTTTTTCGACCATAGCACCCAATTGGAGTACAACATTAGTGAAATTCTTAAAAACTCAAGAACATGAGTTAGGAACTAGTTTAGCAAGAAAGCGATCCTTAGAGGAAATGAGCAAGGACTACATTCTCATAGGAAAACAATTGTTCAAACAAGGGAAAGACAACCAACTCCGATTATGTGTGCATGAAGGAGAATATCTACCCATATTAGAAACGGCACATGCAGGTGCTGCAGGAGGTCATTTTTCCGCTGAAAGAACTGTTAAAATGATTCTCTTTGCGGGCTTGTGGTGGCCAACTCTACATATGGATGCAGAAACGTATGTACGAAGTTGTGAGACTTGTCAGAGAACTAAATATCCAATTCGGAGAGATGAAATGCCATTAAGACCCATGATATGCGCGAGAGCCTTCACAAAATGGGGTATAGACTTCATTGGACCTATCAATCCACCTGCCAAAGGATCACATGCGGAATACATCATAGTAGCCACTGACTACTTGACTAAATGGGTAGAAGCAAAAGCCACTAGAAAGAATGATGCTCAAACTACCGCAAAATTTCTCTTTGAGCATGTCTTCACCCGCTTTGGCTTGCCCATTGAGATTGTCAGCGATCGGGGAACGCACTTCCTCAATGAGGTAATCGAGTCATTAATGAACGAGTTCTTAGTGATTCATAAACAATCAGCACCATACCATCCCCAAGCCAATGGACAAGCTGAAAGCTCTAACAAAGTACTGTGCACGGTGTTGACTAAGCTTGTCAATAATGGAAGGTCTGATTGGGACAAACAATTGCATCATGCAATTTGGGCATTCCGAGTTGCATATAAAACGGCCATTGGAACTACACCTTTCAATTTAGTGTATGGGCAAAATGCAATTTTGCCAATTGACTTCTTAGTGCCTACATTGAAAGTGGCCCAGCAATATGAATGGAACGGTCATGAATTATCCCAACAACTAGATCAAATTAAGAAGTTACATGAGACTAGATTACAAGCAGTAGCAGGCATTTATGCTGCTAAACGGAGACAAAAGGCATATTATGATGCACATATAAAAGACAAGGGACTTAAAGAAGGAGACTTAGTCCTAGTGTACACCTTGAAACAACATGCCAAGAAGTTACAAAAACGCGGATACGGACCCTTGATCATAAATCGAATATCTACTAGTGGTGCAGTCAATCTCGCCACGCTAGACGGAGACATTCTTCTCAACTACATCAGTGGATGTAGAGTGAGACGATTCATGGAGCCCTTGACTGATCAAATGTTAGCATGATTGGTAGGTGCCCAAAATAGGAAGAAGGAGGAAGAGCGAATTAGAGAGGAAGCTAGACAAGAAGCACTAGAGCGCATTAGGAAACGGAAAGAATGGATGAGACAAAGAGATGAACGCTATCTCCAAGGAGAAGGGTCCATCCCTATGGCAAATTACCAAGTCGAAAATCATGATACAATGGATATGTGTAAAACGCAACCTTACCTAAACCTAGGGATTGGCAAGACAGAGTACCAATTGATAGATGCATTGATAGACTCAGGAGCAGGACTTAGCTGCATGCGAAAGAGAATAGCAAAAGAGCTGCAATTAGATTTGAATCCCACAAGAGCCCGACTAATAGGAATTGGAGGTCACACCCTAGAATGTATTGGAACCACGAATGTATCCCTCCACCTAGGAAATTCCTCAATGGAACAAAGAGTTCTAGTGTGCGAGGATGAAGATTTGATAGAAGATTTCATTCTAGGACACGACTGGATCATTGAGACAGAGGCATGTATCCATCTAGCTCAAGGCTATATTTCGGCTAAGATAGGGCATAAGGAGATTTTCAGCTTACTTGAAGAGAAACCTCGTATTCAAACAAATATAATACAAAATTCAGCGGAAGTTCAGAAAACGACTTTAGAAAGTATCAACAATCCTCAAAATTCTGAAACCAAATGCATAGAAGCTGAAACTTCAATCCTAGCAACGTCAGCAGTAGAATCGAAGTCATCCAATGCAGTTGAGGAAAAGCCAACCGTTAAGGAGACTTGCTCTCCCACACCTGCTCAAAACATCAAAAGATCGCACTATTGGAAACCAACAAGCAGATACTCAGATCAAGGCCCACCCAAATATAAGTGGGTACGCAGGGATCAAAAGCAGAGTCGAGGAACGTCTGCACCCACTCTTAAGAAGGAAACAGGAATCACCAAACCAGCTTCACAGAAGTACATACCAGAAGAAACAGTGAAAGTATGGATCCCTAAGACCTTGCTTGAAGCTCAAAGATCGCGACTTCAGGTATGGATTCCCAAAAAGCTCACACAAGCAGCTAAACAGGCTTTAAACACAAAGGAAGAGGTACTACATCAGACAAGGCGAAAGCCAACAACACATAAGAGTCATCCGGGAAACTGGAAAAGCAATGTCAATTTCACTCGGACAATGGAGGAAGCAAACAGAACACAAGAAGCTGTAAGGACAAAGGAAACGAAACGACCTCTCTTAGTGTTCACGAAATGGATCTGGAAACCAAAGCAACCACGAGGAGCGGAGGATCGAAGAGATAAAGCTTCCCATTGCACTCATGAAGTTTCTAATGCACCTCAAGTAAGCATGATAGGGCCACCATACCAGGCCAAGCATTCGGCACAAGATTTACCTTACCCAACTAGTGGTGCACATTCTCCAAACAAAAGTAGATCTTAGCTTCATTCTAAATAGGAATGGACCTACTATGTATATAAATAAATGCTTCGGCTACACTGACTTTTATTTTCTTTCAGCAACAAAAAAACCAAATTGAAAAAATGTATGGTAAGAGATCTCACTCATGGATTAATGGGGAGACGGAGTGATGACGACAATAATCACTATAATGCACTACATCGTTGTATACAGTTATGTGACGCTAATGCACTTTTACGTATAAGTGCAAATGGCTTCCGAAGATTCTGAAGAACTGTACAGGAGGAAATGATGGATTTTCCTCCCCAGAGTATCACAAAAGCCAAGGGACACTGGTTCCGCGAAGACCAGCCTGCAGGGGACTACGTGTTCCTTGCAACAATCAAAATCATGGACACAGATCATCTGTTTCCAATAATCTCCCAGGATTTTCGAGTGCAACATACACTTCCTTCTGTTGAAGAAACCATGAAGAAAGCAGGCATACATAAATATTTTGAACTGCCAATCTATAAGCCTGATTTTCAAAGATGCACTCAAGTCATGAATACACTACAGCCTGCACTACATGGTCCTTTGGTGCCGAAAGCTAGAGTAATGGATAAAGCAGGCGAATGGGTGATTATTCAATTCACACATGAGTTAATCAAGGAAGCCTTTGGATGGGAGAAGGATGGGGTCACAATAGTGAAAGAAGAAAGTAAAGGTGCAAAGACCCGAACCTTCGTCGACATCAACCATGTGGACATAGAGGATGAGGTCCGATTGATCCACCAACACTTTTGTTTCTCGAATATGCACCGATACACGGCTCCACAAAAGATCATTGTGCAATTATTGTCCCATGCCATCAAGCAAATTGGGAATCAACTCCATACAGAAGGACAAGTCAACTTACCGGTCCAGGGTCATCATTATCAGCAGTCAGAACAAGCAAGGGAAACAAAGAGCAAACTCACAAAAGTACATAGATATCGGGGAATAGGGCTAGATAACTCTAGTTCTGGATCAGACGGCCAAGAGGAGCCCAATACCTCGTTATTGGATGTAGATATTCAAAGCGAATCAAAAGATGACGGCCAATGGGAGGAATTAAATGAAGTAAATTATAACGAAGAACAAAAAGACCTCAAGCAGGAGGATCCCACAACAAACGTCGATCAAAGTATTAGGAGCAAGGAAGCAAAAATGGAAGGTCTGCATACTTTAAAACTTAATGAAAGTTCCAACATCCAAATCAAGGAGGCCACACCACCCCGAAAAATACGCATGAAGATCCTAAAGAAGGAATGTTAGGAAACACAAAAGGAAGACGAAGAACCCTTTACACCCATAAGGGTTGTGGCAGAACCGTCTCCCATGGATGTTACATTTCAAGGGAGTGCCACTAAGGTTATTGATGTGGACAAAGACGAAGCAGAACCGCAAGTGCACTTACAAATCAGACAACCACACAATGAAACGATCCATAGCGAAAAAGGAAAAGATGTACAAATAGGAGAAACCCCAGATATACCAAAGACATGGCTGAATGTAGATATAGCTCAGCTCAAGCCTGTGGTGCAGGACATGATCAGAACAGCACTAGACACACAGCAATTAATGCTGGATGCGGATGAAGATTATGACCAAGCCATGCAGGACAAAATCGAACTTCAAAAATGGGGTAAGAATCTCTCTATTGAGTTAGAGACAGTAAAAGAACAGGTAGTAAAAAAAGAAACTGAACTGAAAGAAATCAAAAGCAAATACAGCCTGCTAGAAACAGAAAATGAGCAATTAAAAGAACAACTACAAGACGTCACCAAAAAACTACAAGCAAATGAGGCTGAAAAGGCACGCATGACATCAAGAAGCAAAATCCTGGAATCACAGATTAAAGGGTACATGGATGACGCAAAGGCGTTAAGACAACGGAACAAAGAGCTTATGGCCGCTTTTTTAAATGATCAACCAGTCGAAGTGCAAGCCCAACCGGAAAGAGACCTCAAAGGATTAGAAGAGAAAGTGATTATGTATGAAGATCAGCTCAAAAAGGAGCAAGACACTATTGCTGAATGGGAAAAAAAATACATGGACGACACGGCTGCCTTGAGAGCCAAATGGAATAAAGCTGAGAATGACTATCTGCGACAGTGTAAAGAAGATACAGATCAGATGGACATTGTAGTACAAGAGCTTCTAAAACACAAAGATATGATTGCCAAGGCCACTGAAGAACCCAAATAGAAGAATGAAAGTATTAAGGAACTTCAGGAACGGCTAGAACAAAAAGGAAAAGAGGGGACACCAGTAGTTCCAACTTCTGCAGAGGCTACTGTGGAGACAGAGAACTGAGCAGACCAGAAAGGGCACTACTGGTGTCCCAACTTACGGCAGAATTCGAAGATCAGATCATCAGGATCATGAAAGAAGCTCAAATAGAAAATAAACAATTAGAACAAATTTTGAAGCCCTTTAATGTACCATACGGACTACTTAAAGAACAAACTCGGTATTATATAAAGTCTGCAACGAATAAAGATCCGGACCACAACCTTCAATTCGGGAATGACACTTTCAATTACACTCAAGAGGAGTTGGAGAAGGCGGATCCAATATGGCGACAAAAAATTTTGGAAAAGCATCCAACTTTGCGGGTACAGTGGGAAGCATCACCATATGCACTTCAAGTTAATCCATCTTTTTGTCGTGTACCCCGTAGACGATCTTGGACGCAATTTTGGGAGGGACAGCGCCAAGGTAATATCAATAATCAGTGGCTAAACTACCCTCTACTACCTAGTCCGCCACATAATTATCTACCAACCGAAGAATACATGGTCAAGACAATGGAATTTTGGATTGCCAGATATGCTACAGTGCCAGATTTAGCAGTCAAAATGACTAACAAAATATTCAGCATGCTATTGACAGTGATAAAGGTTTTCAAACATGCCAAATACACATTTTTGAATTTCATTGGCATTACGCAAGGTTCAGAAGCCTTAATTTTTTATTTATCTACTATCCCCAGCCGACTGACTATTATGGCATATTATTCTCGCCTCATGTTTTTGCCATCAACATATATGCAGACTTTTGAAGAAGCATTCTTTATAGGCTTCTTTGAAATTGATTCAGAGATTTTTGTTAAAATGACTTCCAATTTGAATGCAAGACTGGTGGCATATGAAACAAGTTTCTTTGCTGACCATCGACAGGCGCCAGAAGACGGAGTAAAGTCTCAGCAATGGAAGGAATTCATGCTGTGTCACGCGAATTTGCTAAATCAAAGAGAGCAACAAGCCATACAAACATACGCACGTCGCCACAAAAAGCCTGTCGAGGACGACAGAGTTCAGGAGGAGGGACGTGTAGAAGGGGAATCAAGCAAAAAAAGAAGAAGAAGAAGATCAAAGGCAAAAACAACTCAATAAAGAATAAAACAATGATATTTGAAGACATATCTCTACAAGAAGCCCCGCAGGGGCGCAACACCCATCTCTGCACAGAGCCCCGCAGGGGCACGCATCAGGCAACAATGCAAAACATCCAGGTCCTGCACGGTGGAAGAAAGCAAACAGGCTCAAAGCAATACAACAGGGTCAGATGTGTGCAACCAGGACAAATCAGAGGACCAAAAGCTAGAAAGGGGTAGAGGCCGAAAAGTTCAAGAGGGTGACTAAGAATAGCACATTCCTAGTCACTGGTGGCATGCGTGGCAACCCAAATCAACAGGCAAGACAAATGCAGCAGGCTCTAGTGTAGTAGAGCTTGAATCAAGAACAGGCCATCAAAGCTGCATGTCCGTTTAACTACAGACAAAACTGACCAAGGGTAGCGTGCGGAGAAAAGAAGTAATCAGCCGACGAAAAGCTAAAGCCTGTCAAGGGACGACAGAGACGAAGAGGGGGAGAGTGTTGCAGAGCTGAAAAGAGCACAAAGCATAGAAAACGACGGGCCCCAAAATTTTTCCGATTTGGACATCATACTTTTGTATCATCATCATTCTTTTAATATATTTCCCGTTGTAAAGGCACTAGAGGTAGATGCATACCCGCAGAAGATTAGAGATTTACCCATGTAAAATAGTAGGAAATTAGTCTTTTAGTGAATAAAGTGCCGGTCTCTTGTGTGAAAGGACCATTTCTAGGGCACTAGTATATAAGCCAAATGTGACTCTTTGTAAAGCACTTTTTGCCATTGTAAGGAAGGAGCTCTAGAGATTTTCGAGTTTGCCTCTTTCATGCTGATTTTGATCTTCATTTCGCTCTTGTATGTGTGTGTTATGCTTGAAATGCATGTGTAAGACTGTTGTCCACCCCTTCCCCTTGGTTTTGAGCTGCTGTAGTGCGTGTGCAAGCTAGGAGGAGTTGTGGCGCGGGTGTTAGTGTCTCCCGTCATCCACTGTTTTTGCTATAACTTGAAGCAGACTGGTCAGAATCGAGTGAAACCACTACCATTGGATGCGTCTCGTCGAGAGCTTTGAAATGAGTACCCTATTGCCTATATTCAGAGTTCTGGACTGGGAGAAAACTTCAAAATACTAAAAACTGTTGTAAGAGGCTTGCGGCAAACACTTTCAGTATTTCAGTGGGTGTGAGAGGTAGTAGTCTTTTCTCATGCATGCTAGCTAAACCACTTCATTTTCCATCACATGTGCACACGTCTTCATACACTTGGTACGTCGTTCCTTCGGATTGACAATTAGATGTGTGTTAAGTACCCACTATACGCACTTGTGTGGCAATTGAGGTACAGTCTCATTGGCACAAGTCCTTGAGTCTTCTTGGTTCAAGTACACAGAAGCTCTAGACATGAGAGGTATGCACATCCCTACTGAGAAGGAGACAATGATCCGGAGAATATGAAGAATAGGTACCTCACTAAACTGAAGGACATGGTGGCAATGACCTCGACTATTGCCATCCACCTCTGAATATGCATGCAGTACTTCATGTTCCCAACCCAAGAAAGATTTACAATGCTGCCCAAGAAGATCTCATTTAGCTTATATTTGGTAAACACACTGAACCTTACAATCAACATGCCACATCAGATTATCGACCAAATCCATCTTGCACATCAGCGCTGGTATAAGAAACAAAAGTGAGTACTACATGGATGTTCTGCACTCACTAGAATTGTGTACAAGTGCCTTGCATATGATGTGCCAATCCAAAGGGCACTCATTTGGACTCACGTGCAAGAATTTCAGTGAAGGGTATCAGCCGTAGGGCCCCCATCAAAGAAAATGAGAGGTACTATTAGGTGCCATGTGCACAGGCTAGGAGCGCTACATTGACACCAGACATGACTCTACCACCCCAAAGACGAGTACGACCCTTCACCATCTAATTACCAAGGCACAATGCAGAGAGGCCAAATCTTATCTTTCCACCGATCCCCACCAATCTAGAGTTCCCTCAAGGCTTCACACTTGAGAATATGACTGATGAAGAAGTAGCCAGAATTCTCAATGACGCCAACTTGGAAATCGAAGCAAAGCAATTAAGTGAACAACGGACCGCCATGGACCAGCCTGACCCAACTCAACCAGTCGTTGTCGAAGTAGATGAAGATGAGGAAGAGACTGAAGAAGAAGAAAAAGATGAAGAGCAGGAAGAACCACATGATAAAGAGGAGCATGAATATATGCAACATGTTATACACAAACTTGTAGGAGACCCAACATACACAGTACAAATACAGAGATTGTACAATACTATGAATTTAGTTGAGGAACAACATAGACTATCCTTGGCATCAAGGAAAGCCCTAATGAATGAGATGATGGAGGAAGGAGGCATGGATGACCAGTTCATAGCCTCGCTCAACGTGCTCGTTGATGCATTGGGAGTACCCAAAGCGGTTCACACCGCCCTTGCTCACTCTTAGAGATTTGAACGAAGACGCGGGAAAAGACCACCACGATCAAAAAAGCACATACACATTGTAGTTTCAGAGCCACATGACACCACTTCCACAACCACCTTCATAGCACACACCACTCAACACATCGAAGGCCCCCACACGTCAAGTGCACCCCCATCGCCAACCTTACCACCCTCCCCTTTGACTCCACCCCCCTCGCCTCGTCCCACAACCACCATGGTCTCTACTGTCACTACCACAGTCTCCACTGCTCTTAGTGAAGCACACGATATGGGTCAACACTCATAACTCTCACAATCTGACACTACTACTATCGTAACTATCACCACGTGCTATAGGGCTCTAACCATGGTTACATATAATCCCATTTCCCCTGTCACGCATCTAGGAGGCCCACAGGTACCATTAGGCACACCATTGTACACTTTCACCATAGTCACCACACCTACCATCCCCATGTAAATGGTAACTCCCATGACTGCATCCACACACGACCAAATGGACATATCCCCCACAACTACACCAATCCCTCCCCCCATATTTCCACAATCTCCCATTCCCCCACCACCAACATCCCCATTTTCTACCACAACCTTCACCACCCCTTTCCCTCTTCCCTATCCCCCTGCATTCCAAACCTTTCCGGCACCCACCCCTGTAAATAATGTGTTCAACACTTTATATCAATGTGTTCCTCAGTTGCAGCAGAATTATCAGCATTTAGATGAATAGCATACAAACATGTTCAAGGACCATGAGACATTACAAGAATGAATCACGGCCATGGAGAAGGACAAGGTGGAACTACAATGCAACTATGATACCTTACAAAGACAATACGAGGATTTGGTGGTAAATCCCCCCGAACCAGATAATCAGGTGCAACAACACCTTGAGGAAATGCTACGCGACCAACAGACAGACAATCACAAGCTATGTCGTAATCTCGCATTACTGAGAAAGCACATGTTTGCAGCCTTGCAAGAGAACAAAAGACTCCAAAAACAAAACAAAGAAAACCTAGAAGCGGCAATGGAAGGCTCACCTCAAGAGATCGACTCAGAGCAGTTCAAAGCCCTCCCTTCAGCCAACATGCAAATAATATTGGATACACATGCAGACCTCCTAGAGCCATATGATGCATTAGAAAAAGAGCATGATGAACTAAGAAAGCAATTGGCTAGCCAAAGAGAGCAATAGAAGGAAGCAGCACCTACAACCGCCACATTTGAAGAGGTAAGTGAATTGAAAGCACAAGTGACCGCTTTGCAAACTAAACTTCTACAATATGAACGGTAACCTTCTCCAATCGTGGAGCCAAAACCTGAAGAACTAGTCCCGATTGAAGTTGAAGAGACATTTGAGGAACCCTACAAAGCCATGCCCGCACCTGGAGGCTGACAAAAAGAGGAAGGGATCGATACATTCAAGATTGAAGCTCCGGAATGGCTACAAAAGTTAGAAAAAGTCGGCCACACTCATGATGACAGAGTGACAGTTCAAATACAATACATGTCTCGTCTGGAAGCAGTCATAATCAAATCCGACTACTTCAAGAAATTATCTCATCATTGGTGGATTGGCACTTCCGATGATCAGTATGTACCATTTTGTGTGTTAATGGTAGATTATAATGCAGAGATCAAGCATCACACCAAGAAGGAGCCAACCTTTGCAACCAGTTTTCCTCGGAGGACATTCGTGAGAGCGCCACATAGGGCACCATCTTCCAGCCTACATGGAGGATACGGTTACTAGAAACCTACCCAGAGATGGTGTGCACATGGAACAACATGCCCTTGTATATCAAGTATAACCCCTACTATTGACCTGTCTTTCGACGATAATCATGGCTTGAGTTTGCTAACACAGTAAAGAATGTCAAAGGATGTGACAAGTGGCTCAACTATGTATATCTGGCACTGCCGCGTGGTCCTGCAATGGTTGCATATATGATTTCCACCATTAGGCATTGGGCCATTAGGTTAAAGAATGTACCAGATGTAATGGCACAGATGTGCCTCAAAATATTTGAACTGGTTCTTGTCATATTTCATACATTCAAAAATGTTAAAGAGCCTCACCTCTCAGCTCTAGGCTTTAACGAAGGCAACTTCGATCTAGTCTATGATATGAGCACCACCCCATCCATCAATGTTGTATATGCATGGCATGCTCATGTCAAATATCTCCCAGCATGCTTCAAACATACGTTCGAAGAAATGTTTATCACAGGGTTCTCGGAGTATCACTCAAAAATATTCATTCCCAAACCCTCTCATCTCTTACACTTATTTGTTGTGGAGCAGGCCCTACACTCAGACAAGCTGTGTATGCCACATCCGGAGGTACCTGGGCCAGTAGATTGAGATGCCTTACTCACAGATCTAGCTAGAGGACTAAGGCTCAAAGAACATCACTTGGCCACAGATGTGGTTGAATATTACATCAAACGTTCGGCTCAGCAAGGGTCTGTTAGAGATGACAGACGTGAGAGAGGGGGAGTGTTGGCAACAGTTAGGGCATGTCAAGACAAGGGAGCCAACATAAGGAATCAGAGCAAAAAGAAGGGCCAAGCAGGAAAAGCAGTCAAAGAAAATCCGGCAAACAGGCCATGCAATTTTTGAGATAACTCCCTTTTAATAGTGAATTATTGAAGTATTTATGTACCAATTTTCATAATTTTTAGAGCTCATTTGAGCCTTCAAAATAGCCTAGGAACCTAATTTTTAACTAGGCCGGACACTAGGTTTGGACAAGCCAACTAGCTAGTCAAAAACTATAAAAGGAGCTAGAGAGCTCATTTTTGGGAGAACAAATTATAGTTTTGAGCTAAGAAGATCTCTTGTAATTGTCTTTAGATCTTAATCAAAGCTTCCATTGTCTCACTCTTTGTTCTTACCATTCTTTAAGTTAATGCATACACGTAATTTACCATTCTTTTTGGGCACCACTACAATGGGGGATACCCATTCAGTGTGCTCAATTTCCATTCAGTGTTCTTTGTTCTTTAAGTTAATGCATACACGTAATTTACCATTCTTTTTGGGCACCACTACAATGGGGGATACCCATTCAGTGTGCTCAATTTCATAGATAAATCCAGCTTCAACCAGTCTATCTATCTCCTCTTTGATCTTGGCAGCGTAATTATCATTGTATGTATATGGCTTTTGCTTAGAGGGTTTGGCATCTGAGGTCATGGGGATGGTGTGTGAGCATATGTCAGGGTCCACACCTTTCAAGTCCTTGTAACTCCAAGCGAACACATCTCTGTATTCTCTTAGCAAGGCTATCAATTCTTGCTCTTCTTCTTCTTCTGTCAGGTCATGTCCTATGTAAGTGCATCTCTCTTCTCCTTCTTCCATGGCTACCACAATTTTCTTTGTGGTTTCTTTGTTATCATAGGCCTCTCCTGATTGTGCCTCTCGTTTAGGCATTCTGATCATGACTCTCCTGTCATCTATCTCATACTTCTTAAAATTTTCTGGGACCTCAAACAAAGATTCCTCCTCTTCTTGTGTGACTTCTTTCTTCTTCCTTTTCTTTCCTTCTTCGTTAGGGGTTACATGTGTGGCTAGCCTTATGTCTTTTGTAAGCTCTCCGTGCCTCTGGGGTTGAAATTCTACTTCATAGAAGTATTCTTCATCTGATGCAAAAGGTGGGTCCATAATGATTGACTCTAGATCGGAGTCACTTTCATCCTCAAATGCATCAGGGCTAGGTTCGCACTCTTCTAACACCGCCTCTCCCATGATTGGCTCTATGGAGAAGACTGAAATGTCATAGCCATCTTCATCACAGTGAGGTGTCCATTGTTCTTCATTGATGGCTACATCCATTGTTGCTAGGATTTCTGCCCAGCCGTGGGGTTCAAATTCTTTGTCAGGAAAAACTACAGGCGCATAGGTTGGGTCTTGAATTGATCTATGTGTTTCTTTTGCACCTACCTCTCTGGCTTTTTCTCTCTTCTCTTCTTCTACTGCTACTTTGCACATCCATAAGTGGGTGTCTTCATGCATCCATGAGGATCCTGATCCTATGGAATGCACCGATTCTGCATCATCTTTGGCTCTATGGATGGGATTCCATTGGATAGGGGGGACATCTCTATGAGAGTAATCTTTGAGATTCACTTTGGTCGTAACACCTAAGTGTTGCAGGTACAAAGAATTGGTTCCCCAATCCTGTACCACTTGCAACTGTCGCATAAAAGGTCGTCCCAAGATCATTTCATAGGCATGGTTCTTGCTAAAATCACATATAGCAAATGTATGCTCAAACTCGACACCACAGGTGGTGAGAGTTATTCCTTCTAGCAATCCTAAGGGCCTCTCTATGTCACCATCAGCCATCTGCAATTTCATCCTCGTGGGCCTGAGTGCTGGCTTGCCCCAACGCTTCCATAGGGAAGTGGTAGCAATTGCAACTCCTGCACCAGAGTCGAGAATTGCCTTGGTTGTGTACCCCTGATGGGTAATGGGAAGATAGGTGTTTCCTTCTTCACCTTCACTCATAGCTCCTATCTTGTCCAATGGTATTTCGGGCACTGTTCTCTGGGATCCTACCTGGGAACGAGGTTTTGCTATCTCTGGTACTTGTTTGGCTACATGTTTCCATAGCTCTGGCCTTACTTTGAGTAGCTCTTCTAAGGTGAGGTTGCATTGTACTTTAGTGTTTTTCACTACCTCTGTGTTCCTAGGAATGACTGAGTCCTCATTTCGTACCATGACTGTGGGTGCTCTCATACAAGTAGACTTAGCTTCCCAAAGGATTCATATTGCATGAAAAAGTCATCCACTTGCTCTGCTCGCAATACCTGCTTGAATTCTGCAATGTGGTCATAGGGCTCTCCTGTGCCATCATAATGATTTCGCATACATTTGGCCAATTGGATTGGTCTCACTCTTTTGCCAGGCTCTGGGGATGGAATTATGATGGGAACACCTTGGGGTGGTTCTGTCTTAAAGGTAGGCCTATTCATATTTCCCATTCCCTGGCTAATGTGGCCGTGGGGGTTAATTCCTGGCAAAGTGAATTGCTCATGTGGTCTATTGGGTATACTGTAATAAAGTAAGTCTATGATCTAGGGATCCGATGGCTTCAGATAGATTTGAAATCGAATACCGTTTGGTCACTCGTATGTAGGACCAAAAGATCTCAAGAGTAGACTCAAGCATAAGTCATGTGTTGTCATATTCAAGTAATCCACTTAGCCTAGTGGTTAAGTCTCATGGTTGTGAAGGAGGAGGTCTTGGGTTCAACTCCCATGGGGAGCATGGGGAGAGAGTTTTGCCCAAAGAGGTCTAGAGCCTTCAAACTCAAGTTAGCGTGAGTTAACTTGAGTCCAGTGGACTTAAATCAAGAGGTGAGTACAACAACCACTAGTGGACTCTAGTGGAAGGTACTAAAGTAGTGGTCGAGATCACTCCAGCCACTAATAGACTCTAGTGGTGGACATGAAAGGAGTGGAGGAGATTGCACATGCACTTGTGGACTCTAGTTACATTTGTGGTCCTCATTAGTTCAAGCAGCTATATATACAGGCATAAGGTTGGGAGGAGAGTCATTCATTCATGAGTATTTCCAGTCGTTACGCTGTTGCATTGGTATCAGAGCATTAATTCTCTCCATAGCTCTCTCATTCATCATCTTGCGCATATGAGTCCTTGCGTGTGCATAAGCTCTTGTACGACGTAGAAGGCTGCTCGCGGTTGATCAGAGAAGTTTGCCGAGTTCCTCGCGTTGGATTAAGCTTAGGAGAAGCATAGCACAAAAATTGAGGTCATCTCTATTGTGAGGAAGAGGGGATTCAAACCCCCGTTCCCCCAATTAAGGTGCGCTCGCTTATCCAAAGAGCCCACGGGCGTTGACGACCTCCATTCGCAAACGTTTCTGTTGTCAGAGCACGGCGCTGAAGAAGGATTCAACTAAGAGCTAAAAAAAGGTTAATCATAACTTCTGCTGTGAGCGACGAAGGATTCGAACTCTGGTCGCTAATTCAAGAAAGCACTCTTCTATCCCCGAAGACTACCTGTTGTTCGTGATCTACTTTCATCGGAGTTTCTTCTATTGTAAGCTTGTCACTGCAGAAGGTCTCAGTTCGGAGCTAAAAAAGGGTGATTACTAAAAAATGCCGTCCGGGAGTCGAACCCAGGTGGCAGAGCTGAGAACTCCTTGAGATAGCCAAGGTGCTCAAAGCCTTTCTCTGCTTTATTTGCGCAGATAACTCTGTCAAACAGTAGTTGACGCCGAAGATTCAAGCAACTATTGTAGCACTCGATTGTTGCAGCCCGGAACCTGAGGAGCACTCTTCTTTAGCCAAAGACACAAGCAAGGACAGTTAAAGTTTGAGCAAAGTTTGAAGAAAGCGGAAGCTGTGGAGTGAAGATCCGGAGGCCTAGCTTCGTCATAATTCTAGCACTTTCGGCTAGAATCAAGTCGACCTCGACGGACCAAATCATCAGGGACTATTTCTTATGATATTCTTGCATAGCTCTTTTGATTTTGTTGCACACACCAACTGCATTAGGAAAACTTAGTAAGTTTAATAACGCTTTGTGTGCGATGGAGGGGACTTCTAGCCACATCTCGCTTACGAGTACTACTAGTACGTCAGTGTTTGTTTCTGTTCCTATCTTAGTAACATCCTCATTCATGCCTAGACCACCAATAGCTGCACGTGCATTGCATCCATATGCACCTATGGTTTCAAATACAATTCATGTGTCTGATGCGTCTAATAAAGAAGCGACAATTGTAGCATTAGACGTTGAGGATTCTGCGAGAAAAGGGGAAACAATCACTACTCTAAACGAGGGGAAAGATATGGAGAGTAGGATGTTGCTAGTTTAGCAAAAGCTTGGACGGTTATCCAGTATTCCGGATGAGGTTGCAGTACTCCGTCAATCTGTTGATGGAATCCAGGATCACCTTAAGGCCATTCTGAACTTACTTCAAATACCTAGGGATATCAGTAAGACTATTTTAGGTAGTCACACAGATATGATCGCAACTTCACCAATGTCTGTTAGGATGGAAAAGGATAAGGGATTATCCTCTCCCCATACAGACATGTTTCCTCTAGCAGGAAGTATGAGCCGTCTTAGTTTGGTGACTTCTACTCCCTTGTGTGTTGCTTCGGTAGGGATGTTAGAAAGTCATAACCGCCCAATGGATCTTTCCTTGGGAAAGGAGATCCGTCCTCCTTATTTCTCTGGAGAGGATAAGGATAGGAATAAGGATGCGGTTTTGACCTTCTTGGAGAAATGGAAAGATGTCCATGAACTCAAACATACCCCCGATCATGTGAGAGTAGTAGAAGCAAGTTTATCGCTAGGACCCAAAGCTTATACATGGTGGATGAGTCTCTCTGAGACTCACAAGAAACCTACCACCTGGGATGAATTTTCCCATCTTTTCAAGAAAGAGTTTCTCCCCGAGAATGAGGAGGAACGCAATTGGGAAGCATGGGATAAAATTCAACAGAAAGGTAGACCGCTAGTAGTGTATATTTCAGAATACAGAGATGTTATTCTGAAATTAAAGAATTTAGATGACTTTCATCGTCTTCGCGGTTTTGTCAGAGGACTTAACCAGCGAATTCGAAATGAAGTCAAAAGGCATGCACCTAAATCCCTAGAAGAGGCGATTAAGGTTGCCCAAATTTATGAGGATAACTCATGTCTGGATGTCCCGCAGGAAAGCAGTTATTCCCAGAAGAATAACTTTAAGCGTAAGGGCAAAGGGACTAGATCTAATGAAAGGATGTCTAAAAAACCTCGTGTTTTTAGACACGTACTTTCTCCAGAAGATCATGATAAAGCGCAAAAGGAAAATTTGTGCTTTAAGTGTCTCAAGCCAGGACATCGTAGTCGTGTCTGTCCAGTCGGAAGAGAAAGTAAGGGAAAGGGTAAGCAGCAACAACAAATACATCTGATTCAAACTTTGGACTTGGATGCAAATTCAAGTGCAAAGAAGGTTCAGATTATGCACTGCGACAGTACCCATTCATGTCAGATCTCCAAAAACATATGGCAACCTCAAGAGTTTGGTCCACATGATTCGGTCAAGCTGCATGGATCAGTAAAAGGGCACACCATCCGGATAATGGTGGATGACTCTGGTACGCATAATTTTATCAATTATGCGTTAGTAAAAAAACTAGCTCTTCCTCAGAAATCATCTCCTCATAAATACATTGTTTCCATGATGCACGGTCAAGACACCCGTGTTTGGGACACAATGATATCTAATTTGGAACTAGAAATCCAAGGCTTTAAAGACACTTTGGACTTCCAAATAATGAACATGGATCAGGTAGATCTGGTATTAGGGAGAGAGTGGCTATGGAGTCTAGGACCTTCATTGACCAGGTGTTATTTTACTAATACTTTGGAATTCCAACGGGATGGTGTAGTGTATAAAATCAAGGGTGAGCATGATGTTCCAAGTATCCCTTTGATTTCATACACTGAACTTAAGAAACTTGTAAATAAAGAAGCCAGGACTCAAGCTTTTCTTGTCCTTGGCACCGATGTAATAGATTCTGATCATATAAATCAAGTTTCTTATGTCTCGTCCTTTATTCCTCGAGAAGTTCATGTTAAATTTAACAATTTAATGAAGGAATTTAAAGATATGTTCCCTAAGGAACTCCCCTACGGCTTGCCACCCTCTCGTGGAAACATCGATCATAGTATAGATCTGTTTCCGGGTACCAAGCCAAAATCTCAAAACCCATACCGTCTCCCCTATGTCCAGCATCAGGAGGTGGAAAATCAAATTCAAGAGTATTTGGATAAAGGATTTATCTGCCCAAGCCAGTCTCCATGGGCAGCACCCATCCTTCTAGTAAAAAAGAAAGATGGAACTATGAGACTGTGCATAGATTATAGGGCGTTAAACAATCTTACGATAAAGAACAAGTATCCCATGCCACTAGTCGAAGATCTTTTCGATAGTTTAAAGGGGGCTACAGTCTTTTCTAAGATTGATTTACGCCAAGGTTATCATCAGTTTAGAATCAAACATGATGATATTCCTAAAACAGCTTTTCGAACAAAGTTTGGTCACTATGAGTTTTTAGTGATGCCGTTCGGGTTGACAAATGCACCCGCAACATTTATGACTTTGATGAATCAAGTGATTAAGCCGTATTTGGGAAAATTTGTTGTAGATTTTCTCGATGATATTCTAATCTATAGTAAAGATCATGAAATTCATTGAGAGCACTTGAAAAAAGTTTTTCAACTTCTTCGCGATAATAAACTTTACGGTAAAGAGTCAAAATGTGAATTCTTTACCCCAGAAGTAAAGTATTTAGGTCATATTATTTCTGCGGAAGGAATCAAAGTTGACCCTGAAAAGGTCCAAGCGATTCTTGAATGGCCTGAGCCCAAGACGGTTCGAGAACTGCAAAGTTTTCTCGGATTGGCAGGATATTATTGGAAGTTTGTGGCTGGATATGCCAAGATTGCAGTACCTTTGACGGATCAACTCAAAGGGAAGCATCAAAAGTTAAATTGGAAAGAAGAGCAAGCAAAGAGTTTTCATCAACTTAAACTTGCTTTAGCTTCAGCCCAGGTTCTACAGATCGTAGATCCGAACAAGCCTTTCCAATTAGAAACAGATGCAAGTTCATCTGCAGTAGGAGTAGTACTAAGCCAAGATGGTCGACCAATAGCTTTCGAGAGTAGAAAGCTAAGTCCTGCTCAGCAAAATTATTCTACCTATGAGCGAGAGATGTTCGCTATTATTAATGCTCTGAAAAATGGCGCCATTATCTATATGGATCAAAGCTGACCATAGTTTTTGATCAAGAGAGCATAAAATGGTTTGCAAACCAACCTAATTTAAGAGGTAGAAAAGCGAGGTGGGCCGAGCAATTGCAAGAGTTCTATTATGAACTCAGGTATAGAAAAGGAAAGTTCAATGCAGTGGCAGACGCCTTAAGTCGGATGCCAATGCTGAACAACCTAAGTTTTGTGCAAATTCAAAGTGAATTTATATCAACTTTGAAAGAAAGCTGCAAAGAAGATCCAAGCTACAGTCAAGCTTGGAAAGCAGCTGAGCAAGCTGAACAAAATGAAGCAAGTACTTCTGAGAGAAAGTTTAAACACTATTCTCTCCAAGATGAATATTTGCTTTATAAAGGTAAGGTTTGTGTCCCAAGTACCTCGGACATACGAAAACAAGTACTTTTCGAATGCCATGATGCTCCAAGTGCTGTACATCCTGGTATTAACCGAACCTATGAGTTAGTAAAAAGACATTTTTATTGGCCTAGTTTGCATCAAGATGTGCAAAACTATGTGTCCAAGTGCCATAAATGTCAAGTAAATAAGTTTGAACGACTTAAAGTTGGAGGATTGCTGCATCCTTTGGAAATTCCCAAAGGAAAGTGGGAAAGTATTTCCATGGATTTCATTTCTGGATTACCCCGCACTCAGAAAGGCTTTGATTCAGTCTGGGTTGTCGTTGATCGATTGACTAAACTTGCTCGGTTTATTCTAGTCAAGACTACTTATAAGACTCCAGAACTTGCAAAAATATTTGTAAATCAACTTTATAGACTCTATGGTCTTCTAGTGGACATAGTTTCTGATAGAGATGCTCGATTTATAAGTCATTTTTGGCGAGCAGTCTTTAGTAGACTTGAAACTAAACTAAGTTTAAGTACAGCTGAACATCCCCAGACGGATGGACAGACAGAGAAAGTCAATCAGAGTATTGGAAGACATACTTAGAGCTTATGTTACTTCCACCAGACTGATTGGGAAGATTATCTTCCATTAGCTGAATTTGCCTATAATAGTGCCAAGAATTCATCAACTGAATTTAGTCCATTCATGTTGGTGTATGGTTTCTAGCCTAGGTCTCCTTAAGTAGGACTTCAAAGTGAACGAGTTCAAGCAGCTCAAGAGTTCCTTCAAGACATGAACTTTAAGCTCAAGTTAGCTAAAGAAAGCTCAAGATCGTGCAAACGCTTATGCCGATCCAAAGCGAAGAGATGTTACTTTTCAGGTTGGCGATCAAGTTTATCTTCGTATTCCTTAAAGATCGGAAAAGTTCACGACTGGTCAATGCGCGAAGTTGTCGCCTAGATATTGCGGTCCTTTTCCAATCACCAAGAAAGTTGGTTTGTGGGCTTATGAACTACAACTTCCAGATGATAGTTGGATTCATCCAGTGTTCCATGTTAGTCGGCTTAGGAAGAGTCTAACAGATTCAGATAATCTAGTTGGACAACAGGTTATACTTCCTATTCCAGTAAATGAAATAGTTCCTCATGAACCTGAAAGGATACTTCGCACCCGAGATAAACGTACAAGAAGTCACTTGTACGAAGAGTGCTTAGTAAAATGGAAGGATGGAACTGAAGAAAGTTCCACATGGGAAAAAGTTTCCACAATCCAACGACGTTTTCCAGCTTTCACATTTTAGGTTGGTCCCAAATAAAGAAGGTTTTTTACTTTCAAGTTTCTAAGTAAATAACCTAATTGAATGAATGCATGTTCTTCAAGTTTTAGAACATGAGGCTCGGGGGTTGCCTACAGTTATATATATAGCTTTATTTTCGAGGACAAAGATCTTTTCCAAGGGGGAAAGAATGTAATAAAGTAAGTCTATGATCTAGGGATCCGATGGCTTCAGACAGATTTGAAATCGGATATCGTTTGGTCACTCGTATGTAGGACCAAAAGATCTCAAGAGTAGACTCAAGCATAAGTCATGTGCTGTCATATTCAAGTAATCCACTTAGCCTAGTGGTTAAGTCTCATGGTTGTGAAGGAGGAGGTCTTGGGTTCAACTCCCATGGGGAGCATGGGGAGAGAGTTTTGCCCAAAGAGCTCTAGAGCCTTCTAACTCAAGTTAACGTGAGTTAACTTGAGTCTAGTGGACTTAACTCAAGAGGTGAGTACAACAACCACTAGTGGACTCTAGTGGAAGGTACTAAAGCAGTGGTCGAGATCACTCCAGCCACTAATAGACTCTAGTGGTGGATATGAAAGGAGTGGAGGAGATTGCACATGCACTTGTGGACTCTAGTTACATTTGTGGTCCTCATTAGTTCAAGCAGCTATATATACAGGCATAAGGTTGGGAGGAGAGTCATTCATTCATGAGTATTTCCAGTCGTTACGCTGTTGCATATACTACCTTGGCTCGTTTGTCCTAACATCACATTTTCTGTTCTTTGTTGGGTCTCGAATGGGTTTTGTGAGGTAGTTACATGATCTCGAGCTAACTCTCCTCTTTCATTAATCTGATCAGGGTTTTCAGTTACTACATAGATCTGACCCATCTTGTCCATGTAAACTCCATCTTCGTACTTGATAGTTGGTCTTAGAACTATCTCAGATTATGTAGTGTTTATCATTCTTGCTACTGATCTGTGTAGACCATCAAGGTAGATGGGTATTCCTTGCAAATTAGTGGATGTGTATTGAAGAGACATCCGATATTCCCCTTCCACTATGGACATAAAGCCTTCCCTAGGTGCTTAACTATGCATGTCTTCAGAAGCGAAGAGTCTCTCCTAGTTAAATGACATTTTTGACTCACTTGTCTATGAACTCAGCACGTAGTGTTAACCACTGAGTTGTGAGTCCCCGACTTGGTTGTGAGGTTGACACTAGGTTCAAGTGATTTGGTACTTTATCTATCTCTTTCTAAGTATCAACTTGAGCTTAGGTTCATAAAACTTGTCTACAAGTTCAAAAGTGTCCTTTGAATTGCTCAAAATCTTGTGGAACCCTTTGCTTCCTAGTCCAACCTAAGGGTCAACTTCAAAATACCCTATCTAATAATCCTGGTATTAATTTTACCCAGTGGAAGCTTTTGTTGTACTCCCCACGAGATTTCCAACGAGCCCAAAATCACTCCGAACGGATTTCGTATGAGAAAGTTATGCCAGTTCAGGTTCTGGGGGTTAAAACAGGGAAACAGGACCTCTCTGGGAGTACCTCAGGACAGGCGATACGGTACCAGATTTTCCACGCGATACCACTATGGACGATACCACATTCGGCGATACGATACCACCAAGGTGATACCAAATTCCACGATACCATACCACTTGCTAGACGATACCACCAACCCCACGATACGATACCAAAACAATCGACGATACGATACCAGGTCTACTAAGGATACGATACCTGACCACTACACGATACGATACTGGATATCACGCGATACGATACCAGATTGCTCACGATACGATACCAGGGTAAGGGATGATATGATACCACTCCAATCGCGATATGATACTACTTGTGTTTCGCGATACGATACCACAAGGTGCACGATATGATACCAAAAATTTACACGATACGATACTGGTTCTATGGACGATACGATACCACTTTTTTGCAGGATACGATACTAGATTGGGCACGATACGATACTGAGTCGACGATACGATACCAAACTAGCACACGATACGATACTGCACGATCAACAATACGATACTAGGTGGACTGCGATACGATACCACCGGGATGATGACGATCGTGATACCAGCACTTGACGATACGATACCAGAATGGTATCGCGATACCTCAAGTGGGCGTGCATGATACGATACCTCAACAAGTATCGCGATACTCGGGAATTATGGTATCGCGATACCAAAACTCAATCAGACATGATACTTGGAGATTTTTAAGCCCAAATTAAAAACTTTTTGCAGATATGTGTACCTTAGGTTCCCCTTGTCACTCCTATGTGCCTGTAGATGCAAAATCTATCTCCAAAACTGGCGATACCACCCGCGCGATACCAAACGTAGTCCTTGTCACTCCGCAATACTACCGCTCAGATTTTTCACGTTTTGAGGTGGGTTTCAAGGCGATTTCTTCAGTGCTTTAGCTCTGAGCACCCTCTGTGCTTGTTCCTCACAGTCGCAAGTGAAAAAAGAGATGAATGTATGCTCGAAAATGAGAAAAAAACCAGAGAAGGTGAGGATGGAAGAAGATGGTGATGATGATGAAGATGAAGAAGAAGGAAAACTCAGAAACTGAACTGAAAATGGTGATTTTTTACCTTCCAACGTCGCTACTCTACGTCTTACCATCACACGCTCATCCTCCAAGCTCTCTCGCTCGCAACGGCGCCAAATTTGGTGTCACTCTAGCACAATGGTGAGTACCAACGTGAGGAGATACACCTCATAAATGTCAATCTGCGGAGATGTGAGGACCGGTATGAAGACAAAGAGCAAGTTAAGTGCACGTGCATGAGTGAAAGCATACAAACATGCACACACATACACACACACACACAAGGTAAGAGCAAAGAGTGGAACAATGGAAGGACTTCGATTACAAAAGAACTCTCTTACAAAACTAAAATCTACAACAAGCTAACCCCTCAAATGAGCTCTCCAGCCCTTTTTATAGTTTTTTGAGTGGTTTTGGCCCTGTCCAGACCTAGTGTCCGACCTAGTTAAAAATTAGGTTCCAAGGCTTATTTGGGGACTCAAATGGAATCTAAAAATTATGAAAATTGGTAGGATGCTACTTCTAATACTCCTCAAGCTCGAGGACTCCTTGGCTTGAACAAAATGGAGTTGTAAAAATGGAAAATGGTATTTACAATGGTTTTTAGTGACAAAAGTCATTATACTTATAGGGATTTCTTCTGAAAATTTGACATGCGCTTCTTGGAGCTCCCTACATGCTCCTTCTTCTTGTGTGTCCACTTCATTGACGTGCTTCGCTGCGTGTGTGTGACCTTGACTGTCAACAAACCCCATACATAAAGAAGAGGATGATTTATCTATCCATAGTGCTGGATCAAGCGATCAATCATGGATGCATGAGGATGCCCAATTATGGATGTGTAAAGAAGCCAAGAAAGAGGATAATAAAAGACAGTTATGGCCAATAGGACATCCTAATTATCGGCCCATAGAAGATTCAATGTACATGCCTCAAATCTTCCCTGATGAAACGTTTGAACTGCACGGATGGATGGAAATCCAGCAACCTTGGATGTATGTGTGAATGAAGAAGTTCTGACGATGAATGAATGTGTGGACGAAGAAGCTTACGATGTAAATTTGTACATGGTTGTCCTTCAAGAAGTAGAAGCAGGGGAAATATTGGAAAAGGAGTGGAAAGAAGAATACGAGAGCATAGAGATGGAATCGGAATTTGATTCTGAAGAACGTTACCTAGAAGCCATTCGAACTGAAGACAAGTATGGAATGACCAAAGTGTTAGCAATAGAAGCAACCTCCATAGTACCAAAGCAGGAGGAAAGTGTGAGTAAGTTCAACCAAATCTTGATCTTTTTGAGGTTCGAGAGCATTTCAAAAGATATGAAGTAGAGGAGAGAAAAATAGCTATTCAAATGCCTAAGAGAGAGGCAAGAGAAGCAGAAGTGTACGACAACAAGGAAAAAACAAAAAAGATCATAGTACCAGTAGAAGATGGAGAAGAAAGATGTACATACATAGGAAAAGACGTGTCAACCGAGGAGGAAGAAGAATTAATACAGTTGATCCACGAATATCGAGATGTATTTGCTTGGACCTACAAGGATCTCAAGGGTGCAGAACCCTCCATTTGTTCCCATAGAATACCAATGACATCGGAGGCAAAACCATCAAAACAATGCCCTTACACCTATAACAAGGTCTATGCTGCAAAAATAAAAGAGGAAATAGACAAGCTATTAGCGGTTGGATTCATTTATGAAATAGAACATACTGAATGGGTATCACCACTAGTGGTTGTGCCTAAAAAGAACGGAAAACTCAGAGTATGCATTAATCTGAAAAAATTCAATGCAGCCACAATCTGTGATAGCTATCCATTACCTATCACCGATCACCTATTGGAAAGAGTTGCAGGAAAAGAAGTCTATAGCTTCTTGGATGGATTCTCTAGATACAACCAAGATAGCTATTGCTACAGAGGACCAACATAAGACCGCATTCATGACTGAATGGGGAGTCTATGCTTTTAGAGTGATGCCTTTTGGACTCACTAACGCACCTGCTACTTTCCAAAGGTTGCTATGTCATGTTTTCAAAGAATTCCTAAAGAAAAGTATGGAAGTGTATGTAGATGACCTATGTACATATTCAAATCAAAGGCAAGACCACATTCCAAAATTGTGAAAAATATTTGATAAATGCCGACAATATAAAGTCTGCCTGAACCCTGAGAAGTGTGTCTTCATGGTGAGACAAGGGAAGATCTTAGGACACATAGTGTCTAGAACGGAATATCCACAGATGAAGACAAGATCAAGGTCATTTTAGAACTTCTTAGACCAAAGAATGCAAAAGAAGTGCAAGCATTTATGGGAGATTGTGGATACTATCGCCGATTTATCCACATGTACGCCATAATTGCCAAACCCTTGTATGGACTGTTGACCCAATTCACTTGGAATGATGAATGTGAAAAGGCATTTAATGAGTTAAAAAGGCGACTTAGCACGAACCCAATTCTGAAAACACCGAATTGGAACAAGCCTTTCCATATTCATGTGGACGCTTCAAATTACGCAATAGAATGCATCTTAGCTCAGCTGGCAGATGAAGGAAAGTTAGATCATCCAATTGCCTATGCAAGTAGACAACTGAATCAAGCCGAGAGAAACTATACAACTACGGAGCGAGAGGGATTAGGAATGGTGTACGCTGTAAAGAAATTCAGACACTATCTATTAGCCAACAAATTCAAGTTCTTCATAGACCATCAAGCCTTATTGTACTTAGTCAATAAGCCTGTAACACGGGTCGACTTGTGAGATGGTTTCTGTTATTGATGGAGTTCGACTTTGAAGTAATAGTGAAAAAGGGAAATACCCATGTAAGAGCAAATCACCTCTCTAGATTAACACATGGAGAACCACCAAGTGGAGTACCAGACAATTTTCCAGACACTTATCTGTTTAATTTGGAAGTGTGTCCGAAGTGGGCAGAGAAACTAATTCCGATACTCACTCATCGCCCACAACACTCAATTAATAAAGAGAGTAAAAAGGAAATCCTGAGTCACAGAACTTGCACATTATTGCAGTAAGTGTGTACTATAAGGAACCCAACGGTGTATGTTGGAAGATGCATTTTTGGAAACCTTCTTTGAAGGAAAATAATTGTAAAATGATAAAAATTTGTAAAAATATTTAGGCAATTGTTGTAAAAATAAGGAAGAGTCTTCCTTATATAGGATGGAATCTTATGTATTTTTTCTAGAATTTTTGGAAACTCCTAAATAGCATATTTTTAGAATAATGGAGGAAAGGACCAAAATTCAAGTGTGAAAAGGGACACTTGAAAATGTATATAAGTTAATTTCCTCTATTATGCGGGGGTTGGTTAATCATTTGCCTACATGCTATCCAAGTGAATAGAGAAGGAGTTTTCTACTGAAAATCATGTTTTCTCCTCTTTTGTGTGGTTTCTTTGATTTGTGAGTCTAGTTCTTGAGTATCCATGGAGATTTGTGAGCTTCTATTGTGTAAATCTGTTGAATGTGTATGAAGAGAGCTGAATACTGTTGTGTTGAGTGATGAGTTGATGAAGAATGGTGCTGGAGCTGAAAATCGTCTGTTTTCACAGAATCGCGATTGTCTCGTCTGTATGATGCAGGTGATATTTTTTTATTTTGACTTCATAATTGTGTTCTACTGATAAAATAGCATGCAATGGACACCAAGATTGTAGAAAATGGTGGAGATTTGCTCAAGATAATCCAAACCCTAGAAATTCCTCTTCATTTTCACTATTCTCAGAAATCCAGCCATTATTCTCTTATTTCTTGGATTCTATCATCTTGAAGGGGCTGTGGTCTCAAGAATACTTCCAGGATTGACAAAATAAAGATGTATTGTTGATTCTTTATGCTAAATGATTGGAGAGGACAACTCCAAAGATCAATAACAAACATTTTTTGGCGTCGTTGTTAGGGAGTAATTCAAAAGCTTCATTGAAGTTGGACCTTGTTGGATCTTCTATTGATGATGGTAACAAACACAAGGAAAAGGTAACACTCTTTAATCAAGAAATGTGAACATGAAAAGGTAGATGTCTTTTGTTTGTCTTTTGGGAAAAGAAAGCAATAGATCATCTTTTAGAATTGGAAGTGCTGAAATTTTTGTAAATTGATAGTTGCTCATTACATTGTTGAAGTAAAAGTGCAGGTGTGTGGAAGATTTGAGCCAAGAAAGCTGAAGATGAGGTAACATGTGTCTATTCTTGCATTTTTAGAGTTCTTTTTGACCAAGTACTAGGCAATATTGTTGATCTTGGGAAGATAACATGGTTGCACTAAGGAAAAGTCAGTTAAAGTAGCTAGATGCAAGTAGAAAAGATTCATTTGTTAACCAAATCTGAGCATAAATCTTGAGTTGATCTGCATTTTGAAAAGAAATATGTGATTGAGTTTATCTTTGCAAAAATTGCTTGCATTCCATAGCACATTTTCTTTGGAAAAAATTTCTCATGAACTTTTGTGATAGCTAAGCCATAAGAGATCATAACCAATCAAGGAACATAGGATCAGTAGATCACCAAACAAGAAACCCTAAGTAAAGTGTTCACCTTTATTTTAGGGCAAAAAACTAAAAAAAATTTCATAAAATTCATCAAAAACAACCAAACAAATTTCTTTTCTTCTTAGGAAGTTGGACTAGAGCTTTGTGGATAAGAGTAATAGGAACCAAGTAAGAGAAAAGCAAAAAAATTGTCAAAAATTAGCAGATTTGAAAAACAGGATTTTCTGTACAACATCGCGATTTTCTGATTAATGATTGTGACTGTGAGGTAAAATTGCAGGTGATTGTGGAATTGGAGTTGGTAAAGGGTACTAAAGGAGGACAAGAGAGAAGAACACTCAAAGTTACAGAAAATCAGAAGTTTAGGAAAAAAAACACGATTTTCTGCACAAAATCGCGATTTTCTGAGTAAGGTTGTGATTTTGATGCAAAAGTACAGGAGTTTGATGAATTGCAATGAGTAGAGGGTATTGAAAGAGAACAAGAAGAAAGAATACTCAAATTTGCACAAGATAAGATCTACAGAAAAAAACACGATTTTCTACACAAAATCACGATTTTCTGTAAGGGGAAATTTCTGGAATTTCTAAGCATATTGGGTTCTTTGAGAAAAGAAAATTGCAAAAGATGTCATCAAGATTGGGTAAGTAAAGATTGGACAAGTGGAAGAGTGAAGAACTATGGAAATCACTAAAATCGCAATTTTCTCGACACTATAAAAACCTGGAATTCAAAGAAAAATTCATTTGAGTGAGAGTGAGGGAGAGAGAGAGTGAGCAAAATCGCGACTTTCTGCAATCAGCTACCATTGGAGAAACTTTCAACCAAGCAAGCAAGGTAAGGAGTCTTAACATCATTTTTGAGTGCATATTCTTGCATTTGAGTGGTTTTATAACACAAAAAATAGAAAATAGCCAAAAATCACGGAATCGCGATCTTCAGAATTTCTGGGTTTTCTGTAGGAAAAAAGTATTTTTTAATAAATCTTCTTCATTGCATGTTAAAAAATCAATAAAGCGATTCTATTAGAAGAAAGAGAAATCTGAAAATCAACACTTCAAAAAATTCAAAAAATTGTTCAAAATCGCGATTCTGAAGTCAACACAAAATCGCGATTTTGAGCACAAAGAACAACATCGCGATTCCTAGAACACGATTTTCATCAGAAAATCGTGTTATTTACAATTGTGAGCAATCACGATTGTCTGGGAACAAAATCGTGAAAAAACACGATTTTGAGCACAAAATCGTGAAAAACACGATTTTGAGCACAGAATCGTGAAAAACACGATTTTGAGAACAGAATCGTGAAAAACACGATTTTGAGCACAGAATCGTGAAAAACACGATTTTGAGCACAGAATCGTGAAAAACACGATTTTAAGTTCAAAATCGTGAAAAACACGATTTTGAGCACAGAATCGTGAAAAACACGATTTTGAGCACATCGTGAAAAACACGATTTTGAGCACAGAATCGTGAAAAAACACGATTTTAAGTTCAAAATCGTGAAAAACACGACTTTGAGCACAAAATCGTGAAAAAACACTATCTTAGTTAGAAAATCGTGAAAAACACGATTTTAAGTTCAAAAGCGTGAAAAACACGATTTTAGTCATACAATCGTGAAAAGACAATAGCTTAGGTAGAAAATTGTGGAAAACACGATTTTCAACAGAAATTTGTGAAAAATCACTAGTTTGAACACAAAATCGTGAAAAACACGATTTTGAGTTCAAAATCGTGAAAATTAGCTGAATGATCCTTAGGTCTGGGAACAAACTAAATTCACTTACTAGTCAAGACCTGGGAAGGAAGGAGATAGAGTCAGTAGTAGGGGAAGGGCAAGAAAGAAATTTAGGGCAAGAAAACAACATGGAAAATTTAAATGAAACAAATGAGCCCATTGAAACTGGGGATTACAGAAATATCCTCAAGTACATGTATACAAATAGGTTTGGCACCTATGTATATCAAGATGGAATGCATAAGTTTCTCATTAGATTGAGAAACTTAGAAGCTCCCCTAAACATAACACCTGTAGCTCAGTTCAAAGATGGTAGGTATGAGGATAGGCAAGGGTGTGTGTACATCTTCTCCCAAGACCCAAAAAATTCAAATGACTTAGGGCAATGTGCTGACAAAGGACCTTGGGAACATAACATGGGACAACCAGATTTACCTAGACCACATGAAAACTACACTAGTACTGAGCAACAACATGGGCAACAACATGAAAACTAGTACTGAGCAACAACATGTTTCCCCAAATCCCTTTGACAAGGAACCAGAAGGATATAATGAATTTTCACTCAGAAGAAGACATCATTGGCAACCTCAGGGTAGGATGCTTCGACCATATCAAGTAGCCAAATGTATGAAAAATCAATATGAAGGGTACTCTGATCCCCATGCTCATGCTGCAGAGTTTAGGCAATTAATTAGAGCTGAGGAGGTGGAAGATTACAAAGTTCAATTTGAGGCATTTGGTCTAACCCTAACAGGACCTGCATTATCATGGTTCATCCCTTTGAGAAAAGAAATGTACCTAGATATTGAATCCTTCCTAGAAGCCTTTATTGGAGAATTCTCAAAGACCGGGATAAAACATAGCACAGCCACTCTGATACACAGTTTTAAACAACAAAAAGATGAAAATGTCAGAGAGGCAGCCAGGAGATTTAAACAATATATTGACAGATGCCCTAAAGAGGAAGTACCTTCCATGGCTAGACAAGTATCCCTATTCATAGAAGGGTTGAGAAGTGCTCAATTAAGAACCCTAGTGTACTACAGGAGATGCCCTGATCTAGGAGCTTGTGTAAAAGAAGCAATAGATTTGGAGGATAATAGAGGCCAAGATCTGTTAGCATTTGATCAACCCAGATCAAATGAGGACAAAATTCCTCCAGCAGAAGAGTTGGCTCATGCCATTGCTAAAGCCCTAGAGGTAAGCACTAAAACCAATTTGATAAACTCTAGGATAAACACAAATAAAAGATGTTACAATTGTGGAGAAAGACATCTGATACAAGAGCGCCCATATCAAAAACCTCCACATTTGCAAGATAGAAAGACACTCAAATATTGTACACTAGAGAGGAAATGGACCAACCATACCAGGGAGGAATGCTTCTATAATAAACAACCCATAAAGGAGAGAGACTATGGGAGCCAAAGAGAACCAGTGTATAGTGAGCAACCAAGACCTGTGCTGGGGCAACAACCTCCTATACCAACAAATGTGGTGCCAATCAAATACACACCAATAGAGGAGGGAAACTCAAGAACAAAGTCACCATACAAGGAAGATTATCAATGGAATGAGGGATATCAAGAAGAATGGGAAGGTTATGAATCAAGAGAGCCAGAATTACAAGCTTTAGACTTGGGTAATGGAAGAATTGAGATGGACACTGCCACTTTCATGTATATAACCAATAATTACATGTCCAATCAAAAACCTCAATTCAAAGGAGGACCAAAGATAACTTGTTATAGGTGTGGGGGAGATCATTTCATTAGAGACTGTCCACAACCTCCTACATTAAGAATAGAAGGAGCATATTGCAAGGATTGTGGCAGGGAGCATTTGATAAGGGATTGCCCAAAAAATCCTCAAAAACAACAAAACACACCTAATAACATACCACTAAAAGCAGTCAGTATCATGGAACAGGAAGAATTGAGTGACATTGACCAAGTGAATGTAAATGCTATAACAACGTCACAAACAAAACAACAAAGAACAACTAAGGAACAAAATGAAGGTTCAATCTCAAAGGTAAAGAAAAATAGACAAAAAGGGAAATGGGAGAGGAAACAAAAAATGAGTAAAAATATTGAAGAGGAAAATAGGGAACAATCAAACAATACTTCTCCTCCAAAGACACAAACCCAGTTGGAAATAGGAAATTCACAAAGTCTAGACACTCTGATAAAAGCATACAAAGGAAGAATTCAAGAGGGACCAAGCCCTGCTGATCATACAATGGCTTATCCTATGCCAGACTTAGAACATGAAAGAATGCAGAAATGTAAACAGATCATTCGGGAAGTACAAATCAAAATGGGGGAAGAAGACAATTCTCAAAAAACAATGGAGGAATCTGAGACAGCAAAAACAATAGGAAATATTATTAGGGAAGAAAACCCCCAAGTAACACTCCAGGTGAATATAGATAAAAGATGCACAATTCTTTATCATACCACATGGGAAGATTTAATGAAACAAAATCCTCATTTACGGAACCAAATGAAGAAATGGGAGACAACACCAGAAAATCTTCACCCACAACTACAGGAAATGGAGGAGTGGTGGTATATTCCCATTGATAAGATAGGGGGATATTGTGAGGGAGAAGAGGGAAACTCAACTTTAAAAATACAATTTGGTAAAAACCAGGCCAAAGCTATTTTGGATAGTGGATCAGGAGTGGCCATCATGACTAAACAAACTTGGGAGAAATGGGGAAAAAATGAATTATTACCCACAAAAATGAGATTGCAACTTGCAGATGGACATATAGAAAAACCCTTAGGAATATGGGAAAAAGTGATTGTGGACATATGTGGAATAGAGATAGAACATACTTTTGCTATAGTTGAATTCCCACAATCTACTTCATATGAAATTATCCTAGGAAGACCATTCATGAGACAAATGCAAATTGTGCAGGACTGGGGTAATGATTGCTTATACTTGCAGAGCAAAGGAAGAATAACCAAAGTGAATCTAAGAAATGGGCACTATTGTGACATATCTCCTCAAGAATGGTATAAAATTCATCAAAATCAAGAGTTGGTGAGGAATCAGAGATGGAGGACCAGGATGAGGCTGAATCATCAGTATGGAAGTGCAATATGATAAGAAATCTTACCAGTAGGAAGAGGAGATTAAGAAGAGAGGATTGTGTGGAAGAAAGGAGGTTACAAGATGAGAATTATGTACCTCAACAATTCAAGGATGAGGAATTTGAGCCCTATGGGTGGAATCAAATCTTGGCTACCATGGATCTAGCCAGTGATGAATATGTAGGAGTGGAATTTCAAAATGAAGAAGGTTATGATATTTTTCACATTGGAATACAAATGATAAAGGTATCCGGAACAGAAGGGGACATAGAAGAAGAAATGATATTAGAAAAAGGAAAGACACAATTTTTGGAGGAAGTAAAAGCTGAAGATGCTATTAAGGATAAAATCTCAGGTAAGTACAAGAAAAATAAACACAAGGAAATAGAGGAAAACCAAGAGAATGAGAAGAAGACAAGGGAAGTGAACAAAGATCAACAGTTTGATGTACCAGAAAACTTCAAGACTTATGAAGTGGAAAATAGATTACTTCTCAGAAGGAAACCAAAGAGGGAAAAGAAGAAAGGAGAGGCTTATGACAATGAGGAAGAAACTAAAAAGATCATGATCACTCAGGAGGAGGGAGGAGAAAGACACATTGTAGTGGCTGATGACATGACAACCCAAGAAGAAGAGGCACTAAGAAACTTGGCAAGAAAATATAGGGATGTATTTGCTTATAGCTACAAGGATTTGAAAGGTATTGATCCTAAAATCTGTGAGCATAAGATTCCTATTACACCTGAAGCAAGACCGAGTAAACAAAGACATTACACATTTAATGACAAATACTCTGCAAAAATAAAGGAAGAAATTGACAAGCTATTAGCTGCCAATTTCATCTATGAAATTGAGTATACATAATGGATATCTCCTATAGTTGTGGTACCAAAAAAGAATGGGAAACTTAGGGTATGCATTAACTTGAAAAAGGTAAATGCAGCAACTATAAGGGATAATTATCCACTACCTATAACAGATCATCTTTTAGAAAGAGTTGCAGGGAAGGAGGTTTATAGTTTTTTAGATGGTTTTTCAGGATACAACCAAGTTCCTATAGCATTGGAAGACCAACATAAAACTGCCTTCTCCACAGAATGGGGAATTTATGCCTTTAGGGTTATGCCCTTTGGATTAACTAATGCTCCAGCAACTTTTCAGAGATTGATGTGCCATATTTTCAAAGAGTTCCTGAGAAAGGTAATGGAAATCTATGTAGATGATCTTTGTACTTTTTCATTAAAAAGACAAGATCATTTGCAGGATTTAGAAAATATATTCCGGAAATGTAGAACCTACAGAGTATGTTTAAATCCAGAGAAATGTGTATTCTTTGTCAGACAAGGAAGAATGCTGGGTCATATAGTCTCTAAAAATGGAATTTCAACTGATGAAAAGAAAATAAAGGCCATAATAGATCTTCCAAGACCGACAAGTGTAAAGGAACTTCAAACTTTCATGGGACATTGTGGGTACTATAGGAAATTTGTACACAAATTTGCTGACATAGCAAAACCCTTATATGCCCTAATTACAAAGTTTGAGTGGACCAAGGAGTGTGGCCAAGCCTTTGAAACTCTAAAAACTTGTTTGGTAACCGCCCCAATTTTGAAAACACCTCAATGGGACAAAATTTTTCATGTTCATGTGGATGCTTCCAATTATGCTTTGGGATGTGTGTTAGCACAACCAATAGAAGGAAGCAAGTTAGATTTTCCAGTGGCCTATGCTAGTAGACAATTGAATCTAGCAGAGAAAAATTACACAACCACTGAAAGAGAGGGATTGGGCATAGTATTTGCTGTAAAAAAATACAGACATTACCTTTTGGCCAACAAGTTTAAGTTCTTTGTAGACCATCAAGCTCTGTTATATTTGGTAAATAAACCTTGTCACACAGGGAGAATAGTCAAATGGTTTCTGTTGTTAATGGAATTTGAGTTTGAAGTGGTGGTCAGACAAGGGAAAACACACTTGAGAGCAGATCATTTATCTCGAATCCAGTCTGAAGAACCCAGTTCACCTTTAGATGACAATCTGCCAGACACTTATCTCTTTAAGGTAGAAAGTGTTCCTGAGTGGGCCATGACTTTAGTACCATCATTAACCATGGGACCTTGTAGAACAATTGGGAATAATGCACACCTAGTATTGCAAAGCAGGAACTTCATGTTACTAGCTGGGCATTTGTACCATCTCAACCACACAGGCATATTAGAATATTGCACTCCTGAGGAGGAGCAACAAGAATACTTGAGGAGAGCTCATCATTGGAACCCTTGCACTCATGCTTCTAGGGTAGTCACCCTAAGTAATCTCAATAGGTTGGGGGTACACTGGCCTACTAAAATTCAAGATGTATCAAAATACATTGCCAATTGCAAGAAGTGTCAAATATTGCAAGATTCAGAATTCATAACTCTATATTGGTTCCAGAAAAATCCAAATTGGAGTGAAAATATCATTGAAGAATTGAGAAGGAAGGAGAAAGGAAAACAAGTGATAGTTGGTACAGATTCAAAAAATTTACAAGTAATCTCGGAAGAATATCAATTGATAGGGGAACAATTGTATAAGAGAGGAATGGATGGATACCTAAGAATTTGTGTTCCTGAGAATAAATATTTAGAAATGTTGGAAATGGCACACTCTAGAGTGGCAGGAGGACACTTTTCAAGTGACAGAACTGCTAAACTCATTTTATATTCTGGCTTTTGGTGGCCAACGCTATTTCCTGATGCAAGAACCTATGTAAAAAGGTGTGATGTCTGTCAAAGGGTAAGTCAACCAAATAGAAGAAATGATATGCCATTGGTTCCATTAATTTCAGCCATAGCCTTTAGTAAATGGGGATTGGATTTCATTGGACCTATACATCCGCCAGCAAAACAATCCCATGCTGAATACATCATAGTGGCTACAGACTACCTGACAAAGTGGGTTGAAGCCAAAGCCACAAAGAGAAATGATGCTAATACTACTGCCAGATTCCTATATGAAAACATTATCACCAGATTTGGACTTCCAATTGAACTAGTAAGTGATAGGGGGACTCATTTTGTAAACCAGATCATAGAAAACATCACTGAATATTTCCTGATCAGTCATAGGAAGTCAGCCCCATATCACCCACAAGCCAATGGGCTAGCAAAAATTACTAATAAAGTAATTTGTACTGTACTATCAAAATTAGTGAACACGAACAGGAATGATTGGGATCTACAACTTAATCATGTCCTATGGGCTTATAGAGTGGCTTATAAAACTGCAATAGGGAACACACCATTCAATTTGGTATATGGACAAAATGCAGTTTTACCTATGGAATTCTTTATTCCAACATTAAAAGTAGGAAGTCACTATAATTGGACTGGACATGAACTATTAGAAAGAGTAATAGAATTGGAAAAGTTGGGAGCATCTAGACTCCAAGCCATTATGAGTTTATATGTGGACAAGAAAAGGCAAAAAGCTTATCATGATGTTCACATAAAAGAGAAAGATCTACAGGTAGGAGATCTAGTGCTGGCATACACAGTCAGAGAACATCAGAAAAAGTTCCAGAAAAAGGACAAGAATCATTTATCATGTTCTAGGGATGGAAGATCAACTGAGATTGGCTCCAGAAGCACAGTATTTCAGAAGCCTTATGGCTGGAATCAAGAGTCCTCCAAGGAAAATGACTGAAAGGGAAACAGAAGGACAAACCCGCATGACGGGAACAGGTATGAAAAGGAAGATGATATCTGAGGAAGTAATTCCTGTAAAGAAAAGAAGGTTGGACCCAAGGAAGGTGGAACTAGAAATGGAGGAAGCCACAAAAGAGGAACATGAGGAGGCACAGAAACAGGTTCAATCCTCTAGTGAACCTCATCCGCCCCAAACAAGCAAAGAGCAATTATACACTTATTTAACCCAAGGAAATAACAAAAGAGCTATGTATGAGGCACAATATCAGAAAATGCTGGAAGACTATTCATGCAAAGCTACAGATTGGATTCAGGAGGAGGTGGAGCACTATGAAGCACTCCATGATCAAATGATGACAGCTGAAACTGGGAGGTGTTTGTCAGGAAAGAAGTGGAGTTCCTGGCCTACTTCAAGGAATTGCAAGGACCTCCAGAGACCAGAACCACTGTTGTGGTGAAAAAGAAGGTTCCAAGGAAACCAGTACAAAAGAAGAAATTAACCAAGAAAGGAAAGGGCAAATCCATAGTTGAAACTATTATCACCAAAGAGACGGAGGAAGTAATCATGGAAAAAACACAGAAGCCATCCATTGTGGAAGAAGTATCAAGACCCACAGAACCAGAAATAGGAGGACCTTCACACTTTTCATCTGATTCCGACAGTGATATTGAGAGTTTTCTGTTAAAGAGTCTAAATTTATCAATACCAAATACTCCTAATATAACTACACAGGCTTCTGAGAAACAGAAAACACCTGAGGAATTGAAGAAAAAGTCTCAGGAGAAGCCAGAGAAACATTGGACACTCATCCAAGTAATGAAGAAAACAAGGCCAAGATTATAGAATATGAAGGAGAAGAGGAAGAGGAGAGTGCATGCAAAGAGGACAAACAGCTAGAAACCAAACAAATAGCAATGGAAGGAGGATTGGAAAGAATACCAAAGAGTATAAGATCAGCATGTCAACTCATTATGAATAACATTGAGCAGTTCAGACCCTCCAGCCGGAACATGATCATTTCAGGGATGGTGGCAGAGTCAGAATTTGAAAAAGGGAGTATGATTATTAAAGAGCATAAAAGGGAAAAGGAGCAATTGGCAGAGCAAATAAGGAAGGTACAAGAGAAAAATGAGGAATTTTCCAATAAAATAATTGCTTTGGAAGAGCTAGAAGTACAGAAGCAAAATAAGATTCAATACTTAGAAGAAAAGAGTGTACAACTAACAGAGCAGAACACTAAATTGGAAAAAGAGTTGAGAAAGATTGAGGGGAGATATAGAACTTTGCAAACTTCCTATCAAATTTTGACTAAAGCAAATGAAGAAATCAATAAGCTACTATTGGAGGAAGGACAATTGAAGGAGGAAAGTCAGAAAGCCCAAATGACAGAGGAAGAAAAGGAAGGATTACATAAAGAGATTCAGAAATTACAAAGAGAATTGAAAGAGGCCAAGGAATTAGAAAAGCAGGCTAGTACACATGCTGCTACATCTATGAGAGGTTATAATAAGCTATACATGGATATGGAAAAGGAAAGAAGTGATTGGCAAACAAAGAGAGAAAAGGAACAGAATGAATGGAAAAAAGAAAGCGAACTATGGGCACAACAGAATGGGAGTCTGATGGTGACTATAGAAGAATTGCAGAAGAAATTGGATAAGCCACAAATCCAGGAAGAAACACATGTGGAAACCACATATGCAGAAGAATATGGGGTAGACAATAATGAGGGAATACAACAAGATAGTGAACTGGTAGACAAAAGATCAGAAGGAGAATATTCAAAAGATTTTGTGGAAAAATTGCTGACAAGTAGAGATTCCAGAATGGAGTTCATCAGGAAGATGCATGATGAGTATGAAGAACAAATTGTCACATTCGCATTAAATAAGGGAATCAATCCAGATCAGCATCACTGGGCCGCAGATGGATTGGGAATACCATTATGTATGATTATGGAGAGTATAAAGAATTATCAGTTGGCCAGAGTTGGGCTACCTCCAAACAAATGCCTTGAGTATGAAGAGGACATCAATGTGACTAAAGAACTATTTGAAAGAGCCAATCCAAAGTGGAGAAACAAATGGTTGGATGCCAACAAAGAGTGTAGGAAAATCTGGAAAGAGGCACCTCTTCATTTAAAGATCAATCCAGCTTACTGTCCAGTGGCACGAAGGAGAGAATGGACAACTTTTTGGGATAGAAGAAGAGAAGTTCAAATTCCACCTAAGTGGTTGAATTTCTCGAAAGTAGCAGGTCCAAAGGCAGGCACATGGCCTACCAAGAGTTACATGGTGAATACTGCTGAGTCTGTGATAACTACATACAAAGATGTCAATGACCCTGCTTGCATTTTACTTATAAGAATAATGAGATTAATTTTGGCCTGTATAGAAACTTATACTGACACAGATATCAGAACACTGAATTATATCGGCTTTAATTCTCCAACAGATGCATTATTATTTGATTTGAGCGAAACACCTGACAGAATCTGCTTAATGGCCTATTACAATAGAGTAATATTTTTGGGCAGTCATGACTTGCAAATTTTTGAAGATGCCTTTGATTACGGGTTTTTTGAAAGGGAGTCAGAGATTTTTGGAAATCTATCAGTTGTTACAAAGTCCAGACTTACAGCATATGAAGCTTCCTATACAGAATACTTGAAAAAGGATGTCATAGATAAACCAAAAGCTGCATTACAATGGAGAAAGGCATTATTTGAGATGGTCAATAATCTAAATATTACAGAAAGAAAAAGTCATGATTTGCTGTCACAAGTATATCAAAGAAAGAAGAAATGAAGAAAAGTGATCAGTGCAGAAGAGCAGGAAAATCTTTCGCCAGGAGCCGAAAGGCTTAGGACAGGAAGCATGTTCGAAGATGCATTTTTGGAAACCTTCTTTGAAGGAAAATAATTGTAAAATGATAGAAATTTGTAAAAATATTTATGCAATTGTTGTAAAAATAAGGAAGAGTCTTCCTTATATAGGATAGAATCTTATGTATTTTTTCTAGAATTTTTGGAAACTCCTAGATAGCATATTTTTAGAATAATGGAGAAAAGGACCAAAATTCAAGTGTGAAAAGGGACACTTGAAAATGTATATAAGCTAATTTCCTCTATTATGAGGGGGTTGGTTAATCATTTGCCTACATGCTATCCAAGTGAATAGAGAAGGAGTTTTCTGCTGAAATTCGTGTTTTCTCCTCTTTTGTGTGGTTTCTTTGATTTGTGAGTCTAGTTCTTGAGTATCCATGGAGATTTGTGAGCTTCTATTGTGTAAATCTGTTGAATGTGTATGAAGAGAGCTGAATACTGTTGTGTTGAGTGATGAGTTGATGAAGAATGGTGCTGGAGCTGAAAATCGTCTGTTTTCACAGAATCGCGATTGTCTCGTCTATATGATGCAGGTGATATTTTTTTATTTTGACTTCATAATTGTGTTCTGCTGATAAAATAGCATGCAATGGACACCAAGATTGTAGAAAATGGTGGAGATTTGCTCAAGATAATCCAAACCCTAGAAATTCCTCTTCATTTTCACTATTCTCAGAAATCCAGCCATTATTCCCTTATTTCTTGGATTCTATCATCTTGAAGGGGCTATGGTCTCAAGAATACTTCCAGGATTGACAAAATAAAGATGTATTGTTGATTCTTTATGCTAAATGATTGGAGAGGACAACTCCAAAGATCAATAACAAATAGTGTATTATCAAGATTTGTTGAGAAAGACAAACAAGTGAAGTTGATTGAACAAGCCCATGTAAACAAATGGAGGATGCACAAAGGAATCCACGGAACTCTAAGAGAATTGAAACGACTAGGAGTATACTGGCCTGATATGCCTAAAGATGTCCATGATTATGTCAGTAATTGTGCAAAATGTCACAAAACCATACCAAAGGATCACACCTCCTTACCCTTCTCTACAATAGCACCCAAATGGAGTGAAACATTTAGTGAAATTCCTCAAGACACGAGAACACGAGGAAGGAGCCAGCTTAGCAAGGAAACGGTCCCTAGAGGAAAGGAGTAAGGATTATGTAATCATGGGAAGACACTTGTTTAAGAGAGGGAAAGACAATCAGTTACGGCTATGTGTGCATGAAGGAGAATACTTAGCCATATTAGAGATGGCACATGAAGGTGCTGCAGGAGGTCATTTTTCAGGCGAGAGAACTATAAAAATGATCTTCTTTGTCGGGTTGTGGTGGCCAATTCTACATATGGATGCTGACACCTATGTCCGAAGTTGTGAGACATGCCAAAGGGCTAAATACCTGATTCGGCGAGATGACATGCCATTGAGACCTATGGTTTGCGCTAGAGCATTTTCCAAATGAGGTATTGATTTCATAGGACCCATTAACCCACCAGCCAAAGGAACACATGCGGAATACATCATAGTAGCCACAAATTATTTGACTAAATGGGTGGAGGCAAAGGCTACTAGAAAGAATGATGCTTAGACCACTGCTAAGTTTCTTTTGTTTCGGATTACCAATTGAGATTGTGAGCGATCGAGGAACGCATTTCATCAATGAAGTCATAGATTCCCTAATGAATGAATTCTTAGTGATCCGTAAAAAATCAGCCCCATATCACCCTCAAGCCAATGGTCAAGCGAAAAGTGCCAATAAGGTGTTATGCATTGTGTTGACAAAGATAGTCAATAGTGGAAGGTTAGACTGGGACAAACAATTGCATCATGCAATTTGGGCCTTTCGAGTTTCTTACAAGACTACCATTGGAACTACCCCATTCAACCTTGTGTATGGACAGAACGCAATCCTGTCGATCGATTTTTTAGTGCCTACTTTGAGAGTAGCCCAACAGTATGAATGGAGAGAACATGAATTATCCAAGCAAGTAGACCAAATTGAGAAGCTACATGAGACTAGAATACAAGCAGTTGCAGGAATTTATGCAGCCAAGAGAAGACAAAAGGCATATTATGATGCACACATAAAAGACAAAGGACTAAAAGAAGGAGACTTAGTTCTCGTGTACACCTTGAAGCAACATGCCAAGAAATTACAAAAACGCGGATATGGACCTCTAATAATCAATAAGATTTCCACTAGTGGAGCGGTTAATCTAGCTACTCTCGATGGAGATATTCTTCTTAACTACATTAGTGGATGTCGAGTAAAACGATATATGGAGCCATTGACGGATCAAATGTTAGCAGGCCTCGTAGGTGTGCAAAATAGGAAGAACGAATTAGAGAGGAAGCACGGCAAGAAGCCTTAGAGCGTATCAAGAAATGGAAAGAGTGGATAAGGCAAAGAGATGAACGGTACCTACAAGGAGAAGAGCCTATTCCCATGGCTAATTACCAAGATCATGAGTCTGACACAACCAATGTCTGCATGTCCCAGCCTTACTTAAACCTAGGAATTGGAACGACGGAATACCAGCTAATAGACTCCTTGATAGATTCAGGAGCAGCACTCAGTTGCATACGAAGTATTGTCATCACGAATCTTCAAACAATTATGACACCCACGAAAGCACACACGATAGTTGTGGGAGGTCAAGTTATAGAGTGCATTGGAGAAGCCACAGTATCCCTCCACCTAGGAAATTCAACTATGGAACAACAAGTTCTAGTGTGCAAAGATGAGGATCTAATAGAAAACTTGATCCTAGGACAAGACTAGATCATTGAGAATGAGATAAGCATCCACCTAGCTCAAGGATACATTTCAGCCAAAATAGGGCACAAGGAAATCTTTAGTCTATTAGGAGAGAAACCCTCACATAGACCAAGAGTCATCAGAAGTGCTGAACAAATCATACAAGAGCACATAGCAAATGATTCCAGCACAAATCAATCAGAAGCAGGTCTGACAGAAGAAGGGAATTCGAACACCAATGTATCCAAGGGAAAAGTAGATTCATCCTACTTGTCGGGTGAACAGAACGGAACCAAGGAGGACAATACTCTTACAGCCTCCTATCAAAAAGAGAGAGCAGTAGAACGGAAATCCACTATCAACTTCTCGCAATCAAGAAATGCTACCTTCAAATGGGTTCGCAAGGATCGAGTGAAGGAATCAGAGAAGGAAACACTAGTACACATCATTCCTCATAGGAAGACAAGGGTGGACAAGGGTTCTTCTTCACCTAAATCAGAACCAAAACAACTTTTGAGAGTAATGCTTCCAAAGGCATTAATAGAAGCTCAAAAAACACGGCATCAAATGTGGATTCCAAAGAAGTTCAGACAAGTGGCCATTCAAGCGATAGACGAGCACAAGGAAACATTATATTGACACAACAGTACCATAAAGACTAGCGAGATTCATCACAGATACCCGAAGAGAAGGAACCCCAGAACTCGGATAACAAAAAAGGAAGAGATACACATGCAGCATGACAAAATGAGGAGAAGACAAGACTTAAAGCCCCTACTACGAAATGGACATGGAAACCAAAGCAATAGCAAGGAATGGAACACCAGAACCAAGAAGATTTCTTTTGCACAGATGAAGCTTCCAATACACCTAAAGTATGCATGATAGGCCACATTATGAGGCCAAGCATTCGCACATAATATACATAATAGAATTAGTGGTGCACATTCTCCAATTCGGGACAGGTCATAGCTTCTACTTCCATAGGAATGGACCTACTATATAAATAAATCATTGCTTCGGCTACACTAATTCTTGTTTTCTTTTCAGGAGTAAAAATGAAAAAAATTATGCGGTAAGGGATCTCATTTGTGCAAGCAAGGGGAAACGGAGTGACGAAACGAACGAAATATCACTACAACACACATCACTAAAGACATGTGTTCTATAGAAGCTATTGCTCTTTTCATTACGAGTGCAGATGGCTTTCGAAGATTCTGAAGCTACCATTCAGGAGGAAGTGCTGGAATTCCCTCTGCAAAGTGTGACTAAAGCAAAGGGTCATTGGTTTAGAGATGATCAACCAATGGGGGATTTCTTATTCCTCGTAACCATTAAAATCATGGATACAGACCACCAGTTCCCTGTGATGTCCAAAGATTTCAAAGTAGTACACGAGCTCACATCAACCATGGATGTTATGAAGAAGGCGGGCATTCATAAATACTTTGAGTTACCGATCTACAAGCACGATTTTCAGCGATGTGCCCAAGTTATGAATACTCTACAGCCTGCCATGCATGATCCATTGGTGCCTGAGGCTAGAGTGATGGACGTCATTGGTGAATGGGTCATAATACAATTTACACATGCCTTAATCAAGGAAGCTTTTGGATGGGAGAAGGACGGGACCACAGTCTTGAAGGAGGAAAGTCGACAAGCAAAGACACGAACCTTCAGTGACATCAACCGCATTGATATTGAAGATGAAGTGAGGCTCATCCATCAGCACTTTTGTTTTCCAAACATGCACAGGTACACAGCTCCACAAAAGATTGTAGTACAAATGTTGTCACATGCTATTAAGCAAATCGAAAATCAAGTCAATATGACTCCTTATATTCAATAGAGGTTGTTCGAGGCAAAGAAGCAATGGAATCACAAGAAGTTTCTGAATGGAAGCGTGGCCTTGACTATATTGATATATCACTCCTTGGGCATTAGAGAGCATTTGAGGGATATGCCATCATTAGAAGCCATGTCCAAATATGCAAAGTTGCAACGGTTCCTCGGAAAAAGAAGGGGGTAACAATTTTAGAGGAAGCAAAAACTAGCTCACAACCAAGAATGAGAGGTACAAAGAGACTAAGGGAAATGATGCAAGCAGAAGCAGAAGTTCCAGCCACCAAAAGGGCACATGTGCTTCCAAGAACAAGACTTGAAGACCGTCAACCAATCACAGAAGATGAATTGGCCAAAGCAATGGAAGCCACACACCAATACACTGAAGGCCAAGTCAATCTATCAGTACAAGGACACCGTTATCAACAAGCCCATCAAGACATAGAACAAAAAAAGAGGCTGACCAAGGTGCATAGATACAGGGAATTGGGTTTAGTAAATTCAAGCTCATCATCAGATGCACAAGAAGAACCAGACACCTCCTTGTTGAATGTGGACATTCGAAGTGAGTCTTGTTGAGCTCTAACGACTTATCACCAATTGTTGAGCTCTTGTACTACTTGTTGACGTGGCGAGTGAGCTTAACTAGCTAAAGCTCAAGTGCGGAATTCACCACGCCACAAGAACTAAGCTAGAGTGATATTAGAACACCTCTATAATCATCGGTAGCTTAGCAAATTTCTTGAAACTGAAAACTTTACAACTGTGTTTAATGAAATCCCAAATATTTACTTTACAGGAAACTTCGCCTTTTTCAGGCTTCAATACTGATCGGAATATCACCGGAACTTCACCGGACTGTCACCGTAATCTCACCGTAAATGTACCGGAATGTTACCGAAATCAACTGCAATTCTGTTTGTAGTTACTTCAACTTATTATAGATGAAATAAGGAAGTAATACCTGAACTTCTTTTAGTGAATGAACTCTATCTGAAGTTTGAAGAAAAACTTCACCAGTTCTGGATGTCTTTACGGTCAGACACTGTACTGTGCGTACATATCTCGTTTCACAAAACTCTTTTGATCACTTTGTAGTTGAGACTACTAGCTTCAAGATAAGCTATCTCTCATGCAAAACTCTACACTAAATTGCGAGATCTAACTTGTAGAAGTACCGGAAAACATTTACTGATAAAACTGTAACTGTTAACTAACTTTCACAGTAACATGAAATCACTCAGATTTCTTCACATACAAAGAATGCGCTTCAAACTTGCACATGAACATGTGTTTTCTAATAGAGAAGATGCGTACAAAAATAGCTTGGCCTCACTTTGCTCATAGCTATGGAAAACTCTCCTACTCTGAGTAGTTATTCCTTACCATCTCTCTCAGATGAATACCCGACATTTCAGGTTCTATTATTCATCTCTACATACGCAATCTCTGGCGTCTTCTATATCACTATTTTCAGTTTCTATATGCGCTATTCTATTCCGGTTCTGTGCGCTCTCTCTGCTCCCGTCTTCACTCATGGTATTATGATCTTCTACCTCATATATATACATTTTGTTCCGAGATTCAAAACTCGTATTTCTGGAAGTTTCTATGAACTACATTACAGTCGTGAATTTGTCCCTTCACTAAGGCTTGATTTTCTGAATGCTTTGTTTCTGCTTCTCTTTGTCTTTCTTCGTCTTTATGTCTATCTGTATGTCAAATTTGTGAGTGATTCTTCAACAGCTCCCCCTCAATCACTAATTTGCATTCTCTGATCTTTCATATATTCTTCTTTTCTTTTATACCTGTTGTTGGGGGATTCTTTGACAAGAAGGAGTTTGAGGGTTTGTAGGAGAAAATGAAAGGACCAAAAGAGAAAATACACCTTGGAAGTTTCTGCCGTTTGATTACAGTAAGAAAAGTACAATGTTTGAAATACAAGATACACCAATACCTCTGTGCACAATCCCGCAGAGTGCCCAATTACAAAATATCCAATATCCCCAATGTCCTCTTGCTGCCGACCTCCTCTGCAACAAACCTCCACCTGCTTCAAGCTTCTCCTTGTGCACACCTTGCACCAAGCTTCCACAAAGGGGGAGGAGTGAATACCTGCTGTCGGCAAGCGTACACTGCCAAAGGACCTTGAGATACTTGGGGGAACTATAGCTTAGCACTTCTCTGCACCAAAATCCTTGGTCACTCTCTATGCACCTTGCACTCCCACTTCTGTGCGACGTACTCTGGTGACTCCTGCACTTCTCTCCCTTGCTCCACTTAGCCTATGCTCTCTTGCTTACTCTAACCTTGGTCCAAGAATGGCTCTTGCCTTGATTTTAGTGTCGATCACGTACGCTCCTAACTGCAAGTGAATCTTGGTGCTCACTTTGATGTCCCAAGATTGCTCTCACAAGTGGCAGCCAACTACTCACTGTTTTGTCCTGTAGTGACTTTAGTCTAAAACCAAAAATTTTAATGGGGGGCCATACTTTCACCTGTGCGTACACTTTGCCGCTTCACATGCCTTCACATTTCCTTTTAATTCTTCACTTTTGCACATAAGGGGGGGTTCACCTGAACCTTCCAAAACACTTTAAAACACACTTTGAACTTGGGGCAATTAGAGAAAATACCTCTGCAACCTGCAACCCACTTTCTCCGATTTACCCTTTGTGGACAATTCATTGTGCACTACCTGTGCACTTTGACACCTGCACTTACGCACTTTGACTTTGCGCCTGTTGACTTTGACCTTGACCTTGTTGACTTTGACCTGTTGACTTTGACCTGTTGACTTTGACTGCAATTGACTTGACCAACATGACTTTTATGGGCTCAACAGTTGCCCACCACCTAATGTGCTCTCCGTCCCGGAGAGCTATAGCTAAAACTTTGAAGAGCCGCAAAAACTTGAATAGGACATCTGAGCAGCAACCAATTCCACCAAAAGCAGGAGAGAACAAGCACCAGAGAAGAACCAAAATTGGGATTTTGGAATGGAAAAGCAAAAAAGGGGGGCAATGGGAGGGTAGAAAGGAAGGGGAAGGGAGGGCTGAGGGTGCGAAGATGGATGGGGTAGGGAGGGGAAAGGATGTGGCTGGGCATATTGGTAAAGGGAGGGATTGGGAGTAGGAATCAGGGGTCGGGAGGAGGCTAAAATGATCAAATCGGAGGGCTACAGAGGGTACATATGGGATATTATTAAACATAAGGGAAGACAAGGTGAGAATAGACCTTTTGGACAATGTGGGTAAATAAAAACATGGGATAAATGTGTTCAAATAGTGAGGGTTTTGACCAAAACTCAGATAAAATGTTGGAATTTGGAAAAATAAAGCCAAAAACGGAGTCCAGAGATGCCAAAAAACATGAAAATGACTCCTTTTTTGTAAAAAACGGCCAACCGAGGCACAATTCAGAGCCAAAAGCTTCAAGCCATAAAAAATAAAAAAATATAAGTAATAATAAAAAAATGGATATCTAAAGTTTTTTTTTTTTTTTTTTTATAATTAGTAAAGAAAGTCGAACGCCTAAATAATAAAAAATAAATAAAAGGAAAATAAATAAAGAAAATAAATAATGAAATAAAATAAAAAATAAAAATAATAATTATTAAAAAAAAAAAAAAAAAAAAAGAGGGGGGGGGGGGGGGGGTTGGGGTGTGTTGAGCAGGGTTGGGGTGTGTCGAGCGGGGTTGGGAGGGGGGGGGGGTTGGGGTGTGTTGAGGGGGGTTGGGGTGTGTTGAGGGGGGTTGGGGTGTGTCGAGCGGGGTTGGGAAGGGGGGGGTTGGGGTGTGTTGAGCGGGGTTGGGGTGTGTCGAGCGGGGTTGGGAGGGGGGGGGTTGGGGTGTGTTGAGCGGGGTTGGGAGGGGGGGGTTGGGGTGTGTTGAGCGGGGTTGGGGTGTGTCGAGCGGGGTTGGGAGGGGGGGGGTTGGGGTGTGTTGAGGGGGGTTGGGGTGTGTTGAGGGGGGTTGGGGTGTGTTGAGCGGGGTTGGGAGGGGGGGGGGTTGGGGTGTGTTGAGCGGGGTTGGGAGGGGGGGGGTTGGGGTGTGTTGAGCGGGGTTGGGAGGGGGGGGGTTGGGGTGTGTTGAGCGGGGTTGGGGTGTGTCGAGCGGGGTTGGGAGGGGGGGGTTGGGGTGTGTTGAGCGGGGTTGGGAGGGGGGGGGTTGGGGTGTGTTGAGCGGGGTTGGGGTGTGTCGAGCGGGGTTGGGAGGGGGGGGGTTGGGGTGTGTTGAGGGGGGGGGGGGGGGGGGGTTGTGGTGAGCGGGGTCGGGAGGGGGGGCGCTGGGGTGTGATGAGGGGGGGGGGGGTGGGTTGTGGTGAGCGGGGTCGGGAGGGGGGGCGCTGGGGTGTGATGAGGGGGGGGGGGGGGGGTTGTGGTGAGCGGGGTCGGGAGGGGGGGCGCTGGGGTGTGATGAGGGGGGGGGGGGGGGGGTTGTGGTGAGCGGGGTCGGGAGGGGGGGGCGCTGGGGTGTGATGAGGGGGGGGGGAGGGGTTGTGGTGAGCGGGGTCGGGAGGGGGGGCGCTGGGGTGTGATGAGGGGGGGGTGGGTTGTTTTGGAGAGGGGGTGGTGTGGGTGAGGGGTCGCGCGGGGTTGGGAGGGGGGGGCGCTGTTTAGGATAGGGGGTGGTGTGGGTGAGGGGGTCGGGAGGGGGGGGCGCTGGGGTGTGATGAGGGGGGGGGGGGGGGGGGTTGTGGTGAGCGGGGTCGGGAGGGGGGGGCGCTGGGGTGTGTTGAGGGGGGGGGTGGGTTGTGGTGAGCGGGGTCGGGAGGGGGGGCGCTGGGGTGTGATGAGGGGGGGGTGGGTTGTGGTGAGCGGGGTCGGGAGGGGGGGGCGCTGGGGTGTGATGAGGGGGGGGGTGGGTTGTGGTCGGGGGGGCGGGGGGGGGAATCCAAAAATCATAAAAACTCTGAAAATCCTGATAATCTTGGTGCCCCGAAAATCCGGGGGGCCTCTTTTTTTTTTTTTTTTTTTTCTCTCTTTTTTTTTTTTTTTAAATTTTATTTTATTTTATTTTATTTTTTTTTTTTATTTTATTTTTTATTTAATGGAAAATAACCCAAAAAAGAGAAAAAATGAAGAAAAAACCTGAAAAAAATGGCAAAAATTGGCCAAAAAATTCTGAAAAATTTGTCATGAAATTTTCTACATGTTTAACCTAAAAATCCTTCATCAAACCACAGAGAGCCTCCATTTATTCTTTCTATTTGGCAAGAAAAAGACACATGAAAAAGGCAAAAATACTAGAAAAAGTCCAAAAAAAATGCCTGAAAAATTCTGAAAAAAATTCCAAAAATTGTGCCTTTGCAAGGTGGATGAAATGACTGCTAAATTTGCTAAAAACTCAAGAAACAAGCATGAAATGGATAAAGAAAACTACTAAAACTTAAGCAAAAATGACGAGAAAAGACTATGTACAACCTGGACAATTTTTGCAGGTTCCAGGTGATCCATAAAACTTCAGTTGGCTTGATAATAGGCCTTGAGCCTTGTATTGTTGACTGAGAGAGACTCCTCCATAATCTGCACTTGTACTGCACTTCATTGCTTTAGTCTTCTCCTGGGGCACCCTGGCCATCTGAGAGGGGTACCCTAAATCCTTCATTAGAATGTTATCTCCTCCAGCAACTTTATGATATGATTTGCAAAATTTTAATTTTACTATTCCGGCTTCTTCATCCAGTGGAACCCTATGTTCCCAAATACTGGCAGTAGCAACTTCCACATTCTTGTAAAGCCCTGCAATTGCTACCATAAGAATTGAAATAACAGATGATAGCCATACCAGAATCCATAAAAAAGTGGCCATTGATATATGAATTTGAGTAGCTTCATCACTGCTGCATGTAAGGACTTTGCTTTTCTTCTCTTTGCTATGGCCTTTGACTGCTACTGTTTCAACCTGAGTGATTTCCTCTTTTTCTTCATATGCTTCTTCTATACTTGAGTTTGGAAAAATTCCATAGCAGGAAGATGGGTCTTCTGCATGGAGCCAAGCCAACATGTTTTCATCTTCATATAAATCTGCTCCTTCAAATAGGTCTGCTTCTGGGTTGTCCACCACTTCTTCTTCCATACAAATACCGATTGTCTGCATCATGCTAGTATTTTTCTGATTATCTGGGCCTTCTTCTAAAATTATCTGCTGCAACTCTTTTCCCTCTTGCTTTACCCACATTGTGTCCTTGCCCCAGTCATGCAACACATTGGCATGCCTTAACCAAGGTCTCCCAATTAACAGGGGGAAACTTCCTTCTACCTGTGGCAGCCTTAAAACAACAAAGTCCAAGTTAAAGATAGTACCTTGTATCCTGACTGGGACTCCAGGAACCACTCCCATAGGCCTTACTATGCTTTGGTCTGCCATTGTTATAGTGAAGTTGGCAGGTTGTGAAGGATATAGTCCAATCTTTTTCATGGTATATTCAGGCATCAAGTTAATGCCAGAACCACCATCCACAATAACTCCTTGAAACTCATGACCTTTAATAGAAATGGTTAGCCGAGGGCTCTTGTAATCTGTGAGGGGTGCTTCCCCTACATATTTATCTTTATGCATAACAGCAGCTTTTGCCACTAAGCTTGTTGTGGACATTTCATCAATTATCTGCAAGAGTTCTGACCTGAACTTCCCATCCATCTTTATTAAATCAAAAATACTAACCTCCTTTTTCATGGACTTGAGCAGTCTGGAGGCTTCTGATTCCTTAAGAGCTTGGGCTCCATTTGACTTATCCAACTCCTCATGAGCCCTGCTGAATGCATGTCCAATGGCATCACTGGTACCTGTGCAATTTTCCTTTTGCCTTGTGTCTGCACTTGTGGTGGCTTGGTCTTCAGACACACCTTTGTCTCTGTTTAATCCATTAATCAATGATTCTTGACCCATGTCCACTGGAGCCTTCCCCTTGCTTCTTGTCTGCACAGTAAAAGAGTCAATTTCCTCTAACTGCACCACCCTAGTAGATGGTGATGGCACCTTAACTTGATTTGCCATTTCTTCTTCCTGCACGGAAATCATTTGAATGTGGGGCCCAGATGAAGAGGCTTGATTCTTAGGACAACAAATTGTGTAGTGGTCTCTGGCCTCTGGGCAGTTTCTGCAAGGGGGGGCATTTTCTGGTAGGGTGCACCTACTTTGATAGTGCCCACATTCCCCACATCTGAAACAAATAATTGGCCTTCTAGGCCCATTTCCAAAATTATCCCTCTGTCTAGGGTTATAAGTGTTACCTTGATTTTGTGCAGCCATCACATTTGTGGTTGTTGGGGGTCCTCCTTGGGTCCAGTATGTCGTTGCAGGCATTCCCCTTGATTGGCATTCATGGGCCTCATGGCCAACCTTCCTGCATAATTGGCAAGTTACACTTAACAGAGGACACTCACTTACTATATGCCCTTGTTTGCTGCACATGGAACACCAAAGACCACTCTTGATGCCCCCTCCTTTGAGCTCCTGCAACTCCTGTCGCAGCTGAGCTAATTCCTCTGCCTGGGCTTCCTCTTCCTTTTGGAGTTTGAGGGCTTCAATCTCTCTTCTCAGCTGGGCTACAGTGGTCTCCTCCTCTGTATAGGGCTTATTCCTTTTCAAGCCTTCCAGCTCCCTTCTTAACTGGCTCACTGGGTCCTCCAGTTCTGACCCATATGATGGTTGGGAAGAAGTTGCACCATACTGGTGCCTTATCTGTTCCAAGCGGGTGGCCATATTGATGAATTCCTCAACAGAGGCAGTAGGTAGCACTAACTCTTTTATTTTGCATTGGGTGACCACAGGTAAAGGTTTGGCTAACCACTTCTTGACAAAGAAGTCGTGTGGTGGATCCGGTAATTTAGCCATTAATGCTTTGGCCCTGGTCACGAATTCGGGGAACTTCTCTCCTGGACCCAACTTCAAGTTTTCCAATTCTTCTATAATGATCTCAGCCGTGTTGCCATGCTGAAATTGATTCTTAAAGGCCTCTTTCATCAAATCCCAAGAGGTAAAGTGATTTTCAGCAAACTGGCTAAACCACTTGTCTGCCAGACCTTCCAATGTGGCGGGGAAGAGTATCAAGAAAGCATCTTCCCTACCCATTAGTCCTCTAGTCTTACATAATGAAAGAAATCGTCGAATGTGCTCATCTGGGTCCTCATGGGCTAAACCTCTGAAGGAGGGGAATTTTATGTTTAACCTGGAGAGCAAGATTTCTAGGTCCACCTGTCCTGCCATGCTTCCTACCGATGAAGTCGATGAAAGTGGACTCGATGATCTTCGGTTCGTCTTTCTTCTTGTCTGCTTGCACTTGATTCTCAAGGTTTGTGACCGGGTCGCGGTCATGAGCTATTCATAGTCCACTTAAAATGAGACACTTGATAAAAGTATGTACCTTTTGGCCTACTGGAGTAATGTTGTCGACACTGGAATGTTGTCCTCCAATGGCAATATATAGTCTCCTATGCTCAAAGCTCCTTGGAAGTCCCACCGGGCGTGCCAAATTTGTTGGGGGATTCTTTGACAAGAAGGAGTTTGAGGGTTTGTAGGAGAAAATGAAAGAACCAAAAGAGAAAATACACCTTGGAAGTTTCTGCCGTTTGATTACAGTAAGAAAAGTACAATGTTTGAAATACAAGATACACCAATACCTCTGTGCACAATCCCGCAGAGTGCCCAATTACAAAATATCCAATATCCCCAATGTCCTCTTGCTGCCGACCTCCTCTGCAACAAACCTCCACCTGCTTCAAGCTTCTCCTTGTGCACACCTTGCACCAAGCTTCCACAAAGGGGGAGGAGTGAATACCTGCTGTCAGCAAGCGTACACTGCCAAAGGACCTTGAGATACTTGGGGGAACTATAGCTTAGCACTTCTCTGCACCAAAATCCTTGGTCACTCTCTATGCACCTTGCACTCCCACTTCTGTGCGACGTACTCTGGTGACTCCTGCACTTCTCTCCCTTGCTCCACTTAGCCTATGCTCTCTTGCTTACTCTAACCTTGGTCCAAGAATGGCTCTTGCCTTGATTTTAGTGTCGATCACGTACGCTCCTAACTGCAAGTGAATCTTGGTGCTCACTTTGATGTCCCAAGATTGCTCTCACAAGTGGCAGCCAACTACTCACTGTTTTGTCCTGTAGTGACTTTAGTCTAAAACCAAAAATTTTAATGGGGGGCCATACTTTCACCTGTGCGTACACTTTGCCGCTTCACATGCCTTCACATTTCCTTTTAATTCTTCACTTTTGCACATAAGGGGGGGTTCACCTGAACCTTCCAAAACACTTTAAAACACACTTTGAACTTGGGGCAATTAGAGAAAATACCTCTGCAACCTGCAACCCACTTTCTCCGATTTACCCTTTGTGGACAATTCATTGTGCACTACCTGTGCACTTTGACACCTGCACTTACGCACTTTGACTTTGCGCCTGTTGACTTTGACCTTGACCTTGTTGACTTTGACCTGTTGACTTTGACCTGTTGACTTTGACTGCAGTTGACTTGACCAACATGACTTTTATGGGCTCAACACCTGTGTTAGTCGGCCGACGGAGTAGGACAGGTGTAACGGAAATCTTTGTAAGACACGCGTGAAAAGTAGTTACGTGTATATTTGTAAATCTTTATAAAGCAATGAAAAGAAGTGCTCCGGGGCGTGGAGAGCGCGGGGAGTTTCTGGCCTAATTCTTGTGTTATCACCAGACTGTTTGTCTGGTTGTCTGTCTGAATGTTGCGTCAGTGTGTGTTGCTTAGTTTCTGAGTGCTCTGGGTCGTTGTGTGTAGCTGTGCTATTCTTCTTGATTGAGTTTGCGCAGTGAACCTTAAGTGTTACTGTAGTGTGTCTTATCTAGTTCTGCGTACTCTGTGGTGTTCGGTGTTATTATCTGTCAATCGTGGTTACACGATGAATTTAATCCATTCAGTAAGACATTGAATCGTTGTCTGGAAGAGTTACTGTGGATCGTTATGACGAATTGTTCTGTTAAGTTGTACGACGTAGTGTTCTTCTCCTTGTTGAAATGCTAAGTCTGTGTGACTGTAGAAATCTTCCCTAGAGCGTTGTGCAGAAGTAGTGCTGATCTCGATCTGCACTTGTACGGTGAAAAATTACCTAGGGTTAAGGGTAATTCCAGTGTGTGATAGTCTTCATACTGTAAGTTGAACCCGTAGATACCGTCTGTGATGCGGTTGCTTGACTGTGAGCATTGTCTTGATGAAAGATGGGTTATTGTACTGTTACAGTAGGATGTTAGCTTGAAGTAATTCGAAACCAAGGTATCGATAAGTTTGGTATAGTCTAGTTGCTACGGGTAACTGAGCTAAGACTATGTCAACACTGTTTAAGGACAGTAGATATCAGTTATTTTGGGAACTAAGTATAGGGCCTCTGTCTAACAGACCCCTACCACTCCCAAGAACCCACTTAGGTCGGTTTACTTACTTCTGATAGTTAGAATGAAGCGGTTTTAACATTTTAACACTTAACACTTGGCGCCGTCTATGGGAAAGTGGCATCAAGATCGCCATTCGTCTGTCAGGATCGAACATCAAGATTACCGTTCGTTTGTCGGAAGTAGCAACAAAACCAGATTGTTGCAAACTTGCTGTGGAAACGTGATTATAAAATTTTATCGATAGTAATACTACGCGATCAGTACAAAAGATGATACATGCCGGTTACTCGATCTGGTGAAACGTATCCTAAGAACCATCAGTCTGGAGTACTTAATGTACTAAAGAAAACTCTGGGAGGTAGAAGTACAACTAGGTCTGACCCAGTTGTCAAGAAAGTCAAGAACGTTAGAACTGATTCTGGTGTGGGCGCGATTTCTGACGACTGGCGGATCAATTCAGTCGTCTCGCTAACGGCGCACGCAGGGTGACTATGCAGGACAGGTACAAGTTTTAAGTTTTCCTAGGGTCCGTAAGGTGAAGCGTTCCTATAAAGTTCAATTGCGTCAAAATAAGAAGGTGGGATAATCTTTTCACTAACTATTTGATCTTTTATAGTTTCGTTTGTTTCTTCTTGGATGTTTTCTTCGTTTCTATCTACAGTTGGAGGAAAAGGTTCTTCACTAACACTAGGAGGAATAGTAGAAAGTAAAATTATAGTTGTCCTAGGATCATACAAAGATTCTTCTACTATTACTTCTTTTATTAATTCTTTATCTTCTATTGGTTTTGGAAACAACAATTCAAAAGTTGATGAAGGTAGAAAGGTGTTACTAGAAGAATTTTCTTTAGACATAAAAGATGATACTAAATTAATAACCAAAGTCCTATACAACCTCAAGGATGATGTTTATAAATGACAGTCTAAAAGATAGCCTATACAAGCTAATAAAAGTTTCAAACTAAGGACAATCTCTGCTTTTCAAACTTCAGGTCACATGTGTATCTCCAGTTCGCCAATAGCTGAAAAAAAACACATGACAGAATTTAGTATATCTTTTATATAAAAAATAACACTCATTTAGCATTTTCTTTTTTAATAACGTTAAAGTAATTATCTTTCTAAAAACACATATATAATAAGTACATTCTTTTATTAAAATATATACTTTACAATAAAAAATTCATTTTCATAATTATTTAATATACATTAACATACATTGCTTATTCATAATCATACATTTAACTAACATACATACATGCATAAATATTCATACATAAACATACATGCACATACAGACATATGCATAAACATACACTAACACACACATGCATGCACTAACACATACATGCATAAACTAACACATACTAACATTTACATGCATGAACATTTACTAACACATACATGCATAAACATACACTAACATACACATGCATGCACTAACACATACATGCATAAACATACACTAACATACACATGCATGCACTAACACATACATGCATAAACTAACACATACTAACATTTACATGCATACACTAACACATACATGCATAAACTAACATGGATTTAAACACTAACTATCATGGGTTCAAATACTAAACTAGCATGGGTTTAAATACTAAACTAACATGGGATTAAATACTAAACTAACATGGGTTTAAATACTAAACTAACATGGGATTAAATACTAAACTAACATGGGTTTAAATACTAAACTAACATGGGTTCAAATCCTAATATCTAACATGCACTATCTTGGTACTTGGGTAAAAGAACTTAGGTGTCTATCAAGTTGAAGAAGCTTAGGTTATGGGTAGGGTAAAGAAATGAATAGGCTAAGAATGGTTAGGTTAAGTGAATGGATAGGAAAGGATAAAATAAGAATGTATAGGGTTGGTGAATGGAAAAAGGAAAGGTAAATTCATATAGGACTAAAGGTAAGACTAAAGGTTCAATGGACCCTCCTTCAGAAAACCTGAAACTCATAAAAGGAAAGTTAGAAATGCAAAACACATATATATAAAATCAAGTTAAATAAATAAACATACATGCATACCCTTTCATACCCTACATGTCATACATAATAAACCATTCATTCCAACAGGCATACTTAATGACTATGCATAAAACATTAAGATATAATGAACCTAAGCTAAAATACTTTCACACACACATACACATATATAGAAAACATAAACATATACTAAAACATATACATAAATAAATACACATATATATAAATAAATACATATATATTCACACACATACATAAATACTTATATTTAAATAAATACATATATTCTTAAATATTCATGCATACACATACTTAAATATATACATACATAAACATATACCTTTATTAAAACACTCTATATTTTTATTTTTTAGTATTTATTTAATAAATAATAAATATAACATTAAACATTTGAATAGTTTTTAATGCAGTAACTAAACCCCATAATTCTCGTTTTATTTGTGGATAATTTCTTTGAGTTTCATGCAAAATTTTAGCTCCGAATCTAATAGCATATCTATTTCCCTCACTATCATCTTGACCTATTACCCAGCCTATTCCTATAGGGCTAGTATCTACAGTTAAAATAATTGGTTTATTGTTTGAATAATCTACACGTTTCAAAACTGGTGCATTAGAAAGCAAATTTTTTAATTTTTTCATCGTTTTAACATGAGTTTCAGTCCATTTAAATTTTTTGTTTTTCCTAAGTAAATCGTACAATGGATTAGCTACATGGGCATAATGCGGAATCCAAATTGCATAAAATACACATGCTCCTAAGAAACGTCCAACTTCACTAATGTTTTTACAGGTTTCAGATAGTTTATTAATAGCATCTACTTTTTGAGGATAAGGCCTACGACCGTAATAACCACATAAATGTCCTACAATTAAAACTTCATTAACTCCAAAAACTGATTTTTCTATAGAAAAAGTTAATCCTACTTCTTCAAATCTTTTTAGAATTTTTTCACAATCTAAAATATGATTAGCTACAAATTTCCTACATCCTAATGCATCTAATGTCTCATCTTTTTCTTTTTCTTCACATCCTTTAATTGGGATATCATCTATAAACGGCATGGTCACATTAGGAATAAGGTCATGAAGAACCCTATTCATCGCGTTCATCATATGTGCTACCGAATTTGTAGCTCCTTGGGGAAGAGTACACATACGAACTAATCCTAAAGGAGTCTTCATCGTGGTAATATCTCTACTTTCAGTAGCAAGCTGAAACTGGTCATATCCTGAATATAAGTCACCCATAGAGTAGATAGAATGCCCAGCAAAAGCTTCGGCAAATTCTCCTACAATAGGGTCGGTTCCCACGTTCCTAATAGTAACTTTATTTATGGGTTGTAAGTCTTGAATAAATCTAAGTTTACCATTCTTTTTAGGAACAGTAAACCATCTATTAGAATAAGGTGCAGAGGAAGGTTCTAATATTTTCATTTTCATCTTCTCCTTAAGCAGTTTCATTAGCTCAGGTAAATGAGCCTTTGGAACTGGTATAGGGCGAAGATTCCAAGGTATGTGGGCTACAGTAAATATGATCATAGGAGAAACTAATCTAGGGTCAACACATCCTATTTCCTGAGGATAAAGAGAAAAAGCTCTACCATGTTTTTTAATCATTTCACGAAATAATTCTTGTTCAGTTGGTAATAAAAAAGAATTTTCATTTCCAATTTTTATTAATTTAATAGTTTCTTCAGTAAATTTATGACCTATTTTAGACATGTCACGTAAGATAGGATCGTTAGCTACTTGTTTAATTTTTAAATCACTTCCTTCAGGTAAAGCTTGAGGTACAGGTTTTACTTTTTTATCTACTGTTTTATATTTTGTATTAATTTGAACTTCATGAAAGTCAGAGACAAATTTTGAAATTAAATCATATTCATTTAATGAGTTTAAAAGAATAACATGTAATAATTTTTCATCATGTAAAGTTTCGTCAATTTCATCAAATAAAGTAGAGGAAAAAGAAGTTTCAATTATGTTTTCAATATTTTCAGTTTTAGACATATATCCTTTATCTTCAAAATATTTTTCATATTTTTTTATTGTTTTTCTAGGAATATCTTTATTATTTAGAATTTGTAATTTTGAAGATGAAAAATAAACAGATACATTTTCTATTTTATTTACACATTTATGCGAGATATCAAACCAATTACCACTGTTGTCTCGCTCAACAATGGTCTCTAGTAAAAATTTGATCAAAGTATGTTCCAGAATCACTAAGAGGTAAATGACTCTCGTGCATTTTTTCTTGTGATTTGATAGGTGTTTTCCTAATTTGTTCCCTATTCCGTACATGGTTTGGGCTAACTATCATAACTTGGAGCGATTGTAGATCATCTTTAGATCTAATTCTTGCGTATGCTGAGCCGTCATCTATTACTTTAGTCTCCATTCTGGCTTCACATATGAATGGTTGACCTAAGATAATTTCATAAGAGCAGTTGTCCTGAATGAAAAAGTGGAATGTTTCAGAGATTCCACCTATCATTAGAGGTATGTTGGCACATGCTCCTAAGAGTGATCCACAACCATTGTCCGCGGTTCGCATTATCCAGCCGTGATTTTTATCAATAGGCCATTTAAACTTATCATATAATCCTTTCGAAATCACATTGACTTCAGACCTAGAGTCAATAGGGCTAAAGCAGAATATGATCTCTTCTGATCTCCTAAGTTAACTTTAATCTCCGGTGTGCCTCTCGCCCAAAAACTTTTTTTAAAATCACTCTCTGAGTTTTTTGTTTCGTCATCTGGTACAATCGGTACTAAGAAATTTTTGTTCACATTACAGGTATTATCTTCTTCATCCTCTGAGTCTAAAGAAAGAGATTCATGAATCAAGTGAGTTACATCGGCAACATCTTGCATCTCTACCTCTTGTGACAGAGGGAATCTCTTCCTTTTAATTAGTTTAATAAAATTTTCCTTAAATTCAATTTTTGCTATTGAAAAGATTTGTTCTAAAGTCATTGTTACTGCACTTTTTAATAAGATGTCATACAATATTTCTTTCGAATCAACTTTTTGTTCAAGTTCAGAAATAAGAATAGCTTTCGGTACTCGTTTTGGTTTCTTTTCTGGTTTCTCTTCAGGTTTTGTTTCAGTTCTAGGAATTTGCTCTACTTTGTCTGATGTTTGATTTGGCTCACTAAACACAGGTTGTTTACCCTCCCTAATTTCTTTTCTTCGCTCCTCATTTGTTTTAGAACTTCCGCCTTGTTCAAACTGCACTTTCTTAGGCTTCGGCTCATCTCTCATCTTACTTCTAGTCATTCGTCTACCTGAATCATTTATATCTTGCTCATCATCCCTCTTTCTTTTCTCTTCAACATTCGCAATATGCGAATATATCGAGAATTGATCGACAGGAGCGTTCCACGCAGTTTTCTGCATAATATCATCTCTCGCCTTTATCAAAGCTTCAATTGAGTAGTTCCTCGTTTCCCTTGTTTGTTCGGACTCAGAGTCACTATCAACATATTCTAGTTTAACAGCAGAAGCAGATTTCGAAGACTCAGAAAGGTTTTCATACAGCTTCTGCATCCCTCCCTTTCCCCAATTGGCAGCTAAGGGTAAATGTGTTCTATAGTCGCACAATCGCTTGTCAATATCAATTACAAGTCTTTTCTCTTTCGCATCTTTCAATGCTTCACATGTGTAAGTCAAATGATCTGTGGCATCGCACCAGATACATCTCCTCACATTGGCATTTCTCCTTTCATTGAAATTTCTTTGGTTAAATGCTTGAGGAATCGGTTGAGGAATTGGTTGGGGTACAACTGGAGGATTAGGAGGTATAAAAGGTGGATTATGAGGTACTAATGGATGATTCGGAGCTACTAATGGTGGATTTGGAGCATTTACTGGTTGAGGATAAATAGTCGGATGAGCTTGCATTGCAGGTTTATCTTGTAGGTTTAAAGCATACACCACATTCTGCAAAGCCGCTACCTCTTTAGACATATTCTCGTGCATATGCATCATATTGTCCAATTTGTTAAACAAAATCTCAAATTGTAACTCGGTTGGTACTCTAGATGTGGATGTTGTAGGCTCAACTTTTGAATCTATATGTGTATCCCTAGTTGCCTGAATAGGAGGAAAACTGGAAGATGGTTGAGACATCGATTCATAAAGGAGTGTTTTACGTTGGATCATGTGAGCAACCGCCTCAACTACAGTTTTCACTACACCCCAGTTATCTGTAAGCCCATATTTCTTTCCCGGTTCTTCAAGCCTACGCTCAACCTCTACCCTTATATCTGGAGTCAAGATTTTAAGGAAATATAAAATGATATCTGGGGTAAGGGCAACTCTATCCTGTTCAGGTAATTGAGAGAATCTTTTCATAAATTCACTATGGAGTTGAGTTAACGAAATGTGAGGCTTAGGTGAACTAATCCATTTCATAAATCCTTCTCGACTATGTTGACTGTAGTCTTCTAAGTAGAATTCCTTATGCAGCTCTTTTCTAAACTCATCCCATTCCTTATTGTCATGTATATCCATAATAGCTTTTACAGTACTTATGGCCAGACGTCCAAGATAGGATTTCCACTTTGTTTCAGATAAACCGTGTAACTTAGCTAATTCCTCAAACGTGTCTAAATAATTTGTAACATTCATACCAGTAAATTTCCCTTTATCCTTTAATAACGTTTCAACTACCTTTTGTCCTTGCGTCTCATAGCTCGTCCATTTTTGAAGTTTGTTTTGACCTAGCTTGAACAATTCTAACTATATCCAGAACTTCTTTTGTTACTCTTTCCTTATGTTCAGCTACTAATTCTGAAATTCCGTTAGCGTCCAGTTTGATAAGTTTTTACTATGCAAAAATGTTGCAAGTAAAGCTATGATTAACGCTTAACCTATGTTTAACAACCAGTTGCCTTTAAACTATACTAGCAATTTAACCTTAAATAAACTTTTTCACCCAAGAATGTAAGGGTAAAGAAATTATACCAACTGCTCGAAGATGAGGCTCAAAATAGTGCTTTCTGTGAAATTCAATACATTTATTGATTTGAATCAAAACCTAAATACATAGTTTGCTAAAATGGGTGCAAACGTTTTGTGCTTCAATTGTTGATGAAAGGGGTGGCGTGACGAGGTTCTCCTACTTGCCAATCTTCGTGGAGGCGCTCAGGTCACAAGACCAGCCCTCGACACCAAGAAGATTGCAAGCTCACGTAAATGCCACAGCTTCCAAGGATGAAGACGTAGCTGCACTGATGTAAAATCGTATGAATGTATATTCAATGCAAAATTTACAATTTATACCTGAGCTGCAAGGCCGTTTGTTTCACGTCGGGTTCAAAGTGTGGGCGCGATTTCTGACGACTGGCAGATCAATTCAGTCGTCTCGCTAACGGCGCACGCAGGGTGACTATGCAGGACAGGTACAAGTTTTAAGTTTTCCTAGGGTCCGTAAGGTGAAGCGTTCCTATAAAGTTCAATTGCGTCAAAATAAGAAGGTGGGATAATCTTTTCACTAACTATTTGATCTTTTATAGTTTCGTTTGTTTCTTCTTGGATGTTTTCTTCGTTTCTATCTACAGTTGGAGGAAAAGGTTCTTCACTAACACTAGGAGGAACAGTAGAAAGTAAAATTATAGTTGTCCTAGGATCATACAAAGATTCTTCTACTATTACTTCTTTTATTAATTCTTTATCTTCTATTGGTTTTGGAAACAACAATTCAAAAGTTGATGAAGGTAGAAAGGTGTTACTAGAAGAATTTTCTTTAGACATAAAAGATGATACTAAATTAATAACCAAAGTCCTATACAACCTCAAGGATGATGTTTATAAATGACAGTCTAAAAGATAGCCTATACAAGCTAATAAAAGTTTCAAACTAAGGACAATCTTTGCTTTTCAAACTTCAGGTCACATGTGTATCTCCAGTTCGCCAATAGCTGAAAAAAAACACATGACAGAATTTAGTATATCTTTTATATAAAAAATAACACTCATTTAGCATTTTCTTTTTTAATAACGTTAAAGTAATTATCTTTCTAAAAACACATATATAATAAGTACATTCTTTTATTAAAATATATACTTTACAATAAAAAATTCATTTTCATAATTATTTAATATACATTAACATACATTGCTTACTCATAATCATACATTTAACTAACATACATACATGCATAAATATTCATACATAAACATACATGCACATACAGACATATGCATAAACATACACTAACACACACATGCATGCACTAACACATACATGCATAAACTAACACATACTAACATGTACATGCATACACTAACACATACTAACATTTACATGCATGAACATTTACTAACACATACATGCATAAACATGCACTAACATACACATGCATGCACTAACACATACATGCATAAACATACACTAACATACACATGCATGCACTAACACATACATGCATAAACTAACACATACTAACATTTACATGCATACACTAACACATACATGCATAAACTAACATGGATTTAAACACTAACTATCATGGGTTCAAATACTAAACTAGCATGGGTTTAAATACTAAACTAACATGGGATTAAATACTAAACTAACATGGGTTTAAATACTAAACTAACATGGGATTAAATACTAAACTAACATGGGTTTAAATACTAAACTAACATGGGTTCAAATCCTAATATCTAACATGCACTATCTTGGTACTTGGGTAAAAGAACTTAGGTGTCTATCAAGTTGAAGAAGCTTAGGTTATGGGTAGGGTAAAGAAATGAATAGGCTAAGAATGGTTAGGTTAAGTGAATGGATAGGAAAGGATAAAATAAGAATGTATAGGGTTGGTGAATGGAAAAAGGAAAGGTAAATTCATATAGGACTAAAGGTAAGACTAAAGGTTCAATGGACCCTCCTTCAGAAAACCTGAAACTCATAAAAGGAAAGTTAGAAATGCAAAACACATATATATAAAATCAAGTTAAATAAATAAACATACATGCATACCCTTTCATACCCTACATGTCATACATAATAAACCATTCATTCCAACAGGCATACTTAATGACTATGCATAAAACATTAAGATATAATGAACCTAAGCTAAAATACTTTCACACACACATACACATATATAGAAAACATAAACATATACTAAAACATATACATAAATAAATACACATATATATAAATAAATACATATATATTCACACACATACATAAATACTTATATTTAAATAAATACATATATTCTTAAATATTCATGCATACACATACTTAAATATATACATACATAAACATATACCTTTATTAAAACACTCTATATTTTTATTTTTTAGTATTTATTTAATAAATAATAAATATAACATTAAACATTTGAATATAATATAAACATAAATTATTTAATATATTTAAACTAGGAAAAAATAACTAAATATCTAATAAATTTGAAATAAAAAGAAAAGAAAAACTCTCTTTCTCTCTCTCTCTCTCTTTCTCTCTCTCTCTCTACTGCGCGCGCGGCGCTGCTGCGCCGCCGGCAGCAGAGAAAGAGAGGGAGAGGGAAAAATAAAATAAAAAAAGAAATAAAAAAGAAAAAAACAAAATAGCAACACAAAAAAAAAACAAAAAAGAAAGAAAATCTCTCTCTCTCTACTGTTCTCTCTCTCTCTCTCTCTCTCTCTCTCTCTCTCTCTCTCTCTCTCTCTCTCTCTCTCTCTCTCTCTCTCTCTCTCTCTCTCTCTCTCTCTCTCTCTCTCTCTCTCTCTCTCTCTCTCTCTCTGCTGCGCGCGCAGCAGAGCTGCGCCGCCGGCAGAGAAAGGGAGGGAGAGAGAGAGGGAAAAAATTTCTTTTACATAAAAAAGGGAGAGCAAGAAGAAGGGAAAAAGAAGAGGGGAAAGAAAGAAAAATCAGAAAATAAATCTCTGCACTTCCTAAAAAAATTTGCTTTTCATAAATTGAAGGACAAGAGAGATGGCCTTCTCTCTCCTCCTGTCAGAGGACTGACATAAAGCTAAGAACAAATATGACTATAGTCTAGAGAAGAATTAAGTACCTGAAAAAAAAACACATGAACTTGTGAGCACGTACTCCCTTCTTAAATAGATGTGAGTAGCCCACCATAGCGTACAATTCTCTTTAGATAACTCAACCAATTACCTAAATTGACTCCACATCACTCCAACAACACTCAACAAGAAAAAAGGCGTGGGATTTTCCTTTATGTGAATTTCATCCAACTATTTAAATATTCTATGGACCATATACTTTAGAATTTAAATAACCTTTCACTTCTCCTTTTTTATTTAATTGAATACTAAACTTTTAGAATAAATACTATAACTTAGACTAAAATTTAATTTAACCCATTTTAATTATTACCTTAGGCTTAGTGGAAATAAATAAATAATATATTTATCTATTATTTTGCTAAGGTTCCAAATGATATAATTAACCTATTGAATAATTCATTTATGGACTACAACCCACTTATTTAATTATTTAACCTTAGGTTTACCCTACAACTAACTTTAAACCACATCAATTAGCTCCAACTAACCCATAAATCTATTTTCTAACCTTCCATAACCCACTAGGATGAATAATTAACCCATAATTAACCTTAAAGCTTAACTTGAACCCTATAATCCATGCTCAAAACATACATTTAACCCTTAATTACCCTTGTAATTTAGCTAGAGTATGATCAAAACCTATAATTAACCCTTAATTATCTTTATATTTTCATCCAAAACTTAGTTTACCCCTTAAGTAACCCTTAATTGAACATCTATAATACCCTTGAATAAACTTAAATGAATACTTCCCATCTTGATTTTGGTCAGCAAACTTCTTTTCCTGCAAAATTAAAGTCAAACATTAGTCAAAATTCCATAATTTAACCAAACTTATATCAATCAATTAATCTTTTAATTTTTGTAATATTTTAAGAGTAACAATTTCTCTCCGACACCGGTCATATTCCGGTGGAACGTGTTACACCTCTGGTACATTCCGGTACTATTTTGGCACAGTCTGTCGAAGATATAGTAACTCCAGAATCTACCAAGACGCAGTCTGAAGCTAGTTTGACAATCTTGGATAAAGATTCAAATTTGTTTACGATTAGAAACACGTTAGCCAAAGAAATTGGCGAAGGCGAAAAAACACCTTATTCTGGCATAAATTCGGTACATTCCGGTAACATTTCGGTAACAGAATCACAGTTTTTCGGCGACGGTTTACCATTTTTTATGAATCTTCAGCCCAGCCACCACTTTTAGACAAAAGTTCCCCTACACTGGACATCAAGAAGGAAGGAAAGTTGTTCGAAACAGAGATTCGAAGCATACTGAGCAAGATCATCGCACCGAAAAGTGCCCCATCCGATGATACAGATTTCGATAGTTCAGATATTCAGCTCCGAGATACAGAAGATAGCCACAATACACTCACCATGAACGGGCAACAACAACAACAGCAGCAGCAACAACAGTTATGTCCACCTAGGCCGCCTCCAACAAGAGTGACGTACACTAAATTTGGTGGATTCCCAGGAGATGATCCGGATGCTCACGTACGCACCTTCAAGATAAGCTACGCAGTTCTCAACCATCCACCGGATCCGGCGTATAAGGCCATTGTCTTCCAATCTACACTCGTCAATGAAGCAGCTAGATGGCTTACAGAATATGATATTAATCACTTCGGCACCTATGAAGCAGTACGAGATGCCTTTTTACAGCGATTTAGGCTAAAGAAGAATCCAGCCGAAATTTTTGATTATCTGCAAAATAATAGACAGAAGGTAAATCAAACTGTACAGGAGTACGCTACCCTATTCAAGACGCATCTAAGGCAGTTGCCACAAGCACATGCAAACCTATCGGACGACGTTATTACTCAGTGGTTTATCAATGGCTTGACTCCACAACTTAAACAGATTATGATCATATGCTGTGTAGGAGCAATGACACTAGATGCAGTGATTGCAATGGCTCTACAGCTGGAAAACAAGGTTGGAGGATTTACAGAAGATCTGGAGTGGTTAAAAACAAACAGGAATGTCGCTGAAGATGTGAGGAGACAAGTATACTGCATCACATGCAAGAACTCAAGCCATACTAGTGCCACTTGTGCACTTAACTAGTTATTCTGTGCTATCTGCAACACTGCCGGACACACCACCAAAAATTGCGCATACAACGCCAAAGTGCAAGGAACAGCGACTGTCAATGCTATTATACAGGAACCAGGCCAGCCAGCCAATCACTATGTGCCTCTGCAAATGAGAAACAACCAGCAACAAGGATATCGAAATTACAGAGGACAGAGAAATAACAATTATAATGCAAACCGCTAGCAGACCGGACCGCCACCGGAAAATCCCAATCTGCCACCACCGCGCTGTCATTTTTGTGGCGAATTTGTTCACATTAGAAGATTCTGTAAGGATGCAGCTGAATATGATCAGAGGAAGAAGGAACGTCAAAATCCAATGGCTAATATGATACAAATCACACCAGTAGAAACACAAGCTACAGTAATTCAGACCCGCTCCGGTAAACAACTGTAGCCTGCAGCAGAATTATTTGAACCAGGTATACGCGAACAACAAAGGATGTACAATAAGGCTAGTCAATGGACCACCGCAGAACCTCCAGTCTTCCCAGATCCTATTCCGGTAACCGAGACTCCGTTAACCGAAGAAGGAACACAACAACAGGATTCCAATTCCGCAACAGGCACATCATCAGCAGCAGGTACATCAACAGCAGCAAGCACCTCCTCAGTGGCAGACACATCATCTTCAGCAGGCGCATCATCTTCAGAATCTGTGGAAACAAGCCAATCACAAAAGGCCTGGGAAATTTTATCTAAAGCATCCATCACTCTTCCATTGGGCCAATTACTTGCACTAGTACCGCGAGTTCGATAGCAATTTCAACAACAGTTCAGTCCTGTGCCTTCCTGCATTCCGACGATAGCGATAGTACAACCGGAACCCGATTCTACGGTCGATCATTCAGTTCCTTTAATTACGGTATGGTATAAGAATCATAAATTCACACAGGTACTAATTGATGGAGGATCTGGAGTCAACATTGCTACTGCTGCACTATGTAAAAAGTTAGGGTGGACCGAAATCGAAACAGTTCAGTTTTTTGTCAGGATGGCCGACCAATCAAGAGTCCATCCCATTGGACTTGTACGAAATGTACCAATCACTTTACAAGGTACAACATTTAAAATGACCTTTGTCATACTAGATTTACCGAAATCCACTCTTGATTACAACCTCCTTTTCGGCCGATCTTGGCTGAAGCACGCTAAGGTGATACAAGATTGGTCTGCACAAGAGCTCACTTTCAAGGATAAAAATCGTAAATACATTGTAAAATTAGATGTCATACAACCTTGCGAGTTGCATGCTAGACCGTATTTGGTAGAACCAGTTCATATGCTAGATGGTTTGTCAGATGATGAAGAAGAAGAGTTTCTGAAAAATAACATTGACTTGATCTCCCTAGGAACTGTTGATCTACAATCTGTTGTAGATAACTGGAACCCTGCAGTTTGCACGGTAATGACTATAACAGAAGAAGATAAGAAGGAAGATATTGCTGCTATAGATGATGCTCAACTGCAACAACTTTTTAAGCTAGCAGACGATACAGAGAAGCCTCGACAATTTTATGTTCCAGAAGATCAGTTGATCACTTATAATTTAGGCAATGAAGATCATCCACGTCCTGTGAAGATAAAGCAAAACTTACCGGAAACATTTCAAGCAGGCTTAATCCAGTTACTCCGAGAATTCTCCGACGTCTTTGCATGGGATTACAAAGATATGAAAGGATTGGACCCGCGCATCTATCAGCACAGAGTCATGCTGAAGCCAGAAGCCAAAACCAACAAACAACCCAGCTACCGGATGAATCCAAATTATGCATCACAGGTAAAAGCAGAACTTGATAGGCTATTGAAGGTTGGATTCATTGTGCCTGTAAAGCACGCTGAGTGGATCTCACCAATTGTTATTGTCCCGAAAAAGAATAAGCAATTACGAATATGTGTAGATTACCGGAAACTAAACGCAGCCACAGTGCCTGATCCTTTTCCGATCCCTTTTCTGGACACCATGCTTGATAGAGTAGCAGGCCACGAAATGTATTCATTCTTAGACGAATACAGTGGATATAATGAAGTTAGAATGGTTGAACAGGATATACCGAAAACTGCATTCATTACCAACTGGGGTGTATTTGCTTGTACTGTTATGTGGTTTGGATTAAGAAATGCCCCAAGTACATTTCAAAGATGTATGCAAGAAATATTTTCTCCTTATCTCACCTCTTTTATGCAAGTTTACCTTGAAGATTTTTCAATTTTCGGTAAGATGATAGCACACCTATTCCATTTACGGTGCTGCTTTTAGAAATGCAGAGAATACAGACTTTGTTTGAACCCAAACAAATCTGTCTTTGCGGTTTCATGTGGCAAGCTACTTGGTCACATTGTATCTGCACAAGGCATACAGGTGGATCCAGATAAAATTTCGGCAGTATTAGAAGCTCCGGTGCCCACTACACCGAAGGAAGTTATGCGCTTCATGGGCCAAGTAAGATGGCATGGTCGACACTTACGGTGGCTTGCTCATTTGGCAATACCACTGAACAAGCTAATCACCAAGACTCCTCGACAATTTGAATGGACCCAGGAATGCCAGATAGCATTTGATCGTTTAAAGAATTTATTAACACAAGTTCCCATCTTACAGCCGCCGGACTGGGATCGCCCATTTCATGTATTTGTTGATGCTTCAGATATAGCAATAGGAAGTGTTTTGATGCAACAAATTGATAAGTGGTTCAGACCAGTGTATTATGCAAGTCGAAGATTAGCCCCTGCTGAGAAGAATTACTCTGTAACAGAAAGAGAATGTCTAGGGCTAGTATATTCTATCAAGAAATTCAGACATTATTTGTTGGGCCGTAAATTCACATTTCATGTAGATCATGCTGCACTTGTCTATCTAGTTCGGCAATAGCATCTAGGTGGACGATTAGCACGATGGGTTCTACTTTTACAGGAATTTGACTACAAAGTCATTCATAGGCCAGGCAATTCACATGCCTTAGCAGATTTCCTCTCCCGCTTAGATTTCGGTGAAACTCCGGTAGGCATAGATGACACAACTCCGGCAATTTATGTCTGTGAACCAACGAATGATGATATTACAGACCCATCTATACCATCTACATATTTTGATCAAATCCTGACCTTTCTCACTAATGGCTGCCTTCCATCTCAGACTCCTACGGCAGTACGCAAGAAAATTGCAGTTTTCAGTCGCCGATTTCGGATAATTGCTGGAGAATTATACTATGTAGATCATACCGAAATTTTACTTCGATGTATTCCACCGCATGAAGTTAACTCAGTTATTACTTTGGCTCACTCGATTCCTTCCGGTGGCCATTTTGCAGCAGACTTAACACACCGAAAAATTCTCGAGAGTGGTCTCTGGTGGCCAACTATGTACAGAGATATATCAAAGTTTGTCAAACAATGTGATACTTGTCAAAGATCTGGACAGCCCCTGCAACGTCATCTTTTTCCTCTGCAACCCATCTTACCATTGGAACCGTTCCAGAAGTGGGGTCTAGATTTTATCGGTCCGATTACACCTCCAGCAGTCTTCAGTAACAATCGTTACATACTGACCTGTACAGACTATGCAACCAGATGGGCAGAAGCCTGGGCTTTACGGTCTGCTACAGCTGTTGCGGTAGCAAAGTGTCTGCTAACCGATGTCTTTCCACGTTTTGGTTTACCATTGGAACTTGTTTCAGATCAAGGCACTCATTTTGTAAACAATTTAATGAAGGCACTTACACAGTCGTTCCAGGTCACACATAGGTTTAGTTCTCCTTATTATCCTCGTGCTAATGCTTTGGCCGAAAGTACAAACAAATCTCTGCTGAATATGCTTCGGAAATTGATCATGGAAGCACCGAAAAGATGGGATCAACTGCTACCTGCCGTATTGTGGGCATATCGGACTACATACAAGGTAACGACCGGATTAACACCTTTCAAACTAGCTTACGGATTAGAAGCAATAGCACCAATGGAGATAGAGTAGCAATAGGTCAAAAACTGCTACCGGAAGACTCACTGTCATTTCGGTTGGATACACTCAGAGAATTAGACGAGCAACGATGGCACAGTTTTTTAACTACGTAGGAAGTACAACTAAGACAGGCTTGGACGCATGATCGACACTTGAAAAATCCAGTTTTTACGGTGGGACAACTTATCCTTTTTTATAATACAAAGTCGAATCGGTCTACTGGTAAATTCAAATTATGATGGTATGGCCCTTACCGGATTTCAAAACAAGTGGGCCCAGCAACTTTTTGGTTGACTATGTTGACCGGAAATCCTCTTTTGAAAGTAATCAACGGTTCAAAGCTACGGCCATACCAACACGCATCTAACCCGCACTGAAACGTTTTTCGGTGGGCCGCATCGTTTGGCACTCGCTTTTCTTTCCTTTTCTTTTCCTTCTTTTATTTTTGTGTACTTAATAATATAAGCCTGTAAATATCCGCGTTTTGAACCCTATTTATGACTAAAGCCGCCTTGCCCTTTTGAGCTCTTCATGCATGCATACCGAAGTTAAGAATTATCACCCCCCTGCCGCGTAATTATTACTGCTTTTGATTACTCTCCGCTACAGCACCACTACATAACCTTCTCTGTTTCGCCGAAAAAACGCTATTGTGTTTATGTGATTGTGCTTTGTGTTTTCACTGTGCTCTGTGTACCTGTGTTCTGTGTCTTTGTGTGCGCCATGGAAGCCTTGGCTAATTACACCGCTTTCCGTGACGGTTTCCCTACCGAGGTAGGAGAGTACCTGCGCATACGTGGGTTGGCAAACTTCGCTGAACTGCCTTGGCCTTCAGTGGAGTCCCACCCATTCTTCGCCAACATCATCTCCGCCATAGCCAACACACCCGCCAATGAGCAACGATGGGCTATCACTTCCTTACCCTCCCGAACACTTATCACCCTGCAAGCCTTTGCCGAAGCTTTTAGACTCCCATCGCAAGGCCGAGAAAATGGCCCAAGCCTGACAGTTGCTCGTATGAGTGAACTATTTCCCAGACATTCGTCTAACGAGTATGCAATCCTCTGCCGACCGGAACCCGAACGATCAGCCCTTCAATTCTTAGTAGCCATACTCAACCTCCAAAAATGCACATATGGAATATCCCGCCCTTTCTACTCCGCCATAGAGCTAGCCGCACGAGAACCAGTGAACTTCGCCTCTTTTTTCTTCCACCGAATCCACAAGGAATGCGTAACTATCATAAAATAGGTAAACAAAGGAGGTACGCCGAGATCCAGACTACCCCACATCATCTCATTTCTCTTTCCGGCCATACTCGCAGCGCAACCACCACTGCAAGGTCTAGTCTTGAGACACGAAGAATCAGCACAGTTTTGGGATGACGAAGAAGAAGATGAAGAAGAACGCAACCAGCTTTTCCACAGGAAAAGGATCAGAATTAGCTCTTCTGAGAGTGAAGCACAAGGCTCTGTCGAAGGAAACAAGAACGACAACAAGGAAGATGATAAACAGGAAGAAGAAACATTCCACGACATTACAACTTCCATGTAGATTGAATCATCTACGCAATCTTCCCAAGAGCAACAACAAGAACATCGTACTGAAGCAGAAACAGCAAAACAGCCATCTGAAGAAAAACAACACATAAATGAAGAACAAATGGCTAAGGAAGCACTCGAAAGGCTGCTGAAAGCAGTTGAGTCTGCAGCCAAAGAAACTGCACAGCAAAACACAGATCAGGTAACCCAAACCATGGCTAAGGAAGCACTCGAAAGGCTGCTGAAAGCAGTTGAGTCTGCAGCCGAAGAAACTGCACAGCAAAACACAGATCAGGTAACCCAAACTCACATTGTCATTCCCACTCCACCACCGGAACCTCCACTAAACCCAAACCTTCCTATTCCACCTAACGCACCCGTCGAGCCCGCAGCTTCTTCCGCCTCATCCCCCAACTACTCCCCTCTAACCTCACAACAACTTACTGCATCGTCTTCCCAACCTCGTCTCCCTCTTCCACCACCCTCCACACCAGTATTTGCTGAATTAGAATCAATGGGTCAGATGCTAATCGAATTATCAAGACAATTGTCGCAACAACTAAAGCAAATTACAGAAAGTGTTCGCGAAGACTTCCAGCATAAATTGGAAGTAATGGAGGTAGACATCACACCCCTCCAAGAAGAACTACAAGCCGTGAAGACCGAAAATCATGCGCTTCATGAACAAGTACAGCAGCTACAGGCTAGAATCCAAGAACACGAACAAATAACAGCTCAGCGAGATGAAGCACAGGCAGCAGCAAAAGAGAAGGAAGAGCTGCTACTAGTTGTCGATGCAGAAATAACCAAACTGAAGCAAGATATCTAGGACAAGGAAGATGCACGGATCGCCTTAGGCAACTTACTCGATGAAACAAGGAAGCAACTACAAGAACTGGTGCAGCAGAATCAAGAACAGCAATTATAGCAGAAGAGAATAGAAGAAGAATTGCATAGAACGAACGATAATCTGAAAGACGTGAATAACATGCTCAAGCACTACCTAACAAAGGAAGGCCAGACACAGAAACTTATTGCAAATCTCAAACGAGAGAAAGATTCATACATCAAAACCGTAGATTTTCAAGTTCAGGAGATAAAGAGGCGCGAAAACCAGCTTGCAAACATTAAAGAGAGAATACAGAAGATGGAGCAACAACTCGAAGAGATGAAGACGTCCAGAGATGCGGCTTTAGCAAATGATTTTTATCTGCAGGAGGCCTTTTTGCAAACTCAGGCCAAAATTTTGCTCACCGAAGCCATCGCTCTTAGCTCTGTTAGAAAAGATGTGCAACTAGTAGAACCAGATACCCTTAAACAAATGTTAGAAACACTTAAGAAAAAGATCGCCCGAATTTTTAGACTAGCTAGGAATATGGATTTAGAAGGAATCCTTGACGAATAGTAATTTTGTAAAAACTTGCGGGTTCAAGTCCACCGTGCGTGCCAGTGTTAGTCGGCCGACGGAGTAGGACAGGCGTAACGGAAATCTTTGTAAGACACGCGCGAAAAGTAGTTACGCGTATATTTGTAAATCTTTATAAAGCAATGAAAAGAAGTGCTCCGGGGCGTGGAGAGCGCGGGGAGTTTCTGGCCTAATTCTTGTGTTATCACCAGATTGTTTGTCTGGTTGTCTGTCTGAATGTTGCGTCAGTGTGTGTTGCTTAGTTTCTGAGTGCTCTGGGTCGTTGTGTGTAGCTGTCTTATTCTTCTTGATTGAGTTTGCGCAGTGAACCTTAAGTGTTGCTGTAGTGTGTCTTGTCTAGTTCTGCGTACTCTGTGGTGTTCGGTGTTATTATCTGTCAATCGTGGTTACATGGTGAATTTAATCCATTCAATAAGACATTGAATCGTTGTCTCGAAGAGTTACTGTGGATCGTTATGATGAATTGTTCTCTTAAGTTGTACGACGTAGTGTTCTTCTCCTTGTTGAAATGCTAAGTCTGTGTGACTGTAGAAATCTTCCCTAGAGCGTTGTGCAGAAGTAGTGCTGATCTCGATCTGCACTTGTACGGTGAGAAATTACCTAGGGTTAAGGGTAATTCTAGTGTGTGATAGTCTTCATACTGTAAGTTGAACCCATAGATACCGTGTGTGATGCGGTTGCTTGACTGTGAGCATTGTCTTGATGAAAGATGGGTTATTGTACTGTTACAGTAGGATGTTAGCTTGAAGTAATTCAAAACCAAGGTACCGATAAGTTTGGTATAGTCTAGTTGTTACGGGTAACTGAGCTAAGACTGTGTCGACACTGTTTAAGGACAGTAGATATCAGTTATTTTGGGAACTAAGTATAGGGCCTCTGTCTAACAGACCCCTACCACTCCCAAGAACCCACTTAGGTCGGTTTACTCACTTCTGATAGTTAGAACGAAGCGGTTTTAACATTTTAACGCTTAACAACCTGCAATTTCTTTGAATCTACTTGTCTTTACTCCATCTAAGCTCTTTGTCAGAATATCTGCTATCTGATCTTTTGTAGATGTGTATACTATTTCAATCTCTTTTTCCATTACCTTTTCCCTCAGGAAATGATATTGAATCTCTATGTGTTTTGTTCTTGCATGAAATACTGGATTTGTTGCAAGATATAACGAGCTCATATTATCTCCATGTATGATAGGTATACCTTGATCAATACCCATACTTTTGAACAGGATCTCCATCCATATCACTTCTTTTGCTGCTTCCACAAGTTCCTTATATTCTGCTTCTGTTGACTATAAAGCCACTGTATGCTGCTTCTTTGAACACCAGCTGACAAGCTTATCTCCTAGGTATATCATATACCCATGTGTTGATCTTCTGTCATCTTGACTTCCTGCCCAGTCTATGTCACTGTATGCTCTCAGCTTTATATCTGACGTAAAAGGATAATATAATCCTTCTTTTATAGTTCTTTTGATATATCTAAGAACTCTTTGTCCTGCAACCCAATGTTGATCCTTCGGACAATGCATGAACTATGAGAGAACTCCCACTGCATAACTGAGCTCAAGTCTTGTTAGTGTAGCATAAATTAAGCTTCCCACTAACGACTGATACTTCCTCATATCTTTAAACTCTTCACCACCATAGTTGCTGAGTTTATGATTTACTTCAAGCGGTGTTGAAGCTTCTCTGCAATTCTCCGTGTTAAACTTCTTCAGTAAGTTTAGGAGATACCTTTCTTGCGAAACATATACACCATGATTTGTATATGTGACTTCCATTCCAAGAAAGTATGATAACTTTCCTAGGTCACTGATCTTGAACTCTTTTTCAAGTAATCTTTTTACCTCCTTGATTCCTTCATCTGAGGTACCTCTGATTATAATGTCATCTACATAAATACAAATGCAGATCATACCTTCATTTGTTCTCTTAATGAGTAGACTTGCATCAGCCTTTGAGCTTTGGTATCCAAGGTCATTGAGATACTTCACAAGTCTATAATTCCAAGCTCTTGGAGCTTGCTTCAATCCATAGAGAGCTCTTCTTAATCTGCAAATATGATCTGGGTAACTGGAACTTACAAACCCTTCAGGTTGTTCCATGTAGACTTCATCTGATATATATCCATTTAAAAATGCATTCTTTATATCCAGTTGACTTAGCTTCCATCCTTTTGATGCTGCTATAGCAATCAATGTCCTTATGGTTGACATCTTTGCCACCAGACTAAACGTCTCATCATAATCTATGCCATGCGTATGAGCATAGCCTTTGACCACCAGTCTAGCTTTGTATCTGGCTATCCTTCCATCTGCGTCTGAGCATAGCATTTGACCACCAGTCTAGCTTTGTATCTGGCTATCCTTCCATGCGTCTGAGCATAGCCTTTGACCACCAATCTAGCTTTGTATCTGGCTATCCTTCCATCTTAACTTTGTAAACCCATTTATTTCCAATCACTTTCTTACCATTTGGTTTTGGAACAAGTTCCCAAGTCTTGTTCTCCTCAAGTGCTTTAAACTCCTCCTTCATTGCTTCTTCCCATTGTTCTTTACCTTTTGCTTCACTGTAATTCTGAGGTTCTTCATCTTCCTTTACTAAGTAAGCATAGTTCTTCTGAGTCAAATAAGAAGTGTCATAGGAATACCTTGTTGGTTGTTTCCTTACTCTCTTTGACCTTCTTAGCTCATATTCTTCATGTGTATCTGAATACACATCTTCATCAAATCTTGGTCCATCTTCATTTCTCATAGTTGATCCGATCCTGGATGTACTTGCCTGCATATGATCTTCATGTTCATTCACCTGCATATGTGGTTTTCCTTTTTCTTTCCTTCTTATCTCTTCTTCAATTGTTTCATCATTATACTCTTTATCTGTATACCAACTTTTTCCTTCATCAAATGTTACATCTCTGGAAACAATAAACTATTTGGTTAGAGGACTCCATAACCTATAACCCATTTGTTTTTCATCATATCCAATGAACACGTATTTTTCAGCTTTTGGTTCAAGATTATGTCTCAGTTGTGATGGTACATAAGCATAAGCAACTGATCCAAACACTTTACAATGATCAAGTGTTGGTTTCTTGCCCCACCAAGATTCATAAGGGGTCATCCCATTTAAAGTTGTACATGGTAATCTATTTACCAGATATGTAGCTGTATTTATAGCCTCAGCCCAAAGATAATTTGGACAATTCTTCTCCTTTAGCATTGCTCTTGCAAACTCAACTAGAGTTCGGTTTCTTCTTTCTGCTACTCCATTTTGTTGCGGTGTATACCTACAAGTTATTTCTCTTTTGATACCTGCATTCCACAGATAATCATTGAACTCTCGAGAAAAATATTCTCCTCCTCCATCAAACCTTAGTCTTTTGAGTTTCTGTCCTATAAGTCTTTCACCATATGCATGAAAATGCCTGAAAGCTTCAAATACTTTTGACTTCTCTTTGAGAACATAAAGAGTTATCCATCTTGCTGCATCATCAATAAAAAAAAACGTAATACCTTGAGCTACTAATAGATCCTTCTTTTGTTGGTCCCCATACATATGTATGTATGAGTTATAACACATCATCGTGTTTGTACCCTTTCTTCTAAAATGGTAACCTGTGTGCTTTTCCCATCCGATAGGCTTCGCACTTGTGAATCATATGTTGATTTTTCATATTTGGTAATCCTCGTACAGATTGTTTTTCCACCATAGTTTTGATTCCTGTTTCATTAAAATGTCCTAACCTCTTATGAAAGATCTAACTCTGTAAATACCTCATCACCATGTGTGATCAAGGCTTGACCAAGATTCCCTTGTACTTTAAGAATAAAAAGTCTACCTTCCTTTTTACCATGGACAATTTGATTATATCCATTCTTTGGATCTTCAACAAATACTCCTTCATTTGTAAACCTGACTTGAAAACCTTTTTCTACTATTTGACCCACACTGATCAGATTCTTCGGAATTGTTCGAACATACAAAACATTTGTTAGTAGGTCAGCTCCATTCTTACACTTTACATTTCCAATTGACCTTACATTATGTTTTGTGTTATCACATGTTTGTACTGTATGATTTGAAATACCTCCTTCTAATTCTGATAACAATTCTATATTTCCTGACAAATGATTTGAACAACCAGAGTCAATATAGAATACCTTGAGGTCTTCATTCTCTGACATACTTATTGAGTTCATCATCAATGTTGTATGATCGTCATTCTGCGTATCATTCGCATAGTTGTAGTAGGTAGTGTTGTGAGACTGATTCTGTCCCCAACTTCTTGCTCCACGTCTACCATATCCGCCTCTTTGGCTTTGTCTTCCTCTTTGATATCTTCCGCTTCTGCCTCTGCTATTGTTATTCTGATTCTGACTTGATCCTTGAGAATTATGCCAGCAATCATGAGCCAAATGATTGCTTAATCCACAGATCCAACAAGTCTTCTTGTTGTTAGTCTGATTACCTCTTCCTTTACCTCTACTTTTACTTCTTACGTTACCTCTTCTTCTTGCAAAATTTGCTTGAGTAGACATCTCTTCTTCATCTTTTTCTTTACCTTTATCACCTTTCTTCTTATTCTTTGCATACATAGCCGAACTATGTCCTTTATCTCTGTCTATCTTCAAATCTTGCTCAAACGTTAACATTAGTCCAAGCAACTTATTTAAATATGGTACAAAATGACTTAAAGAAACTTCAATTGAGAGTACGAAAGGTTTCCATCTTTCATCTCCTCTCAGTCCTACAAGCACTTGTGCTATCAACCTGTGATCTTTGATATCTTCATCAATAGATCCAAGGCTGTCCGCCAAGTCTTTCATCTTAGTGACATAATCACTAATGCTTTGACTTTGCTTTTTCTTGAACGTTGTAAACTCTGACCATAAGCTAGCCTTCCTAGCTTTCTTCGTATTTTGAAAATGATCTTCCAATGCACTCCATATGTCTTATGCTTTCTCTAGACCTCTAATGTGCGGTAGTAGATGATATGTAATGGTATTGTAGATATAAGCTTTTGCCGTAGCATCTTTCTTCTACCACAGCTTCAAGGCTTCTAACTCTTCTTTCTTTGGTTGACTGTCGTCTTTGAAAGTCGGTTTCTTTTCTTCTCCTGTCACATATATCATTAAGTCCTTACTCATAAGTAAGGCTTCCATGCGCATTACCCATGCAGGATAATTATCTCTGTCCAGTTTGTCAATAGAGATATGATCCGCCATAATCCTCTTGTTTTTGTTACTTTCGGTGAGTGTAATGATAAAAGGTTTTATCTTTTACAAACCTTTACCCTTGAGAATTACTTCGGAACGTTTCTTGACGCCGTTTGTTGTTGATCATCTCAGCTTTCACCTTTCTTGTGAAAGTTCTTCGAATTCTCTTGTATCTTCACTTTTGTTTACTCTTGAGGATCTTTCTGCTCTTCAAAATCTTTCTGCTCTGATACCACTTGTTGAGCTCTAACGACTTATCACCAACTGTTGAGCTCTTGTACTACTTGTTGACACGGCGAGTGAGCTTAACTAGCTAAAGCTCAACTGCGGAATTCACCACGCCACAAGAACTAAGCTAGAGTGATATTAGAACACCTCTACAATCATCAGTAGCTTAGCAACCTTCCTGAAATTGAAAACTTTACAACTGTGTTTAATGAAATCCCAAAGATTTACTTTACAAGAAACTTTGCCTTTTTCAGGCTTCAATACTGATCGGAATATCATCGGAACTTCACCGGACTGTCACTGTAATCTCACTATAAATGTACCGGAATGTTACCGAAATCAACTGCAATTCTGTTTGTAGTTACTTCAACTTATTATAGATGAAATAAGGAAGTAATACCTGAACTTCTTTCAGTGAATGAACTCTATCTGAAGTTTGAAGAAAACTTCACCAGTTTTGGATGTCTTTACGGTCAGACACTGTACTGTGCGTACATATCTCATTTCACAAAACTCTTTTGATCACCTTGTAGTTGAGACTACTAGCTTCAAGATAAGCTATCTCTCATGCAAAAATTTACACTAAATTGTGAGATCTAACTTGTAGAAGTACCGGAAAACATTTACTGAGAAAACTGTAACTGTTAACTAACTTTCACAGTAACATGAAATCACTCATATTTCTTCACATACAAAGAATGCGCTTCAAATCTCCACATGAACATGTGTTTTCTAATAGAGAAGATGTGTACAAAAATAGCTTGGCCTCACTTTGCTCATAGCCATGGAAAAATCTCCTACTCTGAGTAGTCATTCCTTACCATCTCTCTCATATGAATACCTGATATTTCAGGTTCTATTATTCATCTCTACATACGCAATCTCTGGCGTCTTCTATATCACTATTTTTCGTTTCTATATGTGCTATTCTATTCCGGTTCTATGCGCTCTCTCTGCTCCCGTCTTCGCTCATGGTATTATGATCTTCTAGCTCATATATATACATTTTGTTTCGAGATTCAAAACGCGTATTTCTGGAAGTTTCTATGAACTATATTACAGTCGTGAATTTGTCCCTTCACTAAGGCTTGATTTTCTGAATGCTTTGTTTCTGCTTCTCTTTGTCTTTCTTCGTCTTTATGTCTGTCTGTATGTCAAATTTGTGAGTGATTCTTCAACAAGTCCAAGGATCATGGACAATGGGAGGAATTAAATGAAGTGAACAAGAATGTGGAAAAGGAGGACATGAAGGTGGATCAAATGCCCATCAGCTCCAGCCAAGACAAGGCAGGAAAGGAGGCCTCCCAAGAAAGAGTACATGTCATCAAGTTAAATGAAGCTTCCAACCTTCAAATCCAAGAGACTATGCTTGCAAGAAACGTATTATTCAAAAATCCCAAGGAAGAACCAGAAGATACTATGGTGGAAGAGTCAGAACCCTTTACACCAATAAGGGTAGTGGCAGAACCCTCCCCTATGGATGTTATACTTAAAGGGAGTGCCACGAATATTGTCAACATAGAAGAAGAAAGCAAAGAACCGGAAGTACAGCTTCAAATCAGACAACCACATAATGAGACTATACATGTGGAGCACGGAAAGGATGTCCAAACAGGGGAAGCTCCAAGCATTCCAAGAACTTGGTTAAATGTGGACGTCGCTCAACTCAATCCAGTGGTGCAACATATGATCAAAACCGCCATGGACACTCAACAGTTAATGCTTGAGGCTGATGCTGACTATGACAAAGCAATGCAAGAAAAGAATCAACTTCACGAAATGGGTCAAAACCTTTCCGCCCAATTGATTCAAGCTCAAAAGAACATAGCAAATAAAGAGAAGGTAGTCCAAGAAGCTAAGCAACAATGCGATACACTAGAGACAGAAAATCAGAAATTGAAAGACCAACTACAGGAGTTACAAAGGAAATATGAAGCTAGCGAGGCTGACAAAACACGCATGAATGCCAGAAGCAAAATACTGGAATCACAAATCAAAATATACATGGAAGAAGCTGAGAACGTACGAAACAGAAATAAGGAGTTGATGATAGCTCTTCTATGTAATCAACCTATAGAAGCTCCTGAAGTGCCAGAAAAGGACACGAAGGCATTGGAGGAAAAGATAGCTAAGTTTGAAGATCAGCTCAAGCAGGAGCAGGTCATCATTGCCGAATGGGAGAAAAGGTACATGGATGACACATCAGAACTGAGAAGGAAGTGGAAGGTGGCAGAAAAAAAATATTTTGAGCAATGCAAGGAAGATGCAAATCTACTCGCGGTCATTGGCGAGGAGCTCCTAAAAAACAAAGAAACCATTCTGAAGGCCACCGAAGAAATCAAAAGCAAAGATGAAATGATCAAGCTACTACAAGATCAACTAGCACAGAAGATAACAAAGGGGACACCAGTAGTTCCACACTCCACAGCGGCTACTGAGGAGATTGAGGTACGTCCTCTCTCTCCCCCCTTACATCATTCGCCGATAAGGGAGGAAACAGAGATCCATTCTGAAAGAACTCATCGGGATATTGTAGAACTGAGCCGACACGAGAGGGCACTACTGGTGTCCTAACTTACAGAAGATTTTGAAGATCAAGTGGTAAAAATCATGAAGAAAGCAAAGATCGACAGCAAGAATCTGGAACAAATAATGAGACCATTCAATGTACCATATGGTTTACTTAAAGAACAAACACGGCAATGTATAAAGAACACAACAAATAAAGAGCCAGATTGCAACCTCCAGTCTAGCATGCAAACATTCACCCACACTCAAGAGGAATTTGACAAAGCTGATCCCATATGGAGGAGGAAGTTTTTGGAGAAAAATCTGACACTAAGGGTACACTGGGAATCATCACCATACATACTTCAGGTAAATCCATCTTTTTTCCCAGTACCCAGAAGATGCTCCTGGATGCAATTTTGGGAAGGTCAGTGCCAGGGAAGCATCAATAATCAATGGCTCAACTGTCTTCTACTACCAAGTCCACCGCGAGATTATTTAGCGATTGAGGAATACATGATCAAGACAATCGAATTTTGGATAGCTCACTATGCCACCGTACCAGATCTCGCCATTAAGATGACTAATAAGATTAGTGTTTCAGCACGCTCAATATACTTTTTTGAACTTCATCAGCATTAATCAGGGATCAGATGCCCTCATTTTTTATCTGTCAACCATACCGAGTAACTACATGAAGACTTTTGAAGAAGCATTCTTTAGCGGGTTTTTGCCTAGTAACTACATGCAGACTTTTGAAGAAGCATTCTTTATCGGGTTTTTTGAAATAGACTCTGAGATTTTTGTAAAGATGTCTTCGAATCTTAATACCAGGATGGTGGCCTACAAACTGAGTTTCTTTGTAGACCATAGACAGGCACCAGAAGACGAAGTCAAATCAAACCAATGGAAAGAATTTATGCTATGTCATGCAAATCTGTTGAACTAACGAGAGCAACAATCCATCCAGACATAGTCACATCGCCACAAAAAGCCTATCGGGGACTGTTGGCAGTAGCCAGAGGCATAGAAGACACGGAAGCATGTAAAGGCAGAGCAGGGATCCAGTCGAATCAAGTTTTTCAAAGATTATGTTTTATAAATATTCTTCAAAACCTCCAACAGTGATTTTCATCACTATTCTAACATATGTAACATGAAAAAACCCCTTTTTGTAATCCATAGATCCATTTTGTGCAAGCCGAGGAGTCCTCGAGCTTGAGGAGCTTAGGTAGAATGAGCGTATCAATTTTGGTTATTTTTAGACACCGTTTACCCCTTCAAATAGCACTTAGGACCTATTTTTTAACTATGCCGGTCACTAGATGTGAAACCGGTCAAAACTAGTCTAGAATCTATAAAAAGAGCTAGAGAGCTCATTTTTGAGGTTAGCTTGTTTGAGTAGAGAAGAGCTTAGAGCTAATTTGAGCTTGTAAGAGTGTTCTTGAGCAATAGAGTTGATTTCTCACCTTCCATTGTGTCTTGCTTGTCTCTTTGTAGTGTGAGTGTATGTGTGTGTGCATCTCTATGCTTCTCACCTTCACTCTCACTTCATCTCACATTCACGATCTTCATATCACTCCTATCTCTTCCGCGGATTGACATTAAGGAGGTGGAGCTTCTTAACGTGGTTCTCACCATTGTGCTAGAGCAACACCAAATTTGACGCCATTGTCGGGGATCGAGTCTAGGACGAATGTGTGATGGTAAGAGTATAGCAAGAAGTGGCGTTGGAAGGTAAAAATTTCAGTTTTTGTTGTTGTTTTTAGTTAGTTTTTAGTGTTTTTCACCTCCCCCACACTCCATCTTCATCATCGCATCATCATCTCCAACTCCAAAAAAATCAGAAAATTCACCATATCCACCCATTCTCTTCATTTCCCCTCATTTGTGCATGTGCAAGAGAGAGAGAGAGAGCTTTTGTGCTTGTGTGTACTTGTGTGTTTTTGAGTTTTCTTGCAGGTACAGAGCTCCATTGCATCAGGAAGGCTGCAAAAAGGTAAGAAAATCACTTTCTGTCAGAAATTGCCGACTGTGTCAAACCATCGCGATGGTCTGCCAAGTTCGAAATTTGAGGTAAGCGAGTTCATGGGCGTGTAGCCGACCCTTGCGCCTCTAGGAATCCACAGACGCATTTCAAAAATTCACACTTTGGTGGACCATCACGATTGGCTCAAACCATCGCGATTGTGTCACACCATCGCGATTGGCTCACGCCATCGCGACGGCTCGGCCGGACCATCGCGACGGTCTCATACCATCGCGACGATTCACTTGAACCATCGCGACGGTCCTTGACCATCGCGACGATCCCATCGACCCCACGCCATCGCGATTGGCCCATGCCATCGCCTCGATTGTGCCACATGGCAAGCTAGACCATCGCGATTGCTCACTAGCCACGCCATCACGATAAGACCCTTACACCATCACGACAGCTCAAAATTTGGACCATCGCGATTGGCTCACGCCATCGCATCTGTAACCATCGCGACAGTTCACTTCAGACCATCGCGACGGTTCACGTTGACCATTGATTGACGCCATCACAATTGTTCACTCAATCGGACCATCGCAATGCCTCCCCCCGACCATCGCGATTGCTCACAGTTAGACCATCACGACCGTGCACTTCAGACCATCGCGACGGTTCGCGCACACGCCATCGCGACGGTTTGCCTAGACCATCGCGACGGTCCCAGACCATCGCGATCATCTCAGACCATCGCGATTGCTCACCCCAAACGCAAATTTTAGGGTTTCAATCTTTGGCCAATTTTGGGGCTATTTTTGGGAAATTTTTGGGTGATTAGACTCATAGGAGACCCCTTAGCTCATATTTGAAGAAAAAACCTGTTTATGAGTTTTTACCCCCGAGGGCCTGAATGCTCATATCTTTCTCATCCAAAGTCCGTTTTTTGAGCTTTATAGCTCGTTAGAAAGCTCTTGACGAGTACTACGTGACCTCAACTGTTTTTCTTCATAAAGAATACATTGATTTTTAGATAAGCTAATTTGAGGTTGACCATCTGTGGGACTAGGAAAGAAAGGGGGCCTTGGGAAGAAAAATTTTGCCAAAAGTTAAGGGACTTAAAAGTGTATAAACTTAGGTGCTTGATCATCCATTGGGATATTGGTCTAATATTGGATTTTTCCAGGTCTAGCAAAGGTAATCAAGGGCAACCAAAGCAAGGCAGTGAAGGGCATAAAGCTTGGGAAGCGCGGCTTCTTGGGCATCAGAGCAACCAGAAAAGCTGACTCGAGGTTGGAAGATTACTCAACCCCCTCATTCAATTTTTTGCTTAGGATAAACATTAGCATTGTGGATTCAAGATGATAGGAACGCCTGAAGTTCCAGAGACTAAATTTATCAAGTCTAAGACTAAAGATAAGGGTGTGTGATACGAAAACCTAAAGGAAAGAACATAATTCTGACGGAACGAGAACTCAAAGTACCGCAGAAAGTCGAATTCCTGACGCATACATTAAGACAAGAATCTAAAGAAATTTAAAAAGAATCAAGAAAGTAATAACAAAGAATCATTGACAATCTCAGCGTGTACTGAGTGTGCAAGGAAGAAAATTCATGAACCTTAGATCGGGCAAACACATAGGTAAGTCAGACCGACGAAGCCTTAGATCATCAGAGGCAAGTGAAGGAACTACTGCACGATCGTGGGCTCAACAATTGAACACTAGTTATCCCTACGAGAGCTCAGATACAAGTGAATAAGAAATGGCATTTAGCACAGAAAGACCAGAAGGAGGGTCAAATGTAGCATACTTAGAAAGACCAGAAGGACCCTATAGGACTCAATTGGAGTTTCTTCGAACCAACCGCTTAGGTGCCCGCATCTATGAGGATGGTTTGACAAGACAAGTGGTACAAATGCACAACCCCGATCAACCCATTGGATTGGAACGTCCAGTGGTGAAATTCGAGAGAGACGCGTACATAGACAAGGAAGGAACGATGTATATCTTAAGTACGCAGCCAAACAATACCAATGAATTTGGCGTGATTCAATTAGAGACGGAAGCGAGATCTCAAGGAAAGGAACCATTAGAAGAACCAAGAACACCTAGAGGGAAATATGTACTGACACGAGTACTAGTTCCAGATTGGACCCCTCAGGACAACAGAAGCATAGAGCTGTTTGTCAATAAAGAAACTGATGAAGCTTTTTGGAGATACAGAACGGAACAACCTAGCAAGGTAGGCTCTATTATAATCTACGAGTTCAAGGACCCGGTGTCGTCGAGATTTTCTCTCCTCTCTCACTTGTGAAGGCCTACAAAAAACATATTTGGTGAAGGTAGCCAGAATTCCCCGAGAAGCCCAGGATGCATCAAGGATGTCAAAGGAAGGTCACATACAAAGTTTCAAAGAAATCAAGAAAGTCCATGGTAGCGGTCAAAGTTGGTCAAAGCTGGTCAAAGTTGGGAAATTAGGGCAAAAATTTCATTGTCACCAAATTAGATGAAAATCCATATACTTGTAAAGATTGTCAAAGGCAGTCTATAGCCCAAATTTCAGCAGAAAATGGATTTGGTAGCACATTGATATGCTATGTTCATTTTGTAAAAATGTATTTTTTCTAGTTTGACCCTACAAATTCTTGTATAGAAATTTATGTTAGCCATATGGTTTGGCATGTATAAAGACCATATGTGGCTACATATTTGTATAAAGTTTCAAGGCTATCCGAGCTTCCTAGAGACCTTAATGCCACCTTGCAAGCTTCCAAATGTAGTCAAACTTGTACAAGTTAGATTCAGATGGGAGTTTTTTTTGCATATTCCTGAAGGAGATCTTTGGAAACATAGTCCTACAATGTTTCATCTTCATCAAAGACTTTTTGGAGGGTCAAAGAGCACAAAGTCCAGTTTTCAAGGTCACCGCACTTTTCTAGAATAAGAAAATTGAAGGCTTGAATGTCTGCCACATGTCAAAATATGATTGAACCATGTTGTACGGTCAAGATGAGCTCATATTCAAGGGTGGAGATGCACTAAAGCATAAAGGAAGGAGGATCCACGAATTTTTTCCATAAAAGAAGACCTTTTTTACAATCAAAGATCAATAATGCAGCATTTCTCCAAAAATAGTGGCTTATCTTATCCGAATTGATGTCAGCATTGATCCGACGGTCCAGATCATCCCCAAATCCAATGGTGGAGAATGAGGGCGCCTAAATTTCACTCCTTTACACTAGATTTGATAGAAAGAACAATTCCAAGCCATTGATTTGATTAATCAAATGGTTGTAATCGAAAGTAGTGATCCTAGAGTTGAGAGTTGATTTCTCTAGATCCAAGGGCCCAAATTCATTCAAAAAACTATATAAACCCCCCTCCAAACTCCTAGAGCATCATTGTTAGGCATCCATAGGGCTCATGCTAGCTTACGGTTTCCTTGAGACGATCACCCTCGGTTGAGCGAGTGAGGATCCAAGGTGAGCTAGTATGAGTATAAAACCTAGTTTCAAATTTAAGTTAGAACTCCAATCTAGGATAGGCTCTTGAAACCAGCATCTCTATCTTGACTCACCCTCGGTGGAGCGTGTGAGTGAGTTAGAGCTGATTTTAATGAGTCTTAGACTTCTTTAGTTAGACGTTACGAGTCTAGACAGACATAGGGTCACTGGAGTGGAACTCACCTTCTTACGTGTGACATTCGGTTGAACTGTCATGGTTTGAGGGTCGGAACCACCTTTGATCAGTAGACTGCCTAGCTTGACGTACCACGACGATCTTATACATGTATCTTAATTCCAATCCTTTTAATTCATGTCACTTGTCACTTGTCTCTTGTCTCCTCTCTCAGTCTCTTAAGTATTTTTACATGTCTTCTATTTCTTCTATGTGTGAGAAGGCTCCGCAGTATTGCGTTGAACCAGTGAGGATGTTTCTTTGAGCTTGTGAGTAAACTCTATTATCATAATTCACTTGCATGCATATAAACCATACATACCCATACATATTGATTAGTTTCTGAAAGTGTATAAGAAGCTCCAATATTGGACCATTCTTCCTTTCGAAACTGGTTTATGTGTAAGGATTCCATCTATTCACGTCATGCATACATATCATCCAAAGAAGACTATGCATATGAATTAGAATTAGGAAGTGTTTAAGAAGCTCCTTCAATGGACCATTCTTCCTTCCAAATTTGATTCGTGTGTATGGTTCTCTTTCATTCTTATCATTCATGTTCATAAATCTAAATTGCACTCCTACTTTCCCATTCCCATAATCATTTCAACATCTCTCTCTTCTCCATACTCAACATTAATTTCACTTTCATGTCCTTAAACCATCCAACATTCATTAGCTTCATACACCCTGTGTGTGCCACGACCGGACCCGATCCACCCGGATTGCGATCACCTCCACACCGGATACACCTGGAAAGGTTGTATACCTGGATGAAACTTCAGAAAGAGTATTTGTGGTGCCAGACCACGCTAGAAATACATACACATGGAGAGGCGAATTGGTATTCCCTCCATCTCGAACAAACGTAAACACGAGCCAACAAGGGGCAGGAACATCCTCAGCCCATGCTAATCAAAGAGAGAAAAACAAGGAAAGACCGGAAGTAAGCTTCAATAATCCCATAGGGAGAGATAGAACCACCATAAACACAGACAGAGCGGATAGACAAAGAGATCATGGAATACCAGGTGGTAGAGATGATTTTCCTCTACCTAGACCACGTGAACACGCAAGAATATTAAGACCCACTCAGTTAGTTAAGTCCATGAAAAATTATTTTGATGGGACAGGAGATCCCTATGACCATGTAGCGGAATTTAAGCAAGTACTATGGATCGAGCAAGTCGAAGACATGTTCACGCAATACAATGCTTTTGGACTAACGTTAAAGAATACCACTTTAACTTGGTTCCAACCATTGCAACAAAGGCAATTTAGAGACATCCATCACTTTTTAGAGTCATTCATCACGGAATTCTCTAAAAGTGGGATCAAACATGACATGTCTTCATTGATTCATAATTTCAAACAGACCCCTCAGGAAACACTTAGACTGGCAGGACGTAGGTTTAGACAATATGTGGAAAGATGTCCAATGCAAGAGTTACCCTCACAGGCCAAGCAAGTGTCATCGTTTCTAGACGGCTTTTTGAGCTCTAAAATACACTCCTACGTGTACTTAAAAGAACCCAAAATGCTAGAGCAGTGTGTAAGAATATGTATAGACATTGAGGACAACTTAGGAGATGAGTTGGAACTCTCAAAGGTCTATAAGGACTCGGATTGTTCTTCTCTAGCATCCACAAAATTGTCTAACTCGATAGAGGACCTAGTAGAAAAAGTGGCCCAAAAACTAGGAGTTTCTAGTAAACAGGTGCCCAAGTTAACAACTAACGTACGTTGTTACACTTGTGGTGGAAATCATTTGGCAAATGTGTGTCCCAATGCAACACAAACACAAGCCAACCCTAGTGGCCAATACTGTACTATTGAGAGAAGATACATGAATCATACGGCTCAGGACTGCCCATATAACAAACAAGCAGTGATACAGAACTACCCGCAAGCATACCCGCAGCCAGGTAGGTATCAAGGCCAATACAATACTCAGCCTCATTATTATAGGCCTCCTCAGAACTACCCGTATCAGGCACAACAAAGACCTCAACCTGTCTTAGCTCAGCAGCCACCCCCACCAGCGAATGTCATCTCTATTAAATATGTTGCTGCAGAAGAGAACCTAAGTAGGGCCTTAGTGCCTTCTTCACCTTTGATCACAGAGAGTGACCCGAACTCAAACAGTTTTGACTCTACTCATGTAGATAGTCCACCCGCTTCAGTCACGTTACGTCTACACCAACCCACGCGGGCTTGGCAATGGACAGTTGTCAATCAGAAGGATGTCAGGAGATTTTCCCTTGGGCTTCCTGCAAATTAGAAGGGGCAACTGCCCAACCGCTTGGTCAGGTGGACTTCATCAGCGTCCACATGGGCAAAACACCCTGCGGTGCCCATCCTTCCACACTTACTGCGGACTGGCCTAGATTAAAAGTACAAAACGGAGCACTTCCTAATGGGCAGGTTTCGCAAGTGTTGGACATCCCTTCTTTTCCAAAGCAGAGTGTCCATCAAACCTCTCAACCTCCACCACAAAGGAGTCAACCACTACGAAGGAACCCAGACCGACGGCAACATCAGACGATGCAAAGAGGAAAGCAGTCTCAGCAACACAAAGCAAGCGGCACAAGACAAATATGGGTGCCAAAAGGATAGAAATCACCAACAGATTTCACCCTCACCACAACCATCTCCAGAGCAGTCTCCGACAGAAGCCACTCCCACAGTACAACCTATTCGTATACGGTTATCAAGACCAGTTGTAACGGAGGGCACTACCAGCACAGTTGCTCCTCAAGCAGCCACAGTCCCAGGACCTACCACCACTATGACAGAAGTTCCCACCACTATCGGTGCGGAAGCTTTCTCTTTTCCGATACCCCATTTAGAAGCAGAACAAGAAAATACCACATTTGATTTTGAGATGCAGGACGTATTTTCAAGTGAATTTCAGTTTTCAGAAGGCCAGATCTTCTCTCAGGAATATGAAAGGCCCAGCTACCCTACCACACCGCGAGATCAACCACAAGGACAAATAGTGTCTAGCTCTGAAGAGGAAAGAATAGAGACAGATGAAGATGACGGCGATGACGAAGCCAGTCAGGGAACTCATTAATCCCAAGAACATGTGCAAATGAACGAACAAGGACAACAAACGGACACCCAAGGTGATACAAGCACACATGAAGAGGAAACCTTCGAAGCAGCAGCTTATACAATGGCCATCAAAAAGTTATACCGTACTATGGAAAAGGTTTGGGCGCGTAAGAAGTTTACTGACGAAGAGAGCCAAACCCTCATAGAACAAGAGCTTGTACATCAGAGGTTTTAGAGAGCTTGTCAAATCAGTTGGACCCAATGAAGCCTTAAGATATTTGCAGAGAAAACCGCTACCGTAGTATGACCCCCGCAGAATCCGCCTACTAACCAAACCTGGTGAATATATTCGGGTACCCACCGGCGGTCAGTCTTCAAAACAGGCTAGGGAAGCACGTCTTGTCCCTGAAGGCTCTTTGGCAGAAGAAGCCATCCTCGTAGATTCCCCACCCCGTGCTACTACTATACATACCTCCACAGTTACCGAAGTACCTGTCACCCCAAATGCTCCTCCTTCACCTCCCATCCATCCAGCCTCCCCTATTCACCCCCCTTTTCCCAGAACAACATCCTCTTTCTCCAGTGGAGTAGCAGAAGTCGTCCTTACGCCCATTCATCCCACAATTCCCGCACCCACTCAACCTATTCTACCCCCTAACACATCCACCTTTCTATCCAACCCATTTCTCCATCCATCTTTTCCATCCTTCCCCACACCTCCAAGACTCCTTTTCCCATTCCCACCTCCATTAACCTTCTCCCCAGTCTCACCTCCCCGACCCACCGTAACCCCTCTTTCCCCTTTCCACCAAGCTGTCCAAGACGGCCAGGGAAGCACGTCTTGTCCTTGAAGGCTCTTTGGCAGAAGAAGCCATCCTCGTAGATTCCCCACCCCGTGCTACTACTGTACATACCTCCACAGTTACCGAAGTACCTATCACCCCAAATGCTCCTCCTTCACCTCCCATCCATCCAGCCTCCCCTATTCACCCCCCTTCTCCCAGAACAACATCCTCTTTCTCCAGTGGAGTAGCAGAAGTCGTCCTTACACCCATTCATCCCACAATTCCCGCACCCGCTCAACCTATTCTACCCCCTAACACATCCACCTTTCTATCCAACCCATTTCTCCATCCATCTTTTCCATCCTTCCCCACACCTCCAAGACTCCTTTTCCCATTCCCACCTCCTGTAACCTTCTCCCCAGTCTCACCTCCCCGACCCACCGTAACCCCTCTTTCCCCTTTCCACCAAGCTGTCCAAGACAACCCCTCTGTAAATTACTCCTCAACCTTTGTAGATCCTGTATTTACACCCACACACTTACCCACGATCACACCACTATTCACAGTCACCGCACTCGACACCACATCCAGTGATATGGATATATCACCACCCACCGCACCACCACTCACTTCATTCGCGGCACAACCATACATAAGCACACCACAATTTTCCACAATCACCACAGCCTCCACTTTCGCACCCCCTTTTCCCTTACCCCTTGCATCAACACCCACTCACACTGCAATTGCATCTGCACTTAGCACATCACTAATTTTATCACCCACCATCGATGCAGCATTTCAACAGATGTTTACATGTATGACTCAAGTGCGCAATGAGTTTACATCTTTAGGAACGAATTATCAAGCGCTGCAAAAGACAACGAATGATCTACAATCGCAGCTTAACTCATTGTCTATTGAGAATGCCTCACTGAACACCTGATATCAAGAACTACGCGAGGCTTATCACAAGCTGGAACTAGAAAGTGAAGAGAAAGCCAAAGAGGCCACTGCTGATCTTGACAATTTGTTAAGGGCCCAGACAGTTCGGAATGTGACGCTTACACGGAACATGGGCTTACTCAGAAGACACCTAGCAACAGCAAAGGAAGAGAACCAGCGGCTACAGGAGCAGAACAGAGAAAATTTAGAAGCTGCTCTCGATCACCGAGACCAACCATTAAGTCCTAGCCGGTTCAAAGCAGTGCCCTCCGAATCAATGAAAATGTTACTCGATGATCACATCAGATTGCTCGATGAATATGATCGAATGAACGAAGAATATCAGAAGCTGAAAGAAGATCATAAACTACTCCAGCTCAGAGCACCTGCAACATAAGGACTACCAGCAACAGAAGGATTACCAGCTCCTACGGACCCTTCTCCTGAGATCTTAGAGGAACTCAATGCCTTACGGGCCCAGGTATCAAATCTTGAATCACAAATCGCAATCTATGAAGCACCCCCAAGACCAGACTCCCCACCGGACCTCGCAGCCGATGAAGAAACTGTTACCATACCGGTGGAAGAAACTTTTGAAGAAGCCTACGAGCCCCAACCCATCCCAGGCGGACGAGTCACGGCTGAAGGCCAGATGACTTATGAACTTCCAACCCCCGCATGGATGAAGACAATTGAAGAGCTTGGAACCACCCACTCAGCACGAGTAGAGGCGCAGCTACACGCAATGGCAATGATTGAGGAAAGAATTTTACAGTCGCCCTACTTCGCTCACTTGGCCCCTCGCAGATACATATCAGGGCATGAGCTATAGTACAAACCGTATTTTATGCTAATGGCCGAGTATCAGTTGGCCATAGGCAAGAAACTATCTCACGCTCCTCAGTTTGAGCCTGATGATTTGCCACTGAATGCGCAGCAAGGCGAGATTTATCAACCAGAGTGGCGTAAAGATCTTTTACAAGAATATCCTGAGATGCTAAGTACTTGGGTAAAGGCACCACTACATTTGAAATACAACCCATGTTGGGGACCAGTGCCACGTCGCCGCTCCTGGACAGCATTTGCTATTAAAGTACAGAACAACAATCAGTGCCAGGATTGGTTAAATTACCCATATTTCAAGCCACCCATAGAATTACCGACAATGGGATACATGATGGCCACGATTCGTCACTGGCTCCCTCGCTTGAAACACATGGACGATATAGCAGCGCACATGACTGTCAAAATCTTTGACATGATGCAAATGGTTTTCAAAGTCTTCCGTCGTGTAAAGGCACCTCATGTAAACACCCCGGGCTTCGAGCATGGCAATCTAGATCTTGCATATGATATGAGTACAACGCCATCGCTACGGGTGTGTTATGCCTGGCATTGCAGAAATAAATATTTATCGGCGTGCTACAAGCAAACCTTCGAAGAAATGTTCACAACCGGTTTCTGGGAATACCATTCAGAAGTGTTCATCAGCAGGCCTACACACCTCTTGCACTTATTCGCCTGTGAACAGATGGTATATTCCACACATTATCGACTCCCACCACCCGATGAACCGCAACCAATTGATTGGGAGAAACTCGAGGCAGATTTGGCCCGAGGCATTCGAATATCAGAACACACCCTCGCTCAAGAACTACTACAGAACTACATCCGACAGACCGCACAACAAGGTTCTGTCGAGGACGACAGAAGCGAGAGGGAGGGGGGTGTTGGCAGTACCCAGAGGCATAGAAGACGCGGAAGCATGTAAAGGTAGAGCAGGGAGCCAGTCGAATCAAGTTTTTCAAAGATTATGTTTTATAAATATTCTTCAAAACCTCCAACAGTGATTTTCATCACTATTGTAACATATGTAACATAAAAAAACCCCTTTTTGTAATCCATAGCTCTATTTTGTGCAAGCCGAGGAGTCCTCGAGCTTGAGGAGCTTAGCTAGAATGAGCATATCAATTTTGGTTATTTTTAGACACCGTTTACCTCTTCAAATAGCACTTATGACCTATTTTTTAACTATGTCGGTCACTAGATGTGAAACCGGTCAAAACTAGTCTAGAATCTATAAAAAGAGCTAGAGAGCTCATTTTTTAGGTTAGCTTGTTTGAGTAGAGAAGAGCTTAGAGCTAATTTGAGCTTGTAAGAGTGTTCTTGAGCAATAGAGTTGATTTCTCACCTTCCATTGTGTCTTGCTTGTCTCTTCATAGTGTGTGTGTATGCGTGTGTGCATCTCTATGCTTCTCACCTTCACTCTCACTTCATCTCACATTCACGATCTTCATATTACTCCTATCTCTTTCGCGGATTGACATTAAGGAGGTGGAGCTTCTTAACGTGGTTCTCACCATTGTGCTAGAGCAACAGGGACGACAGAGTTCAGGAGGAGGGACGTGTGGAAGGGGAATCAAGCAAAAAGAGAAGAAGAAGAAAATCAAAGAATAAAGCTGCTCAATAAGGAATGAAGATTATCAAGAAAATGAACAACTCTCTGCCCAAATCCTCGCAGGGGCACGCATCAGGCAACAACGCCAAAGATCCAGGTCCTAAGGAGTGGAATTAAAGAAAGATAACAACCAGGACATTTCATGGGAGGTTGCACACAGCCTCCTCATCCACTAGGAGCTGGCGGTGAAGCAAAACAAGTCGAGGAGAGAGACAGCACACAAAGGACTCTTCATCGGATAAGATAACCAATTGCCTGAAGGTCCTAGTTTCCTCCTCATCCACTGGATGCGTGGGGTGGGAAGAAATGGAACAGGTCCTAGAGGATGACAAAGAAGATTCAAGAATAGGACCTTTAAAGCGTAATGCTCTCTTAAAAGAGAGTAGAGGTCAACAAATTAAGGCGTGCGGTGGCAAAAAGTAAACAGGCTCAAAGCAATAAAACAGGGGAAGGTATGTACGTGACAAGGGCGGATCAAAGCCAATAAGTATCCATGAAGAAGTGCAAGAAGATATCTGGCAGATCCTGATCCTTAAGAAGGTCCTTCAACATCTGGGTCTTCGGAAGGTCCAGATCGAAGGCTGAAGGTCCACAGCTTCATACCTTCCACTGATGGCATGCGTGGCAGCCCGACTTGATACAACAACCTAGATTTGTGATATAAGGAATACCAAGGGGCAAACAGAAGTAAAGGACATACCTCGGATAAAGTAACAAATTGCCTGACAATCCTTATCGCTTCTTCGACCACTGGGTGTGTGTATTCAGAAGCCTTAGACAAGCTACAAACAAGAAGCAAAAGCCTTTCAAGGGACGATAGAGACAAAGAAGGCGAGAGTGTTGTAGAGCAAAGAGGCACAAAACGGGAGCCCCAAAATTTTCAAATTAATTTTCAAAATCTTATAAAATTCCCTCCAAGCTATGTAAATGCACTAGAGGAGTCCTCTAGATGCATAATCCCAAATCATTGTAATGTATTTCTTGTAAAATAGTAGGAGAATAGAGATTAGTCAATAAAGTGCCGATCACTTGTGTGAAAGGCCCATTTTTAGGGCACATGTATATAAGTCACTATGTGACTATTAGTAAAGACTTTTTGCCATCGTGAAGAAGGAGAGCTCCTGAAATTCGAATTTGCTTCTTTCTTGTAGATTTTGATCTTCTCTATGATCGTTAGTGTGTGTGTGTGAAGCTTGGAATGTGTGTGTAGGAGTGTTATCAGAGGCATCAAAGTATCATACATGTCTTTGGAGCTAACAGATGTCTCCTTAGTACATGAAAGCAATGGTTGAATAGCATCTTCCACAAAGACAACATCACAGCTAACCAGAATGCGTTTAGTCTATGGATGATACAAACGATAGCCTTTACTTTCAGAACTGTACCCAACAAAAATACATTTTACTACCTTATCATCCAATTTTCTGCGATGTTGTTCAGGCACTAGTGCATATGCCAAACAACCAAAAACACGTAGATGAGCAACAGATGGCTTGCAGTCATGCCAAGCCTCATATGGAGTGATAGACTACAGCGCTTTAGTGGGACACCTGTTCAGTACATATGCTGCACACATGATAGCCTCAAGCCAGAAACTATGTGGTAAAGCCTGACTTTTGACCATGCACCTCACCATCTCCATGAGTGACCTGTTCTTTCATTCAGCAACTCCATTTTGTTGAGGTGTATATGGCACTGTACACTGGTATTTTATCCCACCTTCAGCCAGAAATGCATTAAAATCAGAAGACATATATTCCCCCCCTCGATCAGAATGGAGGGTGCCCATTTTACATGTTGACAAATTTTCAGCCAAAATCAAAAACTGTTTAAAGCAGATGAACACTTTGGACTTTTTTTTCAGTGGATATGCCCATGCATGCCTGGAAAAATCATCAATGAAAGTCACGAAGTAAAGGTAATTTCCAAAGGAGGGTGTCTGCATAGGACCACAGACATCATTATTGTTGGTGCAAGACAATCAACAATTGAAGGTCTTTAAGTCCGCAGGAACTTCAGCAAAAATTTCCTTAAAAAGGTCACCGGAAGGGCACCGGAACAGTACCGGAAGGTCACAGTAAAGTCACCGGAATGTTACCGGAAATGATTGCTTTTACAGTTTTCAGTTCATGAAGAGTTGAAAGATGAAAGGAGGAAGAAAAGAACAAATTTTGAAGCTTGGAAGAAGAACCGGAAAAAGTTGTACACAGATGTACAGTAGTATAGTCAGTATTATAAGCTTGTACAAATTTATCTATAAATACCTGAAAAATGTCGAGGCGCATGAGAGAGGAAGAATGAGAGGTGTAGATAATAGAATGAGAGACATAGAATGAGAGAATGAGAAGTTAGATGTCATGAGACATATGAGAAGTTAGTTGAGTTTTCCTCTCATCACTCAACTGTAACTTTCTGAATAATCGAAGAAATACTGCGCCGAAATTTCTGTGTGTTCTTCATCTGTGTTAGATGATTTGTGAAATCCTTTTGAGGATATCTAAGTCTATAGTTAATCAATCTATAGCTTAAGTTTCAGAGTTTAATTGTAAACAGAAACCGAGAATTGTCAGTAGGAACATTCGTATGTGTTGAGTGTTCAAAGTTTACTGAAACAGGCGCATTTTCGGTGATCAATGTTTTGATCATTTCTCAGTGCATACTTTAAAGTTTTGCATGAGTGAGAGCTTAATCTTTAAGTTAGAAGATAAGCTACTCGTAACCAGAAGCATTTGCTTAAACGGGTTCTATTCAAGGAGAACCAAGTCTTAGAAGTTACAGGTGTAAAGTCGACTGTTCAGAGTAACAGTTTCAGACATAGATAACTTGTGAAGGTGATTTCTCAAGTTATACTAAACCTTTTGAAGAACTTTAACTTGAAGGAGGTGCGCAATCTCTAGGCGACACTCCATACAAAGTTTCATAAAAACCTTTACATGTTTGATAAATTAATTTGAAGAAATTGTGCAGCAGAATGTTTGTGTTGTGAAGTTTTGACTTACTCTTGGTATAGAGGTGCTCTAATCACAAGAGTAGGTTATTCTGAAGGAGATTAACATTCTCCATCAGTGGTATCAGAGCAGATATCAGAGCAGCAGTGGTATCAGAGCAAGTATCAGAGCAGCAGTGGTATCAGAGCAGGAGACATCAAAATCAAAGAAAGGAGGTTCCCGATTGTTGCGGTTACAAAGAATTCAACAACCAAAGAACTAAAAGGTGAAAGCTTGAAGGCGAAACCTGAGGAAGAGATCATACGATATCAAGAAAGACAAACGGAGTCTAAGTTGAAGCAAAGGTACATATATTATTCATAAAGATTGAAGATTTCAATACACAGGAAGACACAAGATGGGAGATTCTCTGCAGATAGAGAAACTGGATAGGGAAAACTATCCTGCGTGGTCAATGAGGATGGAAGCTCATCTTATGAGCAAAGATTTGATAGCTTATATCACAGGAGAAGAAGAAAAGCCACAGTTTAGAGATCCTAGTGTTCCGACTAGGGAAGAGTTAGCAGATTTGAAAAACTGGATGAAGAAAGATGCGCAAGCTAGAAGCATTATCTATATGGCAGTCAATGATTACTTGTTACCTCATATTCGAGGTCTTGAAAGTGCAACGGACATTTGGAATGCATTGGAGGAGCATTTCCAGAATACTACTAAGTCAAGGAAGGCATCCTTATGGGCAGAGTTTACAACTTTCAAGAAGAAGGCTTCTCAGTCCGTTTCAGACTATGTGACAAGAATGAAAGATATTGCAGATGCATTAGGAGCTGTTGATGAAGATATCGAAGAGGATAAATTGGTAAGGCAAATTCTTACAGGCTTAAGAGGTGATGACAAATGGAAGCCGTTTATTTTGTCTACAGAGTTATCACTTGATCATTTCACTCCAGATTTAAATCAGTTGCTAGGTCATATGCTAACATTTGAGAATGATGTTAAAGGAGATGGTGATAAGAGTGCAGGTCATGCAATGTATTCAAAAGATAAAAAGAAGAATAGTAAAGGAAAGCAACAAGCAAATGAAGATGAAGGAACAACTAGCCAAGCCAACTTCCTAAGAGGAAGAGGAAGTGGCAAAGGTAGAGGAAAAGGCAGAAACAACAAAGATGGAGGTAAAGCCTGCTGGATTTGTGGTAAGACAAATCATTTAGCTAATGATTGTTGGCACAATACTCAAAGTAATAATGGATATAGTCAAAGTTACAATGCAAGAGGAAGAGGTGGCAGAAATCAAAGAGGAAATTTTAGAGGAAGAGGTGGTAGGAGTTACTTTGGAAGAAATGCAGGTAAAGGATTCCAAAGTCAACAATATAACAATACCTACTACAATTACGCTTCAGAACAGAAGGAGGATTCAACATTGATATTGAATGCTACTTGTGAAAGTCAGAATGAAGATCAAAGAGTCTTCTACATTGACTCAGGGTGTAGCAATCACCTGAGTGGAAACATATCATTGATGACTGATTTGGAGAATAAAGTTTCTAATCATGTTGTTCAAACAGGTGACAACACAAAGCATAAAGTGCAGTCGATTGGATCAGTAAAAGCCAAAGACGGCAGTACCTTATTGGGTAAGGTTCTGTATGTTCCTACAATTCCTAAGAATTTGATAAGTGTAGGACAAATTGTTGAAAAGGGATATGAAGTAAGATTCACTAATGAAGGAGTATACGTGGAAGATCCCAGTCAAGGGTATAAACAGATTGTTTCAGGAAAGAAAGAGGGAAGACTGTTTACACTGAAGATTCAAGGTAACATTGGTCAGGCCATGTTTACATATGAAGGACAGAAAATTTCTGAGTTAGATCTTTGGCACAAGAGACTTGGACATTTCAATGAAAGAGGTATTAAAGATATGATTAACAATGGTTCGGTGCTTGGATTGCCTAATGTTGCAGGTCAACATATGACATATAAATGTGAGGCATGTCAATTTGGTAAGGCTCATAAGAATTCTTATTCCAAGCATGGTTTTATGCACTCAGAGAAGCTTGAGTTGGTACACACAGATGTGTGGGGACCATCAAAGGATTTCAGTATAAATGGATCAAGATATTATGTGATTTATGTTGATGATGCTACCAGATGGATCACTATCTATGTGATCAAGGATAAGTCAGAAGTATTCAATACATTCAAACATTATCATGCGTATGCAGAAAGAACTACAGGTCATAGACTGAAGAGACTAAGATCAGATGGAGGGGGAGAGTATTTCTCCAACGAATTCAGTGATTACTTATGGAATGCAGGTATAAAAAGGGAAGTTACTTGCAGATATTCTCCTCAACAAAATGGTGTAGCAGAAAGAAGGAATAGGACTCTTGTTGAGTTTGCAAGGTCCATGATGAATGAGAAAAATTGCCCTAATTATTTGTGGGCTGAAGCTGTAAATACAGCTACTTATTTGGTCAATAGGTTACCATGTAAAGCCTTGCAAGGTATGACACCATATGAAGCTTGGTGGGGTAAAAGACCTACCCTGGATCATTGCAGAGTATTTGGATGTGTGGCATTTGCATATGTGCCATCACAATTAAGACACAAATTAGAACCTAAAGCTGAAAAATATGTTTTCATTGGTTATGATGACAGACAGATGGGATACAGGTTGTGGAATCCATCCACAAAACATTTTCTGGTGACAAAAGATGTTACGTTTGATGAGCAAAGCTCTTGGTATGCAGGAACAGTTAATGTTAATACAGGTGATGAAGAAGAAGTGAGTCAGAAGAAAGGTAAATCAAAGGTTCAAATAATTGATGAAGAAGAAAATTATGAAGTGCAGGAAGAAGTTGAAGAAAGGCCAAGATTTGATCCTGAGTGTGAAGAACCAGAAACCTCAAGGACTGGAGAACTCAGAAGGTCATCAAGAAATAGATGGCAACCTACAAGGTACAGTTATGATACTTCATTTTTGGCTACGAAAGATTATGCTTACATAGTGAAAGCAGATGAAGACCCTTCTACATATGAAGAGGCAAAAGGTAAGGAAAAATGGGAAAAAGCTATGCAAGAAGAACATGATGCATTGGTGGAAAATCAAACATGGGATTTAGTTCCTAAACCAAATAGCCAGAAGATTATTGGATGCAAGTGGGTCTACAAGACCAAAAGATTTGCAGATGGAAGTGTGTCTAGATACAAAGCTAGACTTGTTGTCAAAGGGTTTGCTCAAACATATGGAGTTGATTATGATGAGACTTATAGTCCAGTAGCAAAGATGACAACCATCAGAACACTCATAACTGTTGCTGCGAGCAAAGGTTGGAAGTTATGTCAGTTAGATGTGAAAAATGCTTTTCTGAATGGTTATATTTCAGATGATGTGTTCATGGAGCAACCTCAAGGGTTCAGAGATAAAAGGTATCCAGATCATGTGTGCAAGCTCAAGAGAGCTTTGTATGGCTTGAAGCAAGCGCCAAGAGCGTGGAATTATAGACTTGTAAAGTTCTTGAAAGAACTTGGTTTTCAGGTGTTTGAAGCAGATAGTAGTCTGCTTATAAAAGCAAGTGATAATGGTTTTATATACATGTGCATATATGTTGATGATATAATTCTTACAGGAACAGATGAGTCAGGTATACAAAGACTCAAGAAGCAAATGGAAAAGGAGTTCAAGATAAGTGACTTGGGAAACTTGTCTTATTTTTTGGGTATGGAGATCACATATACTCAGCATGGAGTATTCGTGACCCAAGAAAGATATTTGAAGAACTTGTTAATCAAGTTTAAAATGGATGATTGCCGAATAGCACCTACTCCAATGGAGGTGAACCACAAACTGAGTAAGTTTGGAGGTGAAGAATTCAAGGATGTGAGACAATATCAGAGTTTGGTTGGTAGTCTTATCTATGCTACTTTAACCAGACCTGATTTATCATATGCAGTAGGAGTATTGTCTCAATTCATGCACTGTCCAAGGAAAGAACATTGGATTGCAGGACAAAGGGTGTTGAGGTACATTAAGGGTACACTCAAAGAAGGTTTGTATTATGGTTTTACATCAGATACAAACATCAAAATATACAGTGATGCAGATTGGGCAGGTAATCCAGATGACAGAAGGTCAACCTATGGATACATGTGTTATGTGGGAGATAAGCTAATCTCATGGTGTTCCAAGAAGCAACATACAGTTGCTTTGTCTTCTACTGAAGCTGAGTACAAAGGCATGGTTGAAGCCGCAAAGGAAGTGATTTGGCTAAAGACTTTAATGAAGAATTTTGACACTATACAGAGGACTCCAATCATATTTGGAGATAATATGAGTTCATTATATTTAGCTGCTAATCCTGTTTTTCATGCCAGGACTAAACACATTGAGATTCAGTATCACTTTCTAAGAGAGAAGGTGATGGATAAAGAGATTGAAGTAATCCATACTTCAACGAAAGATCAGATAGCTGATATGCTTACAAAAAGTTTGGATGGACCAAAGTTACAAAGGTTTAAAGATATGGCAGGAATAAAGAAGACAGAGAAAACCTCAATTGATGATTGAGGGGGAGCTGTTGGTGCAAGACAATCAACAATTGAAGGTCTTTAAGTCCGCAGGAACTTCAGCAAAAATTTCCTTAAAAAGGTCACCGGAAGGGCACCGGAACAGTACCGGAAGGTCACAGTAAAGTCACCGGAATGTTACCGGAAATGATTGCTTTTACAGTTTTCAGTTCATGAAGAGTTGAAAGATGAAAGGAGGAAGAAAAGAACAAATTTTGAAGCTTGGAAGAAGAACCGGAAAAAGTTGTACACAGATGTACAGTAGTATAGTCAGTATTATAAGCTTGTACAAATTTATCTATAAATACCTGAAAAATGTCGAGGCGCATGAGAGAGGAAGAATGAGAGGTGTAGATAATAGAATGAGAGACATAGAATGAGAGAATGAGAAGTTAGATGTCATGAGACATATGAGAAGTTAGTTGAGTTTTCCTCTCATCACTCAACTGTAACTTTCTGAATAATCGAAGAAATACTGCGCCGAAATTTCTGTGTGTTCTTCATCTGTGTTAGATGATTTGTGAAATCCTTTTGAGGATATCTAAGTCTATAGTTAATCAATCTATAGCTTAAGTTTCAGAGTTTAATTGTAAACAGAAACCGAGAATTGTCAGTAGGAACATTCGTATGTGTTGAGTGTTCAAAGTTTACTGAAACAGGCGCATTTTCGGTGATCAATGTTTTGATCATTTCTCAGTGCATACTTTAAAGTTTTGCATGAGTGAGAGCTTAATCTTTAAGTTAGAAGATAAGCTACTCGTAACCAGAAGCATTTGCTTAAACGGGTTCTATTCAAGGAGAACCAAGTCTTAGAAGTTACAGGTGTAAAGTCGACTGTTCAGAGTAACAGTTTCAGACATAGATAACTTGTGAAGGTGATTTCTCAAGTTATACTAAACCTTTTGAAGAACTTTAACTTGAAGGAGGTGCGCAATCTCTAGGCGACACTCCATACAAAGTTTCATAAAAACCTTTACATGTTTGATAAATTAATTTGAAGAAATTGTGCAGCAGAATGTTTGTGTTGTGAAGTTTTGACTTACTCTTGGTATAGAGGTGCTCTAATCACAAGAGTAGGTTATTCTGAAGGAGATTAACATTCTCCATCAATTATGTACAAGCTGCAATTTCTGTGTAGCCCGAACTGAACCATCTTTTGGAAAGGAGGAATGCTACATTTTGCCCAAAATACAGCCTTCACAAACATGTTTTTCAGGTGCCTCAAGTTTGGGCAAAGAGGACACCATTTCAGATTTCTGCAGGTGTAGCAAACTAGCAAAATTCAGATGACCAAAGCGTGCATGCCAAAGCTTTGCATCTGACATAGCCTGAGAATCATCTATTGCACATGCCAAGTCATTTTCAGATCTTTCATAGTCTATGAGCTTATACAGCCCATGACATAAATGCCAGAAGCAATAATAACATCGCCATTTGACAGATTATGAACTGTACATCTGTCATCAACAAATTTCACAACCAAGCCAATATTGGCTAATGTAGAAACTGATAACAGATTCTTCTTGATCCCTGGTACAAATAAAGCATCTGACAAAGTGAAAGAACTACCATTAGCAGTAGTCAAAATGATCTTACCAACTCCCATAACAGGATAAGAGGAGTTGTTGGTGCATGTAATAGTATTCCCTATAAGGGCAGGCTTCTGTGAAGAGAAGAAACTACGTTGCAAGGTAATATGTTTGTTTGCCCCACTGTCAAAGTACCAAACATCTGAGTCTACTGCAGACATGCACTGCTCATGAGAAGATGGGTCAAAACTGCAAACAGTAGTGAACGCCCATTCTTCTTCCTACACAAGATTAGCAGACTCCATTTTTGGTGTCGAGGCTTCTGCAATAACCATTCCACCCTCTTTCTTCTTTGCCTCTTTTGCAGCAATTTTTGGACAGTTCTTTATAATATAATCCTTCCCTTTATAGTACTTACAAAACAATTTCTGCCTTTCTGATTTTTTCTCATCTTTGTCTTGGTTCTTCGAATGTGCAGCATTTGCAGATTTCTGCTTACTAGTAGAAGAACTCCATTTTCCTTTGCCCTTCTGGCTATCCAGGAAGGCTTGATATGCAACAAGCATAATGGACCTATTCTGCCTCGAATGATCTTCCTGCAACAGAACAGAGACTAACTCCTCAAATGACAAGGCATTTGGATTGCCTTTCGTCATCAACCAAAGAGTAGAAGCAAAACTCTAATATGAATCAGGAAGACCATTCAGAACGGTCTGCACAAGTGAGCTATCTGGTATAACCTCATCAGCAGAAATCAACTGTTCCTTAAAGTCTTTGATCTTTGTTAGGAAACTGTCCATTGAATCACCTTCATTCATGTGCTCACTCTCCAACTATTTTCGGAGGTAAGAAACACGAGCCTCATTCCTAGCTTGGTACAATGTGGTAAGTGTATCCCAAGCATCCTTAGCTGTTTTGCAAGAGTGAATATGAGGAATAATGGCACGTTTGACAGACAAAGCTATCAATGCATGTGTCTGGGCATCTTTGCCATCCCAACAAATCTGCTCTGCAGTAGGTGCAGCAGAAAGAGCAGCACGAACAGGAATCTGCACAATATCATCTTCAACACCATCTTCATCAGCTCCAACACCTGTATTTGCAGTACCTATTGTTACAGGTGTAACAAGACGTCTTTCAACACCCTGCACAATGTTCCACAATCCTTTTGCAACAAATACATGTCGCATCATATAAGCCCATAATGGGTAGTTGGTACCATCCCACTTATCCTCAATAACCAACATACGGAATACATCACTGCTTTCAGCCATGGCTGGTGACTAAAATACCTTGATGCAGAAAATTGACTGTATCTCAAAAAGTTGAACAGAACTACCTAGACGAATTTTGCTAGACCTCTAGCAGACTTTGAGATGCTTATACTGGCGAACAGAAACTGGTATATACCTTTGGCACAAAAAGACGAAATAGCCTACACAAGCGCTGTGATAGTGCGTTCGAAGGCCAAAACGAGCTCAGATCGTGATTTCGGCACCACAGAGCGAAGCGGTATTGATCTCGAAAACACGTTGAGTATGCTCACCAAAATTCGTGCGATTCTGAGACTGCAAATGGAGGAGTGTCGACGGCACCCTAGATGAAGCGATGACCTACTCTGATACCAATTGTTGGAGTTAGACGTCTGCGGAAGCACGCGAACAGCACAAGGAAGAAGAAGAAGCTTGGAGCACAACACACAATACTAAATGTATTACTAGAGAATGTACAAAGATAAGTAGCCCATTAGGGTAATAGGCGTATATACAATCCAAGGGAAAAAAAACCTCCTAAAGAGGGAAAAAAATGCCCCGGCGGTCCTAGTGTGTTCACACACATCACTACCTAAATATATCAACATTTCAATGATTGCTTAGCATGTTGCATTGTTACTAAAAATGCAACTATGGAACCTAATATCCTCCTATTGAATGTCAAAGAACAATTGATGTTGAGGCTCAACCTTTTATTTCCATCACTCCTTGGGATGAACTCAAATGAAAACATACAAAAGTTTCATAGGTTTTCTAGTTACTTTGCTCCAAACTTAAATTAAGCAGTTCTTGAGCTTAACATGTATGCATCCAATCATCCATGCACAAACAATCTATCTTCTACCTTACAAAAAGTTATAAATATACATGTGCACACACTTGAGTGCATCCTATTCCTTTTGCAAGCAAGCAGTAAATGTAAATTGTGCATGAAAACATTCATTCGTATACACATGCTTGTGCTTAATGAGTGTTTCAATATGTTTATGCTCTTTCATTTAGCTTTCATTAAAGTGTAGCAATATTATCAAACTAAAGTTTGCTACCATATTTTGATGTTGATAAAATGAATCCTATATGAAAGCATAGAGCAAAAACAAATATTGAAACCAATCATTAACTTGGAAAATACTTATCTCTGAAGAGAGCAGCGTCCTTCCATTGATCCTATAGAAGAATAATTCTCCATCCTTCAAACTTTTGAAGAAATAAAGTCCTCCTTTGAACTTGATGCAAAGAGGAGCTTCCCTTGTTGTTTCTAACATAGTCACCCGAGTCCATGGACAAGAGGTTTGTTTCCTCAAGGAAGGCATGTTGCCTTCGTGGCTCACAACAATTGATCGCTTGCTATCGACTTGAGTTTGAATCCGGGCTTCTAATCTATGGGTACTCCAATTCTTTTGGGTTACATGATCTCTTGATCATCCCCTTTCCTATGGTAGAATCGGAACTATGTTATAGATATGTTTACGAAGCTCATTCGGCAATGAGACTTGGAGTAGTGGCTGTTAAATTCCTCTTGTTTGAGAGGTGATGAGATCGATTTCTACCATTGGTGTCATGAAGAAAATGTACTAATATATTTTTCCATCTGAATGTTCATCGTCATGATCTGATCATGATTGTTATCACTTCATTAAGTACCATCCAGAACAGATACATTGTATACCAGCTGGAGCTCGAATTCTGCATGATGTAAAGTATAAAAATATTTTGCTACTTCTAACAACAGGGAACAAGTGCGGAACACACGCTCAACATCTATGTTTTCCCATAGAAATACAAGAAAATCATGTTGCTTCTGTCCTTGAGCAAATCGTTAGGCACCAGGCTCTGATACCAATGTAAGAAACTAAGAATTACGACCACCACGTGCTAGAGAGATGACTCTCCTCCCAACCTTATGCCTGTATATATAGCTGCTCGAATCAACGAGGACCACAAATGTAACTAGACTCCACAAGTGCATTGTGCAATCTCCTCCACTCCTTTCATATCTTCCACTAGAGCCTACTAGTGGCTGGAGCGATCTCGACCACTGCTTTAGTACCGTCCGCTAGAGTCTACTAGTGGTTGGTGTACTCCACGCTCAAGTTAAGTCTCCCTAGACTCAAGTTAACCCACCTTAACTTGAGTTAGCAGGCTCTAGAGCTCTTTGGGCAAAACTCTCTCCCCATGCTCCCCATGGGAATTGAACCCAAGACCTCCTCCTTCACACCCATGAGACTTAACCACTAGGCTAAGTGGTTTACTTGTTTAATAGAGCACATGGACTTATGTTTAAGTCTAGTCTCAAGATCTTTGGCCATACACATGAGTGACCAAACGGTGTCTGATTTCAGATCTGTCTGAACCGTCCAGACCCTTAGAGCATAGACTTACTTTATTACAGTAAGCATATGAAGTTACTAAAGATAGATGCACTATTTCTGCTGAGAGAGAGAGAGAGTAGAGATAAGAGACAAGTGAGAGAAAGATGAGAGAGAAAATAGGAAGAGAAAGAAAGAAGAGAGAGAAAGTGAAGAGAAAAGAGAATGAAAGAAGAAAGAGAAAGTGAAGAGAAAAGAGAGAAAGTGAAGAGAAAAGAGAGAAAGAAGAGAGAGAAAAGAGAGAAAGAAGAGAGAGAAAAGAGAATCAGAGAGAAGAGAAAGAAATAATAAAGAGAAAGAAGAGAGAAAAGAAGAGAGAAAGTAGAGAGAGAAAAGAGAATAGAAAGGAACACAAGAGAGAGTGAAGAAAGAGAGAATGAGAAGTGAAGAGTGAGGGGAAAGAAACAAGAGAAGTAAAGAAACTAGAGGGAGAGAGAGAGAGTAGAGAGAGAAAGATAAAAGTATAGAGAGAGAAATAAGAAAGAGAGAGAAGCGAGAGAGAATGTAGAGAGAGAAGAGTGCATGAGAGAGGTAAGAGAAAGTAAAGAGAGAAAAGAGTTGAGAAGTAAGAAGAGAGAGAAAGTGATTGAAAGAGAGAGAAGAGAAACAAAGAGAGAGAAACAAGAAAGACAAAAGGGAGAAAGAATAAAGAGAGTATAGTGAGAGAAAGAGACGAGAGAGTGGAGTGAGAGAAAGAGAGTAAAAGAGAAAAAAATAGAGAGGGAGAGGAGAGAGAGAAAAGAGAAAGAAAAGAAGATAAGAGAGAGAATGTAGAGAGAAAGAGAGAAAGTGAAGAGAAAGAGATAGAATGTAGAGAGAGAAGAGTGAGGAGAGAGAAAGATAAAAGTATATAAAGAGAAAGAAGAGAGAGAAAAGAGACACAGAGAGAGAGAGAGATAGAGAAGAGCAAAACAAAAGAGAGAAGAGGGAGTGAGAAAGAGAAAGGCTTTCTTGTCTTATGTATTGAAAAAGTTTTGAACATTAACTTCTTTTCCATTTTGAAAACCTCTTGTATTAAGGCATTTCAGGTCAATCCAAAGGAGGCAATGGAGATTGTATTGTAAGACTACTTGCTCAAATCATGGCTTCTCAAAGTAAGAACAGCCACATACTTTTGATGGTTGACTTGATTGTTGGAGTTAGATGTCTGTGGAAGCACGCGAATAGCACAAGGAAGAAGAAGAAGAAGCTTGGAACACAACACACAATACTAAATGTATTACCACTAGAATGTACAAAAGATAAACAACCCATTAGGACAAGTCAGGGAAAAACCATCCTAAAGAGGGAAAAAAGTGCCCCGACTTTCCTAGTGTGTTCACACATATCACTACCTAAATATATCAACAAATCCCCCTCTCGGAGTTATGCGGCGAACAAGGAGCTGGCACTCATGTATAAGGAAGTGCCAAGATATGTGGAATCAATCCACAAAAGGAAGTAAGCCCAAAGCTTTGTGAAAAGCTTCAGACTTCTCCCTAGGTAGAGCCTCTATAAAAAGGTCTCCAATGTTCTCTTAAGTGAGCACATATGCCAAGCTGATCATGCACCTCAATGTGAGAACATAATGATCATGCACCTCAATGTGCTTAGTGTGAGCATGGAACATAGGGTTCCTTGCAACTGCCAATGCGCAATGATTGTCAGTGAAGATGGTGGTGGTAGAAGACTGACAAACACCCAAATCAGCCATAAGGCATCTGAGCCACACACACTCAACAATCGTTGTGAAACCTACCCTATACTCAGCCTCACAAGTAGAAGTGGCCACAGTACGCTGCTTCTTGCTCAATGAAGCTATACATGAGCTACCAAGGATGAAGCAAAAGCCACTTTTGTACACACGAGTGTCATAGCAACCAGCCCAGTCACTCTCAGAAAAAGCATGCAAATCTAGTAGTAGTGATCCCCCTTGGGATAAAACAATCCAAGTAGCCGGTTACCACTCAAGTAGCGAAAGATGCACTTAACCACTTGCCAATGCTTGACACCTGGGCAATGCATAAACCTGCTCATCTATGAGACAGCAAATTGAATATCCCACCAAGTAATGCATAAGTAAATCAAGCATCCATTAGCCTGTTGATAGAGAACAGCATCAAATGCATCTCCAGCATCATGGACTCAATCATAAGCCTATCTCCATAGGAGTGGCAATAGGCTTACAGTCTTCAAGGCCAAAATGCTGCAATAATGTGTCAATATACTTCATTTGACACAAAGCTCTTTCGCCATCAACTTGCATAAATTGAATGCCCAAATAATGATGCAAATGCCCCAAATTTGACATCTCAAATGAGGCATGCAAATCAGCCTTAAAATCAGCAATATGCTTCTCAATAGGACCAGTGAGCATCATGTCATCAACATAGACAACAATGATAAGAAGCACATCATTAACACGCTTAACATATAAGGTGCTCTTAGTTGGACTGTTCTCAAAACCATGTGCAATTAGATAGGCATTTATCTTTTCATATGAACCACGTGATGCTTGCTTTAAGCCATATAATACCTTCTTCAACCTACACTTTTTGCACAAAGCCATGGGGCTAAAAAACATACATTTCTTCATGCAAGACACCATTCAAAAATGTAGTTTTAATGTCCAATTGATGTATGTTCCAACTATGATGGGCTGCAAGTGCACAAATGCTATGAGTAGTAGTATACGACATGTAGGTGCAAAGGTCTCATCAAAATCAATGCCTCTTTCCTATCAATAACCCTTTGCAACAAGCCTAGCCTTGTACCTGTCAATTGTTCCATAATGTTGAAGCTTGTAAACCCACTTAGTGCCAATGCCCTTCTTGCCAGGAGCCAAGTCACATAAAGACCATTGTAGCATCATATTCAAATTGCATAGTTGCCATCCAATTTTTTGAATTTTGTGCCTCATCAAATGAAACAAGCACATTCTCATCACAGAGACTAGACGTAGCCATAGCATAGCAATTCGATGCAAAAGAGGCACTATGAGAGCCTGAACGAGTATGATAAGATAGAGGTGCATTTGATTTGTTGTCATGCAAAGTCTTCACCAGCCATTTTGGCATAGTTTTTGCTTCCTCAATATCAACTCTCTCATCAACAAGTGCATCTTATAAATCTACATTGGAAATGGAGTGATCTGCATCATCACATGAAACGTGTAAAGGCTGAGAAGTTGCCTCATTAGGACCAGCACTAGACTGTCCACCTCTCCAAAGAGGCAGCAAAGTATCATACATTTCTTTAGGGCTAATAGATGTCTCCTTAGTACATGAAAGTAATGGTTGAGTAGCATTTTTCACAAAAATAACATCATGGCTAACTAGAATGTGTTTTATCTATGGATGATACAAATGATCACCTTTGCTTTCAAAACTGTACCCAACAAAAATACATTTCACTACTTTATCATCCAATTTTCTACGATGTTGTTCAGGCACTAATGCATATGCCAAACAACTAAAAACATGCAGATGAGCAACAGATAGCCTGCAACCATGCCAAGCCTCATATGGAGTGATATATTGCAATGCTTTAGTGGGACACTTGTTAAGTACATATGTTGCACACATAACAGCCTTAAGCTAGAAACTATGTGGTAAGGTCTGGCTCTTGACCATACACCTCACCATTGCCATGAGTGACGTGTTCTTCTGTTCAGCAAATCCATTTTGTTGAGGTGTATATGGCACTCTAAACTGATGTTTTATCCCACGTTCAGCCAAAAATGCATTAAATTCAGAAGACATATATTCCCCCTCTCAATTAGAATGGAGGGTGCCCATTTTACATGCTGACAGATTTTCAACCAAAACCAGAAACAGTTCGAAGCACATAAACACTTTGGAGTTTGCTTTCAATGGATATACACATGCATGCCTAGAAAAGTCATCAATGAAAGTCACGAAGTAAAGATAGTTTCCAAAAGAGGGTGTCTGCATAGGACCACAGACATCATTATGAACAAGCTGCAATTTCTGAGTAGCTGGAACTGAACCATTTTTTGGAAAGGAGGAATGCTGCATTTTGCCTAAAATACAACCTTCACATACATGTTTACTAGGTGCCTCAAGTTTGGGCAAAGAGGACACCATTTCAAATTTTTGCAGGTGTAGCAAACTAGCAAAATTCACATGGCCAAAGCATGCATGACAAAGCTTTGCATCTGACATAGCCTGAGAATCATGTACTTCACATGCTGAATCATTCACAGATCTTTCATAGTCTATGAGCTTATACAGCCCGCGCAGAAGCAATAATGATGTCACCATTTGATAGATCACGAATTGTACATCTGTCATCAACAAATTTCACAACCAAGCCAATCTTGGCTAATGCTGAAACTGATAGCAGATTTTTCTTGATCCCTTGCACAAATAAAGCATCTGACAATGTAAAAGAACTACCATTAACAGTATTCAAAATGATGTTACCAGCTCCTATGATAGGATAGGAGGAGTTGTTGGCATATGTGACAATATTCCTTTTAGGGGCAGGCTCAAGTGAAGTGAAGAAACTGCGCTGCGAGGTAACATGTTTGGTTGCCCCACTATCAAAATACCAAACATCTCAGTCTACTGCAGACATACACTGCTCATGAGAAGATGGATCAAAACTTCAAACAGTAGTAAACGCCCATTCTTCATTCTGCACAAGATTGGAAGACTCTATTTTTGGTGTAGAGACCTCTGCAACAACCATTCAGACCTCTTTCTTCTTTACTTCTTTAGCAACCAGTTTTGGAAAACTCTTAATGACATGGTCATTTGCTATACAATATTTGCAAAACAATTTCTACTTTTCTGATTTCTTTTCATCTTTGTCTTCCTTCTTCAAATGTGCAACATTTGCAGATTTCTACTTACTACTAGATGAGCTCCATTTACCTTTGCCCTTTTGACTAGCCAAGAAAGCTTGATCTGCAACACGCATAATAGACCTATTTCCCGAGATTGATCTCCCTGCAACAGAACAGAAACTAACTCTTCAAATGTTAAGGCATTTGGATTGCCTTTCATCATCAAACAAAGAGAAGCAAAACTCTGATATGAGTCAGGAAGACCATTTAGAATTGTCCGCACAAGTGAACTGTCAAGAAGGATTTCATCAATAGAAATCAACTGTTCCTTCAAATCCTTGATCTTTGTCGAAAAACTATCCATAGATTCACCTTCATTCATGTGCTCACTCTCCTATTGTTTTCGAAGGTAAGCAACATGAGCTCATTCCTAGCCTCGTACAATGTGGTAAGTGTATGCCAAGCATCCTTAGTTGTTCTACAAGAGTGAATGTGAGGAATAATGGCACATTTGATAGACAAGGCTATCAATGCATGTGCCTGAGCATCGCTGCCATCCCAACGAATTTGCTTTGCAATAGGTGCAATAGGAATCGTAGCACGATTAGGAATCTATAGAATATCACCATCTTTGATGCCATCTGCATCAATTTCAGTACCTGTATTTGTAGTACTTGTATTTGTAGTACCTGTATCCGCATGTGTAATAGGACGTTTTTCAACACCCTGCACAATATTCCACAATACTTTTGCAACCAATACATGACACATCATATAAGCCCATAATGGGTAATTCATACCATCCAACTTATCCTCAACAACAAACATACAAAATACATCACTGCTTTCAGCCATGGGCATTGAATAAAATACCCTGATGCAGAATAATGATTGTATCTAAAGAAGTTGAACAAAATAACCTGATGAGTTCTACTAAACCTGTAGCAAACTTCTAGATGCTTATATTGGCAAATAAAAACCTGTATATGTCTTTGGCACAAAAAGATAAAATAGTCTGCACAAGCACTACGATAGTGCGTTTGGAGGCTAAAACGAGCTCAGATTGTGATTTCAGCACACAGCAAAGTTGCTTTGATCTCCTAATCACCTTGACTATGCACACCAAATTTCATGCGATTATGAGACTGTGACTAGAAGAGTGTCGATGATGCCCTAGATGAAGCGACGACCTGCTTTGATACCAATTGTTGGAGTTAGATGTCTGTGGAAACACGCAAACAACACAAGGAAGAAGAAGAAGCTTGGAACACAACACACATTACTGAATGTATTACCACTAGAATGTACAAAAGATAAGTAACCTGTTAGGGCAATAGGTGTATATACAAGTCGAGGGAAAAAAACCTCCTAAAGAGGGAAAAACCTAATCCGGTGGTCCTAGTGTGTTCACACATATCACAACCTAAATATATCAACATCAGGTAACAACATAGCTGAGTTTCTTCAATTTAATAAAAACAAAGCTCAATTCTATGATATTCCAAAAGAAGATTGGACCAAAAACTTTTCAAGGGTAGTGAAAGATTCTTTGAGAACTAGCATCCAACAATATGGACATCGAAATTGGAATGAGTTTGTCACATTATTAAAAATTTATTTTTGCTCAAATGACCAAACAAAAATTAATTGGTCCCCTTTTATCACATGGATAGAAACATCAAACAAGGGATTAGGAATAGTAGAATTGCTAAGAGAATTTGAAGAGAATTTTTCTCAACTATCCCTATTAGATAAAGATATTCTTCATGATAAAAGAGTGGATTTATTCCTTCAATATTGTGTGAATTCTAAACAACAAATTGAAATACTGAATTGCTTGAAGGTGTTAAAACAAATGATTGGGATGAGCAAAAGTGGTCGTTAATAAGTTGATTAAACGTGAATTGATATTATCTCAAGTCCATTCTAATTTTGAACTTTCATTTGAGCACCCCAAAAAATAACTTTTCTCCTTGGAATTCAACATACAAATATCACTATCCCTAAATCGAAACCTAATGATATAATGAATGAAATCCATGAACTTAAAAATAAATTGGCTCCACAAAGAAGGGATATGTACAAGAATAATTAATCTAGCCAAGACAATGAAGGTAGTGAGTCTTCTTCTACTTTTGCATGTAGGCTAGAAGATGAGGATGATGTGAAAACTTGAGAACAAATGGTTTCCAAAATCCTTTCATAAATGGAATTTCAAAGATTGTTTTGTTTGAACCTATTAAAAGTAATGTTAAGACTTATTTTATCATGGAATCAAACAAAGTAGTATTGCAACTACATTGATTGAAGAGTCCAAGTGTGATCATCATAATGATCAATCTAATGAAAATTTAATGATTTATTGCATTAGAGGATGATGATGAAGATGATTATGGCTTAAGCATATTTGAGTCTCTTGATGAGTATGAGTCTATCATTATCTGTGAAAAAGATGGTGGAAATGAGGATCTTTTCACTAACCATATGAAGGAGGAAAGTGGTAATCATTATCTGTGAAATGAGGATCTTTTCACTAACCATATGAAGGAGGAAAGTGGTAAACATAATTTGAGTGAATTTAGTCATATATCTCTTTGTTCTAATCAAAATTTTTTCTATATGAATTGAATTGAAGCTGTTTTCAATTTTTAAAAGAATGATTTTGAACAATTTCAAAGAAATATAATTGATTTTGATAAAATGCATAAAGAATATAATGGGAAATTAAAAAAGAATGTGTGCTTGTGGTGTAGAAACAATCCATGTGCATGCGTAGTTTTAATGAATATTTAACAAAATAATTGCATGCATTAAAAGTATATGTGATGACAACCATCAAAGAATTCATGATAAAACTATGAATGAAGATTGTAATGATGACCTAAAGTTCTATGAAAATCTTGAAGATGAGGATACTCGTGTCTTTTTGAATGAGAAAGTTTGTGTAACAGATGAAGTAATCTCACAAGAAGAGGTTGAAGAATATTTAAATGACATTGATGATTTCATAAATCCATGTGAATTCTTCTTTATTCATAAATTCATTGATGGTCAACACGAAGTCGAAACAAAAAGATGGACGAACCAATTTGTTTGTGTTCTAAGAATTGACTTTAGAGAAATGCTTTCATGGATCTTCAAATGAATGGTAAGATATGCTAATATTGAGAAATTTCAATGGCATAATGATTTTCCTCAATTGATTGGTTTTCCTAGAATTAAGGAAGTTCTTTCATGGATTCCTCACATAAGAATCTAACTCATTTTTGTTTGTAAAAAATAAAAGACTCTAAAATAACTAAAAATATTAAAAATTTGAAAAATCCCTAATTTTGATTAAATTTCATTCTCAAAAGCAAAAGAGTTTTTCATTTTAATTATTTTTCTTATAAAAAGCTCAAAGATGCGCTATGATTTGTCTTAGGAAAAACCAAAAAGAAAGAGGGATCTCCAACGTTCTATTTCTTTCCTTTACAAATGATTATGAAAACATGCTTAAAAATTTTTGAAATCACTCATCATGATAATTGTGCATTATCTAATTTTGAGAGTATGGTCTTGTGTTATTTGAGCTTCTCTCATATCTTATGAAGAAACTTCAAATGAGTGCAAATGCCTCTTCACCAAAATCCTTGAATCTTCTCTATGCACCATTATATTTTTTTCTCATGCATCTAAAGTTGCATTACATAGAGCCATACACTATTAGCGGCTTACATATAGACACTAAGCTTCCACCTATGCACAATCATTCATTTGCACATGAGTGAATGTGAGGTTATGTTTGAATGATTCCCATGTTGATATATTTTGATAGTGATGTGTGTGAACACACTAGGACCACCGGTGCACTTTTTTCCCTCTTTAGGGGGTTTTTTCCCCCGACTTGTATATACACCTATAACCCTAACAAGTTCTTATTTATACATTCTAGTGGTAATACATTCAGTATTGTGTGTTTTTCTCCATGCTTCTTCTTCTTCCTTGTGATGTTCACACGCTTCCGCAAACGTCTAACTCCAACAATTGGTATCAGAGCGGGTCCCCACTTCATCTAGGTCGTTGTCAACACCTCTCCGATCACAATCTCAAAATCACACGAAATTTGGTGAGCATACTCATGGTGATTACGAGCTTCATTGTCTGGTGCCGAAATCGCGATTTGAGCTCATTTTGACCTCCGAACACACTATCGCAGCGCTTGTGTAGGCTATTTCATCTTTTTGAGCCAAAGATATATACAGATTTTGATTCACCAGTATAAGCATCTCAAAGTCTGCTACAAGTTTAGTAGAACTTGTCAAGGTACTTCTGTTCAACTTTTTAAGATACAGTCATTTTTTTGCATCATAGTATTTTAGTCAATGGCCATGGCTGAAAGAAGTGATGTATTTCATATGTTGGTTGTTGAGGACAAGTTGGGTGGTACGAATTACCCATTATGGACTTATATAATGCGTCATGTATTGGTCACAAAAGAATTGTGGAATATTGTGCAGGGTGTTGGAAAACATCTTATTACACCTACAAATACAAGTACTGAAGCTGATGTAGATGGCATTGAAGATGGTGATATTCTACAGATTCATGTTCGTGTTGCGGTTCCTATTGCACCTACTGCAGAGCAAATTCATTGGGATGGTAGAGATGCTCAAGCACATGCGTTAATAGCCTTATATGTCAACATGCCATTATTCCTCACATTCGCTATTGCAGAATAGCTACCAATGCTTGGGATATAGTTACCACATTGTACTAAGCTAGGAATGAGGCTCGTGTTGCTTACCTCTGAAAACAGTTAGAGAGTGAGCACATGAATGAAGGTGACTCTATGGATATTTTTATGACAAAGATCAAGGATCTGAAGGAACAATTGATTTCTACTGATGAAGTCTTTCCTGATAGTTCACTTGTGCAAACTGTTCTGAATGGTCTTCCCGACTCATATTAGAGTTTTTTTTCTACTCTTCGTTTGATGATGAAAGGCAATCCAAATGCCTTAACATTTGAACAGTTAGTTTTTGTTCTATTGCAGGAAGATCAGTCTAGGTAGAACATGTCTATTATGCGTGTTGCAGACCAAGCTTTCCTAGCTAGTCAAAAGGGCAAAGGTAAATGGAGCTCATCGACTAGTAAGCAAAAATTTTGCAAATGCTGCATATTCGAAGAAGGAACAAAAAGATGAGAAGAAATCAAAAAAGCAAAAATTGTTTTGCAAATACTGTAAAGGAAATGATCATGTCATTAGGAGCTGTCCAAAATTGGCTTCTAAATAGGCAAAGAAGAAAGAGGTCAGAATGGTTGTTGCAGAGGCCTCTACACCAAAAACAGAGTCTGCAAATCTAGTGCAAAATGAAGAATGGGCATTTACTATTGTTTGCTTCTCCTGAACAGTGTATGTCTATAGTAGACTTAGATTTTTGGTACTTTGATAGTGGGGCAACCAAACATATTACCTCACAGTGTAGTTTCTTCACTTCATTGGAGCCTGCCCCTACAAGGAATACTGTCAAATGTGCCAACAACTCCTCTTATCCTATTATGGGAGTTGGTAAGATCATTCTCACTACTCTTGATGGTAGTTCTTTTACATTGTCAGATGCTTTATTTGTGCCAGGGATGAAGAAAAATCTATTATCAACTTCTACATTAGCCAGGATCAGCTTGGTTGTGAAATTTTTTTATGACAAATGTACAGTTCATGATCTGTCAAATGGTGACGTGATTATTGCTTCTAGCATTTTATGTTGTGGGCTATATAAGCTCATAGATTATGAAAAATCTATGAATGATTCAACATGTGCAATACATGATTCTCAGGCTATGTTGCAAATCTTTGGCATGCATGCTTTGGTCATCTGAATTTTGCTAGTTTGCTACGCCTGTAAAAATCTAAAATGGTGTCCTCTTTGCCCAAACTTGAGGAACCCGGTAAACATGTCTGTGAAGGTTGTATTTTGGGCAATATGTAGCGTTCCTCCTGTTGCTCTAGCACAATGGTGAGAACCACATTAAGAAGCTCCACCTCCTTAATGTCAATCCGTGGAAGAGATAGGAGTGATATGAAGATCGTGAATGTGAGATGTAGTGAGAGTGAAGGTGAGAAGCATAGAAATGCACACACACATACACACACAATGAAGAGACAAGCAAAACACAATGGAAGGTAGCAAAGTAGACTCTATTACTCAAGAACACTCTTACAAGCTCAAGCTCACTCTAGCTCATACAAGTCTACACTAGCTAACCTCAAAAATGAGCTCTCTAGCTCTTTTTATATATTCTAGACTAGTTTTGACCGGTTTCACATCTAATGACCATCATAGTTAAAAAATAGGTTCTAGGTGCTATTTGAAAGGGTAAATGGTGTCTAAAAATAGCCAAAATTGGTAGGCTCGTTCTACCTAAGCTCCTCAAGCTCGAGGACTCCTCGGCTTGCAAAAATGGAGCTAGAAAATACAAAAAGGGTTTTTCTATGTTACATATGGTACAAAAGTGATGAAAATCACTATTGGAGGTTTTTGAAAAGTATTTTGAAACATATTTGTTTGAAAAAATAATTTGACTGACTCCCCACTACTTCATTGTTCTCTGTCTTTACATGCTTCCTCGACGTCTGTGCCTCTGGCTACTGCCAACACCCCCCTCCCTCTCGCTTCTGTCGTCCTCGACAGAACCTTGTTGTGGGGTCTGTTGGATATAGTTCTCTAGTAGGCCATGAGCGAGGGTGTGTTCTGAAAGGCAGATACCTCTTGCAAGATTGGCTTCGAGTTTCTCCCAATCTATGGGCTAAGGTTCCTCTGGTGGCAGGAGTCTGTAATGTGTGGAGTACACCAGTCGTTCACAGGCAAATAATTGCAGTAGATGTGTAGGCCTGCTTATGAACACCTCTAAGTGATACTTCCAAAAACCGGTAGTGAACATTTCTTCAAAGGTCATCTTGTAGAATGCCGGTAAGTATTTGATTCGACAGTGCAAGGCATAACACACCCAGAGCGATGGTGTCGTACTCATGTCATAAGCTAAATCTTGATTGTCATGCTCAAAACTCGGGATGTTCACATGTGGTGCCTACTGCTTGGTGGAGAGGAGAAAGAGGAGATGCGGTTGGTCGGGGAGGGGAGACTGGGGAGAAAGTCAATGGAGGTGGAAATGGAAATAGGGGTCTTGGAGGTGTGGGGAAGGAAGGGAAGGAAGGGAAGGATGGATGGAGAAATGGACTGGATAGAAAGGTGGATGTTCGAGGAGGTAAGCTAGGTTGCGTAGGTGCGGAAAGGGTTGAGGAACGGATGCAACAAAGGCTTATGCTACCTCGCTATCGAAAGGTGTGGATTGTCTAGGAGAGACAGGGTGTATAGGAGAGACTGGATGGATGGGAGGTGAAGGAGGAGTGGTGGGTACTTCGGTAACAATGGTGGCATGTACAATAGTAGTGTCAGGCAGGGAGTCAATGACGATCGTCTCTTCTGCCAAAGATTCATCAGGGATGAGACGAGCTTCCCTGGCCTGTTCTGAAGATTGACCATCTGTGGGTATGCGAATGTATTGACCTGGTTCTGAAAGTAATCGTACTCGGCGTGGGTCAAACTATGGTAGTGGCTTTCGCTGCAAGTATCTTAATGCTTCATTGGTGCACACTGACTTAACTAGTTCTCTGAAGCCTTTGATGTACGCTTCTTCGAAGCCTCCTATGAAGAGTTCCTGTTCTATAAGCGCTTGGCTTTCTTCCTTAGATAGCTTTTTACGCACCCAAACTTTTTCCATGGTGCGATATAACTTCTTAATCGATAGTGTATAGGCAGCTGCTTCAAACATCTCATCTTCATAAGTGCTAGTGTCACCCTGGGTATCGGTGTGTTGTTCGTGTTCATCCGTCTGCACATTCTCTTGAGATTCCTGGCTTCCTTGACTAACTTCATCATCTCTATCTTCATCATTTGTTTCTGTCCTTTCTTCTTCTGAGCTGGATACTACTTGTCCTTGATGTTGATCACGTGGAGTGGTAGGGTAGCTAGGGCATTCATATTCTTGAGAGAAAAATTGGCCAAATCGAAATTCATTTGAAAAGGCATCTGGCATCTCAAAATCAAAAGTTGTATCCATTGGTTCTGCTTCTAGGTTGGGTATCGAAAAAGAAAATGCTTTCGCATCAATAGTGGTGGGAATTTTTGCTGCAGTGGTGGTAGGTTCTTGGATGGTAGTAGCCTGAGAAGTAACTACACTGGTTGTGCCTTCTGTAATAACTGGTCGTGACAGGCGTATGCGAATGGGTTGTATCACTACAAGGGGTTCTGTAGGAGATTGCTCTGGAGATGGTTGAGGAGACGGGGACTCTGGAACTTGTAGGCATGGGATAGATCCTCTCATGCGCTTGCTTGCTCGTCCCTTGCTAGATTTCCTAGCTTTCTTGGCTATCCCTTTAAATGCCTTTAACTCTTCACTTGTCGTCGCACACTCTATTGGCAAGTCATATGCCAAACACATATATACAATTCTTGTAAGAGTGCAACATCCATGGATGATCTTTTTCCTTTCCCATCTATGCTGCGCTAGATACAACTGGTCAATAATCCAACTTGCCAGATCTACTATTTGAGGCACAATACAAGATAAGTACAATCCAAACCAAATGCGTTTGTGGGGCATGGTGAATCGATCCTGAGCTGGGAATGCGAAATGTTGCATACAAATTCTTCATGGCTTAGATAGCTCAGGTGTGATGGCCAAAATATCTTCCCATTTGGTAACATCACCATGCTTCATAGGCTCTGGAATTAGCCTTTCTCGCTCTGTCGGCGTGTGCGTTCCATGTATCTTGATTGCAGCTCTAATCAGATCTTTTGACAGATAAAACTTCTTAAATGGTGCGTCATTTACTAAGGACGGCAAAATGAATGTGCCTGGCAAATCCTTATTCTCAGCTGTCAATGTGGTTACCAAGTAGTAGCATTTGTAGAAATTTGGTTTAGGCAATGCATCACTGAAGTATTTTGTGAAGCCTGCTCTCACCCAAACATGCTTTAAGTCTTCTGTATTCTGGAGTGCTTCAAACTCTCTGGAGAAGAACTGATACTTGCCCCATTTACTGCTATCAAAGTTCAAATTGGCATCGAAAATAAAATCTGCATCTGCCAAAGGTCCTGCTAAACCTTGGAACCAATGTGAATTGCGATGGACCTTTTCTATGTATCCCCTAGGAGGGTCATCAATGGGCATTGGTCCTGGGAATCCTTGGAATTCCGGTGGTTGTGATGTAGGATGTGGTTCAGCCAGTAATTCGCCAATATTTGCCATGGGTACACTGGGGCCAGCCTTGGGTGGTCCTTCTGCCTGCATGATGAATGATGCGAGTGCGAAAAAATCTGCTACAAAAGATTAGCACATTAGTATGGAAATTAATCATGATCCCATTTAAAGTGAGACCGCAATCCCTTTCCATAACCGATGTGTAACCCGTATAGCCGAGTGTTGTGATGTGGTTTATGGAATGATTTTTGCAAAACTAGTGCAGATCTCTAGACACCTACATGCTTCAGATGATGCATACATTTCTTGATGAGATGTTATTACAAGTGATGTTGGGTTATAGTGTGTGGATCTGTACAAGGTTTGGTTATGAATGAGTTATTACAAGGGTAGTGTTTAGTCGGGATGGGAGTAATGTTAGATAAGGGGTTCGGAGAAGTTGTCTGGATACGTTTCGGTATCCACTTCCTAGGGGTTTCTGAGCAGGTGGTATGTTTCTACTGAGGGACAAAGGGTGATATTGGATGTGGTGGTATAGAGGGGTGGAGAGATTTCTGAGGGGTATATATTACATGGCTTGAGGGTTGCGCTATAATACACTATTTAGGTACCCAAATCTACATGGGTGTGGGTCGATTCTTAAGGTACTTCTTGGCGATCCAAATCTGTCGAATGTTTGTGCTCGTAGAAGAAGGTCGAGGAGACTTTGGATACTGCTTCTGATTTGTCCTTAATTTCTTCTTATCCTTGTCTGCATTGTTGAAATCTGTAGGTGCTTTCTGTTCTTTTGGCACCCATATTTGTCTCGTGCCTCTTGCTTTGTGATACTTGTACTGCTGCTTTCTTTGTGTCATCTGATGATGTCGTCGATCTGGGTTCCTCCATTGTGATTGACTCCTTTGTGGTTGAGGTTGAGAGGTCTGATGGACACTCTGCTTTGGAAAAGAAGGGAGGTCCAACTCTTGCAAAACCTACCCATTAGGAAGTGCATCGTTTTGTATCAAAAATCTAGGCTAGTCTGTAGTAAGTGTGGAAGGATGGGCACTGCAGGGTGTTTTGCCCATGTGGCTGTTGATGCACTCCACCTGACCATTGATGAAACCCACCTGACTGCCAATTGTCCCCATTTGTCCGTTGTTGGAAGACCAGGAGAAAATCTATTGACCCTCTTTTATCTGGCAACTATCCATCACCAAGCTCTCATGGGTTGACTTTGGAGAGAGCGTGCTTAGCAGAGGGATCTGCCCAAAGATCTTCATGTCCTCCGTTGCAAGCGTTTCATAGGTTCTAGGGTTACATACCTCATGCGGAGTGTTGTTAGGGAAGTGAAGTAGTATCACTCGCTACTGATCTAAGGTTCCAATCTATAAGGAGCCTTGTCTAAGATTTAGGTCCATTGAGTGATCGTATAGCCAATCTTGGCCAAGGATTAGGGGTTCTATCAGGTCGTCATCATGGCACACTAGTAGCTTCGCTGTCATGGTCACATCGTGTATGAGGATAGGAAGATCCACCTCACCCATGCAAGGGGTTTCCATGCCTCCTAGCCCTATGAGGTATGCCTCAATTGGCCGCATTTCTATTCCTGAGTCCTTATAGTGGGACCATCTAATCGCACGAGTCGCAACACCTGAGTCAATTAAAGCCCTAAGCTCTTGGCTAGGGTTGCCGTGCTCTAGCCTGACTGTAATGAATGGTCTCTTGTCCACTATGCTAGGTTGAGTACTTGACTTTACTTGACACATGGCCATGGGATATCTGGGTGTTGTTTCCAGATGGTTATAATGTTCTCTCCCTAGTCCTTGTCTTCTTAGCTTCATGCGCTTAATGCGTTCTATAGCTTTTGCCTGAGCTTCAGCTTGTATTCTATTTTCTTCCTCCTTACGCTTCTTTGCCAATGTGAGTCTTCTAAGCATATCCTTAGTAAGAGGTTCCTGATAAAGCTTGACTCTACAACCACTAATGTAATTAAGCATTATGTCTCCTTCTAGCATGGCTAATTGTACCGCTCCACTTGTCGAGAGTCTGTTAATGATCATAGGTCCATAACCTCGCTTCTCTAATTTTCGTGCATGTTGTTTCAGCGTGCACACTAGGACTAAATCTCCTTCTTTTAAGCCTTTATCTTTCACATGTGCATCAAAATAGGCTTTCTGTCGCTTCTTTGCTGCATATATTCCTGCTGCTGCTTTCAGCCTGGTTTCTCCTAATCGTTCCAAGCCCATTATTCTTGCTGAGAAAGGCCGGTCCATTGATGTTCTTGTGAAACCTTAAGGGTCGGTATCAAGAAGTCCAACGGAAGCACAGTATTCTGACCAAAAACCATTTGAAATGGAGTTGCATTGAGTATGGTCTCGTAGGCCACTCAATATGCCCAAACAATGTGGTGTAACTGTTTGTCCCAATCTGAACGTTTGTTGTTCACGAGTTTTGTCAGTACATTACAAAGGATCTTGTTAGTACTTTCTGCCTGACCATTGGCCTGAGGATGATATGGTGCGGATTTCTTGTGAATCACCATAAAATCCTGTCACAAATATTCAATGACTTGGTTTAGAAAGTGAGTTCCTCGATCGCTCATTAACTCTATAGGCAATCCATATCTTGTAAAGACATTTTCAAATAAGAATTTTGCAGTTGTGTGTGCATCATTCTTTTTTGTGGCCTTGGCCTCTACCCATTTGGTAAGATAATCTGTCGCAACAATAATGTATTCAGCATGTGTACCTTTTGCAGGGGGGTTAATGGGTCCTACAAAGTCTATACCCCATTTAGAAAATGCACATCCTCCCATCATGGGTTTCAATGGCATTTCATCTTTGCGAGTAGGAAATTGACTTCTTTGGCACACATCACATCTCTTAACATAGGTATGTGCATCCATGTGAAGAGTAGGCCACCATAATCCTACAAAGAGGATGGCTTTTATTACCCTATCGGGGCCAAAATGACCTCCTGCAACACCTTGGTGTGCAGTCTCTAGTACGCTCAAATAATCGCTTTCATGAACACACTGTCTTAGGTATCCATCTCGTCCTCGTTTGTATAGATTGTTGCCAATAAGTGAGCAGTCTTGAGCTTCCTGCTCTAGACTTCGTTGTCGTGCTAAGGTCATTCCTTGAGGGAATGTTTTCATCCTCAAGTACGTCACTAAGGGTTCACTCCATTCTAGTGTGAGAGACACATGATCTAATGTAGCATGTTCTACTGGTGGTCTTTCACAAGAGACAAGACATTCTTTACACAACTTGTAGACGTCTGCTTCCATAGAAGGCCAATATACTCCTAGTCTATGCAGAGTCTGCAATGTACGATGTTTTGAATGATGTTGCTTTAATGCACCTACATGTGCTAATTGCAACCAATTCGCATGTTCTGATTCATCAACACAACAAGAAAGAATCTTTTGATTATCCTGTTTATATATACTTCTTGCTATTATTTGATATCTTTGAGACTTGGTAATCTCTCCTTCCTTGATCCTTATCCTAGGATTCTTGGGTCCATATGTGAGAATAGGGACGATAGGCTTAGCCCATTCTGGTACTATCTCCAGGTTAAACAAATATGCATCTGGCATGAAAACACATTTTTCTGGGTTTAGACAAACTTGATATTCTCGACATTTGTCAAACACTTGCCTTAGTTCTAGGATATGTGTCTGCCTCATATTTGAATGTGCACATATGTCGTTGGAAAGTGGCGGGTGCATTTGTTAAGCCAAGTGGCATCACAAGAAATGCAAATATGCCCCATTATGTGGCAAAAGCCATCTTGTGTTGATCTTTTGGAGCAATGGCTACTTGATTATAGCCTGAGAAACCATCAAGAAAGCTGTAAACTTCCTTGCCCGCAACTCTTTCCAATAAATGTTCAGTGATAGGGAGAGGATAACTATCTCTAATTGTGGCGGCATTAACTTTTTTAAGGTTAATACACACATGCAATTTTCCATTCTTCTTGGGCACAACCACAATGGGGGATACCATTCAATATGCTCAATTTCGTAAATGAATCCTGCTTCTATCAAACGATCTATTTCTTCTTTAATCTTCGTAGCATAGTTATCATTGTACGTGTATGGTTTCTTTTTTGTAGGTTTTGCATCTGGAGTCATAGGGATTCTATGGGAGCATATATCCGGGTCTACTCCTTTCAAGTCTTTGTAACTCCAGGCGAACACATCTCTATATTCGCACAATAGGGAAACTAACTCTTCCGCTTCTTCATTCATCAAATCATGCCCAATGTATGTACATTTTTCTTCTTCTCCTTCTATCGCGACTATGCTTTTTTGGTTTCCTCGCGATTATCATATACTTCTCCCACGTTAGTTTTTATGTTAGGCATTCGTACTATGATTCGTCTATCTGCTATTTCATACTTCTTGAAGTTCCCGAGAACCTCAAACAAAGATTCTTCTTCCTCTGACGTGGTCTCTTTCTTCTTTCTTTTCTTACCTTCACTTTTGGCAGTCACTCGTGTGGCTAACCTCACATCATTCATAATTTATTCGTGTCTTTGAGGGTGAGCTTCTACTTCATAGAAATATTCCTCATCTGATGCAAAGGGAGGGTCCATAATAATTGATTCTAGATCGAAGTCACTTGCATCCTCGAATGCATCAGTGCTAGGTTCACATTCTTCTATAATTGAATCACACATGATGGGCTCTATTGTGAAGACTGAGATGTCATAGCCATCCTCGTCTCAGTGGGGTGTCGATTGTTCTTCATTGATGGCTACATCCATTGTTGCTAATATTTCTGCCCAACCATGAGGCTCGAATTGTTCGTCTAGAAATAATACAGGTGCGTAAGCTGGGTCTTGAAGAGTTCGTGGATGTTGTTCTGAACCTAAAGTCCTCTAATCGTTCTTCCTCTTGTTTGGCTACTTAACACATCCATAGATGAGTATCGTCGTGCAACCATGAGGGGTCTGATTCCAATGAGTGTATTGATTCTGTTTCTTCTTGTGACTTATGGATGGTATTCCATTGTATTGGGGGTACGTCTCGATGTGAATAGTCTTTAAGACTGACTTTAGTAGTCACTCCTAAATGTTGCAAGTACAATGAATTAGTTCCCCAATCTTGTACAATTTGCAACTGACGCATGAATGGTCATTCTAAGATCATCTCGTAAGCATGATTTTTTCCAAAGTCACAAATGGCAAAAGTATGCTCAAAATCCACACCACAAGTGGTGAGAGATATGCCTTCTAGTAAGCCTAATGGTTTTTCTATATGTCCATCAGCCATTTGTAGCTTCATCTTGGTAGGCCTCAATGCTGCCTTGCCCCAATGTTTCCATAAGGCAGTGGTAGCAATGGCTACTCTGGCTCCTGAATCTAATATAGCTTTGGTGGTGTAGCCCTGATGGTTTATTGGAAGATAAGTGTTACCTTCCTGTCCTTCGCTTACATCTTTGATTCTTTCTATGGGTATCTCTAGTACCTTCTTGTGTGATCCTATTTGTGAGGGAGTAGCAGCAAGCTCAAGGAATTGATGTGCTACATGCTTCCACAATTCTAGTTTGACCTTCAACAATTCCTCTAGAGTGAGGTGACATTGCACTTTAGTGTTCTTGATCACTTCCGTGTTTCTAGGGATTACTAATTCTTCATTCCTCACTATTATCGTGGGTGTTCTCATGCTAATAGACTTGGCTTCCCAAGGTCCTGTGAATTGAGGTAATTCTTGCAAAGAATTGGATTCAAAACCTGTGTGTTCACTCAATTGCTCTTCCTCTACATCATCGTAGATAGAGGGAATGTCTTGGGGAAATTGCTCCTGCAAGTCATCTATTTCTTGAATAGGAGGATGAGTTCCTTCCTCTTTCTTCCTCTTCTCTTCTTGTATTTCTCTCAGAAATTCATGTGAGTACTTATGTATGGAAGACAGGTTGTCTTCACCCTCTGTGTTGGGTACTTGAGACAGGGATGATGCATTCCTTTCTTGGTTCTCAAAGTCATGCGGGTTCGTATGTTGATTCTTTTTCTCCTTGCTATCCATCAAGTATTCTAGCCTCTCCAGTAGGCCTTGAAAGTGTAATTCAGGTTTTGCCATGTTATTCCAATTAAGATATTGAGAGGCTTCAAACATAGTTTGTGCTAATTCTACCATCTTCATGCAGAGTTTAATTCTCTCAATTTCTAGATCAGCCCTCGGATAGTTCTTGCTCATTTCAGTTATCTGGGGTCCTTCCTTTAATCTAGCCTGATATGCACAAAACATCATGTCTAAGTTTTTTGGTATGGGTTTTGCTAAAATTGATCCTGATTTCTGAGCTAGGTTCTCCTGATTAGATTCTTGAGAAGTCAATTCTAGGATCTTCGCTCTTGATTCCTTCAAACTTCCTTCCAACTCAGTTATATTTTTACTCCACTTTCTCTTAATCCTTTCTCTGGAATCTTTCCAAGATTTTTTCTTTTTATTACTAGACTCTCCAACTTCGCTAGTTCTGACTATTTTCTCAGCATTAAGCTGTTGACTTTGTAAAAGCACCTGGGCTCTTGTTATAGCTTGGATAGGCATGTATGTAGGGTTGGATCCATCTACATTGTGCACAATGCCTATCACGTTGATCGGTGTCACTTTTGAAGCATTAGCAGGGTTCTTATGACAATCTTTGATGACATGCTCTTTGCCACAATCGGCGCAAAAGCCTTGTATGTTATAATATTGTGACTATCCTGCTATGAGAGGATGTGGACAATCCTTTATGAAATGATCTCCCTTGCACCTAAAGCATGGTCCTCTAGGGCCCTGTGGTCTTTGCTGTCTCAATTGGGGCCGTGGATTCGGGTTTGTGTACATCACGTTAGCGTAGTCGGGCTCCCAACTGGGTTCTAATGGTGGACTATCGTATTGATATGTTTCCACGTGTTCTGGTGACTCTGTGTAATATGCGGGTGGACTATCTACATGAGTCGAGTCAAAACTGTTTGATTTTGGGTCACTCTTCGTGATCAAGGGTGATGAAGGCACTAAAGCCCTATTGAGGTTTTCTTCTGCAGCAGCATATTTGACTGAGATGACATTAGCTGGTGGGGGTGGTTGCTGAGCTAAAACAAGTTGAGGTCTTTGTTGAGCTTGATATGGATAGTTCTGTGGAGGCCTATAGTAATGAGGCTGAGAATTATATTAACCTTGATACCTACCAGGCTGTGTGTATGCTTGCGGGTAGTTTTGTCTCACTACTTGTTTGTTGTATGGGCAGTCTTGAGCCGTATGATTCGTGTATCGTCTCTCAATTGTACAGTTTGTGTTGCATTGGGACACACATTTTATGATCACCACCACAGGTGTAACAACGCTTGTTTGTTGTTAACCTATAGGCATCTGTTTACTAGAAACTCCTAGTTTTTGGGCCACTTTTTTTGCTAGGTCTTCTATCGAGCTAGACAGTTTTGAGGATGCTAGAGATGAACAGTTTGAGTCCTTATAGACCTTTGAGAGTTCCAACTCATCTCCTAAGTTGTCTTCAATGTCTACGTGAATGTGAGATGTAGTGAGAGTGAAGGTGAGAAGCATAGAGATGCACACACACATACACACACAATGAAGAGACAAGCAAGACACAATGGAGGGTAGGAAAATAGACTCTATTACTCAAGAACACTCTTACAAGCTCAAGTTCACTCTAGCTCATACAAGTCTACACTAGCTAACCTCAAAAATGAGCTCTCTAGCTCTTTTTATAGATTCTAGACTAGTTTTGACTGGTTTCACATCTAGTGATCGGCATAGTTAAAAAATAGGTTTTATGTGCTATTTGAAAGGGTAAACGGTGTCTAAAATTAGCCAAAATTGGTAGGCTCATTCTACCTAAGCTCCTCAAGCTCAAGGACTCCTTGGCTTGCACAAAATGGAGTTACAAAATACAGAAAGGGTTTTTCTATGTTACATATGGTACAAAAGTGATGAAAATCATTGTTGAGGTTTTTGAAAAGTATTTTGAAACATATTTGTTTAAAAAAATAATTGACTGACTCCCCACTACTTCGTTGTTCTCTATCTTTATATGCTTCCTCGACGTCTGTGCCTCTGGCTACTACCAACACCTCCCTTTCCAAAAGATGGTTTAGTTTGAGCTACTAAAAAATTGCAGCTTGTTCATAGTGATGTCTCTAGTCCTATGTAGACGACCTCTTTTGGAAACTTTCTTTACTTCGTGACTTTCATTGATGATTTTTCTAGGCATGCATGGGTATATCCATTAAAAGCAAAGTTTGAAGTGTTTCTATGATTCAAAAAGTTTTTGGTTTTGGCTGAAAATTTGTTAGCATGTAAAATGGGCACCCTCTGTTCTGATCAAGGGGGAGAATATGTCTTCTGATTTAATGCATTTTTGGTTGAACGTGGGATAAAACATCAGTTTAGAATGCCATATACACCTCAACAAAATGGAGTTGCTGAAGGGAAGAATAGGTCACATGGGGATGGCGAGGGGTATGGTCTATTGATATATTTAGGTAGTGATGTGTGTGAGCACACTAGGATCACCTGGGCACTTTTTTCCCTCTTTAGGAGGTTTTTTTCCCCCGGCTTTTATATACGCCAATTGCCCTAATGGGCTACTTATGTTTGTACATTCTCTAGTAATACATTCAGTATTGTGTGTTGTGCTCCAAGCTTCTTCTTCTTCCTTGTGTTGTTCGCGTGCTTTCACAAACATCTAACTCCAACAATTGGTATCAGAGCATGTCATCGCTTCATCTAGGGCGCCGTCAACACTCCTCCGGTTGCAGTCTTAGAATTGCACAAACTTTGGTGAGCATACTCAGCCTATTTTCGACATCAAAATGGCTTCGCTTTGTGGTGCCAAAATCACGATCTGGGTTCATTTTGGCCTCTGAATGCACTATCGTAGCGCTTCTCTAGGTTATTTCGTCTTTTTGTGCCAAATGTATATACCAGTTTCTGTTCACCAGTATAAGCGTCTCAAAGTTTGCTACAGGTCTAGCAGAATTGGTCTGGGTAGTTCTGTTCAACTTTTTGAGATACAATTAATTTCCTGCACCAAGGTATTTTAGTCACCAGCCATGGCTGAAAGTAGTGATGTATTCTGTATGTTGGATGTTGAGGATAATTTGGATGGTACCAACTACCTATTATGAGCTTATATGATGCAACATGTGTTGGTTGCAAAAGGACTATGGAACATTGTGCAGGGTGTCGAAATATGTCCTATCACACCTGCAACTGTTACAACTGTAGGTACTGAAGCTGATGCAGAAGGTGTTGAAGATGATGATATTCTGCATATTCCTGTTCGTGTTGCAGTTTTTGTTGCACCTACTATAGAGCAGATTCGTTGGGATGGCAGAGATGCCAAGGCATATGCATTGATAGCTTTGTCTATCAAACGTGCCATTATTCCTCACATTCGCTCTTGCAGAACAGCTAAGGATGCTTGGGATACACTTACCACATTGTACCAAGCTAGGAATGAGGCTCGTGTTGCTTACCTCCGAAAACAGTTGGAGAGTGAGCACATGAATGAAGGTGATTCTATGGACAATCTCCTAATGAAGATCAAAGATTTGAAGGAATAGTTGATTTCTGTTGATGAGATTATACCAGATAGCTCACTTGTGTAAACCGTTCTAAATGATCTTCCTGATTCATATCAGATTTTGCTTCTACTCTTCGGTTGATGATGAAAAGCAATCCAAATGGCTTATCATTTAAGGATTTAGTCTCTGTTCTGTTGTAGGAAGATCAATCCAGGCAAAACAGGTCCATTATGCGAGTTGTAGATCAAGCTTTACTGGCTAGTCAGAAGCGCAATGGAAAATGGAGCTCTTCAACTAGTAAGCACAAATCTTCTAATTCTGCATATTCGAAGAAGGAAGATAAAGATGAGAAAAAATCAGAAAAGCAGAAATTGTTTTGTAAGTACTGTAAAGAGAATGATCATATCATAAAGAACTGTCCAAAACTAGCTGCTAAAGAGGCAAAGAAGAAAGAGGCTGGAATGGTTGTTGCAGAGGCCTCTACACCAAAAACAGAGTCTGCTAATCTTGTGTAGGAAGAAGAATGGGCGTTCTATCTGCAGTTTTGGCCCATCTTCTCATGCGGAGTGCATGTCTGCAATAGACTCAGATGTTTGTTATTTTGATAGTGGGGCAACCAAACATATTACCTTGCAGCACAGTTTCTTCTCTTCACTCGAGCTTGCCCCTACAGGGAATACTATTACATGTGCCAACAACTCCTCTTATCCTGTTATGGGAGTTGGTAAGATCATTTTGACTACTACTAATGGTAGTTCTTTCACTTTGTCAGATGCTTTATTTGTGCCAAGGATCAAGAAGAACCTGTTATCAGTTTTTGCATTAGCTAAGATTGGCTTGGTTGTGAAATTTGTTGATGACAGGTGTACAGATCATGATTTGTCAAATGGCAATGTGATTATTGCTTCTGGCATTTTATGTCGTGGGTTGTATAAGATTGTAGACTATGAAAGATCTGTAAATGATTTGGCATGTGCAATAAATTTTTTGGGAATTATCTTTACTTCGTGACTTTCATCGATGATTTTTCCAGGCATGCATGGGTATATCCATTGAGGCAAAGTCCGAAGTGTTCATGTGCTTCAAATAGTTTTTGGTTTTGGCTGAAAATCTATCAACATGTAAAATGGGCACCCTCTTTTTTGATCGAGGGGGGAATATATGTCTTATGATTTTAATGCATTTTTGGTTGAACGTGGGATAAAACATTAGTCTATAGTGCCGTATACACCTCAACAGAATGGAGTTGCTGAACGAAAGAACAGGTCACTCATGGAGACGGCGAGGTGTATGGTAAAGAGTTAGGCTTTACCACATAGTTTCTGCCTTGAGGTTGTCATGTGTGCAGCATATGTATTGAACAGGTGTCCCACTAAAGCGCTCCAGTCTATCACTCCATATGAGGCTTGGCATGAATGCAAGCCATTTGTTGCTCATCTGTGTGTTTTTGGTTGTTTGGCATATGCATTAGTGCATGAACAACATCGCAGAAAATTGGATGATAAAGCAGTAAAAGATTTTTGTTGGGTATAGTTCTGAAAGTAAAGGCTATCATCTATATCATCCATAGAATAAACGCATTCTAGTTAGCCGTGATTTTGTTTTTGTGGAAGATGTTATTCAGCCATTGCTTTCATGTACTAAGGAGACATATGTTAGCTCCAAAGACATGTATGATACTTTGCTGGCTCTTTTTACAGGTGGACAGTCTAGTGTTGGTCCTAATGGGGCAACTTCTCAGCCTTTGCAGGTTTCATGTTATGATGCAGATAATTCCATTTCTGATGCAGATGTACATGATGCACTTATTGATGAGAGAGCTGATATTGAGCAGGCAAGAACTATGCCAAAATGGCTGGTGCAGACCTTGCGTGACAGCAAATTAGATGCAGCTCTGTCATATCGTACTCGTTCAGGCTCTCATAGTGCCTCTTTTGCATCAAATTGCTATGCTATGGTTGCATCTAGTCTCTGTGATGAGAATGAGCTTGTTTCGTTTGATGAAGCACAAAATTCAAAAAATTGGATGGTTGCTATGCAATCTGAATATGGTGTTATAATGAAGAATGGTACTTGGTCTTTATATGACTTGCCTCCTGGCAAGAAGGCCATTGGCACTAAGTGGGTATACAAGTTCAAGCCGAAACTGGATGGTACAATTGACAAGTATAAGGCTAGGCTTATTGCAAAGGGTTATGCACAGGAAAGAGGCATTGATTTTGATGAGACCTTTGCACCTACATGTCGTATGACTACTGTTCAGAGCATCTACGCACTTGCAGCTCATCATGGTGGGAATGTACATTAGTTGGACATTAAAACAGCATTTTTGAATGGTGACTTGCATGAAGAAGTGTATGTTTTTCAGCCCTCTGGCTTTGTGCAGAAAGGGCATGAAAACCAGGTGTGCAGGTTAAAGAAGGCATTATATGGTCTAAAGCAAGCACCACGTGCTTGGTATGAGAAGATACATGCCTATCTGATTGCACATGGTTTTGAGAACAATCCAACCGAAAGCACCTTATATGTTAAGCGTGCTAATGATGTGCTTCTGATCATTGTTGTCTATGTTGACGACATGCTGCTTGTCAGGGGAGCACTAGGTTGTGCTCTGTGACTATAGTAGACAAGATTTCAGAATTCTACTTTCGATTACAAGAACACCCACGTAGGGAGAACAATACAAGAATATGTGATTGATACAAGATGTCCCACAACCCGGGACCAATAGGTATGGAAAACTAGACAAGAGATGATACAAGAGATCCCACAACCCGGGATCATAGGTAGGAAACAAGATATCTCGATTACAAGAATTCCCTTCAGGGATATGAACTGGATACAAGAAATAACTTGAAAAGATCTCATACTAGGTGATTACAATGGGACAAGAAAAGATGTCCATGATACAAGACTAGACAAGACTGGAGCAAGAGACAAGACTAGAACTTGAAATGGAACTTGAAAATACTTACTTGGTGATCACGACCCCTTGAGCTCCCAAGACTGGCATCCATAAGACTGATTATGAATGTGGCCAACCCCTCCTTATATAGTTTTCCCAAGGGCGGTTACGAGTTGATGATGTCATCAATTGGAAACAAGAAAAAGTATCAAAATTTAGCAAATAGACAGGCGATCTTGGGGTTTAGGCACATTCCAGATGCAATGGAAGCATTAGTTTGTCCAAAGTCTTAATAAAACATGAGATATAGGAGATTCACATGGAATCTAAGGTTTACGATGGTTTTCTTTGTGTCCATGACACTGCTCACTGGTCCTATTGGGAAGCATATTGCTGATTTTAAGGCTGATTTGCATGCCTCATTTGAGATGTATAATTTGGGGCTTTTGCATCACTATTTGGGCATTCAGTTTATGCAAGTTGATGGTGGAATGTCTTTGTGTCAAACGAAATATATTGACACATTATTGCAGTGTTTTGACCTTGAAGACTACAAGCCTATTGCCACTCCTATGGAGACAGGTTTAGGATTGAGTCTTCATGATGTTGGAGATGCATTTGATGCTGTTCTCTATCAGTAGGTTGTTGGATGCTTGATTTACTTATGCATTACTCTGCCATATATTTAGTTTGTTGTCTCACAGATGAGCAGGTTTATGCATTGCCCAGGATTCAAGCATTGGCAGGCAGTTAAGCGCATCTTTCGCTATTTGAGTGGTACTCGGCTACTTGGGTTGTTTTATCCCAAAGGGGGATCACTACCGCCAGATTTGCATGCTTTTTCTGACTCTGATTGGGCTGGTTGCTATGATACTCGTGTGTCCACTAGTGGCTTTTGCTTCATGCTTGGTAGCTCATGTATATCTTGGTGGAGCAAGAAGCAGCCTACTGTGGCCACTTCCAGTTGTGAGGCTGAGTATAGGGAAGCTTTCATAGTGGCTGTTGAGTGTGTGTGACTCAGATGCCTTATGGCTGATTTAGGTGTTGGTCAGACTTTTGCTATCACCATCTTCTCTGACAGTCAGAGCGCATTGGCAGTTGCAAGGAACCTTGTGTTCCATGCTCACACTAAGAACATTGAGGTGCATCATCACTATGTCAGGGAGAGGTTCTCTACCGGGGAGATCAGCTTGGCATATGTGCCCGTGCAGGAGAACATTGTAGACCTTTTCACGAAGGCTCTGCCTAGGGAGAATTTTGAAGCTATTTGCAAAGCTTTGGGCTTACTTCCTTCTGTTGAGTGATTTCCACATAGCTTGGCACTTCCTTATACATGAGTGCCAACTCCTTGTTCACTGCATCACTCCCAGGGGGGATTTGTTAATATATTTAGGTAGTGATGTGTGTGAACACACTAGGATCACCAGGGCACTTTTTTCCCTCTTTAGGAGGTTATTTTCCCCTGGCTTGTATATACGCCAATTGCCCTCATGGGCTACTTATCTTTGTACATTCTCTAGTAATACATTCAGTATTGTGTGTTGTGCTCCAAGATTCTTCTTCTTCCTTGTGCTGTTCACATGCTTCCGCAGACATCTAAAACCAACATGGTCAAGAGTCAAGCTTTACCACATAGTCTCTCGCTTGAGGTTGTTATGTGTACAGCATATGTACTTAACAGGTGTCCCACTAAAGCATTGCAGTCTATCACTTCATATGAGGCTTGGCATGGTCACAAGCCATCTGTTGCTCATCTGCATATTTTTTGTTGTCTTGCATATGCATTAGTGCATGAACAACATCGTAGAAAATTGGATGAGAAAGTAGTGAAATTTATTTTTGTTGGGTTGAGTTCTGAAAGAAAAGGCGACCATCTATATCATCCACAAACTAAATGCATTTTGGTTAGCCATGATGTTGTTTTTGCGGAAGATGCTATTTAGTCGTTACTTTCATGTACTAGGGAGACATATGTTAGCTCCAAATGCATGTATGATACTTTGCTACCGCTTTTTATAGGTGGAGAATCTAGCGTTAGTCCTAATGAGGCAACTTCTCAACCTTTTCAGGTTTCATATGATGATGCATATCATTCCATTTCTCATGTAGATTTACATGATGCACTTGTTGATGAGAGAACAGATATTGAGGAGGCAAAAACTATGCCAAAATGGCTCGTTTAGACTTTGTGTGATAGCAAATTATATGCACCTCTATCATATCATACTTGGTCAGGCTCTCATAGTGCTTCTTTTGCATCAGATTGCTATGCTATGGCTACCTCTAGTCTCTGTGATGAGAATGAGCCTATTTCATTTGATGAAGCACAAAATTCAGAAAAGGATGGCTGCTATGCAATTTGAATATGATGTTATAATGAAAGAATGGTACTTGTCTTTAAGTGACTTGCCTCCTAGCAAGAAGGCCATTGGCACTAAGAGGGTATACAAGTTGAAGTGTAAACTTGATGGAACAATTGACAGATATAAAGCTAGGCTTGTTGCAAAGGGTTATGCACAGGAAAGAGGCATTGATTTTGATGAGACCTTTGCTCCTACTTGTTGAACGACTACTATTCATAGCATCTGTGCACTTGCAGCTCATCATGGTTGGAATGAGCATCAATTAGACATTAAAACTGCATTTTTGAATGGTGACTTGCATGAAGAAGTGTATGTTATTCAGCTCTGTGGCTTTGTGTAGAAAGGGCATGAGAACCAAATGTGCAGGTTGAAAAAGGTTGTATATGGTTTGAAACAAGCACCACGTGCTTGGTATGAAAAGATACATGCCTTTTTTGATTGCACATGGTTTTTAGAACCTTCCAATTGAGAGCATCTTATATGTTAAGCATGCTAATGATGTGCTTTTGATCATTGTTGCATATGTTGATGGCATGCTGCTCACTGGCCCTCATCAGAAGCATATTGCTAATTTGAAGACTGATCTACATGCCTCATTTGAGATGTTTGATTTGGGGCATTCACATCATTATTTGGGCATTCAGTTTATACAAGTTGATGGTGGAATAGCCTTGTGTCAAACAAAATATATTGACGCATTATTACTTCATTTTGACCTTGAATATTGCAAACCTATTGCCACTCCTATGGAGACAGGTTTACGATTGAGTCTTCATGATGTTGGAGATGCATTTGATGTTGTTCTCTATTAGTAGGCTATTGGATGATTGATTTACTTATGCATTACTTGGCCAGATATTCAATTTATTGTCTCACAGATGAGTAGGTTTATGCATTGCCTAGGTGTCAAGCATTGGCAGGCGGTTAAGCGCATCTTTCACTACTTGAGTGGTACCCAGCTACTTCAATTGTTTTATCCCAAGGGGGGATCACTATCGCTTGATTTGCATGTTTTTTTTTATACAGTGATTGGGCTTGTTGCAATGACACTCATGTGTCCACTAGTGGCTTTTGCTTCATGCTTGGTAGCTCATGCATATTTTTGAGCAAGAAGCAGCCTACTGTGGCCACTTCTAGTTGTGAGTTTGAGCATAGGGCAGTTTTCACATTTTTCTGTTTTCTGAGTCGGGGATGGGAGCCCAAGGAGGCTTACCCGCTTAGAAGGTAGAATCTATCCGCCGCTTCATCTTTCGAAGAAGACTTATATGTGACCTTGCAACCCAAAGATTGTGGTCAACTAACCCCGAAGGATTAGTGCGGTGAGATACCCAATGCCTCGGTCATGACACTGGAGTATACAGACTTGGAACAAATTCCTCACCAAGCGGCCTACCCGATGTGTTCCCGAAAAAGGAACGCCATACCCACAAGGAGAGTCGGCTCATAGGAGGAGCCCGCACACCAGTTCTGAGTCTTCCATCCCTTCACTGGCGACTGGTGAAGCTATGCCCATATCTTGAAGCACCAGAGTTCTCGCAAATTCAGCCCATTAATCGTCATATCCCTTTGCCAAATCATCATTACATCTTGGCCAAAACGGGACCCAAGAGGGATCAGATGGGAGAATGAATTTCTTTCCCCCAGAAGAGGATCCGTCAATTATCAAAGAGAGCCCTCATATACTTGGGAATAGCCTCACCTAGGAAGGAAGCAACCAAGATGAACTTACCTACTCCCCCCCTAGAGTGCGGACTAGGCTTAACCCAATGGGTCAAGCAAACTCTGCAAGCCTCCCCTCCAAGGAGAATAAGGGTCAAGACCACGGGAAACACGGGGCCAAAATCCAAACACTGAATCAAACCATTGATAAGAGAATCCAACCACCTCCCCCTAAGAGCTTCCACCTCTTTGCATTCCACCATCACATGGGATAGGGAACCAAAGCTCTCCACCTCAGCGCAAAGGGGACATCTACTCTTACCTCTCCCTTCCATCCTCTCAGCCAAATATAGCCCCCCTATCCTAGTGAGCATAAGCATGCACTCCATAGTAGGGTTAAGCAAATGACTACAAGCACTTCTATGAAGGTATCCCCGTGATTCTGTCAAATTAAAATCCACATAGGGGCCCAAAGCGACATAATGATTTGTCGTGTCCCACTTTGCTCAGGCATGATATCTGAACAAGTTGAGGGTAGCTTCTAGTACATACCTTTCCTTCCACCACTTAATTCAAGAAATCCATGTCCACTTCTGGAATCGAGATCTCGTCGGTTTCTATAGCATGTCTCCAAGCCAAGTTGGGCTATCAAGATACTTCCCAAAAAGCCACCCCCTCATGCCACCAAAATAGGATGCGAGTGGAGGAATATGGAACTCTCTGTGCATCACGGCGCCGGCAACTATAGTAGACCAAGCCCCTTTGCCACAGATCATCCGCATCCCCATTGCCACCAGCCTTTCAAGTTTTCCAAAGAGATTCTACTCATGGGCCCCCATCAATTCCGCCCCATACGTAATCACGGGGAATACCAAGCTCTTTAAAACTGCGAGCCGCATCCAAGCAGGAAAAGATCTATTACAAAGCAAGTGTTGGTAGGCAAAAAGAGACTTCCTTCCCTTCTCTTCATGACTTTTAATGATCGTTTTGATAGAGAAGTTAAAATCAACCTCCACACCTAAATAGGTATACTTCTCCCCTACCCGGATTCTAACACCACTAATAAGCAAGCCAAAAATCTCGAACACTACCAACTCACCATCACCTCCAAAAGACACGATGGCCATGCATTTGCCCATCCCAAATTCCATGCCCCACAGCCTCGCCCATTCATTGATATGATCTAAAGATTTTTGGAGCTCGGATGGGCTATCTACAAACAATACAATATCATTTGCAAATAGAAGACCTTTAAGATGACCAATTCTGGGTATATCCATCCCCCAACTGTCTCCCCCCTAATCTAGAATATCATTAATATAAATATTGAAGAGCGCAGGGGAGCCCGGGCACCCTTGGAGAATGCCTCGCAGTACCGGGATGGGTTTGCTAAAGTGTTGTCCCTCCACACGAACCCGGACTTTGGAACACTCGTACAAAGTGTGAAAGAATTTCAGCACTCTACCCGTTAAGTCGGCCGCCTCAAGCTTAAGGAACAAGGCCTGATGCAGCACTGTGTCATATGCTTTCTTGAAGTCAATGTATGCCGCATACGTAGGAAGTTTACGAGCGGCCCGTTGAAGTACCACTTCTTGCATACACACGACTTGCCCTATGCACTCATGATGTGCACGAAATCCATCCTATTCTCGATTGAAAAAATTATGAGCCTCAAGAGCTTCGGTAAGCCTCCTCACTAACACAGAGACCAAAATCTTAAGAGCAACGGAGATCAGTGATATTCTTCAGTAATTGTCAACGTAGGTAAGTCTCCCTTCTTTGGAATGGAAACCACAACTGCGGTAGCCGCAGACTCCGGAACATGACCTTTCTCCAACATATTTTCAAGAAGATTTAAAAAGGCCTCGCGAAAAGGCATGTTAGGATAGGAAGAGTCAGACCTTCGGTCCTTATCCCGGAGAAGAATCTTAAATAACTCAGGGGGAAGCCCATCTCCTCCAATGGCTCGATATCTCTTAAGTTTCTGACAGGCATAGCGGATTTCAAACCATTGTATAGGTTGGTTCACTCCGGTAAGACTCGGCCAAACCTTAATAGGATGTCTCGCCCAAAAATCTGCATTTTTGCTCGTCCCGTTTGGATCGGCAAAGATACCCTCATAGTGTTCCTTCCAAATACAAAGTTGTTCAGCAGGATTCACCACCAGTTCTCCACATTTATTCCGAATGGGCTGATTGGAAGAGCTAGTTCTCCCCCTCCCATAGATGGATTTCAGAAGGTTAAAAAACTTTTTGTGCTTCCCCTCCCGAAGAAGGGACTTTCCTTGCCACACACATCTCTCCATAACATGGTGGCCATTATCTTTCACTGCGAGTCGAACTTGCTCGCACACCCCTTCATATTCACTAATGCACCTCAGCCCCTCTGGAGTACATAAGTCACTCTTTCAGGGCACGTTCCAAGCCCGAATATGAGAGTTGATTAACCGACGGACTTTAGGGTCCAATGGATAACTAGAATGGGGCCGCGGAGGAGGTCATCTATTGTAGGCCCCCACGTCAGAAGAAATGCCCTTCGCGATTTCTGTAAATGTCTCAAACTGCTCCCCAACGTCCTCCTGCAAATCCGCCAAGACCCTCCACCGATTCGACATCAAGAAGGTTTGGCTATGCATTTTGAGTAAACTCGCATTTATTCCCCTAGCAGGATTAGTCGAGAGTGGGGTAGCCCCCACAACCTCCGAGTGTAACTTACACACCAAAGGCCAGTGGTCTGATAAATCCACCGAACGTCACACCAAGCCATGTGAGAGTTGCCTCACGCCAAGGTCATTGACCAAAAAATGGTCTAAATCTGATTTGCCACGCCCTTCCTCGGAGTGAAACGAAAGATTAGAACCATGCATGCCCAGTACACTCCACTCGAGGCCAAGCCTCGTAAGCCACCGCTCTAAGAACTTCCTTTTCATATTAAAGTCGTCTCCAATGATCAAGAGGAGATTTCTAGCAGAAAGCCTCTCCATGGTCGTCTTCAACTTCTCCAAAACTAGAGTCCGTGCCTCAAAGTAGCGCTTTTGGGGGACGTAGACATTGCTGTGAATCCAAGCCTGAGGTCCCATATGGAACTACACAAAAACCTAGGATTCAGTGGACACATTCAGCTCAAAGGGCTGCAAATCAGAGGCGAGAAGAGAACAAAGGCCACAGAAGCCCGGTTCCGAAGAACCAAGCTTGGTGAAAACTGCGAACCCGGGCATTCAGATCGGCCAGCACCCCTGGAATTGACGGCTCTCCTAGAGACCTATCACACCCCAAGAGTGTTCTGCATTTGCCAATACAAATCAGTCCTCTTGAGTCTTATCACGTTAATATTAAATGTTACAATGCCCAGAGTATCTCGGGACATGTGCCCTACTCGCGGGGAAGAACCACTACTGGACAGATCCGAGTATGATCGACTAGGCCGGCAGTACCACCCACTAAATCTAGCTTCGCTTCTCAACTTTCTAACAAACTCATCCACATCGTTGGTTGAGGGGGTCACAAGGTCAAATCGGATATTCACTCCTCTCTCCACTTGGAAGATCTTAATGACCATGCTGTTCACTCGAGCCAACTCCAGCTTCTTCCACAATGTGGGGGTGCTCAAATGATTGGGACCCCACAAGCACACCAACCCCCAACTTCCCTCTCTTATCAACCGTTTTAATTCAGCACAACGTACAACTAGCCCCCCGACACTACACGGGGTACCGCGAGCATGGGGCACATGTGCACCCACGCCCGACCCAGACCTATGTACACTCCAAACCTAGGTGGTATTCGGAGGGGTGACAGAGGGGTCACCCACCACATGCTGTCCAGACATGTAAATACTCCAAACATGGGCGGTGTCCAAAGGGGCAACTAACGGGTTACCCAAGCGCAAGCCACTCCCACCTAAGTTGGCAGGAGCAGTGGAAGAGAGTCTTAGCCGAGCCATCAAGCTCGTTACCAGGGCATGCCACTGGGAGGTGCTCTCTTCCAATGACCAAATGCAGGTAAGAAAATCACTCAATGGAAGCTTTCACAGTGACTATTGAGTGTGTGTTGCTCAGATGTCTTATGGTTGATTTGGGTGTTTGGAAGTCTTCTGCCACCACCATCTCACTGACAGTAAAAGCACATTGGAAGTTGCAAGGAACCCTATGTTCCATGCTTGCACTAAGGACATTGAGGTGCATTATCATTATGTCAGGGAGAGGTTCTCTACTCGAGAGATCAGCTTGGCATATGTGCCCACGCAGGAGAACATTGTAGACCTTTTCACAAAGGCTCTACCTAGGGAGAAGTTTGAATCTTTTCACAAAGCTTTGGGCTTAATTCCTTTTGTGGATTAATTCCACATAGCTTGGAACTTCCTTATACATGAGTGCCAGCTCCTTGTTCACCGCATCACTCCCAGGAGGATTTGTTGATATATTTTGGTAGTGATGTGTGTGAACACACTAGGACCATCGGACACTTTCTTCCCTCTTTAGGAGGTTATTTTTCGCAGCTTGTATATATACCTATAGCCCTAATGGGTTACTTATCTCTGTACATTCTAGTGGTAATACATTCAGTATTGTGTGATGTGCTGCAAGATTCTTATTCTTCCTTGTGTTGTTTGCGTGCTTCTGTTGACGTTTAACTCCAACATCCCATCCAGTGAAGTATTGAAATAACAAGATTATGCCTCATCATCAATGTGCCACTTGGGATTACCAAGTATCTTTCTTTTGCACCCTCTGTTCATATACATTGGTAGTGATATGTGTGAACACACTTAGGATCGTGAGGGCACTTTTTTCTTGCGAACAAGGTTCAAGAAACTGTGTGAGGTTGAGGACATCAATTCAAGGGTACTAAGGGAGTTCAAGAATGGATCACCGAGGCTAGAGGGATAATGAGTAGATCATTGAGGAAAATGATCAACTAAAGGGGAAAGAATGTAATAAAGTGATAGGAAGGAGATGATTGAACCACATGCTTGACAGATAGGAGATGGTTGAACTACACCCTAAGAGAGAGGATTAGGAAGTAATCCTCAACCATGTCTTTTAGGGCAATTGGTTAGCCCATCACATTCTTAACTAAGAGGTTGTGAGTTCAATTCCTTACATTGGTATCAGAGCCTAGGAAGTAGGATTGGGCAAGGTGGAATGACCCAATGGCCTCTAAAAAAGGCGCTTGGGCACTCTATCATGTGAAAGGGTAGGACTTGGGGAGGCGACGCTTTGAGAATTGGACCCAACAAAGAATCAAGTGTATCTCTCAATCTGTAGGTCAGATTGAGGCATATAATATACCGTTGGAAAGCTCTGGGACCAAACTTTCCAAATCCACTGCTATTAGAATTGTGAAGTCCTTGGGAAACCATAGGTGGCACTTGATTGATGGTTCAAGATACCAAACATGGGTGAGAACAAGGTTCAAGGCTGAGGTTGAGAAAAAGGGCCCAAGACACCAAGGTTGCGAACAAGAAGGTTCAAGAAATCGAGGTTGAGAGCAAGGGTTCAAGAGACCAAGGTTGCAAACAAGGTTCAAGAAACTATGCGAGGTTGAGGACATCAATTCAAGGGTACCTAGGGAGTTCAAGGGGCTGATCACCGAGGCTAGAGGGATACAAGAGCAAATCATTGAGGACAATAATTGACCAAGGGGGGAAGAATGTAATAAAGTGATAGGTAGGAGATGGTTGAAACACACCCTTGACAGATTGGAGATGGTTGAACTACACCCTAAGAGACAATATTAGAAAGTAATCCTCAACCATGGCTTTTGGGGCAAGTGGTTAGCCCATCACATTCCTAACCAAGAGGTTGTTAGTTCAATTCCTTACAAAATCCATATAACATTCCATTTTTCCATAAAGTATAACAAGTATGCTCATCAATTTTTGTGCGATTCTGAGACTATGATTGGAGGGGTATGGATGATGCCCTGGATGAAGTAGCGACCTACTCTGATACCAATTGTTAGAGTTAGAGGTCTATAGAAGCATGCAAGCAACACAAGGAAGAAGAAGAAGCTTGGAGCACCACACACAATACTGAACGTATTACCAAGTGAATGTACATATATTAGTGACCCGTTAGGGTTATAGGCATATATACAAGCTAAGAGGAAAAACCTCCCTCTTCGGTTTGTTGAACCCTTGCTCTCAACCTTGGTGTCTTGAACCTTCTTGTTCACAACCTTAGTGTCTTGAGCCCTTGTTCTCAGCCTTAGTCTTGAACCTTGTTCTCACCCATGCTTGGTATCTTGAACCTCAATCAAGTGCCACCCATAGTTTTTCCAAGGACTTCACACTTCCAAGCTAGCTCATTAGATTTTGAAGGGTCATTCTGAGAGCTTTCCAACGGCATATTACATGCCTCAATCTGACCTACAGATTGAGAGATACACTTGATTCTTTGTTGGGTCCAATTCTCAAAGTGCCGCCTCCTCAATTCCTACCCTTTCACATGATAGACTGCCCAAGCGCCTTTTTTAGAGGCCATTGGATCATTCCACCTTGCCCAAGCCTACTTCCTAGGCTCTGATACCAATATAAGGAATTGAACTCACAACCTCTTGGTTAGGAATGTGATGGGCTAACCACTTGCCCCAAATGCCATTGAGGATTACTTCTTAATCCTCTCTCTTAGGGTGTAGTTCAACCATCTCCTATCTGTCAAGGGTGTGTTTCAACCATCTCCTACTTATCACTTTATCACAGATTTCAATGTCTTAAACTTTTTAATGTGATTTGTGTTTTGATTTAGCACATGAAGACTCATAAGGGTGTGAATGCACGTGGACTTATTCAGATATTTTTTAAGATACTTAGACGACACTATTTTAGATATTTTTTGTAAACAATTTTGTAAATAAAGCAATTTTTCATAAACACACACTTTTCAAAGCGCCACCCTCATGTATCTTCTATTCAAGATGTAATGAAAAATACCTATAAATACACATGCTCTCATAGACTCATCCATCAGAGTATATGCAGAGAGATTGTACCCAATCTTGTGTTTAGTCTCTTGTCTCTTTCTATTCTATCTATGCTTTTGTGAGATTTTGTTTTTGTACTATCCTCTATGTACTCGCGTCTGCAAGATCCGGTCAATAGTGGTATCAAAGCCAAGGCACATCTGCAAGAAGGAGATATTGTGTCTACCTATATTGAATGTTTTTGGAAATGACTACTACTTATTCGTTTGCTTGAAATGATTCCTAAAGATACCTTGCAACAAAAGTGTGAAGATGGCTTGGAGATGGGAATCCAAGCAAAGCTCAACACACTTTGTCCTATGGCCCTCTATGAAGCTATTTCTTTTGCACATGATGCTGAGAAGGAGTTTCAATCCATCAGCAAGTTCATTCACTTACAACAAACGTGTCAATGACAACAACCAAGCAAGACAAAAATTTCTTTCAAGCATCCTTTCAATACTTTTTCTTCCCATACTTTTCAGTGCCCACCTACTTTTTAGCACCCACCTCAATCCGATTTCTCACCAGTACCCAAGACAAACCCTTTACAACCTACAAAACTTCCAACCCTTCATGCTACAATGATTGATGCTCAACAAAAGCGGCCTCGCATTACTTGTTGGCATTGTGGTAAGCTTGGTCACACTAAACCTAAATGTAGGTTCTAAACTAATGACATGAAGCCTGTCAAAGCTCAAGTACACAACATGGAGGTGGTTCTTGAAGACATTCAACCTAATTGGACCGAAGGAGTATTGGAAAAAGATCTAAGTACCTTGGATAATGCAATTTCTATTCATTCTTTACTTTGCATGCAAGGTACTATTAATGGTAAAGTTGTTAATATTCTACATGATGATGGTAGTTTGCATGATTTTATTTCTTATACACTAGTGCAAGATCTCCAATTAAAACCATTTCCTTCTATGTATAAAGTTAGGTTGCATTGCAAGGAAATAGATATAATGTTACAAGTGAAGTGCATAACATTCATATTTGTATAGGTTCATACATAGATGAATGCACGTTCTTAATTGCTCCTTTGCAGTCCTATGATGTTATATTTGGTATGCCTTTTTGTCGTCATTATAATCCATGCATTGATTATCACACATACACACAATTAGTTTTAAGTTTAATAATCAAGATATTTTCTTGTCTACAATGCATGACTTCCAACCATTTCCATTAATTACTCCCACTCAAGTCAAAGGTGCATTTAGGAAAGGCTACAATTCATGCATTTTTTTTTGTCAATAACATAGCTGATTATAGACATACACTTCCTAATGCACATAAATCTTTTATGGATTCCTATCGTGATTGCTTTATGGCTTATTTTCCTTCTAAACTACCACCTTCTAGGGGATCTCTTGACCATAGTATAGACTTAATTGCTCATAGCTCTCCTCCCCATAATGCACCTTATAGGCATGGACCTTTACATAAAAAAGAAATAGCTAATCAAGTTAAGGATCTACTCCACAAAGGACTTATAAGGCCTAGTTCTCCTCCCTTTGGAGCACCTATTCTTTTAGTAGAGAAGAAGAACAAGACTTATAGGATAACTTCGTGGAGCACGTTTCTTTAGCAAATTGATCTTAAATCTGGGTATCATCAGATACAAATGACAAAAAATGACATTTGTAAGACTGCCTTTCCAACTCAGACTGGTCACTTTGAATTCATGGTAATGCCTTTTGGACTCACCAATGCACCTGCTACATTTGCACGTATGATCAATAAAATTTTCCTTGATTACTAAGCTTTTTTTCTTGTTTTCTTTGATGATATACTTGTTTATAGTGAGAATGATGATGACTATGCAAATCATTTAGCAACAGTCTTTAATTTGTTATGCAAAAAAAAAACTTTATGCCAATGCTAAAAAGAGTTATTTTTTCCAAAAAGAATTAGACTATTTAGGACATATTGTTTCTAGTCAAGGCATTCATGTAGATCCAAAGAAAATTAAAGTAATTGACGAATGGCATGTACCTCAATCTATGAAAGATGTATGATCTTTTCTAGGGTTAGCTAGTTTTTATAGAAAGCTTGTAAAAGGTTTTTCTTATTTAGCACTTCCACTCACATTATTATTGAAGAAAAACTAAAAATTTGCATGGGGATTAGCACAAAAACAAACTTTTGAAAAACTCAAACATGCACTTTCTCGTGCACGTGTTTTGCAATTACCAGATTTTGCACAACCTTTCCATGCAGTTAAAGATACTGGCAGTTTAGGTATAGGTGTTGCATTAATGCAAAATGATCATCCCATTGCATTTGAAAGTAGGATAATTAAACCTTCTAAAAAAATTTACAGTACATATAATAAGGAACTTTTAGCTATTGTGCATACTTTAAAAATTTGGAAACATTACCTTATGGGTTTTGAAGTTCCAATCAAAACAGAATAGCATGCTATTAGGCATTTATTAAATCAACCATTTCAGATAGACACATTAAATGGGCTTCATCCATACAAAATTTTCAGCCTTTAATTCAATATCAACCTGGCAAAGCTAATGTTGTAGTTGATGCCCTTAGTCGTTTCCCATACCCACAAACAAATATTGTTTCAATGAATAATATTTTTGCTATTTATATTCATTCATTTCATGACATGATTCCTACTTATGCACGTGATTTGTATTTTTCACAAACAAAGAGATGCATGAACCACCTTATATGGGTCATAGGGGCATACAAAGTACTATTTCTACGTGTAAAGAATTTTTCTTTTGGTCAAATATGGAAAAGGATATTGCACATTATGTGTCATGTTGCATTGTGTGTCAACATGTGAAAGGAACATGGTAAAGCATTTGCATTATTAACATCACTTCCCATACCTAATGGACCATGGGAACAAATATCTATGGATTTTATTATTGTTCTTCCTACAAGTTCATCTCATAATGATATGATTTGGACAATTGTTGATAGGTTTAGTAAACAAGAGTATTTCATTCCTTGTAGAAAGAATATTTCTACACCTTAAGCTGCTAAGTTATTTATTAAATGTATTTTTCCACATCATGGTTTTCCAAAAGTTATTCTTTCCGATTGAGATGTTCGTTTTTGGAATCACTTTTGGGTTGCATTATCTCAAAATTTAGGTTCTAAAATAAACTTTAGCTCTACATTTCATCCTAAAAGTAATGGGCAAAGCGAAGCTATGAATAGTACTATTTTAGATTTATTACATTGTTTTTCTTTAGATAATCCAAGTAATTGGGATGAGAAAATTCCTTTACTATGGTTTGCATATAATAACACAACACATACCACTATTGGATGTGCACTGTATGAAACTGTTTATAGTAAAAAGCTTCCCACTCCTCTATCTATCACTCAAATTGATATCCATATGGCTGATTCTTTTGCACAAGATCATATTTCTACACTTCATGAGATTCATGAGCACATTAAAAAGAGTGAAGAATGTTACATGCATAATGTTAATAAGAAATGAGTAGCTAAACAATTTAATGAAAATGACTTTGTATGGTTATGAATAATCAAAAGACATTTGAAAAATATTTCACAACATTCGAAGGTTAAACTTGCACCATGTTACTATGGACCTTTTCATATTATTCAAAAAATTAATGAGAATGCTTTTAAACTAGATATACCTTTCATTGGACTATACATAATTCTTTTCATATTAGTTTATTGGAACAATTTAAAGGAACATTACCACTCACTCCTATTTTAGATGATCCTCCTTTACTTGACGAAGATGCTGAATTTTAGTTCCAGAGAAACTACTTGATTATGATGTTACTACTACAGACACTGGTAAGCAATATCATAGATATTTAGTTAAATATAAAAACCATTGTTGCTCTAGCACAATGGTGAGAACCACGTTAATAAGCTCCACCTCCTTAATGTCAATCCGCGGAAGAGATAGGAGTGATATGAAGATCGTGAATGTGAGATGTAGTGAGAGTGAAGGTGAGAAGCATAGAGATGCACACACACATACACACACACAACGAAGAGACAAGCAAGACACAATGGAAGGTAGGAAATCAATTCTATTACTCAAAAACACTCTTACAAGCTCCAAATAGCTCTAAGATCTTCTCTACTCAAACAAGCTAACCTCAAAAATAAGCTCTCTAGCTCTTTTTATAGATTCTAGACTAGTTTTGATTGGTTTCACATCTAGTGACCGGCATAGTTAAAAAATAGGTCCTATATGCTATTTGAAAGGGTAAACGACGTCTAAAAATAGCCAAAATTGGTATGCTCATTCTACCTAAGCTCCTCAAGCTCGAGGACTCCTCGGCTTGCACAAAATGGAGCTATAAATTACAAAAAGGGTTTGTTTATGTTACATATGGTACAAAAGTGATGAAAATCATTGTTGGAGGTTTTGAAGAGTATTTATAAAATATAAGTCTTTGAAAAAATAATTTGACTGACTCCCTGCTTCTTCGTTATGCTCTGTCTTCACATGCTTCCGCATCGCCTATGCCTCTGACTACTGCCAACACCCCCCTCCCTCTCGCTTCTGTCGTCTGCAACAGAACCTAATTGTGAGGTCTGTCGGATATAATTCTGGAGTAGTTCCTGAGCGAGGGTGTGTTCTGATATGCGAATTCCTCGGGCCAGATCTGCCTTGAGCTTCTCCCAATCAATTGGTTGCGGTTCATCGGATGGCGGGAGTCGATAATGCGTGGAATATACCATCTCTTCACAGGCGAATAATTGAAGCAATTGTGTGGGCCTACTGATGAACACTTCTGAATGATATTCCCAGAAACCGATTGTGAACATTTCCTCGAAGGTCTACTTATAGGACGTCGGTAGGTATTTAATTTGACAGTGCCAAGTGTAACACACCTAGAGCGATGGTGTTGTGCTCATGTCATAAGCTAAATCGAGATTGCCATGCTCGAAACATGGGGTGTTTACATGTGGTGCCTTGATGCGACGGAAGACTTTGAAAACCATCTGCATCATGTCAAATATCTTGACAGTCATGTGCGCTGCTATATCGTCCATATGTTTTAAGCGAGGGAGCCAGTGACGAATCATTGCCATCATGTATCCGACTGTAGGTGGTCTGGTGGGTGGGGTGAAGTATGGGTAATTAAGCCAATCCTGGCATTGCTTGTTGTTCTGTACTTTAATAACAAATGCTTTCTAGGAGCGACAACGTGGCATTGGTCCCCAACATGGGTTGTTGTATTTTAAGTGTAGTGGTGCCTTAACCCAAGTACTCATCATCTCTGGATATGCTTGTAATAAATCCTTGCGCCAATCTGGTTGATAGATTTCTCCTCGTTGCGCATCTAATGGCAAATCTTCAGGCTCAAACTGGGTCGCATGAGAGGGTTTTTTGCCTGTTTCTTTTTCTATGGCTAGCTGATATTCTACCATTAACATAAAGTTAGGCTTGTATTGTAGCTCATGCCCAGATATGTATCTGCGAGGGGCCAAATGAGCGAAATAAGGAGACTGTAAAATTCTTTCTTCAATCATTGCCATGGCATGTAACTACGCCTCTACCCTCGCTGAGTGGGTTGTTCCAATTTCTTCAATCATCTTCATCTATGCGGGAGTTGGAAGTTCGAAAGTCGTCTGGCCTACGACCGTGACTCGTCCGCCTAGGATGGGTTGGGGTTCATATGCTTCTTCAAAGGTTTCTTCCACCAGAATGGTCACTGTTTCTTCCTCTGCTTGGAGTTCCGGTGGAGAGTCTTGCCTTGGGGGTGCTTCATATACAGCTATCCATGATTCAAGAGTTGATACTTGGGCCCATAAAGCGTTGAGTTCCTCTAAGATCTCAAGAGAAGGGTCCACAAGAGCTGGTAGTCCTTGTTCTATAGGTGCTCTTAGTTGGAGTAATTTATGATCTTCTTTCAGCTTCTGCTATTCCTCGTTCATGTTGTCGTACTCATCTAACAATCTGACATGATCATCGAGCAACATTTTCATAGATTCTGAGGGCATGGCCTTGAAACGACTGGGGCTTAATGGTTGGTCTTGTTGATCTAGAGCAGCTTCTAAATTCTCTCTGTTCTGTTCTTGTAAATGTTGGTTCTCTTCTTTCGCTGCTGCCAAGTGTCGTCTGAGTAAGCCCATGTTCTTGGTGAGAGTTGCATTGCGAATCGTCTGGGCCCTTAACAAATTGTCTATGTCAGTGATGGCTTCTTTGGTCTTTTGTTCACTCTCTAGTTCTAGTTTATGATATGCCTCTCATAGTTCTTGGTAGTGGGTATTTAATGAGGCATTTTCGATGGATAATGAATTGAGCTGCGACTGTAGATCATTCGTTGTCTGCTGCAGCATCCGGTAATTATTGCCAAGAGATGCAAATTCATCTCTCACTTGAGTCATGCATGTGAACATCTGGTGAAATGCGGTATCTACAGTGGGTGATAATATTAATGGTGTGCTAAGTGAAGATGCAGTGGGGGTAGATGCAAAGGGGATGGGGAATGGGGGTGGAAAAGTGGATGCCATGGTTATTGTGGAAAAAAGTGAAGTGCCTAAGTATGGTTGTGCCATGAATGAAGTGAGTGGTGGTGCAATGGGCGGTGATATATCCATGTCGCTAGATGTGGTGTCCAGTGTAGTGACTGTGAATAGTGGGGTGATCGTGGGTGCGTGTGTGGGTGTAAATACAGGGTTTACAAAGGTTGAAGAGTAATTTACAGTTGGGGTCTCTTGTATGCCATGGTGGAAAGGGGAAAGAGGAATTATGGTAGGTCGGGGAGGTGAAACAGGTGAGAAGGTTAATGGAGGGGGAAACGGGAATAAGGGTCGTGGTGGGGTAGGAAATAAGGGAAAGGTGTTGATATATTTAGGTAGTGATGTGTGTGAACACACTAGGATCGCCGGGGCACTTTTTTCCCTCTTTAGGAGGTTTTTTTCCCCCGGCTTGTATATACACCTATTGCCCTAATGGGCTACTTATCTTTGTACACTCTCTGGTAATACATTCAGTATTGTGTGTTTGTGCTCCAAGCCTCTTCTTCTTCCTTGTGTTGTTCACGTGCTTCCGCAGACATCTATCTCCAACAATTGGTATCAGAGCAGGTCGTCGCTTCATCCAGGGCGCCATCGACACTCCTCCATTTGCAGTCTCAGAATCGCACGAATTTTGGTGAGCATACTCAGCATGTTTCTGACATCAAAACCGCTTCGCTTTGTGGTGCCGAAATCACGATCTAAGCTCGTTTCGGCCTCCGAACGCACTATTGCAGCACTTATGCAGGCTATTTTGTCTTTTCGTGCCAAAGGTATATACAAGTTTCTGTTCGCCAGTTTAAGCGTCTTGAAGTCTGCTACAGGTCTAGCAGAACTCGTCTGGGCAGTTCTGTTCAACTTTTTGAGATACAGTCAATTTTCTGCATCAAGGTATTTTAGTCACCGCCCATGGCTGAAAGCAGTGATGTATTCCGTATGTTGGCTGTTGAGGATAAGTTGGATGGTACAGACTACCCATTATGGGCTTATATGATGCGACATGTTTTGGTTGCAAAAGGATTGTGGAACATTGTGCAGGGTGTTGAAAGATGTCCTGTTACACCTGTAACAACAGGTACTGCAAATACAGGTGTTGGAGCTGATGAAGATGGTGTCAAAGATGATATTCCATAGATTCCTGTTTGTGCTGCTGTTTCTGTTGCACCTACTGCAGAGCAAATTCGTTGGGATGGCAGAGATGCCCAGGCACATGCATTGATAAATTTGTCTGTCAAACGTGCCATTATTCCTCATATTCGCTCTTGCAGAACAGCTAGGATGCTTGGGATACACTTACCACATTGTACCAAGCTAGGAATGAGGCTCGTGTTGCTTACCTCGGAAAACAGTTGGAGAGTGAGCATATGAATGAAGGTGATTCTATGGACAGTTTCCTAACGAAGATCAAAGATTTGAAGGAACAGTTGATTTCTGCTGATGAGGTTATACCAGATAGCTCACTTGTGCAGACCGTTCTGAGTGGTCTTCCTGATTCATATCAGAGTTTTGCTTCTACTCTTCGGTTGATGATGAAAGGCAATTCGAATGCCTTGTCATTTGAGGAGTTAGTCTCTATTCTCTTGCAGGAAGATCAATCCAGGCAGAACAGGTCCATTATGCGTGTTGCAGATCAAGCTTTCCTGGCTAGTCAGAAGGGTAAAGGAAAATGGAGCTCTTCTACTAGTAAGCAGAAATCTGCAAATGCTGCACATTCGAAGAACCAGGATAAAGATGAGAAGAAATCAAAAAAGCAGAAATTGTTTTGCAAGTACTGTAAAGGGAATGATCATATCATAAAGAACTGTCCAAAACTGGCTGCAAAAGAGGCAAAGAAAAAGGAGGCTGGAATGGTTGTTGCAGAAGCCTCTACACCAAAAACAGAGTCTGCTAATCTTGTGCAGGAAGAAGAATGGGCGTTTACTACTGTTTGCAGTTTTGACCCATCTTCTCATGAGTAGTGCATGTCTGCAGTGGACTCAGATGTTTGGTACTTTGATAGTGGGGCGACCAAACATATTACCTCGCAGCGCAGTTTCTTCTCTTCACTCGAGCCTTCCCCTACAGGGAATACTGTCACATGCGCCAACAACTCCTCTTATCCTGTTATGGGAGTTGGTAAGATCATTCTGACTACTGCTGATGGTAGTTCTTTCACCTTATCAGATGCTTTATTTGTGCCAGGGATCAAGAAGAATTTGTTATAAGTTTCTGCATTAGCCAAGATTGGCTTGGTTGTGAAATTCGTTGATGACAGGTGTACAGTTCATGATCTATCAAATGGCGATGTGATTATTGCTTCTGGCATTTTGTGTCGTGGGCTGTATAAGCTCATAGACTATGAAAGATCTGTGAATGATTCGGCATGTGCAGTTCATGATTCTCAGGCTATGTCAGATGCAAAGCTTTGGCATGCACACTTTGGTCATCTGAATTTTGCTAGTTTGCTACGCCTGCAGAAATCTGATATGGTGCCTTCTTTGCCCAAGCTTGAGGCACCTGGAAAACATGTATGTGAAGGTTGTATTTTGGGCAAAATGCAGTGTTCCTCCTTTCCAAAAGATGGTTCAGTTCGGGCTACACAGAAATTGCAGCTTGTACAGAGTGATAAATGTGGTCCTATGCAGACACCCTCTTTTGGGAATTACCTTTACTTCGTGACTTTCATTGATGATTTTTTCAGGCATGCATGGGTATATCCACTCAAAGCAACTGCAAAGGCACTCTGACTGTCAGTGAAGATGGTGGTGGCAGAAGACTGGCCAACACCCAAATCAGCCATAAGGCGTCTGAGCCACACACACTCAACAGTCGTTGTGAAAGTTGCCCTATACTCAGCCTCACAACTGGAAGTGGCCACCGTAGGCTGCTTCTTGCTTAACCAAGATATACATGAGCTACCAAGCATGAACCAAAAACCAATGGTGGACACACGAGTGTCATAAAAACTAGCCCAATCTGAGTCAGAAAAAGCATGCAAATCTGGCGGTAGTGATCCCCCCTTGGGATAAAACAACCCAAGTGGCTGAATACCCCTCAAGTAGCAAAAGATGCGCTTAACCGCCTTCCAATGCGTGAATCCTGGGCAATGCATAAACCTGCTCATCTGTGAGACAGCAAACTGAATATCTGGCCGAGTAATGCATAAGTAAATCAAGCATCCAACAGCCCGCTGATAGAGAACAGCATCAAATGCATCTCCAACATCATGAAGACTCAATCCTAAACCTGTCTCCATGGGAGTGGCAATAGGCTTACAGTCTTCAAGGCCAAAACGCTGCAATAATGTTTCAATATATTTCGTTTGACACAAAGCCATTCCACCATCAACTTGCATAAACTGAAATCCCAAATAGTCATGCAAATGCCCCAAATCAGACATCTCAAATGAGGCATGCAAATCAACCTTGAAATCAGCAATATGCTTCTCAATAGGACCAGTGAGCAGCATGTCCTCAACATAGACAACAATGATCAGAAGCACATCATTAGCACGCTTAACATATAAGGTGCTTTCAGTTGGACTGTTCACAAAACCATGTGCAACCAGATAGGCATGTATCTTCTCATACCAAGCACGTGGTGCTTGCTTTAAACCATATAATGCCTTCTTTAACCTGCACACCTGATTTTCATGCCCTTTCTGCACAAAGCCACGGGGCTGAAAAACATACACTTCTTCATGCAAGTCACCATTCAAAAATGTTGTTTTAATGTCCAAGTGATGTACATTCCAACCATGATGGGCTGCAAGTGCACAAATGCTCCGAACAGTAGTCATACGGCATGTAGGTGCAAAGGTCTCATCAAAATCAATGCCTCTTTCCTGCGCATAACCCTTTGCAACAAGCCTAGCCTTATACCTGTCAACTGTACCATCAGGTTTACGCTTCAGCTTGTATACCCAGTTAGTGCCAATGGCTTTCTTGCTAGGACGTCACATAAAGCCCATGTACCATTCTTCATTATAGCATCATATTCAGATTGCATGGCAGCCATCCAATTTTTTGAATTTTGTGCTTCATCAAAAGAAACAGGCTCATTCTCATCACAGAGACTAGGCGCAGCCATAGCATAGCAATCTGATGCAAAGGAAGCACTATGAGAGCCTGAACAAGTATGATATGACAAAGGTGCATCTAATTTGCTGTTTTGCAAAGTCTGCACCAGCCATTTTGGCATAGTTTTTGCTTGCTCAATATCATCTCTCTCATCACCAAGTGCATCATGTAAATCTGCATCAGAAATAGAATGATCTGCATCATCATATGAAACCTGCAAAGGCTGAGAAGTTGCCTCATTAGGACACCTGTAAAAAGAGGCATCAACGTATCATACATGTCTTTGGAGCTAACAGATGTCTCCTTAGTACATAAAAGCAATGGATGAATAGCATCTTCCACAAAGACAACATCACGACTAACCAGAATGCGTTTAGTCTGTGGATGATACAGACGATAGCCTTTACTTTCAGAACTGTACCCAACAAAAATACATTTTACTGCCTTATCATCCAATTTTCTACAATGTTGTTCAGGCACTAATGCATATGCCAAACAACCAAAAACACGCAGATGAGCAACAGATGGCTTGCAATCATGCCAAGCCTCATATGGAGTGATAGACTGCAGCGCTTTAGTGGGACACCTGTTCAGTACATATGCTGCACACATGACAGTCTCAAGCCAGAAACTATGTGGTAAAGCCTGACTCTTGACCATGCACCTCGCCATCTCCGTGAGTGACCTGTTCTTTCGTTCAGCAACTCCATTCTGTTGAGGTGTATATAGCATTGTACACTAGTGTTTTATCCCACGTTCAGCCAGAAATGCATTAAAATCAGAAGACATATATTCCCCCGCTTGATCAGAACGGAGGGTGCCCATTTTACATGCTAACAGATTTTCAACCAGAACCAAAAATTGTTTAAAGCACATGAACACTTCGGTTTCCATGCTCGCACTAAGCACATTGAGGTGCATTATCACTATGTCAGGGAGAGGTTCTCTGCTGGGGAGATCAGCTTGGCATATGTGCCCACGCAGGAGAACATTGCAGACCTTTTCACGAAAGCTCTGCCTAGGGAGAAGTTTGAAGCTTTCCGCAAAGCTTTGGGCTTACTTCCTTTTGTGGAGTGATTTCCACATAGCTTGGCACTTCCTTATACATGAGTGCCAGCTACTTGTTCACCGCATCACTCCCAGGGGGGATTTGTTGATATATTTAGGTAGTGATGTGTGTGAACACACTAGGACCGTCGGGGCACTTTTTTCCCTCTTTAGGAGGTTTTTTCCCCCGGCTTGTATATATGCCTATTGCCCTAATGGGCTACTTATCTTTGTACACTCTCTGGTAATACATTCAGTATTGTGTGTTTGTGCTCCAAGCTTCTTCTTCTTCTTCCTTGTGTTCTTCGCGCGCTTCCGCAGACATCTATCTCCAACAAAAGGAGGGATGAAAAAATGGACTGGACAGTAGGGTGGATGTCCTAGGTGGAAGGCTAGGTTGAGTAGGTGTGGGAAGTGTGGGAGGAATTGATGTAAGGAAAGCTTCTGCTACTGTGTTGTCGAAGGATGGTACTTCGACAACTGTGGTGGTATATACAGCAGTAGTATGGGGTGGGGAGTCGACGAGGATAGCTTCTTCGGCCGCAGAACTTTTAGGAATTAGGCGTGCTTCCGTGGCCTGTTCTAAAGATTGGGCACCCATCGGTACACGAATGTATTGACCAGGTTTGGTTAGTAAGTGAACTCTGCGAGAGTCATACTACAGTAACGGTTTCCGTTGCAAATATCTTAATGCTTCGTTAGATCCCACTGATTTAACAAGTTCCCTGAAGCCTTTGATGTATACTTCTTCGAAACTGCCTGAGACAAGTTCTTGTTCTATGAGTGCTTGGCTCTCTTCTTCAGATAACTTCTTACGCACCCAAAATTTTTCCATGGTGCGATATAGTTTTTTGATCGCCAAGGTGTATGCTGCTTCTTTGAAGGTCTCATCTTCATGCATACTGGTATCACCCTGGGTGTCCGTTTGTTGTCCTTGTTCATCTGTCTGTACATGCTCTTGGGATTCATGAGTGCCCTGGTTGGCTTCATCGTCACCATCATCTTCATCGGTTTCTGTTCTTTCGTCCTCGGAACTAGATTTTACTTGTCCTCGTGGTTGATCCGGGGGAGTGGTCGGGTAGCTTGGACGTTCATATTCTTGAGAAAATATTTGTCCTTCTAAAAATTGAAATTCACTTGAAAACACATCCTGCATCTCAAAATCGAATGTTGTGTCCGTTGGTTCTGCTTCCAAGTTGGGTATTGGAAAGGAAAATGCTTCCGCACCAATAGTGGTGGGAGCTTCTGCCGCAATGGTGGGGGGTCCTGAGGTTGTGGCTACTTGAGGAGCGACTTTACTGGTAGTGTCCTCCATTGTAATCAGTCTTGATAACCGTATGCGAATGGGTTGTACCGTTGGAGTGGCTTCTGTCGGAGACTGTTCTGGAGAGGTTTGCGAGGACGGTGATTCTGGGACCTGTAGGCATGGAATGGTTTCTCTCATGCGCTTTCTTGCTCGTCCTTTGTTGGCCTTCCTAGCTTTCTTTGTTGTCCCTTTGAATGCATCAAAGTAGTTTTTCATGGATTTTACTAATTGAGTGGGTCTTAATATTCTTGCGTGTTCACGTGGTCTAGGTAGAGGAAAATCATCTCTACCACCTGGTATTCTAGGTCCTCTTTGTCTATCCACTCTGTCCATGTCTATGGTGGTTCTATCTCTCCCCATGGGATGATTGAAACTTACTTTCGGTCTCTCTTTATTTTTCTCTCTTTGAGTACCATGGGCTGAGGATGTTCCTACCCCTTGTTGGGTCGTGTTTACGTGTGTTCGAGATGGAGGGAATACCAACTCACCTCTCCATGTGTAGGTATTTCTTGTGTGGTCTGGTACCACAAATACTCTTTCTGAAGTTTCATCCAGGTATACAACCTTTCCAGGTGTATCTGGGTCCTTGAGCTCATAAATCCTGATGGAGCCTACCTCACTAGGTTGTTCCGTTCTGTACCTCCAAAATGCTTCGTCTGTCTCTTTATTCACAAACAACTCTATGCTTCTGTTGTCCTGAGGGATCCACTCTGGGATTAGTACTCGTGTCAGTACAGATTTCCCTCTAGGTGTCCTAGGTTCCTCTAATGGTTCTTTTCCTTGGGTTCTCGCTTCCGTCTCTAACTGAATTACGCCAAACTCATTGGTATTATTTGGTTGAGTACTTAAGATGTACATCGTTCCTTCCTTGTCTATGTAAGCATCTCTCTCGAATTTCACCATTGAACATTCCAATCCAATGGGTTGATCAGGATTGTGCATTTGCACCACTTGTCTTCGCAAACCATCCTCATAAATGCGAGCACCTAAGCGGTTGGTTCGGAGAAATTCTAATTGAGTCCTATAGGGTCCTTTGGGCCTTTCTAAATATGCTACATTCGAACCTCCTTATGGTCTTTCCGTGTTAAAAGCCATTTCTAATTCACTTGTGTTTGAGCTCAACTCATAGGGATAACTATTATTCAACTGTTGTGCCCACGAACGTGCAGTAGTTCCTACACTTGCTTCTGATGATCTAAGGCTTCGTCGGTGTGACTTACCTAGATGCTTGCCTGATCTAAGGTTCATGAATTTACTTCGTGGCACTTCTCTGATCGTCAATGGTTCTTTGTTCTTTCTTGCTTATTTCTTTTTAAATGTCTTTAAGTTCTTGTCTTATCTTACTGTAAGCGTCAGGAATCGACTTTCCGTTATATTTTTGAGTTCTCATTCCGTTAGACTTAAGTTCTTTTCCTTTAGGTTTTCATATCACACACCTTTTCTTTAGTCTTGGACTTGACAAATTAAGTCTCTTGAACTTGAGGCGTTCCTATCGTTGTTAATCTACAATGCTAACGTTTAGCCTAAGCTAAGAATTGACTGAGGGGTTTGAGTATTCTTCCAACCTCAAGTCAGCTTTTCTGGTTGCTTTGATGCCCAAGAAGTTGCGCTTCCCAAGCCCTGCATTCTTCAGTGCCTTGCTTTGAGTGTCCTTAATTGCCCTTGCTAGACCTGAAAAATTCCAATATTAGACCGATTCTTAAATGGATGATCAAGCACTTGAATATATACACCCTTAAGGGTCCTTTCCCTTTTGCCCAAAACTTCAATGCCCCCTGGCTTTTCTAGTCCCAACTATGTCCACCTCAAATTATTCTCTCTACAAAAGAACGTCTTCTTTATGAAAAAAACTGTTGAGCGCACATAGTATGCATCAAGAGCTTTCTAACGAGCTATAACGCTCAAAAAACGGACTTCGGATGAAAAAGATATGACCGTTCAGGCCCTCGAGGGTACAAAATGACAAACAGGTTTTTCTCCAAATATGAGCTAAGGGGTCTCCTATGAGTGCAATCACCTAAAAATTTTCCAAAAATAGCCCTAAAATTGGTCAAAACATCAAACCCTAAAAATTGTGTTTGGGGTGGACAATCGCGATGGTCCGATGAAGCGAACTGTCGCGATGGCGTAAATGTGAACAATCACGATGGCGTGAATGAACCGTCATGATGGTCTAATATGTGAGCAATTGCGATGGCATCAGTCAACGATCAACGGTACAATCGCGATGGCATGAGCCCGTCGCGATGGTCACAAAGCATGATGGCGTGAGCCAATCGTGATGGTTCAAATGTCGAGGTGTCGCGATGGTCTGAGGGTATCGTCGTGATGGTCTAGCTTGCCACATGGCAGCATCGGCGCGATGGCATGCCAATTGCGATGGCGTGGGTTTGACGGGATCGTCGTGATGGTCAAGGACAATCGCGATGGTTCAAATGAACCATCGCGATGGCGTGAGACCGTCGCGATAGTCTGGCCGAGCCGTCGCGATGGTGTGAGCCAATCGCGATGGTGTGACACAATCGCGATGACGTGAGCCAATTGGGATGGTCCACCAAAATGCAAATTTTTGAAATGCAAGTGTGGATTCGTGTATGCGCTTGTGTCGCCTACCTCGTGGTGTGGTCGCTTACCAAAAATGTCGAAGTTGATAGACCATCGTGATGGTCTGACACCCACGACAGATTTCTGACAGAAAGTGAAATTTTACCTTTTGCAAGCTTTCCTGATGCACTGGAGCACTATACGTGCAAGAAAAATAAAAAACACAATAGCACATGCAAGCACAAAAGCTCTCTCTCTCTCGCATGCACAAATGAGGGGAAATGAGGAGAATGTGTGGATATGGTGAATTTTGTTATTTTTTTTGGAGTGGAAGATGATGATGCGGTGATGAAGATGGAGTGTGGGGGAGGTGAAAAACACTAAAAAATAATTAAAAACAACAACAAAAACTGAAAATTTTTAACTTCCAACGCCACTTCTTGCTATCCTCTTACCATCACACATTCGTCCTAAACTTGTTCCCCAACAATGGCGCCAAATTTGGTGTTGCTCTAGCACAATGGTGAGAACCATGTGAAGAAGCTCCACCTCCTTAATGTCAATCCGCGGAAGAGATAGGAGTGATATGAAGATCGTGAACGTGAGATGTAGTGAGAGTGAAGGTGAGAAGCATAGAGATGCACACACACATACACACACACAACGAAGAGACAAGCAAGACACAATGGAAGGTAGGAAATCAATTCTATTACTCAAGAACACTCTTACAAGCTCCAAATAGCTCTAAGCTCTTCTCTACTCAAACAAGCTAACCTCAAAAATAAGCTCTCTAGCTCTTTTTATAGATTCTAGACTAGTTTTGATCGGTTTCACATCTAGTGACGGGCATAGTTAAAAAATAGGTCCTAGATGCTATTTGAAAGGGTAAACGACGTCTAAAAATAGACAAGATTGGTATGCTCATTCTACCTAAGCTCCTCAAGCTCGAGGACTCCTCGGCTTGCACAAAATGGAGCTATAAATTACAAAAAGGGTTTGTTTATGTTACATGTGGTACAAAAGTGATGAAAATCATTGTTGGAGGTTTTGAAGATTATTTATAAAATATAAGTCTTTGAAAAAATGATTCGACTGACTCCCTGCTTCTTTGTTATGCTCTGTCTTCACATGCTTCCGCATTACCTATGCCTCTAACTACTGCCAACAACCACTCACTTGAAGAATCTCAATGGATTCATAATACATCATTAACTCCACATTATGATCATTTGATTTTTGCATATCATTCATAGTCACATTAAATTCTAGTTTTCCATTTCCACGCATGTGTTTTTACATGGAACATGTTCATGGTTGTTCAGTGATGGGACATGTCACTAGCCATCCATGTCTATTTTATTCTTATCAACTAAGGTCAGTTGCTTGTCAACTGGGAGGTATGTTATACTTTATGGAATAATGGAATGTTATATGGATTTTAATGTCTTGAGGTTTTTAATGTGATTTATGTTTTGATTTATCACGTGAACAAACATGAGGGTGTGAACGCATGTGGACTTATTCATATATTTTTGAAGATATTTAGAAGATAGTATTTTAGATATTTTTTGAGAAAATAATAGATCACTTTAGAAAATGACGTTTTTTGTAAAAATAGTAGATCGGTTAGAAAGTGACAATCTGATAGATAATTCAGATTTTCATAAACGCACTCTTTTTGAAGGGCTACCCTCATGCATCTTCTATTCAAGATGTAATGAAACATACATATAACTACACATGCTCTAATCGACTCGTCCATCAAAGTATGTGGGGGAGATTGTACCCAATCTTGTGTTCACTCTCTTGTCTCTTTCTATTCTATTTATGCTTTTGCGAGATTTCATTTCTGTATTATACTCTACGTACATGTGTCTACAATATCCAATCAACAATACTAAGGGTGATTAGTATTGAAAACAACTTTGCTATGTGGTGTTGAAATTTGGATCTGAGCTCGATAGGTTTATTATAGGTTTAGCTCAAAGTGCATCAAAGTTTATTATAGGTTTAGCTTTGCTCGATAGGGTAGTTCTGTTCAGCGTTTTGAGATACAATCATTTTTTTGCATCATGATATTTTAATCAATGACCATGGCTGAAAGCAATGATGTATTCTATATGTTGGTTGTTGAGGACAAGTTGGATGGTACCAATTACCCATTGTGGGCACATATGATGCATCATGTATTGGTCCTAAAATGATTGTGGAATATTGTGCAAGGTGTTGAAAAATGACCTACTACACCTCCAAATACAATCATTGAAGGTGATGCAGATGGCATTGAAGATGATGATCTTCAAATTCTTGTTCGTGTTTTGATTCCCCAAAGATGCTTAGACACATGCATTGATAGCTTGCCATTCAAACATGCCATTGTCCCTCATATTTTCTCTTGCAAAACAATAAAGGTTGCTTGGGATACATTGACCACCTTATGTCAGGCAAGAAATGAGGCTCGTGTTGCTTACCTCCAAAAACAATTGGAGAGTAAGCATATGAATGAAGGAGGTTCTATGGAGAATTTTTTGACAAAGATCAAAGATTTGAAGGAACAATTGATTTCTACTGATGAAATCTTGCTAGACAATTCACTTGTCCACACTGTTCTAAATGGTTTTCCAGATTCATGCCAAAGTTTTGCTTCTACTCTCTGGTTGATGCTGAAAGGCAATCCAAATGCCTTAACATTTGAGGAGTTAGTCTCTATTTTGTCACAAAAGATCAGTCTAGGCAGAATAGGTCCATTATGCATGTAGTAGATCAAGCTTTCTTAGCTAGTCAGAAGGGCAAAGGTAAATGAACCTCATCTACTAGTAAGCATAAATCTACTAATTCTGCACAATCAAAAAAGGAAGAAAAAGACAAGAAGAAATTAGAAAACCATACAAATACTATGAAGGAAATGATCATGTCATAAAGAGTTTCCAAAACTGGTAACAAAAGAGGCAAAAAAAAGGAGGTTGGAATGGTTGTTGCAAAGGCCTCTACACCCAAAATAGAGTCAATTAGACGTGCAGAATGAAGAATGGGAATTTACTACTATTTGCAACTATGAACCATCTTCTATGAATAGTCTTTCTCTGTAGTAGACTCAGATTTTTGGTACTTTGACAATGGGGCAACCAAAAATATTACCCCGCAACACAGTTTCTTCAATCACTTGAGCTTGCCCCTATAGGGAATACTATCACATAGACCAACAACTCATCTTATCCAGCCATTGGAGTTGTTAAGATCATTTTGACTACTACTGATAGTAGTTCTTTTACATTGTCAAATGCTTTGTTTGTGCCAAGGATCAAGAAAAATCTATTGTCAGTTTGAGCACTATTCAAGATCGACTTGGTTGTCAAATTTGTTGATGATAGATGTACACTTCATGATATGTCAAATGGTGATATCATTATTGCTTCTAGAATCTTATTTTGTGGAATATATAAGCTCATAAATTATGCAAAATCTTTCAATGATTCAGCATGTGTAGTTCAAGATTCTCATACTATCTCATATACAAAGCTTTGGCATGCATGCTTTGGTCATCTGAATTTTGCTAGTTTGCTATGCCTACAAAAATATGAAATAGTGTCCTCTCTACTCAAACTTGAGGTACCTAATAAACATGTCTTTGAAGGTTGTATTTTGGGCAAAATGAATCATTCCTACTTCCCAAAAGATGGTTAAGTTTGAGCTACTTAGAAATTGCAGTTTGTTCATAGTGATATCTCTAGCCCTATGCAAACACCTTCTTTTGGGAACTACCTTTACTTCATGATGATTTTTCTATGCATGCATGGGTGTATCCATTGAAATCAAAACCCTCCATTTTGATCAAGGGGGGCAATACATGTCTTCTAATTTTAACGCATTTCCGACTGAGAATGGGATAAAACATCAATGTATAGTGCCATATACACCTCAAAAAAATGGTGTTGCTAAAATAAAGAACATGTCTCTCATGGATATGGCAAGGTGTATGATTAAAAGTTACGTTTTACCACATAGTTTTTGGCTTGAGGTTCTTATGTGTGTAACATATGTACTTAATAGGTGTCCCACCAAAGCATTGCAGTCTATCAATCCATATGAGTCTTGGCATGATCACAAGCCATCTATTTCTCATCTATGTGTCTTTGGTTGTTTGGCATATGCATGAATGCTTGAACAACAATGCAGAAAATTGGATGATAAAGTACTTAAATGTATTTTTTTTGGGTACAGTTCTGAAAGCAAAAGCTATCATCTCTATCATCCACATATTAAACACATTTTGGTTAGTCATGATGTTGTTTTTGTGGAAGATGCAATTCATCCATTACTTTCATGTGCTAGGAGACATCAATTAGCTCCAAAGATGTGTATGAAACTTTGCTTCCTCTTTTTACATGTGGATAGTCAAATCTTGGTCGAAATGAGGCAATTTCTTAGCCTTTACAAGTTCCACATGATGATGCAAATCATTCCATTTTTTATGCAGATTTACATTATACACTTGTTGATGAGAGGGATAGTATAGAGGAGGCAAAAACTATGACTGAAGGACTGGTGCAGACTTTGCGAGATTGCAAATTAGATGCACCTCTATCATATCAAACTCATTCAAGCTCTCATTATGCATATTTTGCATCAAATTTATATGCAATGGCTACCTCTATTCTTTGTGATGACAAGGAGCCAATTTCTTTTGATGAGGTACAAAATTGGATGGTTACTATGCAATCATAGTATGATGCTATTATGAAGAATGGTACTTGTTCTTTATGTGATTTGCCTCTAGGCAAAAAGGCCATTGGCACTAAATGAGTATACAAATTGAAGCGTAAGCCTAATGGAACAGTTGATAGGTACGAGGCTAGGCTTGTTGCAAAAGGTTATGCTCAAGAAAGAGGCATTGATTTTAATGAGACCTTTGCATCCACATGTTGAATGACTACCGTTCATAGCATATGTGCACTAGCAACCCATCATGGTTGGAATGTACATTAGTTGGACATTAAAACTACATTTCTGAATGGTGACTTACATGAAGAAGTGTATGTTTTTCAGCCGCATGGTTTTGTGTGGAAAGGGCATGAAGAAAAAGTGTGCAAATTGAGAAAGGAATTATATAGTTTGAAGCAAGCACTATGTGCTTGGTATGAAAAGATACATGCCTACTTGATTACACATGATTTTGAGAATAGTCCAACTGAGAGCACCTTATATGTTGAGCATGCTTATGATCATTGTTTTCTATGTTGATGACATGCTTCTCACTGGTCCTAATGAGAAGAATATTGTTGATAGGTTGATATGCATGCCTTATTTGAGACATCAGTTTTTGGGGCATTTGCATCATTATTTGTTCAATTTATGAAAGTTGATGGTGGAATAGCTCCGTGTTGAACAAAATATATTGACACATTATTGTAGCATTTTGGCCTTGAGGATTGCAAACCTATTGCCACTCCTATGGAAACAGGTTCATGGTATAGTCTTCATGATGCTAAATGTACATTTGATGTTGTTCTTTATCAACAAGCTTTTGGATGCTTGATTTACTTATGCATAACTCCACCTGATATTTAGTTTGTTGTCTCACAGATGAGCAGGTTTATGCATTGCCTAGGTGTCAAGCATTGGCAGGCTATTAAGCACATCTTTCAATACTTGAGCGGTATGTGGCTTCTTTGATTGTTTTATCCCAAGGATGGATCACTAACGCTAGATTTACATGCTTTTTTTGACTCTGACTAGGCTAATTGCTATGACACTCGTGTGTCTACTAGTGGTTTTTGCTTCATGTTTGGTAGCTCATGCATATCTTGGTTGAGCAAGAAGCAGCCTATTGTGGCCACTTCTCACTTCTAATTGTGAGGCTGAATTTGGCAGTTTTCACGGCGAGTATGTGTGTGGCTCATATGCCTTTTGGTTGATTTGTGTGTTGGTAAATCTTCTACCACCACCATCTTCATTGATAGTCAGAGTGCATTGGTGATTGCAAGGAACCCTATGTCCCATGCTCGCACAAAGCACATTGAGGTGCATTACCATTATGTTAGGGAGAGGTTCTCTGCTAGAGAGATTAGTTTGGTATATGTGCCCACACAAGATAACATTACAGATCTTTTCAAAAAGGCTCTACCTAGGGAGAAGTTTGAATCTTTGCGCAAAGATTTGGGCTATCTTTTTCTACATAGCTTGACACTTCCTTATACATGAGTGCCACCTCCTTGTTCACCGCATCACTCCTAGGGGGGATTCATTGATATCTTTTGGTAGTGATGTGTGTGAACACACTTAGGACTGTCGAGGCACTTTTTTCCCTCTTCATGATTTTTTTTTCTTGCCAGCTTGTATATACGCCTATAACCCTAACAAGTCATTAATCTTTGTACATTCACTTGGTAATACATTCAATACTGTGTGTTGTGCTCCAAGTTTCTTCTTCTTCCTTATGTTTTTCGCGTGCTTCCGTAGACCTCTAACTCCAACACCATGTGCATATACAATTTGCACTTCAAGTATGCAGGCTTAGGTCAGCACTACAATGCCTTGCATAAATACATGTGTTGAAATGAAAACTCACGCACTAATCCATTCGTACAAAATAACTTAGGGATGTAAAAAAAATGTGAAAACATTCTGAGTGTTCATCCTCTTCAACAAAGAACCACTTGAGAATCACTCAAGTACCTCATGATGCACAATAATTTCTCTCATGCATTTAAAGAGTATGAAAATGATAGGGCTACATTCCATGGCCTTGCATGAATGCACATAATTTTTTATAACCCATGGACAATTTGATCTCGAATTCATGAGGAAAGATCATCACTTCTAATCTTCCATGCTATAAGATTTTGATCATTGTTGGCACTTCGAGAGGAAGCACATGTTTGGTGGGGGGAAGATGTGGTAGTGATTGTGGCCATGCACCCTCATCAACACATGAAGATGGAGTATTAAAAGCTTTATATGGAGTTTAGAACCATGAAGATGCTTAACCATTGTTCTACATGAAGTGAAGAAAAGAGAAGGTGAAGGAAGGAAATGGAATTCTCAAAGCAAAGGAAGGCTCATGAAGGTAATTCCAAGGGGTCAACTGTAATCAAATGATGGAGACAAAGAAGAGGAGCAAGGAACAATAGTTGGTTTCAAAGTTGGATACTTTTTGACCTTCCAATGCCCATGTGAAAGATCATGTACAAAACACACTTGTGTTTGTTTGTTGTTTTTTTAACTTCCCAAGAATTGAGAGCTTGAGTGCTTAGTGCAAGTAGAGAACCTTTGAGTCTAAACCCTTGAGCTAACCTTTGAGTTTCCATTTGTGATAGAAACTCTTATGGATCTCTGGGATTCATCGAACTTGTAATCTTTTCACATCTTGATTGGTAATACATCTTTCATCTTTGAGCTCAAATTACATTGTTGAGGCTCCATGATGATGATGATGGAGTCAAATTTGGTGTGTGAAGATCGACTTCAACAAGCTTGGTGAATTCTTCAACATGTTCATGCAATGTCAACATTGATTTGTGAATTTTGGATTCAAGTTTACAAGGTAAATTTCTTATTTCCGACTCCAGTAACATTGTTTTGGTTGATGAACTTGTATGTTTAATTGTTTTTTATCATTTGATACTGCAACATTCACATAAAATTGATGAAAATTTTGCACTAGGGCTCCTTGTGAGCAAGCCTTAACTCCATAAATGCACCTCCACTTGATAAACTCATTAAACCTTGATAACTTTAGATAAATTTAATAGAATTTCTAAGCTTCTACTTGTGCATTTAAACATCTATAGTAGTTTGCAACATTGTTTCCAAAACTCTATGTCAAAATAGATGATTTGTGAATACAAAGGACCTTGAGTAAACCTTCTATTTATGAAAGAAGGAACTCAATGTTTTATTCATATCTCACAACCTAGTAGCAATTGAATTGAGACCTTTTGCGCATTTTCAAAATAAGTGTTAAAAAGCTATAACAAGTTATTCCATGAGTTTAGGATGATTACACTTAGAGAAAAAAGTCAAGGGCTAATCCTGACTTTCTAGGAAGAAGATGATACACATAGATTTACTCATAACTCAAGATATATGCATCCAATGGTTATGAAACTTTGTAGATATTTTTACTACAATCTTAACTTAGATCAATGGATTGGATGATGAGTACTCACATACAGAGAAATGACTCAGAAAACTTGAAAGGGTTGCTCAATGCACTATAACAATAACAAATATTCATATACCAATGAAAATGAAGTATAAAATGTATTGCTAATGGACATATGATACAAAGCAATTGTGGAGTTCTTCTCTAGCTTCGAGGTAAGACTAAGCTAACACAAAATGAGTGTGATGATGAGCTCTAATGAGCTCTCTTACACGTAACTCAAAGGCATAGTGTATATATACATCTTTGGACTATTAAAGATTCCACCTAAAAGTGATCTAATATTTTAGGGAGTGATTTGAAATTTGAATTCAGAATAAGTAATGGATTTTGGCTCTCAATAAGCTCACAAGATTCTCTCCATTCTTCACTTTTACATGTGATTACGATAAATCTAGTTTTGACCTTTAGAAATCAATAAGCATATGTTGCAATGTGTGTACGTTTATACCTCATGAATCTAGAGAAATCCAATAGCATTTATCAAGATCTAAGGCTTGCTTCATGGACCAATAGAAGAATGTTGATGTCATCTTAATAGCTCGAACACCAATCAATCATGACCATTGAGGAGGGTGATGCCTCCTATGGACACACTAAAGACATGATCCTCTACCAAAAAATTGATTTCATCTACAATAGTGGCAAAGAGCATTGATGCAAGGGGGCACCCTTCTCTAATTGACCACTTGAGTAGAAAGGAAGAAGACAACTTATCATTTTTTTGATCCTTAACATAAAATTGCCCTAAAGGGCTATTGATATATTTAGGTATTGATGTGCGTGAACACACTAGGACCACCGAGGCACTTTTTTCCCTCTTTAGGAGGTTTTTCCCCCCAACTTGTATATATGCCTATTGCCCTAACGGGTCACTTATCTTTGTACATTCTAGTGGTAATACATTCAGTATTGCGTGTTGTGCTCCAACCTTCTTCTTCTTCTTCCTTATGTTGTTCACGTGCTTCCGTAGACCTCAAACTCTAACAATTGGTATCATGCAGGTCACCGCTTCATCTAGGGCATCGTTGACACCCATCCAGTCACAGTCTTAGAATCACACGAAATTTGGTGAGCATAGTTTGAGCTCATTTTGACCTTCAAATGCACTATTGCAGTGCTTGTGCAAGCTATTTTTTCTTTTTGTGCCAAAGACATATACAGGTTTTGGTTCACTAGTATAAGCATCTCAAAGTTTGCTACAATTTAGCAGAACTCGACATCATAGTTTTTTGAGATACAATCAATTTTCTGTATCGAGGTATTTTAGTCAGTGGCCATGGTTGAAAGCAGTGATGTATTCTATATGCTGGTTGTTGAGGATAAGTTGGATGGTACAAATTACCCATTATGGGCTTATATGATGCATCATGTATTGGTTGCAAAAGGACTATGGAATGTAAACATAGGTACTGAGGCTGATGAAGATGGTATCGAAGATGGTGATATTCTACAGATTCCTATTCGTGCTGCAATTTCTCCTACATCTACTACAAAGCAAATTTGTTGGGATGGAAGAGATGCTCAGGCACATGCATTGATAGCCTTGTTTGTCAAACATGCCTTTATTCCTCACATTCACTCTTGTGCAACAACTAAGGATGCTTGGGATACACTTACCACTTGATACCAGGCAAGGAATGAGGTTCATGTTGCTTACCTCCAAAAGCAATTAAAGAGTCAGCACATGAATGAAGGAGATTCCATGGACAGTTTTCTAACGAAGATCAAATATTTGAAGGAACAATTGATTTCTGTTGATGAAGTCCTCCATGACAGTTCACCTATGCATACCGTTCTCAATGGTCTTCCCGATTCGTATCAGAGTTTTGATTCTACTCTTTGTTTGATGATGAAAGACAATACTAATGCCTTAACATTTGAGGAGTTAGTCACTGTTCTATTTCAGGAACATCAATCTAGGCAGAACAAGTCCATTATGCATGTTGCAGATCAAGCTTTCTTGGCTAGTTAGAAGAGCAAAGGTAAATGGAAATCTTCTATTAGTGAGAAAAAATCTACTAATTGTGCACAATCAAAGAAGGATGATCGAGACAACAAAAAGACTGAAAAGCATAAATTGTTTTGCAAGTATTGTAAAGCAAATGATCATGTCATAAAGAATTGTCCAAAACTGACTGCAAAAGAGGCAAAGAAAATGTGACTTTCATCGATGGTTTTTCTAGGCATGCATGGGTATATCCATTGAATGCAAAGTCCAAAGTGTTTATGTGCGTCAAACAGTTTCTGGTTTTGGCCGAAAATCTGTTAGCATGTAAAATGGGCACCCTCTTTTCTGATTGAGGGGGGGAATATATTTCTTTTGTCTTTAATGTATTTCTGGCTAAACGTGGGATAAAACATAAGTGTATAGTGCCATATACACCTCAACAGAATGGAGTTGTTGAACAGAAGAACAGGTCACTCATGGAGATGGCGAGGTGTATGGTCAAGAGTTAGACTTTACCACATAGTTTCTAGCTTGAGGTTGTTATGTGTGCAACATATGTACTTAACAGGTGTCCCACTAAAGTGTTGCAGTCTATCACTCCATATAAGGCTTGGTATGGTGGTCACAAGCCATATGTTGCTCATCTCCATGTTTTTGGTTGTTTGGCATATGCATTAGTGCTTGAACAACAATGCAAAAAATTGGATGATAAAGCAGTGAAATGTACTTTTGTTGGGTACAGTTCTGAAAGCAAAGGCTATTGTCCATATCGTCCACATACTAAATGCATTTTTGTTAGCTGTGATGTTATTTTTGTGGAAGATGTTATTCAACCATTACTTTCATGTGCTAAGGAGACATCAGTTAGCTTTAGAGACATGTATGACACTTTGTTGCCTCCTTTTATAGGTGGAAAGTGTAGTGCTGGTCCTAATGAGGCAATTTCTCAACCTTTACAGGTTTCATGTGATGATGCAGATCATTTTATTTTTGATGCACATTTACATGATGCACTTGTTTATGAGAGAGATGATATTGAGGAGGCAAAAAATATGCAAAATTGGCTGGCGGAGACTTTGCGTGACAAGAAATTAGATGCACCTCTATTGTATCATACTCGTTCAGGTTCTCATAGTGCTTCTCTTTCATCAGATTGCTATGCTATGGTTGCCTCTAGTCTCTATGATGAGAATGAGTCTATGTTGTTTGATGAAGCACAAGATATTGAAAATTGGATGGCTATTATGCAATCAAAATATGATGCTATGATGAAAAATGGTATCTAGCCTTTATGTGACTTGCCTCCTGGCAAGAAGGCCATTTGCACTAAGTGGGTATACAAGTTGAAGCTTACGCCTGATGGAACAGTTGACAGGTATAAGGCTAGGCTTATTGCAAAGGGTTATGCATAGGAAAGAGGCATTGATTTTGATGAGACCTTCGCTCCTACATGTCGAATGACTAATATTCATAGCATATGTGCACTTGTAGATCATCATAATTGGAATGTACATCAGTTGGACATTAAAACTACATTTCTGAATGGTGACTTGCATGAAGAACTATATGTTTTTCAGCCCTGTGGCTTTGTGCAAAAAGGGCATGAAAACAAAGTGTGCAAGTTGAAGAAGGCAGTTTATGGTTTAAAGCAAGCACCATGTGCTTGGTATGAGAAGATACATGCCTATCTGATTGCACATGGTTTTAAGAACAGTCCAACAGAGAGCACCTTATATGTTAAGCATGCTAATGATGTGCTTCTGATCATTATTATGTATGTTGATGACATGCTGCTCATTGGTCCTCATGAGAAGGATATTGTTGATTTTAAGGTTGATTTGCATGCCTCATTTGAGATGTCTGATTTGGGGCATTTTCATCATTATTTGGGCATTTGATTTATGTAAGTTGATGGCGGAATAGCTTTGTGCCATATGAAATATATTGACACATTATTACAGAATTTTGACCTTGAAGAATGCAAACCTATTGCCACTCCTATGGAGATATGTTTATGATTGAGACTTCATGATGTTGGAGATGCATTTGATGTTGTTCTCTAGCAGCAAGCTGTTGGATGCTTGATTTACTTAGCATTACTTGGGCAGATATTCAGTTTACTGTCTCATAGATGACTAGGTTTATGCATTGCCTAGGTGTCAAGCATTGACAGGCAATTAAGTGCATCTTTCACTACTTGAGTGGTATCCGGGTACTTGGATTGTTTTATCCCAAGGGGCGATCACTATCGCCAGATTTACATTCTTTTTATCACTATGACTGAGCTGGTTGCTATGATACTCGTGTGCCCACTAGTGGCTTTTGCTTCATGCTTGGTAGCTCATGTATATCTTGGTTGAGCAAGAAGTAGCCTACTGTGGCCACTTCTCACTTCTAGTTGTGAGGTTGAGTACAGGGTAGCAACTGTTAAGTGTGTGGCTCAGATGCCTTATGGCTGATTTGGGTGTTGGTCAGTCTTCTACCACCACCATCTTCACTGACAGTCAGAGCGCATTGGCAGTTGCGAGGAACCCTGTGTTCCATGCTTGCACTAAGCACATTGAGGTGCATTATCATCATGTCAGGGAGAGGTTCTCTGCTGGAGAGATCAGCTTGACATATGTGCCCTCCAGGAGAACATTGCATACCTTTTCACGAAGGCTCTGCCTAGGGAGAAGTTTGAAGCTTTCTGCAAAGCTTTGTGCTTACTTCCTCTTGTGGATTGATTCCGCATAGTTTGGCACTTCCTTATACATGAGTGCTAGCTCCTTGTTTACCGCATCGTTCCTAGGGAGGATTCGTTGATATATTTAGATAGTGATATGTGTGAACACACTAGGACCATCGGGGCACTTTTTTCCCTCTTTAGGAGGTTTTTCTACTCGGGCTTGTATATACACCTATTGCCCTAATGGGTCACTTATCTTTGTACATTTTAGTGGTAATACATCAGTATTGTGTGTTGTGCTCCAAGCTTCTTCTTGTTCCTTGTGTTGTTCGCCTGCTTCCGCAAACCTCAAACTCTAACAAGGGCAAAGGCCATCTTAGAAATACTTGTCACCCAAACTAAGGTCCTTTGATGATTGAAAATTGACATGATCATAAGATTTATCTAAACTGACCTTCAAAAGGAGGAATCCTTGTGACTTTTTGGAAAACTCCATGCCTTTTCAAATATAAAGAATTGCTTCCAGTGTAGATATCCCCTTGTTGAAGACTTTTTAGTCTTTGCACATCAACTATTTGAGAAATTTCATAATTTTGTTGGCCAATGCTTCAAAAATTATCTTTGTATCCTATCTTGAGCATAGTAATTGATCTCCAATTCGAAATCTTGTTCTTGCTATCTTTCATGTGAGTTATTTTAATAATCCCTACATTGAGACACTAGGGAAGGTACCAAATCTCAATGATTCATGCCAAAGCTTAGAAAATGGATCCATTAGATAATCTTTGAGGTCAATGAAGAGTTCATTGGTGAGTCCATCTAGGGTAGATTTTTTTTCCCTTTGGCAAGCCACCAAAGACTCTGAGCAATTTATAATTATTGATAGGTTCATCTAGCCATCTTTCTAAGTGCATCAAAATCTTGGGTCACCTAAACCCAAGAATATCGATCATTCATTCCTATCGATGAACATACATTGAGGAGGTAGTTCCGAGAATCTTTATAAAATGATTGACAAGGTTCTCTCTTCTAGTGTTATAATTTCTACCATCCATCTTGCTCATCATCGAAATGTGCTCTTGATTTGCTTGTTCTTACGAGGTTTCCATTTTTATTTGGTAGGCCTATTAGCTTTCCCGACCCACCAAAAGGCATAAACTATGAAATACACCAAAGACACGAAATAGAAACATGTGGCTCTAATGTGCTCACTTTCTAATTTCCCCTCTCTCTATGCTACAAAACTTATAGTGAGTGCATTAATCCAATAAGAATAATATTTCTCTCCAACCTCTCCAAGCATGTCATTAGAGAATGCATTCTGGTTCCTTTTCCTTGCTCATTAAATGAAAAAAATAAATTACAAACGATTGTACACAGTCACATGTACTTACACTATCCTTTCGACCATGCAAATCTCTCCTACAAATGTGTGAGCTCTCTACTAATGCCATACATGATGCCACTTTCTAATGGTGTACATCGTTTTTTTTTTTTGGTTTAGGTAAGTTCAGTTTTGTTTTCTTTTTATTTTAATCCAACTTCAAATGAATCCCATGATAAGAAAAATACCAATGCATTATAGTGCTTCTGTTACACCGAAAACCTTGAAATTTATGATGCAAATGATGGTTGGGTTGAAGATTGCAAGAAAATCTATATGCAATAGTTTTGTTTTCTCCTTTCTTGGAGAGGGGAAATGTCTGCTTGGAGAATGTCAACCTTACTCTGCAACTCTTGTTGAATTGTCTGAGTTGCGGATCTATATATGCCTAATCCTATACAGATACAATTGAACTACAATAATCAACTTAATTCTAACGCAAGATCACACACAATATTAACTACTAGCACATAAAAAATCATAACTTTGTGAGTGTTTTATGAAACCTAGTCGTCTTTAGTATCATTTGAAAGCTATTAATGATCTCTATAATTGCACATGCTACAAATCCACGAATTTGTTTTTGTGTTTCACTAAAAAAACTTATAGACTATGGCTGACATAGAAAACAAGGTCAAACAAGCTTGATTCCATGAGAAACAATGTAAAACTATGGATTTAGGGATAGGTAACATATATGTGGCACTTAATATCCACCGCCACATGTATGAGAAACCCATAAAAGCTCCAATAAAAATGAAGAAGAAGTAGAAACACAAAATTTTCAAGAATAAATTGACCCAAGAAGAAGTAGAAACACAAATTTCAACAATCAAAATGAACATAAGGTCCATAAAAGTGCTTCTACAAGTGATGGACATGTGGTTTTATAATGGTTTCCCTCTTGTATACCTTTTACTTTCCACATAAGTAGCTACGAATATATCTTTACAATGAATACAACAAAAGCTTAACAAAATTACGATTGTGGATTCCCACAAAAAGATCGATTCATTGAGAAAACATCTAATCCATGGAGAAAATTTTGTTGCCCTCATTACAATTTCCAAGGTTTCTTGTATTCTTCTTCTAGTGCTAAGAGATTTGGGGTCCAATGTAAATAGAACCTTTGTGGAGACTTCAGAGTCACAAGAACCCAACTTCTTCCTCTTATAGTGGTTCAAGTGCATTACATGTTACACATTTCTTCGCCAACTATTTAAAAAACTGAAACTTATCAAAGTTCCCTTATGTTTAGATAGAGTGAAGGGTTTTGTAAAGGGAAGCGAAGAGTGGAGGCCTTCACATGATGGGATGACAAAGAGTGTACTTATCTCTCACATTTTTGTTCAAGGACTTTGTGCCTTTGAATGTTGTAATAAAAGTTAACTGACATAGTACCGTGGTATAGTACGGAAAACTCTTGGACGGTTAGGAGGATCTTTCAAGTAGGTATACGAATGACTAGAAAGCTTAACAAGAGGGGATCACATGGGTGATTTGCGCATTCATTTGTTTGTTGGGTTCAATGGCACTTCTAAATCCAAAAAGTATTTTCAAGATGAGGAGGTCATGCCCATTCTACCCCTCCTGCCCCATTGAACTTTGTAGCCATGTCATGGGAGGTCTAGCAGCTAGCTCGAGTAGTTGAACCTCTTATTCCTATTGTGGAAGGCATGTGTTTAAGTCCTATGGGCTTCGTTTTGTAGGACACCCCTCACTCACTTGTAGTGATGGGATGTTAAAATCAGTCCCCCTTAGGAATTAGTGGGTCTCTGAGCACTTTTATTGAGCTCTGTCATCGGTGGCAAGAGTGTGCGCACTGTAGCAGGCTGAAAAAAGTCTTGGTCTAGCCTTAGGGTTGTCCATACCTAGTCTCTACCCTTGGTGAGCTTTTAGGCTTCGTCATTCCTAGTAGGTGCTAGATGTTCAACTTTTCCTTGTGTGGGATTAGGGGGCTTCCATGGGTGCTATGCCTTTCATTGTAGTACTTTTTTGATTGATTCAATCTATCCTTAAGAGAAGGTCGGAAGGTCTTCCTTAAAAAAAAGAAAAACAATGGCTCATGAGCACTCATAGTGTTTCATGGGCAACACCAATAATTTGATAGTTAGAAGGATAAGATTAGCATTCATTGCATGAAAACTTGTGCTTTGACACGCGGCATGATTTTCTTTGCTATATTGAAAGACCAATATTTGAATGGTCGAATGTGCATGCCACACATTCAAGAAGAGTCGAAATAAGGTCGATGATCATCGTGCGGATGCGCAGTCCTCTTTTATGTCCTTCCATCAATGTTGGTTTTGCAATGGGCCTCATATTTGGATGCTACCTTTATCTCATACCTCTACTTCATTTTCATTCAAAGATTGTTTATTTTAAGGTCTTTACAATTTTGTAGCTCAAGCAATCAATAGGCGATGTTTGGTGAAGCGGTCAGCTATTCTTCTCCCTTGTAGAACACAATTAGGGGAGCAACACTTTGAAAGATTTGAAAAGAAAGATGTGCGATCAACTTTGGTCAAATCCTGAAAGAATGGTCTATTGCGAAAAACATAGGTTTTTTTAGATAAAAGAATCCAGAATTACAAAATGTCCCCTCCCTTTAGACATCATAAGATGTTCACTATAAAAAACAACAAGATCAAAAGTAAATGGAACACTCACGAGGGGATGACTCTCTGCCACTCCTTGACTGTAATTGTTTCTCCTGAGTCCAACCCTTGTTTTATGTGATATGGGAATCCCAAGGGCACCATGCTCATTCACTGTATATTGCTTTCTTTTAATTAATTCAAGCAAAGAGGAGTAGGCTTCGACCCAACTCCCTATTATGGGAAAAAAAAAACATGGCCATAGCCAATCAACTTGCCTTGAGGAATATATGTTGCGTATGCATGTACAAATGCCTTGAATTGCATGGTAGGTTTAAGGGGATGCAAACACATATAATTACACAATGCCGACATTTCAATACAATGCAAGTAGTGTACCTTTATTCAAGTATATGCACACGGAAATGCACTGGCTAAAGTGCCAACAAACCATAAACTAGAAGACAATGCTTTTTATACACCTTTTACCTTCCACATAAGTAGCTACGAATTTATTTTTACAATAAATACAACAAAAGGGCCGAACTTCCATTATTAAAAAAAAAAATAAATACAACAAAAGCTTAACAAAATTACGATTGTGGATCCCCACAAAAGATTGATTCATTGACAAAACATCTAATCCATGGGAGGAATTTTTGTTGCCTTCCTTACAATTTCCAAGGTTCCTTGTATTCTTCTTCTCGTGCTCCAATGTAAATAGAACCTTTGTGGAGAATTCGGAGTCACAAGAACCCACCTTCCTCCTCTTAGAGTGCTTCAAGTGCATTACATGTTAAACATTTCTTCACCAAGTATTTAAAAAAAATGAAACTTTTCAAAGTTCCCTTACGCTTATATAGAGTGAAGGGTTTTTGTGAAGGGAAGGGAAGAGAGGAGGCCCTAACATGATGGGATGACAAAGAGTGTACTTATCTTTCACATTTTTATTGAAGGACTTTGTGCCCTCGAATGTTGTAATAAAGTCATCCCACATAGTACCGTGGTATAGTACGGAAAACTCTTCGACGGTTAGGAGGATCTTTCAAGGTAGGTATACGAACGAGTAGGAAGCTTAATAGAGGGGATCACGTGAGTGATTTTTCCATTCATTTGTTTGTTGGGTTCAATGACACTTGTACTTAAAGGTCGGGAAAAGCTCTAAATCCACAAAATATTTTCAAGATGACAAGGTCATGCGTATTCTACCCCTCCTTCCCCATTGAAATTTGTAACCATGTCATGGGACGTCTAGCAGCTAGCTCGAGTGGTTGAATCTCTCTCTCTTGTCATGGGAGGTCTAGCAGCTAGCTCGAGTGGAGGGCATGGGTTTAAGTCCTGTAGGCTTCGGTTTGTAGGACACCTCTCACACACCTTTAGTGCACACTATAGCATGTTGAAAACAATCTCTTGGTCTTGCCTTAGGGATGTCCCCACCTAGTTGCTACCTTTGGTGAGCCTTCAAACTTTGTCATTTTTTTAAAGGTCTTTACAATTTTGTAGGTCAAACACTCAACAGGCGATGCTTGGTGAAGCGGTCGGTCATTCTTCTCCCTTGTGGAACGCAATTAAGGGAGAAGCACTTTGAAAGATTTGAAAAGGAAAATGTGCTATCAACTTTGCCAAAGTCCCAAAAGAATGGTCGATTGTGAAAACCCTGAGCTTTTTAGATAAAACAATCGGGAATTGCAAAAAGCCCCCTCCGTTTAGACATTATAGGATCTTCACTATAGAAAATAACAAGATTAGAAGTAAATGGATCACTCACGAGGGGATGAAAGCTTCATTAATTGTATTTGCAACTCTCATTAGGAACTAGCATTTTGTCTATGTCTCGTAGGGGAATTGGTTTGGCTATGGCCTCTTGAGGCAGAGGTCTAGGGTTCAACTTCCGGGCTGGACATGTAATGGATTTGACTAGTTAAAATAGTTGTAACCGAATTGTCATCTTGTCTAACCCTTGCTTTGTGGGATATGGAGGGTCTCGTGGGTACTATGCCCATTCACTTGTAGAGTTGCAGTTTCAAAGTTAAAGCTCGAGATAGTAGGCTTCGGTAGAGCTCCTTGTTATGGAAAAAAAAAACAACATGGCCATAGCTAGAACTTGCCTTGGATCCTTCTTTGTGCGCCTTTCTAGATGTTTCTCATTCGGTTCACAAAAAGTGTTGCGACTAATATATGTTGCGTATGCATCTGCACATACCTTGAATTGCATGGTAGGTGTAAGGGGATGCAAACACATATAATTGCACAATGCCGACAGTTAAAGACAATGCAAGTAGTGTCCCTTTATTCAAATATATGCACACACAAATGCACCGGCTAAAGGTGCCAACACACCAAAAAGGTAGAATACAATGCTTTTGATAAGATGACGTCAGACCTTTGCTGCGCTGCCTTATCCACTTCATCGAATCTCGTGTTCAACCGGCTTGACTTTTCACACTCCTCAAGTTCGGTTCGCTCACTTGTACAGAAAAACTTGTGTGAACACCTGTTTGCCATGAAATACTACTCATTTTTGGAATATATTCGTTTGCTATGAGGAGAATATCCATTAGTCATAAGCCACGAGTAGAAAAAAGATTCCTTGATGAACCATAAAAGTGGCAATTCTAATGTTGTACCCTTTCCTAAGTCCTCCCTTCAAAAGCATATACCAAAGACACCGAGCAGAAACGTGTCGCGCTAAGCTGCTTGCTGTCCGTCCGCCATACCTAAACTTCAAATTTTATTTTGAAAAGGGTGCGATGCGCGCACACGCACACAGCATTGGAGGAGAAGCCATGGTATGGAGGTAATCAGAAGAGAGTCTGACGCTCTCTCTCGATCCTCCACAACACTTGCTTTGCGCCAAGGGAGAACAAATTCTTTCCTCGAAAGCGAGAAAGAAATGAAACGGCGAGGACGGCCGCCAAAGCATGTTCCTCAACATTTTTTTCGTGCTCCCGCACATCACTACTATGATGTCTCCGTCGCGGCCATGGCGTGCATACAGCTTTTCCCTTCTTCACACTATATTAAATCAAACCAGCTCTTCTTTCTGCACCCATGGCAAGCGGTTGGTTGTGCAAGGGTTCCGGCCCCCCTTCTTCACCTCCCGTCTCTCGGCTCATTGCCTTCCTGCAGCAGGTGCAACAGGCTGCCCTCTCCACACTCGGTGACAGCTCTTCCTTTGATCCGAAGACCTACGTCGATCTGCCTCTACGTTTCTCGCTTCACCGCACTTCTTGCGCCTTCCGTAGCCTCCCTCGATCTTCTGATGGCATCATCCCTCCTGGTTGGTACCCTTCATCCTTTAAGTTTTTGTCTACGTGAGGACTGAGACGAACCATCATGCTTCTGTCTGATTCAAGAAGACGACTGTGTCAGGCCGCGCATCGCGCGAGCATGCGTTTGTTCTGGATTCACGGACGAGTTTGCAATTTTTTTCTTCCTCAACATAGGCTGCACGTGCAACATATGGCACATGTATGATTTGCTTTCGATTTTATTCGAGCATGCTTTGCGTGTTCTAGATTCGTATCCACACGTGCAACATAGGCTGCGCGTGTATTATTTGCTTTCGATTTCATTCGATCATGCTTTGTGTGTTCTAGATTCATACATTCACAAAAGTTCTGAAATTAAAGAAGGCCAATGTCATTTGCCTTTAGAACATGCAATGTTTTAGCAGGATCGACCCTCACTTGATGACATTTTTAACTGTTTCTTCATCTCTTCCATGTGGGAGCATAATACATTCAAAGACTTCACATTGTGATTATGTATGGTGCATCGACATCGTTGATGTCAGGATTTGAAAATCTCGTGGATTGACATGGTCATTTTGAACTTCTATGATTCAGAAACATTCAAGAACTTTGTCAACGATTATTTCTTTGAAGCTGGAAGCGATCTGATAGATCACATTCCCGTAGACTATGTAGCAGAGCCCGCTGATTTTCTTCCACATGTCAAGGATCAAGGTTTACGCACATGGGCACTTAAGGTGCATGCCATATGGCTTGAATTAGCTCGTCAAGTGGCCCCAAGTGTGGAGCATGAACCAGATCGGCATACTCTCTTGCCTCTGCCCAATCCGGTCATTGTACCAGGTTCGCGTTTCAGAGAGGTCTATTATTGGGATACCTACTGGATCATAAGGTGAAATTATTTGCTTCACTTATTAACTTAATGAGAGTATAACAAGCAGATGTTTGAAAGAAAAAAGAAATCGGTTCTAGCACAAGTTACAGTCGAAATACTTCACATCTACAGCTATTTCATACATATAAACATATGTACTTACATCTTCCTGTTTTATTTTCAATCAATTTTAATGTCACCCTTTTAAACAATTAATTTGAGGTGTAAATCGAAACAGCAATCTTATCTTTCATTGTTTTTCTTCTTCGTTGCATTTAAGTGTATACTTGGTAAACTGTTATTTAATCTTGTGTTCTCACCGTCATTACCATTTTTTCTACAGAGGGCTCCTTGTCAGTAAGATGTTTCAAACTGCAAAAGGAATGGTCGAGAACCTTCTGCATCTTGTAAAGGTGTACGGATTTGTCTTGAACGGAGCAAGGGTATATTATGAAAATAGAAGGTACGGGCTTTCTTTCTTACACAAATATGGTTTTTCTTTGATGGTACCATTTCCATGAATTTGTCCTGAACGGACTTAAGGGTGTCTTATGATTTTAGTATGTTACAAAGGTTTCTTCTTTAACTGTGTATGGTGTTAGTTCCATGGTACCTTTATTTTCTTGATTTAAATGATACCTTTCTTTGATAAAAAGATTCTAATAAAGATGATTACAAAAAAAGAAGATTACAAGAAATTATCTGCAAGTTTTTATGATTTTCATTCTATGTTATTTTTCTGTGCACTCATTTTTGATGAAGCAAGTCTGTATCATGAAAGTACAGAGCTATAAGATTTTTCCTTTAAATTTACTCGGGTAATGTTTAATGATATTTTGGGCGTTTGGTTGGTTGATCCCCCCCAACTCATATAAAAATCCCATATAGTAAAGATGTAAAAGTTTTGTTCTTCCCATACCTTTGTAATTTGTATCATATGACATGTTTTTAGTTGCAAAGGTGAATGTTATCAACTTTTGCTTTACAAATTTTATTGAGAATGACATCAACCTAGATGGACAATCGATAGTGACTCTATGCCAAGAGTCATTCAATAAATAGAATTAAATATGATTTATAGCTTGATATAGCTTCTTTAATTGAGAGCTTGATTGAGTTTGTGTTTATAAGTTTTTTTTGGGGCTATTTTGAGATGCATGAGCTGCAATTTCTTCACCATGTATCCAGGCATGCATGTATGTTTGTATGTATGTATGTATGTATGTATGTATGTATCCATGCATGTATGTATGTATCTACATATGCATGCATGTATATTTGTGTGCATGTCTATACTTATATATACACACATCGATACATGCATGTATGCATGTAATTTGCAGTGGATGAAGGTGAAAGAAAATATGCGACTTGAAGTGCTTCGTCGCATGTGTTAAATGGTCTTCAGTAGAAACTATCAGAGGTTTCACTTGTTGGGAATGGCCTTCCTACCTTTGGGCAACTCAACCAAGTCCCAAGTATCATTTGCATGCAAGGCCTTTATATCTTCTTGCATGGTTAACTCCCACTTTTTCTTATGCTCACATAGCTTTGCCTCTTTATAGGTGAGAGGCTCACCCTCATCTCATAACATAATGTAATGTATAGAGGGGTCTTATCTTTTCATAGACCTCCCAGGACATGTAGATCTTTGATAGATCCCAATTAGCCAACTTCCACTCTTCTCCCAACCTTAAATAGCCCTTGCCCTTATGCACATCTAGAGTCTTCCCTAAGGTCCAAACACCCTTCATATGGCCACTATGAGGATATGGAATAACCTCGAATACTCGTGCTAGAGCCTTGGCTCTCTCAAGCTCTGGTCCTTGACTCATATAGGATCCTTGACCAATGTAGGTAGACCAATGGTAGATTGAGTTGGTCTAAATAAACCTAACATTCTATCCCCCTTCTAAAGATCATCGTCCTCAATGATCAAGGAAGGGAAGTGTCTATGAGTCAAAGCTTCTAATTTCCAAGTAGCGTTTATGAGTGGACGGCGGGTCCATGCTAAATATTTTGGTATGGAGCAATGTTCAATTGTCTCTCCCTCTTATCGAGAACTCTACAAGGAACATTTGGCTCATATGTTCTATCTCCTAAAGCAATGATACCATTCATATAATCTCAATTTGCTGACATGGAAAATTGGGTGAATATGTGACATCATTAATCTTCTTGATTATAGTCCAAGGTCCACAAAATCTAGGGGGTAACTTGGGGTTTTGACCCACGGTCAGTGATGATTGAAGTAGAACCTATAAGAACATATGATCGCCTTCTTGGAATGTTTGTGGTATGTGATGTCTGTCTCAAAAGCATTCACCCTCTCAGCCGCTTGTAGCTTGCACAAAATTGGATTCAGCTTTCTTTAAGTTACCTTGCATATATGTAAGAAATTATAAAGGAGTCAGAGATTTCCTCGATAAGCCCATGGTAGCTTGACCATGTGGAAGATAACCATAAATCACCTCAAAAGATGTCAATTTAGTAGTTTTGTGCTTCCAACTATTATAAACAAACTCAACTAACGAAAGGAAACTATCACAATCTTTTTACTTTTCTGAAGCATATACTTGAAACATATCTTCCATTATTTGATTAACTCTTTTCGTCTGATTGTTTGTCAGTGGATGCTCTCCACTGCTCATCGGAGTTGAACTTATAACTTGTTGACTACGTGTTTCCAAAAATTTCTTATGAATCTCAGATCCCTATCCGAGACTATGGACTTTCGTAAACCATGTAATTTGAAAATGTTTTGAATGAACAATGTTGCAACTTGCAAAACTTCCACCGATTCCTTAGTAGGAATAAAGTGTGCGATTTTACTTAAATGATATACGACTACAAGAATAGCATATTTTTGATGTTGTGTCGTAGGTAAACCTATTATAAAGTCCGTGGAGATATTGTCCCAATCATTGCTGCAGGGCCCTAGCAAATCTAGAGGATGTATCCTCTTAGCTTTGATTAGCTGACACCTAAAGCATTGACTTACATAATTCTTTACATCTCTGACAATCTTTGGCCACCAAAATGTGCGTCTAATCAATTGCAAAGCTCTCTCAATACCAAAATGTCTTGTGCAAGGTACATCATGGTTCTCAAAAATGACTTCCTTCGAAATTTCCCTTCTTGGAAACTAGGAACACATATCTTTTCTTTTCTTTTAAGCAAATTTTGCACAAATTAGAAATTAGAGAATGACTTAATTCTCACTATTATCGGACAACTTGCTTATTATAAACTGACACTAGTCATCCTCAACCTGAGAGTCTTTTAATCTCTTGAATCAAATCACATCTAGAATTGTAAAGCTAATCTTATGCATAATATGAGATAATGTATTTGGCACTATTGCTCTTTCATTTTCTATACAAGATAATGCATCTGAAATTGTTTTGCTCTTTGAAATTCTTGCATCAACTCAGCCCATCTAGCTTGTTTACCCCATGGATCAGGTTGGGAACAGAGTTACTTTAGCATGAGATGATACGTGAAAACTTTAAAAGTTGCCTCGTACAAATAGTGTCTCCAAATCTTCAAAGCATGAATTATAGCATAGAGTTCTTGTTCATGGAAGAAACCGGTATGTCATCTTGAATAAAAAATGCAGCAATTGCGATGCCACTAGTATAGGTCTTTAGGTCAACAGGTTTTTGCGGATCTCCCACTAACAAAACTGGAGCACTTGAAACTTCTTTCAATGCATCAAAAGCTTGTTGTTGTGCACTACCCCACATCAACCTTTGACCGTTTTGTCATAATGGTAGAGCTATGTGTGAATAGCTGGCAATGAATTTCTGATAAAAACCTGATAATCTTAAGAAAGATCGTAACTAACGCTCATTCTGAGGAATTGACGAAATGAGGATCACAAACTTTTCTTGGATCCATTCTAATTTCATTTGTGGAAATAATATGTCCTAAGTACTTAACCTCATATAGACATAGCCCTTTCTTGTCAGGGTCGAGGTACAGTGTATTCTCATTTAGCATCTTGAAAACTGTATGCAAATGACATTCATGATCTTTCAAACTTTTACTATGAACCAACAAATCATCTACAATATCTACTACAAATCGACCAATAAAAGGACGAAATATATCATTCATGAGCATCATAAAATAGCTGGAGCATTTTTATCTCACCATCTGATCTTTTAATAATCTCATTATCGATAGTTCCTTGACATCTTCCAATCTCAAAGTAGTTGAATTACTTAGTGGTCGACTATGGCATATATAAGCACTTGAAAAGATTGGTATTTGGTGGTTAATATGGCCACCAAATATTCGACCTCAGTGAATGGATGTTTCAGCCAAGTATTATCAGTCACCTGATGGATGCCTTAATCATTTCTGAACAGATGTATACAGGAGGGGAACTGGATGACTTGATGAATGTGGTGACATACAAGTCTCAAGTGTAGCTTTAGGATAAGAAGGATTGGCCAAGCTAGTGTCAAGTATAGGTTTAGGATAGAAGGATTGGCCAAGAGTGATTGAAGCTCTGGTGCAAAAGGAGCAATGCAAAGTTATATATGGCATGTTGCTGATTCACACTGGACGTTGCAGATTTTTCTGATCGATTCATAAGATTGGAGGCAGCCCTTTGTCCATAGAGTAGAGGAAATGCATGTCTTAGTTGTGGACAGTTATTTTGAAATGAGTTTGCTTTAGTTACTTGTGGTTTGCTATCTTCCTGGCAAGCATTGTAATCCACTTATTCAGACTAGAGCAGTATCATAGTAGTAACAGCTCCTTTTCATCCATGTGCATCTTGTCTATGCTGCTTCTGTGCGTGTAGATTTTGTGGTTTTTGGAAATTTAGGTGTTCACTCTAGGTTGTATGGTTTCTCCAAACATGCATTTACATTTTTTCTCGTCTTTTCTTTTTCCTTTGTGAAAGGTTCTTGTCAGCTTCGATCTCCTCTTATTAGTAGAGCACATGCTGGTTATTGCGGCACTGTGTTATCATTCTCTATATGGTTATAGTTTGCATGTATGCTTATGGACAACATTGTGTATTGCAGCCAGCCACCTCTCCTCAGTGCCATGGTTCGTGAGGTTTATGTTGCTACCAATGATACCGAATTACTGCAAGAAGCTCTCCCAATACTCATTAAAGAGCATAAATACTGGACGTCAGGTTGATCTATAATTTCCTTTTCATGCTTGAACTTCAGTTTAGAAATTTATGTACAAGTTTGCTTTCTTTACTGAATGAAATTTCTTGTCCTCACTGGAACCAGGTCCTAAACAGGTGACTGTTTTAGATGGGACCGGCCGCAAGCATTTTTTATGTAGATATTATGCAAAGTGGAATGCACCACGGCCAGAGTCATTCACTATTGTAAGGGAGTTTCAATCTTGTTCTAGTTGTTGTTTCCACCACCACCACAATCACCATCATCATCATCATCATCATCATCTTCATCATCATCATCATCATCATCATCATCATCATTCATCCTCATTTTTATTATTGTGCACATTCTTCTATCTTTGGTAATAAAAAGGAAAAATAAGTACACACCGAACTGAAATGGTTTAACACGGGAAGATTTCTCTTGCTAACTGTATACTTGCTGCAGGATATGCAAGTTGCAAAGGAGGTGAATGTGAACAAACAAGAGACTCTTTACCATGATATTGCTTCAGCTGCAGAGAGTGGCTGGGATTTTGGGTCTCGTTGGCTAAGGTTATTTTTTGTTTTTTTTGCTTTAAATAAGCAGTCATATGTCATTGCTGTTATTCTAAACCTATACTTCTATTTGTTGCTCATTTTGATCTGTGGCAGAGATGGGGAAAATCTGAGCACAATGTTCACCTCTTCGATTTTGCCAGTGGATTTGAATGCTTACATGTTTCAGGTAACACTTCTATTTTCTGATGATGGATATATTTTCTCGAGTGTTTCAATTTATAGTCTCTCCTTGATGTTTCTCACTAGAGAATATAGGGGAACGAGTAAGGAATGCTTTGTTCTGCTAGTCAAGTTTTCTTGATTTTCTCCACATAGCTGCTCTTATGCTGTCTATGTAGGATATTTGCTGAAGTTGCACCGAGACTTCAGGAATCTGATGCTTTGGATCCGTGTTGCATGGATTTTCGAATTTAGTGCCACATGGATTGTCAAAGTTTAGTTCCTCGTCTCTCTCCCCCACTCCCTCTTTTCCTTCTCTTCTTCCTCTTTTCTTTTGTTTTTTCTGCACCGAAAAGAAAATCAAACATCTGAATGCTAGCTTGCCCCTGTTCTCTTTGAACCGAAAAGAAAATCAAACATCTGAATGCTAGCATTTTGCCCCTGTTCTCTTTGAATCTAACCAGGTTGTGTGTGGTGTCTGGTAACTAAACAGAAACCCATAGTGTGCAGTGCTTGTTATCTCGATTCTCTAGGCATATGGCTAAGTAAATGACTAATTGATTCTATTAACACACGATTAATATAGCATGTAGTTTAGAAACACAAACTAGTGAGGCAGGTTCAATAGCGTTACTGCTGAAGATTCTGAATGATTCACCACGTTTAGTAGCCTCACTGTTCAAAATTATGTGGTTACAAAACACACACTGTTTCTGAAATGAGTACCTTCACTTTTTAGCTTGTACTGATACTGGGTCACCTTGCAATAAATGAAAAGGCATAGTTTTAATGATCTGTAAGATCCACCAAATATTTCAACATCTAATCAATGTAATATCAAACAAGGAGTTCAAAATAATGAAGGAAGCTCTGGTAATTTCACTATCAAACATTGTGACCTAATAATGCCTGTAATGTGACAGATAGAAGCACAAACTAATGAAGAATGTTTGCTAGCCTGACTTACCTAGGTAGTATGATCTTACAAAACACTTTGTCATGATGAGACAGATGGAAAGGAATATAGCATACATTGCAGCAGTTTTGGGAAATCAGAGTATTGCTACAAAGTTCAGAAAAGCTGCCAAAGCACGCCAACTGGCAATTAATTCAATAATGTGGGATGATGAAGCTGGCCAGTGGTTTGATTATGCGCTGGATCCTGAGCAGTGTGAAGCTCATTTGAATAAGGTACATCTATCTCCAAAAAAGAGCTAGAATGATAAGAACATACTGGGCACCTTCTTACTCCATAATACTACTGCCCTCTCAACTTTCCCAGTAAAGCATCCAGAGTCTTCTCTTTTTGGATTTGTTTTTGCATTTCTCTGATTCAGTTAAAAGAAAACTATCAGTTCATTATGCATCATTTAATCAATGCAACAGGTTGTTTATGTATGGGATGAGAAATTTCAGCGGAAGATTACTAGTGCTTCAAACTTTATACCGCTTTGGACCTCAATTTTCAAGTCAGGTATGATAAAAGAACATTTGTAATTGTGACCTATATTCATTTCTGAGTGTATGAGCAAGTTGTTTATACGAGAGCCTATTGCTCTTTTCTACAAAATGATATTGCAAAGAAGAGCACAGCATGTATGGCTATACCTACATGATCTCTATTACTTTGAAATTTTCATGTTCTAAAGCTTGTTGCTATTCCAGCAGCCATCATGTAGATGAATAAGTATATTGCTGTCATAATTAGAAGTTTGTTATGAATTCAGCAAACTTTTACATCTTTTCAAAGCAAAACTTAAGCCTTTTTGGACATTTTCAGGAGATTCAAAGATTGAAAAAGTGGTGAATGCCATAGCACGGTCTGGTCTTCTGTTTCCCGCTGGTGTGGCTACATCCTTAAGAGAAACAGGGCAGCAATGGTAGGACACTATTTCACAATTTACCCTTATCATGGATTTACGGGCTCTCTTGATAATTTCCTTGTTTATTCTGTGTTTACTAGGTTTGTAGTATGTACTAATGTTTCTTTTTCATTTTTAGCTGTTTTAGACCATTCAGGTAATAACATCCCCCCAAACCCACAAAAAGGACATGTAAAGGTTATGAACTGGGCGTTGTCAGATGTTGAATGTATGCGTGTTGAAAGATCTCCATCCTCAATATGCTTTTCACACAAAAGCTGTTCAGTGACTACATCACCTGAAGGTTCTGCGTTCAGCTAGTAAGGCTGCCTTTGCCTGAAGGTTCCAAGTACAGCTGAAAAGGCCAATTTTTAAGCAGTTGACCACTGTAGGTTTAGCAAACCATACCTTTACTCCATGTCAGCACATGGTGGTTGCCTCAAAAGATATAAAAAAAAAAAGAGAATTTGTTCTGCTTTTTTAAGTAAGAGAATTCAGATGCCATCAGATGGGACATTTGGATTGAGAATATGTCCATCTATCGAGGATAATTCATGTCCAGAGGAGGGACTGTCATGGTCATTGGCTTTAATAGGAGAGTGGTTCAGGCCCTGATTCGATGTTTTATGTTAGATAGAGCGTGAGTCATCATGTATACATATGCTGGATCAGACCATTTAGACAATATCTCAGGATATGCGTAGAATTATCCATTTGACAATACTGCAGCATCCAATATTAGTTCATGGGACACTCGATCACAGATCATTGATGGATATGTTGATTTTTCTTTCACTTGATAATGGTGCTAATATTCCCTTTGGCTTCATGTTGTGGATGCTAATCGAGAAAGTTGCAAGTTCATCACTTGAATAATCGTCTTGAGATAATAAGGAATTGAAGATCTCTGATGATGCAGCCATTTGACATGTGGACAGTGGATCAATGATCTCTCATTTGACACTAGTTTTTCAGGGTTTTGATCTCCACTGGAGATCCTGCTTTTGATGTTGTTTTATGCTAGTTTCTTAACCATGGGCTCTTGCATGCTTCAAACGTAATCAGGTTATGGAGAAGATGTCATTACAGACGAGTTTGGTACATGATGTCAACTTGTTCAGACATATCACAGGTTGTTCAAGCCTGGGACCAAGAGATGTTCATATAGAAATGTAGGTGTCACTTTTTGCTATGTTGGTTGGAGCGGTTCAATGGGATGGATGAGTTTTGGTCCAAGGGATTTAGATTGCATGGTTCCATATCATGGCCAATTTGGGCAGGACACAGCGAAAGTGCCTGAGACCAGAACTATCCTTTTTGTTTTACTCCATCTGCTACTTTTTTGTTTACGCATAGTACTCCTATAGTGAGGAATTGCGTTCATGTTTTTTCCTTTATTTGGGTATCCTTGCAGTGCTTGTGCCACCCAAAGAACTTGGCAGCTGGACTATTTTTCGGTTTCTAAGTTGGTCTTTTCTCAGTTGAACTCACAAACATGATTTAAAAAATCAGATGATTTTCTATACCTTGTAATCATTTGCTTTTGTATTTTTATGCGTTGGCTGTTCCACTGTGAGGTCATACACGGAAAATCTATTATTCAACTGGTATAATCATTCTATCTTATAAATGGATTGTCCTAACTTTCTATATAGAGTATCTTTAGTTGTGGAAGATGTAGTGCTGAAACTACCGTTCTGTCTGCATTCATTTGAATCTGTTAGGGCTTTTATTTCTCAAGTCTTTCAGTGTGTATATATATATATATATATATATATATATATATATATATGTATATATATATATATAACATTTGCATGGTTAGAGATATACCCATTGACTATTTTGTTCCACAGGGATTTTCCAAATGCGTGGCCTCCGCTGCAGCATATGATCATAGAAGGGCTTTTCTTTTCTGGCTCCACCGAGGGACGTCGCTTAGCCAGGACAATAGCTCAGCAGTGGATACAAACCAATTATGTGGTTTTTACTGAAACTGGTCATATGTTGGAAAAGTATGATGCAACAATTTGTGGAGGAACAGGCGGAGGTGGAGAGTATAAGCTTCAAGTAATTCTGGCTCTCATCCTTTTTGCTTTTATGGGTTATTGTATGATTTGATGAATTTGAAATTATTTAGAGGGGTTTAATAGACAATGCCACTATTTTGCCTTCTCGTTTTCTTTTTTTGCGGGCGTTTTCTGGGATTCCTGATCAAATACAATTTCTAATGGCTAGATTATAGATGTTAAGACTTTTTTTTTACAGTACTGGTGATTCTTCTATTATCTGCTAAACTCCATTTTCTTACAGAATTTGAGCATCTGTTTTTTTGTTGTATTATCACTTTCTAACACATGTTATTGATTCCACAGACTGGCTTTGGATGGAGCAATGGAGTGGTTTTATCACTGCTAAGTGATTTTGAGTTGTCGTTAGGTGATCCAATCACGTACTCTGGATTAAGCTTAGTGAGGTAATACTGCAGTCAAAGAAGGGCTCCATTAACATCTCATTCCTACAATACACCGTCTTTTTGTGACTTGAAAAGGATGCATATTGTACCCAGACTTTGGTTGTTTACACATCAGGTGAAGAGTGTCATATTGCGATAGAATACATCTGAATATATTGCTGGGGCATAATATGCTATAATTTTGTACAAGAAAAGAAATTATAAAGGAAATAAGCTTCCCCTCCACTGCTGCAAAAAGTGTGGGGTGGTGAAATTCTCTTCCGCACATACAAATTTTTCCGGAGTTTCCAGTTATATTTCCACCATCCTATAGTTAGCAACGACCAAGTTTCCATCATCTTGTGGCTATCATGTGGCAGCTACAACGGAAGAAAGTTGGCCCCATGGGAATGCTTTTCCTTGGCAAAGGGAAAGAGGAAATTTTTCCATTGTTTCTCATGTATATTCTTCATCTACAAGACAAGTTTTATTCTGTTTGCTCTTCTTCTTTGGTGATGTTTTGATAGAGAGTTTCGTGCTACTACAAGAAAAGATGAAGGTTCTTCATGTTATCGGTTTATACCTTGCTTGGGACAAGGAGTTATTATCAACATGTCAATGGAAAGGTGTGTTTTTATTTGGGGAGTGATAGGGAGGAGGGGTAAAAGGACATTGCACGTTTATCTCTGGTCTAAAAAGATAGGAAAGCTGGTAAAGTTCACATTGATTAGTTTGTGTGTTTGCGAGAGATGCGGGAACATCCGTTCTCCTAGCGATATCAGAGTTCCATTTTTTTGACTTATTTAAAATATACTGGTAAACATCAGTGTCGTATACTTTGAGAATTTCTCCGGAAAACTGCTTGGAGAGATCTTAATTAGAAAGAATAACATATTTGTCTGGCTTGTACAGTAGGTTTAAGACGCGCCTCAAGGTAGGGTAGAGGAAATCCGTTCATTGGTGTTATATAGCTCTCTTCTTATTTTGGGGGCCTGATTCCAATCACGTAGATTGAATTCTTGCGGCAAGCACTCAAGGCCGAAATCACATCGAGTGTCTTTTTTGGTTGGATAGTTAATTATTCCAATTGATCTGTGCACGCTCTCAACCAAGCTGTGCCCTTGGTAAAAAAGGTGGGAATGCGAAACAAAGTTCAATTTGATTAGTTTGTGTGTTTTAGAACGCGTGAGGAACACTTAAGGTATGCAGGCAGACATCAGTGTCGTATTCTTTGGAAGAGAACCTAATTAAAATAAGGACAACATACTTGCCTGGTTTGCACAGTCAGCTTTAAGGCACTTCTCAAGGTAGGGTAGGGAAAATCCATTCATTGGTGTTTTAGAGCTGAGCTCCCTTCCCTTATGGGGGCTTGATTCCAAGTAGTTGGAATTGAGTGTTTGTCGGCAAACACTCAATTCCAACATCTCCTCTGATGTACTGCTGTCTTCAGTGCTTGGAGATGTGCATTCTTAATTAATGATTATGGAATATTTTTGGTGGGAAAATACCTCTCATGAATGGTCAAACCCCTCCCGTTCGCACGGAATCGCGATTCGCATCCCCTCTCTCTCCAGGGCCCTGAACACGTGCATGCGTACAACACGCGAAAAAAAAATTTAGCATTCATTTGTGAGGTTATAGGCCTTGGAGTTTCTTTTCTGGCAGGGATTGATTCCAAATACAAATTTCAAATCGGACTGTAGTCTTCAGACCATAATGTTCTTCCATGAAGATGCATCGTTGTTGAATCCATGACAAAAAGGAATATGTTTTTTGTCAAGTATGATCCATCTATGGAGTTAGGTTGGTAAGTGATTTGTTTCCTTAGAAACATTGATACCAAGTTGTGTTGCTTGGAACAAGTGTATATTTTATTTACTTAATTTGGTCAATGTAGAATTTGGGAGCAAACATACTTGTTTTCTTGAGTTCATGTGTTTGGTCAAGAATACAGCTCCATGTGATATCTGGTCAACTTTTGAATTGATTGCAAGATTGTTTGTTGCTTGATGTGTAAACGTTATGCCGTGCATAATAGAGTTCGTCGGTCTATTTTAATATGTTCGTTGGTATTTCATACAGTGTCAATGGTTGCCTTCTTTATAGGAACCTCTCTAAATAAAGATATCCCTTGTTATGATAGTGGATGCTAATAATTTTTAAGTGGACTTAAGACTAATCAGATAGTGTGGTGACCCCATCCATGAGTGAGCATGTACCATCCATGAGTGAGCATGTAGGGTCGAGCAAAAAGGAATAGGACTTGGAAAATTGATTCATTTCCCATTTTGGAGGGCCACAAGAGAAACCTACTCACCAAAACATTGCTTTTGGTTGAGTGGCTAGGTCTTCTATTGCGGATGGTTTCGAGTCCTAGGTCCCATCCTTGTGGGGAGTCTATCACAGACAGGTTGGGAAAACATTATGGTCATTGGACATTTGCCTGACCCAGGCACCAAGGTGTATCTTACTTCGAAATAGGCTCATACATATGCTTTTCCATTGCACCGTGTTTGGGATATGGGAGGAGCTGAAGATGTGTTGAGGAGCTAACCCTATATTGACCGTCACCCTAGAAGTACTTGCCTCTAAACATAGCATTTATCCTAGTTGTGAAGGATTGACATCCTTGCACTCCAAATGATTAGTGCATGTTTAGGCTCCAACATCATGGTTCATGTTTAGGGGTAATATTATCTCAGCCTATGGAAGTGTAGAAAAAGAGCAGGGGGAATGATCCTTCTAGGTGTTCATGCTCTTGGTTTAGTGCCCTTATGACCCAAAGAATTGTGCTAGCATATTTAGCGAAACTAGTAAGATGAGCAATATTGAAAAGCTACACAAATAGATACATAGACATGTAAGATTGTTATGGCTTATGGTAGGGTTTAGAGCAAAAGAGAAGGATGGACTTGATGTACATGGATGTGTGGGTCTAGCTCACATCTAGTCCGTAGAGTGCTTTTGGAATAATATAGTTCATTGGCGTGCATTTAGCTCAAGTAAAGTTACACCTTGCTCCAAGGTTTGATCCAATTTGCCACTTTGCACCCAAGCCTTCAAAATTCCCCTTGTTTGGAGCTGGTCGAATTGAAGACCTTTAGTTAAACCCTGCAATTGCCACCATGTAGGTTTCACTTTGTTGCCAAAGATACCTCCTTGCTTGAGATAGATTTCGGCTTCTTGCACAAGTGGAAGGTCACTCAAGCACATTGATTGAATCCCCTATAAGTGAGGGGACAAGCTTGAATGTGTTTTTACAGTAGAGGAGCCTAATCCCTCATTGTAGGTTACGGGATACGGTTGATTGTAGTTTGGAATTCAACAAGGGGTCGTGGTTATGGGGTTGTACTTGAGGTTGTTTTAAAATGGTCTAACTAAGAAGGGGTCATGGCTATGCATGTGGGCCATGCTCGAAAGAGAGGATTTATGGTGATTGTAGGTGCTCAATGGCAATCCACTACGGTGAGTGGGGAATTGCAGTCTTGTGTGTGTGGACGTGCTTGAAAGTGGTAAAGGGTTTCCTTCGTCTAGTAAGGTCTTACCATGAGATTTGGAGTATGGGTATTGCCTCTTGACATCCATGCCCATGAGTTGCATTTTGGATAGAGAGGATGGGTTGAAGTCGAGAATGGACTATGCCTCTTTTTAGACATACAAATGTGTTAGCACATAGTTGTGATTAGTGTCTTGGTATAAACTTGTGTAATGGAGTAGCATAAGAAGGGGAGCATCTCGCAATGTCGACATTCGCAGGCATGGGTGGCGGTACCATAGAGTTGGTTGCAATAGAGGAATTCGTCCGTGATGCATTGCTGATTGTGCTTGTGAGTGCTATGCACACACTTGATTGAAGAGCCTTTGAAACGATGGAGCCAACGAGGCTCGAGTGTCTTGTACCTATGAGAATGTGATAGCAAGTACGAGCGAGTAGTCACAATTGAAAGCAAAAAATGAAATTCATATTGTCAAAGTCCCAAATGGGGGGCCACTGGTTATATGAGAAAGATGGTGGCAAGTACCCAACGATTGGGGTTGGAGGTATGGGTCACTAGACCGCAAGAAGGCACTGATGATCGCAAAAAGGTGGATTGCTTCAACAGGTCCTCATCAAGGACCATCATAGTTGCGCACAAGTAGATGTCTAAAGGCCAACCTCCCAAAGCCCTCTAGCCCTTGGATAGAAATACAAGCCACCATGCAAAATGGAGTGGAGAGTGGAGAAGAGCCAAGGAGGAGGGGTGTGGAGGCCCCAAAACATGAGAAACAATACCGCAAATGTCCTTGTGAGGAGCCCCTAAGGTGCCTTGAGGTGCCTCGGAGGACCTCTAGTGCACCCTAAGAACGACCTATAGTGCCCTCGGAGGTGTGGAGGTTCCCCCAATGTACCCCCAAGGATGGCCCGATGAGGCCCCAGAGTCGCGCACGAAGGGGCAGAGGGTCATCAACATCCCTGTTTTCAAAAGCCTCAACATTCTCCCCCCTTTTTAGTACCTTAACATCCTCGTCAAGGGCGTCTAAATAAGAGGAGGGAGCATGCAATTACAAGTGCAAAAAAGAAATTACATCAACTTGATAAAGTTAGGGAGATAAGGAGGTGCCTAAGTCCTAGGCATATGTTGAATACCAAGAAGATCCTAGTATCATAGAACTAACTCACGATCTAAGGTGAGAAGCCGATCTTCTGGAATCCAAGTGCAGTCAAACAATGGTTTGCAGCACCATTTAACATAAAACTATGTCTGTCTCTGAATGTGATGTTCGAGTATGCCTTCGAGTTCGAGTGGTTAGCCATGATGCTTGGGTAGTGGTACGAGATGCCCAAAACATTGATCCGGATAGAACTGTTTTGAGTAAGATAAAATGAAAAGCGTTGTGAATCTTGACTTCAGATGCTAGTTCTAGCTTGTAAGTGACTCCATTGTATTCATTCAAAATCTTATTCGGGTCATACCATTGGTGAGAAAACTTCGGAGTGAGATTGGTAGGCAAGGTGATATTTTGGGCACTGAGAAGCACCAAATCTCCTTTAGCATAGAACTTTGGTTGTCCCTTTGCATTGTTACGCTGTGCTTATGCATTTTTGTATTCCTGTAAATGCTTTTTTTGCCTCTTGGAGTCAAGTGTGCCACAGTTCCAAAAAGATGTTCGTATCAAGATCTTGGACATCCGGTTTTTTACCACTCACTAATACCAAAGGGGTGACTACTTTTACCTATTGCCGATTCGAACGGAGCGAAACTTATGGCTGAATGGACTCTTCGATGATATTGGAATTGAAGAGCTTCTAGATGGTCGGCCTAGTCGTGCTAATCACAACATATACATAGGCACAGGTGTAATCTTCGATTTCATGGTTTAAGCGCTTTGTTTGCCCATCTGTTTGCAAATGATAAGCTTAAGAGAAGTGTAGCTGCATTCCCAATAGCTTAAACATTCCCAATAGCTTAAACAACTGTTGCCACATGTTGCGAAAACGACCATCTCTATCTGATACAATTGCTAGTGGCAAGCCATGATATTTGAAAATATGCTGGCGCGGAAGATGGCAAATACCACTGGAAGAGTTCCTTTGTGGTTAGTAGGTACTGTAGCAGGTACACTTGTTATAGGTTTGTCAGGTATATTTTTTTACGGAGCTTATTCAGGGTTAGGATATAACTTGGCAACTTGCAATGACGTTAAGGGAGGCTTGCCGAGGATAAAATGTGCCTACTTTGAAAAGAAGTGGACTACTACAAAGATATTAGTGAACCCATGTGATTCGGAAAGATCCACTATGAAATCCATACTGATTACATCCCGTGGCTTAGCTTGCAAGGGCATATTCACCAAAAAATTGCAGGGTTGATACATTGAGCTTTTACTAGGAGGTAGGGGACGTCTTGACATATTCTTTTACATCATCTTGCATCTTGGGCCACACGTATCATAATGCCAAGCGGTCATAAGATTTCTTTTTCCCCCCATGACCTACTAACTTACAATCATGAACTTCAAAAAGAAGCTTTCGCTTGATGTCTTCATTGTTGGGAATGAAGATGCGTCTTCATGAATACCACAATCCATCTTTGAGTTCAAAAAGCCCATAAGTTGTCTTTCCCTTGTGCCAAGCTGTAATCATATGAGCGATACTTGAATCATATTTGGTAGCCTCCCTTACTTCATTCAAAAAATCTGAATCTATCACACTCGCGGTTGAAAGCACGGGCATCCGACTAAGTGCATCTGGCATAACATTCGTTTTTCCAGGCTTGTGAATATTTCTATATCATGCTTTGAAAGAAAATCTTGCCATCGAGCTTGCTTAGGTGATAGCTGTGGTTGTGTTTGAAAGTATCTCAAAGTCACATTGTCGGTATATCTTTTCGTGTGTTTGTCAAGAACATGATGTCTCCATTGTGTATGGCAAAGTACAATCACAAACATCTCTTGTTCGTGCGTTGGTCACTTTCATTGTTTTATAATTTTTCTCAAAAGATATGCCTACAAACCATCCATCTTACATAAGTACTTCACCAATTGCTAAGCAGGAAGCATTGATATGAACTTCAAATGGTTGTGTGAAGTCGGGTAACTATCGGTGTCTCGGTCATGACCATTTTCATATGTTGGAAAACGGCCCCTACTGTTGGATTCCATGAGAAACTTTGATCACCTTTAGTGAGATTAGTTAGTGGAGACATGATCCTAGAAAAATCTTGAATTGCCTTGTGACAATATTGACAAAAGCCCACGAACTCACACACTTGGGTAGCAATGTGTGGAGTCGACCAATTTTATATTGTGGGAACTTTCTTTGGGTCAATCTTGAGCCCTTTGTGAGATACCACAAAAGTAAGAAACTAGATTTCTTGAATTGCAAATACACATTTCTCCAGCTTTGCATACCACTACCTATCACGTAAACATTGCAAGGCTTGATGAACATGCTCTTTATGCTCTTGTAGTGAACGGCTATAGACTAAAAATTTGTCCAAGTAGTCATCCATCATTTCCCAGAAATCGGCATTCATTGCCATCAAGGAGGTGGACACTCCATTTGTGAGACCGAAAGGTAGCACCCTCCATTCATAAGATCCATACCTAGCTAAAAGCAGTTTTGTAAATGTTTTCAAGAGCAATGCGAGTCTGATGGTACCTTGAACAAATATCAATCTTTGTGAAATACCTAGCTCCGGCCAAGCGATCCAAGAGATCATCGATTTGGGGTAAAGGGTACTTATTCTTGATTGTTTGCTTATTCAGAGTCCAATAGTCTACACAATCTTGAAGACCTACCCGTTTTTGTGACAAACAGAATGGGTGGCCCGTAAGGTGATTTACTAGTGCAAATGTAGCCCATCTCTGATGGTTCTTGTAGTTGCATCAAATCCATTCGATAAGGAGCCTTTGTGAGAGATGTTTGTCCAAGAACTAATTCAATCTTGTGATCTACCTCCCTAGATGGAGGCAACCCAGTTGATAAGTGCTCCGGTAGTACATCCTTATTCTTGAAGTAACGAGAGTATTTTTATCACCAACTTCCACCTCATAATTTTTATCCCCTAGATCAATTTGAACTACACACAAAAATGCGTGTTCTCCATTCTTGAGATCTCTTTTCACTTGCTTGGCCGTCACCCAGCTTCCTACAGTGTCTAAACTATTTGCTTGTTCTTTGAATGAGCATTCTTCCCCTGTTTGTGCAAAACTTGGTAGTAGAAGTACTTGGTAGGTCTTCAATGCCTTTTTTTGGCCCTCAAAAGACACTATCAATATTTATGTATATAATCAGTGATCTCGCTTCCACCTTGACAGAGACTTCTCCATTCATCCAACGGATGGATTTCTTCATTCTGTGGAATGAAGTAATCTTTCATTCGTTTCTTGAGTTTCACCCATGCGAGTTTGTCATTATCCTTTTCCAGTGCCAGAAGCCATGTGTAGGTCTCATCGTCCAAAAAATGAGGTGCTATTGTAGACCAAGAGTTCTCTTGCATATGCGAGGCTTTGAAGAATCTCTCCCACTCTCGGATCCATTTACCGAGAATGAGCGAATCCCATTGCCTTGAATAAGTAGCCAGTTTGATAGGTTGATGGTTGCCAAGAGGATTTACCAATGGAGTAAGTGTTTCCATAGCACACCTCATATCATTGTGTAAGCTCATCTTAGCAAGTTTCATGAGCAAATCTTCAAGATGACCCATTCGAACCTTGCTCGGGTCTGGTTGCACGAGTAGCTCATTTTCATGTATATGAGAGGACCCCTTACCATAGTCTTGGTGATTAGAGCTTAAATGGTCATCCTCTTCCATGCTCGAAGGAGGGTAGTAGAAATTTTGGTTCAGCCTTGAATGAACAACTCGTTCAAAATGCCTTTCGTGCCTAATCTAGGCACGTCGCTCCCAAGAATCAACCTCCTGAGTTTTCGCAATGCATTGCAATGCGTTTGAGTTGAGAGATGGCTCATAAGCCGTTTGAGAAAATGCTGAGCAATGGGCCGATGGGATGGGTTAGGTGGAGACACTGCTATGATACTAAGTATTAGGCACGCACCTGATTGAAGAGCCTTCAGAACGATGGAGCCGAAGAGGCTCGAGTGCATTGTACCTATGAGAACGTGATAGCAAGTACAAGTGACTAGAGTTGCAACTGAAATCCAAAAAAGTATTTCATATTGCCAAATCCCAATCGATTACATGAGAAAGCGGGTGGCAAGCACCCAATGACTCGGGTTGGAGGCACAGATTGCTAGATCATAAGAAAGGCACTCATGTTCATAGAAAGGAGGATTTTTTACGAGGTTCCCCTCAGTTACGCACAATTAGGTGCCTCAAGGCTAACCTCCCAAAGCCCTCTAGCCCTTGGATAGAAATACAAGCTATCGTGCGAAATGAAGTGGAGAGGAGCCAATACGATACCTCAAATGCCCTTGTGGGGAGCCCCCAAGGTGCCCACAAGGTGCCCACGAGGTGCCTTAGAGGAGCCCGGAGGACCCCCAATGCACCCCCAAGGATGGCCCAAAGTGGCCTCTGAGATGCCCTAGAGGTCCCAATATACTCCCAAGGATGGCTTGAGGAGGCCCTGGGATCCCTGCATGGAGGGTCATCGACACCCCTGTTTTTACCTCAACAGTGATGTTACATTATCCTAGTTGGAGATGGTTGAATCATGCCTTAAGAGAGAGGATTAGGAAGTAATCTCAACCATGGCTTTTGGGGCAAGTGGTTAGCCCATCGCAATCCTAACTTGGAGGTTGTGAGTTCAATTCCCAACATTGGTATTAGAGCCTACTTGAGAAATTGGGCAACATGGAGGTTCGTGCCTCATTCGTGGGCACTTGGAAAATGCACTTATCCGTGGTGAATGAAAATGGCCTTAGATGAAGGTGCATGTCCAAGAAAAGATGCATTTCTTTGACTTATGGTCTAAGTTTTCTCTAAGATTCTTTGGTATATGAACATATGCTTCACACCCAAAAGTCAAAGATGATCATAATATATCCTATCTATAACTCTTGTGCCACTTGTAGCCCTTTGGCAATATTATGTGAAAGGTTAATCACATGAGTTGTACTCAATTTTGCTTCTGCATAAAATTTTGTGAAAAGTCTGCATGTTGCAACATAGAAACTACTCTATCTTGAATAGTTCTATTCATCCTTTCAGCTACACCATATTGGAATATAAGGAGCTGTAAACTCTCTACGAATTTCTTTAGAGTGATAGAAAAGGTTGAATTCATGTGACATTTACTCACCCTCATATCTAAACGTAAAGCCTTGAGCTTAGTTCCTTTTTCAATCTCAACTAAAGCAACCCATTTTCTAAAGGTAGGGAATACTTCATCCTTTGATTTGATAGGATATACCCAGGCTTTTCTTGTCATGGACACAAAGAAAAACATCTTAAACCTTAGATTCCATGTCAATTTCCTATATCTCATGTTTGGTTAAGATTTTGGAGAAACTAATGTGACCATTGCGTTCGAAATATGCCAAAACCCCAAGATCTGCCTATTTGCTGAATTCTGACACCCATAGGCCTTGTTTCTAGTTGATGATGTCATGGATGACATCATCAAATCGTAACCGCCCTTGAAAACCTATAAAAGGAGGGGTTGGCCACATTCATAATCAGTTTTGTGAATGCTAGTCTTGGGAGCTCAAGGAGTCGTGACTGCCAAGTAAGTACTCTTCAAGTTCTAGTTCTAGTTCTTGTCTTGTTCCTTGTTCTAGTGTAGTTCTTAGACATTCTATCTTATCCTCTTGTAATCTCGTAGTACGAGATCTTCTACAGTTCTTTCTTGTATCCAGTTCATCTCCTAGAAGGGAGTTCTTGTAATCTAGATATCTTGTTCCATACCTACGGTCCCGGGTTGTGGATCTCCTGTATCATCTCGAGTCCAGTTTTCCATACCTATCGGTCCCGGCTTGTGGGAGGTATTGTATGAGTCACGTATTCTTGTATTGTTTTCCCTTCGTAGGTATTCTTGTAATCAGAAGTGTATTTCCAAAATCTTGTCTACTGTAGTCAGAGAGCACAATCTAGTGCTCCCCTGACATTTTGGCAAGACTACCTTCATCAAGACTAGGCACCATGGATTCCCTGTGCGAGGAGATCCAATCTACCGTAAAGGACTTGATCGAACATGTCAAAGAGATGAAAAGATTTCTACGACAAGATGATCGATTAGTTTCAAGATATGCCTTGAATATCAAGATGTTGTTTCGTGGAACTAGATATCAAGAAGACTCAAGAAGACTACATGGTTAATCAGTTTCGAAGTGGCCTCAATCCTGGAGTCAAATATCTCTTGCTATCCATGCCTCAAGCAAATACCTTGGAGGATGTTATCAATCAAGCAATTCAGTGTGAGAATCAATTGTTAAAAGAAATCCAAGTCCAGGAATCAGAAGTCTTGAATAATGAAGACACTACTCCTCAAGAATCTGAACCAAGAATCTTTGAAGCCCAAAAAGTCATTACAAATGATATGGAGTATGCATGTTATGAAGATATCAAGAAGGTAAAGGATAAGGAGGAGTTCATGTTCAATCAAGGAGGTGTGCTTACGCAACACTCTTCATCAAAGATTTTAGAAACACCACACCATTCCACTAGAAGCTCAAAGGATCTATCGCATGAAGAACCGAAGGAAGCTTAAGAGAGACCCAATCCTTCACCACAGATCAAGATTGAGGATCATGAAGAATTTGAGGTCGTGCATGTATTAGATTCAAGGATCTCTCGAGGAAGATTGGAATTCCTTATTCATTGGAAAGCGTGTGACATCATTGATCGTACTTGGCAACTTATAGAAAATATTCTTAGAGAAAATTTCAAGGTTCGTGAGTTCCATAGGAAGAATCCAATGAAACCTAAGCCAGAGAACATGGCCGCTCCTCGTGGAACTCGTCGCTTGAGGGGGAGTTGATATCATGGACACAAAGAAAACCATCTTTAACCTTAGATTCCATGTCAATTTCCTCCCTATATCTCGTGTTTGGTTAAGATTTTGGAGAAATTAATGCTACCATTGCGTCCGAAATATGCCAAAACCCCAAGAGTGAATGCCAGTCTTGGGAGCTCAAGGAGTCGTGACCGCCAAGTAAGTACTCTTCAAGTTCCAGTTCTAGTTCTTGTCTTGTTCCTTGTTCTAGTATAGTTCTTAGACATTCTATCTTGTCCTCTTGTAATCTAGTAGTACGAGATCTTGTACAGTTCTTTCTTGTATCCAGTTCATCTCCCAGAAGAGAGTTCTTGTAATCCAGATACCTTGTTCCATACCTACGGTCCCCGGTTGTGGGATCTCCTGTATCATCTCGAGTCCAGTTCTCCATACCTATTGGTCCCGGGTTGTGGGACGTATTGTATGAGTCACGTATTCTTGTATTGTTTTCCCTTCGTGGGTGTTCTTGTAATCAGAAGTGTATTTCCAAAATCTTGTCTACTGTAATGAGAGAGCACAATCTAGTGCTCCCTTGACATTTCTAGTAGCATCATCTATGAAAGTGAAAAAGTAAAGAGAACCACCTAATGACCTTGTGGGCATAGGAACCCACACATGTGTATGAACAAGAAATAAAGGGTACATTGAAGAGTCAATATGCATCTTCTACACATTCCTAGTTTGCTTTTCATATGGACAATGCTTACAAAATGAAAAATGAGAGAAAGATAACACAGGTAAGTATCCATAACGAGAAAGATTTTCCATTCCAGTAGGAGATATGTGGCCCGAACGGCCATGCCAAATACAAGCCATAGGATTTTCAGTAATAGCTAACAAGTGTCCTTTTTGTGATACAAATAAAGGCTAAAGTGAGCCATATGTGAAAGGATTGAGCATAGAAAACCACCCTATAACCAAGGTACTTAAGCTGACCAAATGACATTAAGCTGCACGATAAGTGAGGTACATGGCTTACATTATGCATAACCAACATGCCACTTGTAAGAATCACTAAGTCTTACTGTACTAAGAGAATTTGCTCCATAATTAAAGAACCATTCTCTATGTGTCTTCACGTGGAAAGAAGCACCAGAATCTAGCATTTGCATGTGGGAAAGAGAATCAGCCATAAGAGCCTTTGAGGCATACTACTATCAAGTTTCAACACATCAACATCATTCGAAATAGTATTAGTTTCTTCTATCTTGATAGTCAGAGAAGATGATGCAAGTAACTGTTTAACATGCCCAACAACATTCTATCCTTTAGTTTTAGTATTCTTTAATGCATAGTAGTATTTCTTCATATGTCCTTTCTTTGTGACAATAGTGGCACTCAATATTCCTCTTCCTTGATTTACTTTTACTCTTATTCCATTGAATATTCTTTTCCTTGTTCTTGCTCGTACCATGTTGCTAATTCTTTCCTTGGTAAGAATCATGAACATTATATGCATCTCCCCTCTAAGTGCCAACCATATAATTTCTATAGAGCTCCTCACTCAAGAGTGCTCCACATATGTCATCATAGATCAGTCTACCACTAGGTGCACTATTGCTAATAGCTATGGAGAACATATCCCATGATGATTGTAAGGTGCATAACAACAAGAGTGCTTTTATTTCATTATCCATCTCCATTCTCTTTGTCTCTATAACTGAGAGAATATAGCATCGAACTCATTTAGATGAGCAACAATATTATTTGTGCGCTTCATGCAAAGGTCATATAGCTTTCTCATCAAGTACACTTGCAGAAGATTGAAGATAAAGAGACAAGGAAGAAGGAAGGAGAAAGAGGTGAAGAAAAGCGGACCCCAAATTTTTCATTTTTCGGTTTAGTGATTTATAGGAAAAGTGCCGATCTCTTATGTCAAAGGAACTTTTTTAGGGCACATGTATATAAGTCACATTGTGAGTCTTTGAAAACTTTTTCCATGGTGAAGAGCTAACAAGCAAAAGTTTCAAATTTTCTTCTTGGTTGTGTACCTTCTTCTCTTGAGCTTGTATGTGTGTTTGATGCATTAAATGTGTGCCTAGAGGTATTATCTATTCTTTCTAATTCTCTTTTTGCCATTGTAATATGATTGTGAAGCATTGAGTGTTAGAGTGAGAGTTGGTGTTTCCTGCAACTATATTTTGCCCATAACTTGAAGCATGCTTGTCAGATCGAGCTAAGAACACCCATTGGATGTGTCTCATTGAGAGCTTTGAAACGAATTCTCTATTGACTATATTTGGGTATCGAAGCTAAGAGATGTGGCTTGATTTGTGCTTCCTGCTATAAGACGTATTGCGGTACACATTTCAGTAAGAGAGGTGTTTTGAGAGGTGGATTTCCCTAATTTGTATACATTGTTTGAACTTTCACTTCATCAACTATCACAAGAGCACATGTCTTCATACACTTTGATGTGGTCTAAGTCCTTGGATTGATAATTTAACGAGTGTATTGAATCCACCGCTATACGCACTTGTTGATGATTGAGGTATGGTGTACTTCATCATAAGTCCCTAAGAAATTGTGAGCTTAGGTACACACATTTTTGGCATTGTTTTTGGGGAAGATTTTGGATCAAGGTGCCTTCATGATGTTTAAAGTAATGGTGTGAAGGTAGTGAGCTTGAAGAAGTGATATGAGATTTGTGGCAAAGTCCAAAATTTCCCACACTTGTTACTTCATACACTCGTTGTGTGTATGATAAGTTTTTAGGTTTAGGATTAAGCGTGAAGGAGTAGGGTTAGGAAGTAGGGAAGAATGCTTGGAAGTAGGGTAATTTCCTTTTTTCTTGAGCCTTTGGTCTCAGCGAGAGGCTAAAACCCAAAATTCACAAAATTTTAATTCACTTGCTTTGAGTAAGTATCATAGAGATCATAGACGACCAGTATTACAGACAACGTATCATCAAGAACTCGGTGCATGCTTGGAAACTAGAGGTGAAACTAGAGCAAAACATCCTTTGGGATGAGTGCTTTATTGTGCATAAATCAAAAAGTTGATTGATCACTCGGGGTGACACAACACTTGTCGAGTATCGTGAGGATTGAATCGGAGAAAGAAAGAAATATTTTATAGCTACAAGAACATCGGGGCGACAAGGAGAGCACAAAGAGCACATACACAAAAAAAATTTAAAATTGGGACTCCAAAAGGTCCAAGTATTGTGGTTGGTTGAGTTTGGTATCGCGATACCAAATTCCCATGTGTCACGATACTTGACAGGTATTGTGCATCATCGATACCTTCTACTCCTAGTGTATCACGATAGTTAGGTATCGTGTTTCATCTCTTCGAGTCTCATGATCACCCAAGATCGTGTATCGTCGATATTGCAAGGTATCACATATCATGATTTGGGGCTAGTATCGTGTATTGCCATTGCACCTGTATCATGTATCATGTTAGATTTAAGTATAGTATCGTGAAATCCTAGTATCATGTATCACCGATATTGCAAGGTATTGTGTATCACAATTTTGGGTTAGTATCATGTATCGCCATCACACTTGTATCATGTATTAGTTGAAGTATCATATCATGAAATACTAGTATTATGTATCATAGATACCTAGTGTATCAAGAAGATATTGGCCTTTTGATGAACTTGAAAAGTCTAGATTGAGGTACTTAGGGTTGCTAGTGTTCTCCCCCAGAGACTAGGCAACCACTTCTCCTCTTAGGACACAAGAGAGTAATGAAAATCCAACCTTAGGGCAAACCAGTCAACAAAGTGTGCCAGTGAGGCCACATGTGCAATTCTCAATGCTAGGAACCAATACCATGCATCATACCAATCTAGGAAATGGAACTACAAATAGACTTCATTTTCCGTTGAGACCCCCACAAGGTGTAGGACTAGGTGTGAGTCTTGTAATTCCTACCCCCTCGACCCTCTGAGGTAGGTAGAAGAATAAAACCAATCCAAGTAGCCAAGTGTGTAAGAAATCCTTTTGATGGTTTAGGAGATCCTTATGATCAGATGGCTGAGTTTAAGCAAGTGATACATGGTGAACAGGTGGATGACTTCTTTGTCCAATATGAGTCCTCTGGTCTCACTCTTACTAGAACTACTTTGACCTAGTTTCAACCATTGGATCCCAATCGCTTTCTAAATATGGAACAATTCTTTGAAGAGTTCATTGGTGAATTTACCAAGAGGGGTATAAAACATAAATTCTCTTCATTAATCAATAATTTCAAATAGGCTCCTAATGAATCTATAAAGTCAGCGGCCCGACGATTCAACCAATATGTGGTTAGGTGCCCCTTCACAGAGAGACCCACTCAACAAAAGATGATATCTCTGTTCTTGGATGGCTTGACCAATGGGACCTTAAGAACTTTACTTTAGGTGAAATGAATGCAGACACTGAGTGATTGTCTGAGGGAATGCATAGATTTGGAAGACAACCTAGCTGACAACCTAAAGATCCCATAGAATCCCACCAAATCCGAAGATACGTCTAGTAATGCAGCTTCATAAACAAATAATGTAGAATATCTGGAAAACTTAGTGGCCAAGAAATTAGGTGTCGATTAATGTTTTTGATTAATAGCATTTTACTCTCAATTAATGTTTCTATCGAGATCTTATATGCAAACCTTCAAAGAAGCATAAGCTCCCTACGATGGAGTAAAGTCAGAACAATGGAAAGAATTCAAGACCAGAGAAGAAAATTTGATCAATAAAACAAAAAAACAAGTATACAAGACCTACTCAAGTCGCCGACAAAAGCCTATCCGAGACAATGGAGTTCAAGAGGAGGGACATATGGATGGAGAAATTAGTCAAAAAAGAAGAAGAAGAAGAAAATCAAAGAAAAATATTATTCATTGAAAATATTACTCTTTGCCCAAAGTCCCCCTGTAGGGGCACACACAAGCTGAAAAGAGACATAGGCTAAAGAAAAGAAGTAGGTCTTGGGGAAGCACAAGAAGACAAAACCAAAGACAACCAGGTACAACTATTGGCTGCGTGTGGACAATAAAATATATAGGCCAAAGACATGAAGAACCGCAAGAAGAAAAACAAATTGGAAGAGTGCTCCAAACACTTAAAGTGCTTCATGTACAACCACTATGAGGGATCACGGAAAAAAAGTAATACATCAACCAAGTGCGAAAATATAAGGAATACAAATGGGTAGAAGAAATAATAGATAGAGGATTGGATTGGATAGGGTAACAAATCCGAGTATTGATCACCTCCTAACTGTTGGTGCATGCATGGAAACTTGAAGTAATGCAGCACCCTAGTTTACGAACAAAAGGAGTATCAAGGGCGAGATGAAAGCATTGGAAAGAGGCTCAAGTAAGGTAAAAAATTATTTCTGAGTATTAAAAGCTTCCTCGGTAGCTCGTTGCATGCAATTAAAAGAAATATACATAGGGAAATTATAGCATCAGGTCGGAGAGGAACAAGTTAGCAAGAGGCAATTGAGGATAGCAAGCCTCATTTGCCATATGTATCCCATGTTCAACCACCAGTTGTGCATCCGAAAAACCCTCTAACTATATGTCAGTAAAACCTGTAGAAGCGTATCAAGGGATGACAGAGACTAAGAGGGAGAGTGTTGCAAAATATTGAAGACAAAGAGATAAGGAAGAAGGAAGGAGAAAGAGGTGAAGAAAAGTGCGTCCCAAAATTTTTCATTTTTGATCAATTTTCTTTTCCAAAGCTCCATTGTAAAACCTTGAGAAACCATGTAAATGCTCTAGAGGAGTCCTCTAGATGCATGATCACTGAAGGCTGTAACATTACCCATGTAAATTAGTAGGAATTTAGTGATTTATAGGAAGACTGCCAGTCTCTTATGTGAAAGGATCATCTTTAAGGCAAATGTATATAAGTCACATTGTGACTCTTTGAAAAGACTTTTGCCATGGTGAAGAGGTAACAAGCAAAAATTTTGAATTTGATTCTCCTTTGCTATGTAACTTCTTCTCCTTGAGTTTGTATGTGTGTTTGATTCATGAAATGTGTGCATAGAGGTATTATCTATTCTTTCCAATTCTCTGTTTGCCATTGCAATGTGTGTGAAGCATCGTGAGTGTTGGAGCAAGAGTTGGTGTTTCCCGCCGCTCTGTATTTTGCCCATAACTTGAAGCATGCTTGTTATATCGAGCTAAGAATACCACCATTGGATGCATCTCATTGAGAGCTTGGAAAGGAACCTATTATTCACTATATTGAACTATTCGAGTTGAGAGATATGGCTTGATTTGTGCTTGCTACTCCAACAAGTATTGCGATACACATTTTCAGTGAGAGAGGTGTTTTGAGAGATGGATTTCCCTAATTTTCATACATTGTTTGAACTTTCACTTCATTAACTATCACAACAACATATTTCTTCATACATTTGATATGGTCTAAAGTCGGATTGAAAATTTAAGGAGTGTATCAAATCCATTGCTATACGCACTTGTTGATGATTGAGGTATAGTCTCCATCACAAGTCCCTAAGACATTGTGAGCTTAGGTGCACACACTTTATTTGATGCCGTTTCTTTTTCATATGTATTGCATAACTTCTTCCAAAGATCCTCTGCACTTTCACAGTCCAATAATGTAAAGTAAACATTATCTGCCAGGTGAAGTCGAATGGTAGAACTAGCCATTTCATCCAAGTCATCCCAATCATCTTCATCCATGTCAACTAGCTTCTTTGAGATCCCAGTTACTAGCTTCCATTGCCTCTCTGAATTAGCACATCTTTAATCTAATTTTTCCATAGAGAAAAGTTTGTGCCATCAAAATTTTAGATCTCAAAATGGTATTTGGCTTGCAACTTATAGCTCCCATTGGGAACAATGGCACTAGATCTTGATCCATTAGACATGTTTGAGATCTCTGATTCCATGATAATAGAGAACCGACTAGAATGATAATGGAGCTAGAAGGGTCCAAACACCACTAAGGCTAAAAAGGATGACCAAGTGTTAGATTCTGGACAAAATTCAATAGTCTCCTTAGAAAAATGGATTAAAGAAAAATAATGGCCAACCAAAAGGATTATGTGAGAATATATGTGCTCACACCAATAAGTGTATCAAAGAGTAAATTCACAACTGTATATTGACGAAACAAAAATCTAGAATATTTTTGCCACATTCTCCTCTACAAAATGAGCATATCAATAGTGTCGAAAGATCATAAAATTGCATGTACTGACATGTAGATGTGCATAGTGAATCGGTGTCTCCATTGCATACAATCAGTTAACTTAAAGAAGCAAACTAGGCTTATTGAGCATCTATAGACAACTCGCATACATCTCCTATGGTGAGTCTGGGTAAGTCTTCCACTTGCATCATTGAAGAGACCCCAACATCTAGGTGTTCCTTAGTTAAAAAAGCTTCACCACGAACCTCTTTATCAACATCAAAGGCTTTACGCAGAAACATAACCGCCTATATAAATGACCACATGTATGTACACAAGTGCTATCTTTAAAAGCATACATAGTGTGTGTGCTTAATGTAGGTAGTAAAATGGCACTGAAAAGCTGAATTCATAGCCAAAAACTAGTCAATAATACCTGCAAGTGTCTATCAACTCTGTTCTTTAGGCTAAAAAATGTGCATAAACTTGTAGTGACTACTTCCACCACAACTGAAACCTTTCAAGAAACTTGTGGTTGAAAACACATCCACAAAGCTGATTTTTTTTTGTCAGAGAATTATAAAGAAACAATCTTTTTGAGGTTGTTGAACCTATGTAAAGAGAACTGTGTGTGAAAGTACTCCAAAATGGCTCCAAGAACCATCCCAAAAAATGCTTCAAAACAGGATTTAAAAGCAAAGAATTGAAGCTATGAAGGCCCATAACATGTTCAAGGTAATGAGAACCTTAGTATTTCCCCTCTTCAAACACCAAAAGAGTGTAGCTTAGTGGTAAGAGATTGTCGATTAAGTTAGCTTTGAGGGGAACAATATTGAGATGGGTGACCTCCCTTGAAGTATTAGGAACCTCTGTCTTCCATGATCATTCACGTTCTCCCTCATGTGCAACCAACAATGACTTTGGTAAGTCAGATGACAAGGTTTTCCAAGGTCTATGCCTTTGTTATCACCTTAGGCACCACCTTTGGGAAAACAAAAAAGCAACAAAACTTTTGTGTCAGAATGCTCTGATATCAGTGAAGTATTGCAATGGTGATGCACCATGATGGATTCTCCTTTTTGAGAGCTCCACAATGATACCTTTGAAACAGAAAACTAAGTTCTAGATGCTACACATCAATACTCCATACAAGGGCTACAAAATACACCGAACACACAAAGTACATAAGAGAGCACGAACACAAATTTCTTGGGTGTTATTAATGCGGTCAAACTTATAGTTTGTGGCTGACTAGACCACTATGTTTTTTAATAAAAACATATACAAAAGTATCCAATGACCATTTGGCCTTTCACATGGACACTAATGGTAACAAGTGCCAATGTAATATGACTTTTAGTAAAGATGGTAATGGTAGAAGTTTGGCCAACACGCAAATCACCCAAAAGGCATATGAGCCACACACAATCAACAATCAACAATCAACAATCAACAAGTCGTAACCTTCTCTAATACCAAGTGTTGGATTTCAAGGTCTTTGGAAGCACACAAATATCAAAAGGAAGAAGAAGAAGAAGAAGCTTGGAGAACAACCAAATACTAAACGTATGACTACATGAATGTACAAAGATAAGTGACCCATTAGGGCTATAGGCATATGTAAAAGCAAGGGGGAAAAATCCTCCTAAAGATCTAAAAAAGTGTCCGGATGATCAGAAATGTGTTCATACACATCACTATGGAAATATATTTTCACTATGGAAATATATCTACATTATTGTTGTTGAAAACAATAGGTGTTCTTAAACCAAGTAGCCACAAGTTGTTCTAAATATTTGTGACATGCATAGATTGTTAAGGTATTTAAGAAACTTCATGGATGATGGTTCCATTTATCAAATAGGCGCAATTGAAATCCAAACTAAAAATAGTGTCTCTATTTTGTAAGAGGAAGGGTTTTGATGTGACTAGATGGACTAAATGAATGTTCATGTAAATGTATTATATGGCATCTTTTAACGTCATTTTTTAGTTTCTTTTTATTTTTGAAGCACGAGCAGGTGAACGATAAGCAAAGATTGTATGCAAACAAAAGTTTTGTAAGTGCTTATGCCCACCATGGTATGCCCTCTAAATCACTTGAACGATTTTTTTCCATACAACTCAAACATGAGTCCAAAGAAAAATTTACCTTTTGGATTAAAAAAAGCACTAAAAAAATCTCTCTCAATTTCTCCATGGCCTCACCTGTATTATCAGGATTCATGATAAATAAATTATCCAAATCGTCTTAAAAGATAGTGTATATGAGGTTTTGAAACATTCTTATCGCATAAAATATATTGTACCTTTTACAATATTAGGTTTTGAAACATTATTATTGCATATATTGTAAATGGAATGAAGATGGTGTAAAGACTTGACATTAAGGATCAATCTCTAGTTTTAGTAGAGGAGACATGGTGGGAAGAATGTTGTCCTCGATTAAAAAAAAAAAAATTAAAAGGAAGTTCAGCCTTGGCCTACTCTCCCGGACTTTAGTTAAATAACAAGAAAGAACAAGTTACAAGTGAATGGGACTAGTGCTCTTGGTACCCCCCGAATCCCACAAAGCAAGGGTAGAACTTGCGGGTCCAGAGAGTGTTACAGAGGAGGTTAACAACCCTCTTGTCCCGTTCATGTGGAGCCCACTTGGGTTTCAACTTGTTCTCGATGAGAAGATGCCTAAAAGGTGGGGACTTCTTATAGTTGGAGATTCTTTTGCCAAAGAGGAATACAGACTTCTCGATCGAGCACTCTTTAGGAGGGTATCCAAAATTTCTGGCGCACCGCTCCCTCCAAATCTTCCAGAGGGTTTCCCCTCTTATGGCGTTCCACACTACTGCTAAGAAGCCGATCGCTTCGCCAAGCAGCTCTTGCTTCCAGGTGATTTGAGCCTACAATCTCAAAATATTCCCAAGGGTCTACCAGAGCAAGAGAGACTTGAGGCAAGTGAAGAAGGCGTGATCTAGATCCTCGATCCTGTGGCGGCATCGCTTGCACCACGGTGGAGCTCCACAAATTTTGTTACCCTTTAGGTTGGTCCATATACCATGGTGGAGAATTTGCCACATGAGAATCGATTTTTTGATCTCGATGAGGGGATGCCAGATAGACATGAACTTCAGATCCCAACACAGCCTTGTCCAAGTCAGGCATCACTTCTTGTTAAGCATGATATGGTAGTCCATGTTCATTTTGGCTCTAGGAATTTTGGACAGGTGATTGCCATTGTGCCACATAAGAACCTCATGGCACGAAGGATCTCACCCAATGAGGAGTCGAGTTTTTGAATGTTCCCAAGCAATGCATTTGCTCTGAAGGAGAGTCCATTCTTCATAGTTCACTCTTATTTCCGGTTCTATGTCCTCAAATATGATCCACTAGCCAATTTCTTGTTTCTAGAGGTGTCTCCATTGTCTAAAACCCTTGTTCTAGAGCCTCTTAGCATTTTGGAGGTTCCAAGAAACCACAACTTTGATGCCCGAGATCCGAAACCATATTGAGTCATTTTGTCTGATATGAGCCGCCCATTTCCAATCTTCTCTAACTCTGACAAATTGTTTAAACTTGTTCCAATTGTTCCATAGGGAGTGCACAAGATTCGAGCCTTTGGGGGAAACCAGAATTGGAGAGAATAAAAGTGTAAGGAGTTCCAAGTCCTTCCAATCAGGGAGATCCACCAACATAATCATGTTCTTGTTCTTGAAAATGAGCTTGACCCAGGCCTTAGAGTCACGCACCAAGCCTTGATGATCCATTTTGCCACCAACTTGTTAGCCATGCCCTCAATATCCATAATGCCCACACCCCCACAATCTTTTTAGCTAATATAGATAGACCATTTAATTTTGGGAACCCCTCTTCTAGTGTGGTCCCTCGTCCAAAGAAAGTTTCTATAGGTTCTTTCCAATTTGTTAAGCTCTTGATCTTTTGGTCTCCAACAAGAGAGAAAGTAAATGGTCGAGGAGATGAGGAAGGGATTAATTACCATGGCAAGACCCGCGGGGTTGATTTGCATGCCCTTCCAATACTCTAACTTGTTATCAAGTTTGGAAAGGGCCCAATTCTATCATTGCTCCATCAAGCCACCAAAGCCCATTGAAATACTGAGTAGGCAAAAGACCTGACCCTCGGGGATAATTTGGCAACCATGGTCAACCAGCAATTGGGGTGGTGGTCCGATGATGGCTCAGAAAGCGGTTTTAGAGTGGTTGATTTTGGAACCAAATGCCTCATAGAAAGTGTCAAGGCAGCCCCAAAGGGTTTCAATCCTGGTCAAATCATTATGCACAAATGCTTTCATGTCATTTGCAAAAAGTCTCATGATCAGCTGACCATGGTTGAGAGGTAGAGAGAGACCTTTAATGTGGCCCATATCCATGTGATGTTGCACGAGACAGTTGAGCACTTCTATGGAAATAGCGAAAAGCAGAGAGGCCAATGGGCATCCTTGACTAATGGATCATTTTAGTATGATAGCCTTCAACAACCAGCCCTTGATATTTATTTGCGTTGATGCATTCCCAAGCAAAGTAGTGATCATCTTAGTGAATTTCTGACTATAACCGAGGTCTTTAACCGATTGAAGAACAAAATCCCATTCTAGCCTAGCATAGGCTTTATCAAAGTCGATTTTAATGAATACAATCGATGAAACTTTTTTGGTCCTTGCTAAGCCACATCCTCAAGTGAAAAGAAATTTGTTGGTAATAACTTTCACAAGAATCTTGCACACTGTTTCAAGCATCGTGATTGGGCGCTAGTTTTCAATCCTATTCTTGTTGCCTTTTTTATGGATAATCTTGATGAAACCATTGTTTAGGCATTCGGGAAGGGCATCAGAAGCTAATGCCTCTTGCCAAACCATGCACAACAGGGTGGCCACCACCTGTTTGAAAGACTTAAAAAATTCTACCTTGACAAGACCAGATCTTTCATATGCAATTGGTGTCTTATCTCAATTCATGCATTGCCCAAAGCAAACTCATTGGATTGCAACACAAAGAGTGGTAAGATATATCAAAGGAACTCTTAATGAAGGTTTGTATTATGGATTCACTTTTGATACTAGAATTAAAGTGTTTATTGATGCAGATTGGGCAGGTAATTCAAATGATAGAAGATCCACTCATGGTTATCTGTGTTATGTTGGAGATAAGCTAATTTCTTGGTGTTCAAAGAAGCAACATACAATTGCATTGTCATCCACAGAATCAGAAAGAAATGTTCTATACATAAAATACTTCAAAAATACTTTGATAGAGTGATGAGTTCATACTCATGTGTATATATACACTCATGTATAGTCATGAAATAGGTGAGAGATGCATAATAGACAAAGATATAGTCAATAGAATTCAAGTTTTTCTAATAGATAGATGTGCTGAGAGTTTTCTCGAGTGTGAATGAGTAGTCTTTCCTAGAGTTCTCTGAGCCTGATCATGTGGATCAGGAAATCTTTTGTACACATCTAATTCAGAAGCTAATCAAGCTATGAACAAAGTCTGATGATCTAATTCTCTTCAGGTTGTGTGTATACAAGTAGGAACATTCATATGTAGAAGTCTGCAAGTGAAGTTCTCAGAATCACACATTTTGCTGCTGAAGCTTTGGCTAAAAGCATTTAGATAAATGGGTTAGATTTTGAGAGAAATTAATGTAAGAAGTTGACCATGTCAATGTTGTCATTTCTGGAGGGTAGTTTTTGACATAGGTTTGATCTAAGTGATCAAATTAGAAATCTAATGGTTCTTTTGAAGAACTAATGATCATTATGGTTGTGCAAAGGTAGTATGAATATTTGTGGATTAATTGAATGATTAAAATCAAAGTCATATGCAAAGATTGAAGTCCATTTCTGAAACAGACTACTGAAGCTAAAGGAAACTTCATACAGAGAAGTATTTCTTAATGAGCTTGAAAGATATTGTAAAGTTTATGTAAAACTTGGTTTATTCTTGATATTGAAGAGTTCTTAAATCAAGATAGATTACTCATTTGGAGGATTAAAGGTCTCCAACAGTGGTATCAGAGTAGAAAGATCAAATCAAGGTGAAGAAGAAGCAAGGATAATCTCGATTGTCGGAGATATCAAAGATCTTGTGAATTGAAGAAGCAAAGGGTAAAGTCTTGAAGAAAACCTGAAGAAGAACAAAGCACGAGTTCAAAGGATTGAGAAGAATTAGAGCTTCATATCAAGGTATATTATATCATCATAAATCTTAGTAATTGCAGATATAGAAGTCAAGAGATGGGAGAAAGCTTGCAAATTGAGAAGCTAGATAGCGAGAACTATCCAGCATGGTCCATGAGGATGGAAGCACACCTCATGAGCAGAGATTTGATATCATTTATTATAGGAGAAGAAGAAAAGATTGAGTTTAAGGATCCAAGTGTTCCAACAAGAGAAGGACCTACAGAATTGAAGAATTGGATGAAGAAAGATGCTCAGACTAGGAGCATCATTTACATGGCTATAAATGATTGTCTTCTACCACACATTAGAGGATTAGAAAAAGCAGGAGATGTATGGAATGCCTTGGAAGAACATTTTCAAAACACAACCAAGTCGAGGAAGGCTTCACTATGGGTTGAGTTTACAACTTTCAAGAAGAATGGTTCTCAGTCAACCTTTGATTATGCTACAAGAATGAGGGACATTGCAGATAGTTTGGGAGCAGTAGATGAAGATATTGAAGAAGACAAATTGGTAAGGCAAATCCTTATAGGTCTAAGAGGAGATGAAAAGTGGAAGCCTTTCATATTGTCTATAGAATCATCATTAGATCATTTTACTCCTGATCTTAATCAATTGCTAGGACATATGCTAACACTTGAGCAGGACATGAAAGGAGAAAATGACAGAAGTTCAAGCGAAGCAATGTATTCAAAGGACTAGAAGAAGAATGCTAAAGGCAAGCAAACAAATGATGAAGAAGATCTTCAAGCCAAGTAAACTTCATGAAAGGAAAGATGAATTTCAGAGGTAAAGGTAGAGTAGGTAAGAACAAAGAAAATTCTAAAGCTTGTTGGATTTGTGGAAGAACAAATCATTTGGAAAATGATTTCTGGTATAATAATCAAAATGGTGGAAGTCATAATTAGAATTTCAGTTCTAGAGGAAGAGGAGGCATAATTTAAAGAGGCAATTTCAGAGGAAGAGGTGGTAGGACTTCATTTGCTAGAGGAGGAGGAAGGAGCTTCCTTACTCAATTCTACAACAAAACTTATTACAATTATGCTTCTGATTAGAAGGAAGAATTGACTCTCATCTTGAATGCAACACATAAAGTAATCAATGAAGATCAAATGGTGGTTTATGTTCACTCAAGATGTAGCAATCATCTGAGTGGCAATATCTCATTAATGACTGATATGGAAGCTAAAATGAATGCACATACAATTCAAATAGGAGACAACACCAAACACAAAGTTGAGAGCATTAGATCAGTAAAGGCAAAGTGTGGAAGCACACTTCTAAGCAAGGTACTTTATGTTCCAACAATTCCTAACAATCTAATAAGTGTAGGGCAAATTGTTGAGAAGGGATATGAAGTCAGATTTACAAGTGAAGGTGTTTATGTTGAAGATCCAAGTCAAGGATATAAAAGCATTGTTATAGGGAACAAGGAAGGAATATTATTCACTTGAAGAGAAGTGACTTGAAGGTACTCCCCACAACAAAATGGAGTGACTTGAAGGTGAGACAATATGAGTTCATTGTATTTAGCAGCTAATCTGTTTCATGTGAAAACTAAACACATAGAAATTCAATATCATTTCTAAAGAGAGAAGATGCTTGATAAAGAAGTCGAAGTCATGTATACACCAACAAAAGAGCAAGTGGCAGATATGCTGACAAAAAGCTTGGATGGACCAAAGCTACAAAGGTTTAAAAAGATGGCAGGTATAAAGAAGGTGTAGGTAATCACAATTGATGATTGAGGGGGAGCTGTTGGAGCAAGAAAATCATTAATGGATGATTACATGAAGTCTAGGAATGAAGAAGTGAAGAAAAGACTCAAGCTCAAAGCAAGAAGTCAAGTGAAGAATCAGAAAGAAATATTCTATACATTTATGTATATTAGTTTTGGAAAAATGCTTCAAAAATACTTTGATAGAGTGAGGAGTTCATACTCATGTGTATATATACACTCATGTATAGTCGTGACATAGGTGAGAGATGAAGAATATACAAAGGTATAGTCAATAAAGATCAAGTTTTTGTAATAGCATTAGGAAAAAAGGTGAACCCTGGATGGGCCTTTTAGCTTAAGGAGTGATTAGTGATGGACCAATTAGAAGAGGGTGGTGGCCACAGTCTATACCCTATAAAATACTAGGCTGAAGGGGGAAGAGGGGACAAGATTCCTCTATGTTTAGGGTTGTCTTCTAGAGAGAGAAGAAATCTCGTAATCAGGCTGGGCCCAAAAATTCAAAATTTTTAAAAAGTTGTAAAACTCATCATAATACCATTAAATGACCTCTATATCACTTTTTCAGGGTCAAAAGGGCTATTTTTGACTTCTAATTCAAAATCCGTGCATGTTTTTGAGCTAAAAAAGTGACTTTTTTCAAAATAACTCAAAAAAATCTACTTTCCCTCTTCAAACTCCCATTTTCATACCCAAAACCCAAAAAGTCATACTTTTCACCTCTATTCCCTCCATACCATACAACAAAAGTGTTGTTTCTCCTCCTACCATTCTCCCAACTTGTGCAGCAATGACAACAACTCTTACTCCCATGGAAAGCTCCAGAGCTCGTAGGAGACCAAAAGACGAAGTTCACACAATGACGTGCCACAACATCAAAACAATGGAAGGAAGTTGGCTACCATAAGAGTTTTGAAAAGGTGCATGGGTGTACATGCAACTATCTGGACTTGGTCCTCATCATGTTCGAGATCGTGGAAATTTGGATCTTCATTGGAAAGGTAAGATCTAAGGCTTCAAGCAGCAAACACATGGTGGGATGGTTGCTATTGTACAACATGACTTCACAGTTTCAACCATGAAGTTAGAAAACTCCAATAGAATTAGATATCCAATCCATTGTGAGTATTTCTATTTTTTCAATGCTTCATGGTGTTAAATGTCCTAATTACTCATCTCATATGTTTTTCATTGCTACAGTCATATTTCCTTCTAGTTTAGTGGAAGAGCAACCACTTCATAGTCTTACAGGAACTTTCAAAGCATTACATGCAGACATTGGGGCATTAGTGTTTCCACATGTACCTCCTGCTAAACTTATTCATGAAAGGATCTTCTTTTACACTCACAAGTACATTGTTCCTTCCACAGATGGTGAATATGGAAGGTTGGAGATTATCAAAGTTGATTCTCTTCTTAGTTTAGAGTGGCCAAAACCTGATTTTTGGTCCATATCATCTTTCAAGCGTAAGATGGTGGACATACATAACTCTTTGAAATTCACACGAGTATCTAGATCAATAGGCCTTCATTGGACTCTACCAATCCATTGCTTTGTTTTCATATTTCAAGGCATTCCTTTTGTAGAAACTCCTACAACTTTCCTATGTAAAGATATTACATACAAAGTAGTAGAAGGATTGTTAGGGGAAAATTGGGGTTATGTAGACGGATTGTCAAAAGGGGATAGATATCATTGTAGAATTGGTGACAGGTATAGGGTTTCTCTATTTAAAACATCGCACCTCTTTGTACATTAGATTTTATTATGATCGTTGGATGTGTAAACTAGGAGAGTGGATACCTTTGCAAAGCTCAAGGGGATCTTTAGCTTCATTTGAAATTAATGTGAAGTTACCAAACAGTGATATGGAGGTGGTTTTAGTTAATCAACATTGGAACTTGGCCAACTTGAGAGAGCACTTACTTATCATGGGATATGATGATCTTCATGATTTCAAATTTCGAATACGAGGGAACAAGGTAAGAGTTGTATTCCATATATACATATAGATATATATATATATATATATCTTATTCTATCACTATTGTTCATGATTTGAAAATGTTTTACTCTTTTATGAATTGTCCATAGATTGGAAAGAGATTGGAAGAGAAAATCAAGGTTCTTGCAGATTGGAGCATGGATGGAACTGAAATTTCATTGTCATAGCTCTTTTTTGTAAAGATAGTGTGAAACCTGTAAACAAACCTATTTTTGCAATGAAAAAATTTTCACATTTGGTTCAAGGATATTTTGGCCACATTCTACTTGTATCTATACATTCTCAAGGTTTTTCTGGAAAGAGCATTCTTATTGTTTATTTTCTTTGATGTGATCTCAAATGTCAAAGTTTTCCTTTCCAAGACTCTTATGTTTTAATTTAAGGAAAAGCCACTTCTATGAGAAAGTCGGACCCATCATTTAAAAATTCTAGAAGAAGTGACTACATTTCTCACTTTTGCAACTACATTGGGTGATAGAGCAGTCCGCATTTGCAAGCTATGGCTTCCACCTCTGTACCTACTAAGAGCACATGCCACAAGTTTCTAGAATTTTTGGAGGATTCAGATTATAAAGGTCAACATGACCTATATGATCTTCTCTCCAAGGTTCCTGACCTCCATGGAACCGTGCAAATGAATGCCGATGCTTTGGAGGAGCTACTTCAATATATGCAAGTTCATATATTGTGTTTCTCCATCAAAATACCACCATATGATGGAACCTGGGTTCCATGTGATCTTCTCACCTACATTCACAAAGGTGATGAGGCATTTGCAAAACGATTGAAATGGTTCCACGTAATTACAGAGGAAGCAAGGCACCTTCTTGATGAAACTGTGCCACTTATAAGGGGATTGTATAGGAAACGCAAGATGGGTGCAAAATATCTTTCATTCATTGCTGCCACAATTTTCTTTGTGAATGAGGAACCAGAACCAATTCCTCATGAGATCCCTCATCTTCTTACAGGTGGTTTTGTCGATGATAAAAAGGAACCACCTCAAGAACCCTTGAATCTCCTATTAGAGAGAGAAGCTATTGAGAAAACTTATCCTCTTGGTGTGGATGATAAGTTGAAAGAAGTGCCTAAGCCATCCACCTCTTTGGAGCCAGAAGCAACTATTCCAAAGGTGGAGATTGAAACTTTTTCAGTGGTTCTTATCGAGGGACCATAATATTTGTTTTTACATGATGTAGAGAACGCATTCGGGCTACAGCTGGATGAATGCCTAAGTTTGTTTTGTACTTTGTCAGAGTGTCCTTTGGATAGTACCTCTGACTTGTTGGAGAAAAAGTGTTTGCCATTTGGTGACTCAATGGACGACACAATAAAATTGGTTTGCAATGACATACTTACAAGTGAACATCAACATATCACAGAAGAACAATTTAGTAATGCACAAGAAAGGATATTGGAATCAAAAGTTCCCGCCTCACCAGTAATCGAGCAGAATGGTATGTCCCACTCCAACATTAATTTACATCTTCAAGAGAGAGGAGAAGAAGAAGATAGAGTTCAAGATGTAAGTATCTTCAATTCATGTAATTCATTCTTACAAACACATGCAGCTACTAATCATAAAACTTTGTGTAGGAGGTGATTGAAGTCGACAAGTTTGCAGCAAGGAGTGGAGGTGATCGAGTGGCTCGTGGAGGTGGCTCATCCCTTGCAAACTACATTGGGAAACTTCCCAAGGAACATTTTGTAATTATCCATAAAGAGTTTAGTCCTCAGGGCTACTTCATGACATGGTGTCTAAAGGCCTTAAGTAAATTGCTTTGTTTATCAACCATTATGTAGGGGAGTAATTGTATCTTTTTAGTTAAGAAATCCCTTGTAACTACAACCTTAGGTTCCAACTTTTGTGGAAAGGTCTTAGGTCAAATAGGTATATCTCTAGGTCTAGGAGTTAGAAATGTTGATGAAATAACAACCTCAATTTTGACTTACACCCTACCCATGGCTTTGGAGCGTCGAAAGAGAGTCATTGAGAAACTCAAAGCCAATTGATGTAAACAGTTGAATTAATATCAAATTTTCACTTTGCTTTATTTACAATTGTCTCAAGTCCTTTTTTTTGAGTATATTATCCAAATTTTTTTTGGACCTGCATGTAATGTATTGAGCATGACTTCTTTACTCTCATTTAAGGTCATCTTGGGCATTGGGAGGCCAAATAAAGCACTGCCACAGAAACACGGGAGAAGGCCCTGCAAAACGTTTGCAGGGCCTTCTCTCGCGTTTCTGTGGCATGGCTTTATTTGGCCTCCCAATGTCCTAGATGACCTTACATGAGAGTAAAACTACACTAAATGGATGTTTTCAAGAATGCAAATGTTCCAAGTTTCAAAATGCTGTGCTCATATGTTTCAAAGATGTGTTTTTCATGCATGTATTTGGAAATTCATAGTGCAAGGTATAGGGAGGTCAAAATTTGCCCATGTTCACTCCTCATGAACTAGTTTTACTCTTCATGATCCTTCATGTGAAAATAGGGCTTTTTTACAAAGAAATAAGCCCTACCACAGAAACGCGAGAGAAGGCCCTGCAAAACGTTTGCAAGGCCTTCTCCCGCATTTCTGTGGCAGGGCATGGTTTTAGCATTAAATCAATATACAATGATCAAAATGACAAGATAAGAAAACAATCACTGATATATGAGAGATTATCACAAGAAAACACATGTAAATGTATAATGACTGCTCATGTTTCATTCTAAATAATGAGATTATAAAGAGAATAGAGAAGTGCTCATGTTTCATTGAACATGGGAATATTTACAAAAAATCTCTTGTCTGTAGAGATCAGTTACAAAACTTAGCTATGATCACCCCTAATTCTCCTAGCTAACTGTATGTCCTTCAGTTGTATAGTGACTCGCTTAGCATGGATGGCACACAGGTTAAAATCCTCGAGCATTGATATCAGATATGCTTCAATTGCCTCTTGTAAAGCTTCTAAAGCTAGAGCTTGGATCCTTAACCCTGCACAATACCTTTGTAACTCTTCTTTAACCACCCTTGCAAAGGGTCTTCTAGGTATCAAAAGCTCAGCTGTCTTTTGATAGTGCCTTATCTCTACAAAAGCCTTCATATATCTTCTTCTTCGTTGTGGTGCTCTAACTTGTGGTGGTGGTGGTCTTCGTTGGACATTTTCTTGTGGTCTTGGTTGGGGTGGTCTACGACGGGGTTGAAAGAATTTCTTCTTATGTTGCACACATCTTGAACTTTCTCCTTGTTCATGATGTTGTTGCTGGCTTTGCTCCCTCTCTTGATCATTTGGTATGGCCCCTTGATTTGTTGGTAGAGTCTTTCCCGCTACAGTAACCCTATGATTTGTAGGTATTTCTTGGTTAACCCATCGTGGCAATGTTTGACTCTCCTCACTTGATTCTGAATGTTGTTGAGACACATCCTCATGCAATTCATTAGAATCGTCATGAGAAACTACCTGTCTGTGAGCACGCTCCTTCACCCTTGTCTTTGTTGGTCTCTTTGGTGATGGAGGCTCATCATATGATGATGGTGGTGATTGGGGTTGATTTACAGCCTCTTCCCTGGATTGCCCATGTTCCACTTGTTCATGCAATTGTTCACTCCCAGAGGTATGACCACCACCTATTTCACGATGGGATGCAGAGCGGGAGATACTACGTGGCCTTTTGTGGTGATTCATCCATGGTGGCTTCTGAGTGCCTTGCACATAGGTAGGAAAGTTAATGGGATCCTTCCTTGCAGTTTGCTTTGTTCGTGCCATCCTCTATAGTGCTAGAATGTTGAAATGAGACAATGAGTCTTCTTTTATAATGTTTCACTTAAAAAGGTTCTATTCACATATGAATGGACCAAAAATAGTTAAAAAATTAAAAATTACCTTAAAAAATTGCAAACAAGAGATTAGTGTGTAGCAAACCTTATGAATTATTAAGAAAATGCCATGAATGTATTAAATGACTTCACTTCCATGATGAACCCTATCGTGTTCTTGTAGCCCGCCATTGAGCATGACGTAACGGTCCCAATGATGACTTCCATTTTTCACTAGCTAAGTTGTGTTGATTAATTCTTGCAAGTTTTGCAACTTTCGACTCCTTGGCTTGTTCCATTGCATATGTCCTTGAAAATGCAGTACGATAAAATCAATTAAACATCTCTTCCATATAGTTTGATTGCATTGCACCACCACCATGTCATGTGTTCTTGAAGTAAACACCTCTAGCCTTGTAATGTGACTTCTCCATTCCTTGTGTACTAAAAATCTCCAACGAACCATATCGATGCATAAAAAATGCTCCATGTGCAAATAAAATATGCTGAAATGATATAAGTACATATAACACACTCTTATCAACAAGAAAATTGAAAAAATAAGAAAACTTACAATGTAATGTGTAATATTGCTCTCTCCCCAAGATAGGATGAAACACTTTGCAAACTCCATTAATGTATCTTGAAACAACTGACGGTCATTTTTGTTGGAGCTATTAAGGCTCATTAAGCCTACCAACTTATCTAAGCATGACCAAACCTTCTTTCACCTATTACTAAGGTCAATTTGAGAATCATTATCAGTGGTGATCATGCACAAGTCTTTCCATAGCTCCTTGCATTCATTTTTCTTAGGGCTCATACCTCTTCTGAAAAATTTTCTTGCCTTCTTCCCTGTCATTGACACTTGTTGCAAACTATTTTGCGATTCACCAGGTTTTTTGACAACTAGAGTTACATACCACCATGCCAACCAATCAAATTAAGCAACTCTTCCAATTTTTTGATGGCTTGTATAGATTTATCAATTGGATTCATGGAAAATGCATATTCTATGTGGAGCTTCAATAATCTATCAAATATTCTCATGAAAGCATGCAATGTGCAAAAGTGAACATTAACTAATGGAAATGGAATAATGGGATTCCAATCTTTATCTAATGTGTCACGGTTAGGTATTTCTAAAATTGGACACCTTAACAAAGGTCTATCCCATTTCGTGGAAGTAGGTGCATCTATGTATTCATCTAAGCTAGATATTATTTTTTGTTGTCCCTTTGTTACTTTATAGCCTCGAGTACAAAATGGACATGGATAACGAGCATATGCACCTTGCTTGCAACCTAACATGCATTTGATAGTTTTTAAATCCCCACCCAAGTGCCAATCTATGTTAAAATCACCAAAGTTTTCTATGTGGAGCTTTGCACCATGAATTTGAGAAACTATTACTTTAGTGATCCATGTCCTACTAAAAATCCATGAAAGAACATCATTGGATTCTTTAGGTACTTCAATAGCACCTAACCACCATATTTCTTTCTCGGATTGAACAATATATGTAGAGTTAGGGCTAGACTTACTACTTTCATCAGATATGGCATTTTTCATAGCTTCATTCATGAGTGTCAAACTCAATTAGAAGATATTGGATCAGGAGGGTATAATGAACCATGAGTCCAAAGATCAATATTCTTTTCTCCAGCTTCACGACGCTCATTTTGAGAGTTCACATCATTGTTGCATTGTGTATTTGGAGCAAACTCTTTGGGCACACGAACATGGATACTTGTTGATGCTGGGGCATGAGGACATCCTAATGTGAGGTTTGTAATAGGTGTCAACACCATCTTTTCCAACAATTAGACAATACTTAGAAAGAGACCAGAACTTTGTTTGGAAGAGATGCTAGAGCATGATTTTCTCAGGAAAATTTTGTTTTCTTGGATGTGGATGGGTCACAATGTGTTTTTCCACTGAGAATAGCCAAAAATGATGGAATTTTGAAAAAGTCATTTTTTGGGTGAAGAGTAGTTACGGATTTGATGATGTGGCACTCTACTTTTGGAGGGATTTTAAAAATATTACTTTTTCAAAAGGAAAATTAAAAACTAAACTAAAAAAAAGTCACTTGTGACATATATATTAAAAAATGAGCCCTTTCAAGTAAATAAACACTCAAATTGAGACTTTGAAAAAAAATCATTTTTTTATTCCCATACATGCTCGAGTTTGATGATGTGGAAAGTAGATTCCCTTTCTTTCTCTCTAATATAAGAGAGAGAGGAGCCTAGTAAGCCTTAAAAAAAGCCTATTCCAGCCTACTAAAAAGTGCCCTATTTGTTGGAGTTAGACGTCTGCAGAAGCACGCAAACAACACAAGGAAGAAGAAGAAGCTTGGAGCACAAACACACAATACTGAATGTATTACTAGAGAATGTACAAAGATAAGTAGCCCATTAGGGCAATAGGCGTATATACAAGCCGAGGGAAAAAAACCTCCTAAAGAGGGAAAAAAGTGCCCCGGTGGTCCTAGTGTGTTCACACACATCACTACCTAAATATATCAACAAATCCCCCCTGGGAGTGATGCAATGAACAAGGAGCTGGCACTCATGTATAAGGAAGTGCCAAGCTATGTGGAAATCACTCCACAAGTAAGCCCAAAGCTTTGCGAAAAGCTTCAAACTTCTCCCTAAGTAGAGCCTTCGTGAAAAGGTCTGCTATGTTCTCTTGCATGGGCACATATGCCAAGTTCATCTCCCTAGCAGAGAACCTCTCCCTGACATAGTGATAATGCACCTCAATGTGCTTAGTGCGAGCATGGAACACAGGGTTCCTCGCAACTGCCAATGCGCTCTAACTCTCAGTGAAGATGGTGGTGGCAGAAGACTGGCCAACACCCAAATCAGCCATAAGGCGTCTGAGCCACACACACTCAACAGTCGCTGTGAAAGCTGCCCTATACTCAGCCTCACAACTAGAAGTGGCCACAGTAGGCTGCTTCTTGCTCAACCAAGATATACATGAGCTACCAAGCATGAAGCAAAAACCACTAGTGGACACACGAGTGTCATAGCAACCAGCCCAATCTGAGTCAGAAAAAGCATGCAAATCTGGCGGTAGTGATCCCCCCTTGGGATAAAACAACCCAAGTAGACGAGTACCACTCAAGTAGCGAAAGATGCGCTTAACTGCCTTCCAATGCGTGAATCTTGGGCAATGCATAAACTTGCTCATCTGTGAGACAACAAACTGAATATCTGGCCGAGTAATGCATAAGTAAATCAAGCATCCAATAACCTGCTGATAGAGAACAACATCAAATGCATCTCCAACATCATGAAGACTCAAGCGTAAACCTGTCTCCATAGGAATGGCAATAGGCTTACAGTCTTCAAGGCCAAAATGCTACAATAATCTGTCAATATATTTCGTTTGACACAAAGCCATTCCATCATCAACTTGCATAAACTGAATGCCCAAATAGTGATGCAAATGCCCCAAATTAGACATCTCAAATGAGGCATGCAAATCAACCTTGAAATCAGCAATATGCTTCTCAATAGTACCAGTGAGCAGCATGTCATCAACATAGATAACAATGATAAGAAGCACATCATTAGCACGCTTAACATATAAGGTGCTTTGAGTTGGGCTGTTCTCAAAACCATGTGCAATCAGATAGGCATGTATCTTCTCATACCAAGCACGTGGTGCTTGCTTTAAACCATATAATGCCTTCTTTAACCTGCACACTTGGTTTTCATGCCCTTTCTGCACAAAGCCACGGGGCTGAAAAACATACACTTCTTCATGCAAGTCACCATTCAGAAATGCTGTTTTGATGTCCAACTGATGTACATTCCAACCATGATGGGCTGCAAGTGCACAAATGCTCCGAACGCTAGTCATACGGCATGTAGGTGCAAAGGTCTCATCAAAATCAATGCCTCTTTCCTGTGCATAACCCTTTGCAACAAGCCTAGCCTTATACCTGTCAACTGTACCATCAGGTTTACGCTTCAACTTGTATACCCACTTAGTGCCAATGGCCTTCTTGCCAGGAGGCAAGTCACATAAAGACCATGTACCATTCTTCATTATAGCATCATATTCAAATTGCATGGCAGCCATCCAATTTTCTGAATTCTGTACTTCATAAAAAAAAAAACAGGCTCATTCTCATCACAGAGACTAGATGTAGCGATAACATAGCAATCTGATGCAAAGGAGGCACTATGAGAGCCTGAACGAGTACGATATGACAAAGGTGCATCTAATTTGCTATCACGCAAAGTCTGCACCAGCCATTTTGGCATAGTTTTTGCCTGCTCAATATCAGCTCGCTCATCAACAAGTGCATCATGTAAATCTGCATCAGAAATAGAATGATCTGCATCATCATATGAAACCTGCAAAGGTTGAGAAGTTGCCTCATTAGGACCAGCACTAGACTATGCACCTGTAAAAAGAGGCATCAACGTATCATAGATGTCTTTGGAGCTAAGAGATGTCTCCTTAGTACATGAAAGAAATGGCTGAATAGCATCTTCCACAAAGACAACATCACGGCTAACCAAAATGCGTTTAGTCTGTGGATGATATAGATGATAGCCTTTACTTTCAGAACTGTACCCAACAAAAATACATTTTACTGCCTTATCATCCAATTTTCTGCGATGTTGTTCAGGCACTAATGCATATGCCAAACAACCAAGAACACGCAGATGAGCAACAGATGGCTTGCGGTCATGCCAAGCCTCATATGGAGTGATAGACTGCAGTGCTTTAGTGGGACACCTGTTAAGTACATATGGTGCACACATGAAAGCCTCAAGCCAGAAACTATGTGGTAAAGCTTGACTCTTGACCATACACCTCACCATCTCCATGAGTGACCTGTTCTTCCGTTCAGCAACTCCATTGTGTTGAGGTGTATATGGCATTGTACACTGGTGTTTTATCCCACGTTCAGCCAGAAATGCATTAAAATCAGAAGACATATATTCCCCCCCTCGATCAGAACGGAGGGTGCCCAATTTACATGCTGACAGATTTTTAGCCAAAACCAAAAACACTTCGGACTTTGCCTTCAATGGATATACCCATGCATGCCTGGAAAAATCATCAATGAAAGTCATGAAGTAAAGATAGTTTCCAAAAGAAGGTGTCTGCATAGGACCACAGACATCACTATGTACAAGCTGCAATTTCTGCGTAGCCCGAATTGAACCATCTTTTGGAAAGGAGGAACGCGGCATTTTGCCCAAAATACAGCCTTCACATACATGTTTTCCAGGTGCCTCAAGCTTGGGCAAAGAAGACACCATATCATATTTCTGTAGGCGTAGCAAACTAGCAAAATTTAGATGACCAAAGCGTGCATGCCAAAGCTTTGCATCTGACATAGCCTGAGAATCATGAACTGCACATGCCGAATCACTCAGAGATCTTTCATAGTCTATGAGCTTATATAGCCCACGACATAAAATGCCAGAAGAAATAATAACATCGCCATTTGACAGATCATGAACTATACATCTGTCATCAACAAATTTCACAACCTAGCCAATCTTGGCTAATGCAGAAACTGATAACAGATTCTTCTTGATCCTTGGCACAAATAAAGCATCTGACAAGGTGAAAGAACTACCATCAGCAGTAGTCAGAATGATCTTACCAACTCCCATAACAGGATAAGAGGAGTTGTTGGCGCATGTGACAGTATTCCCTGTAGGGGCAGCCTCGAGTGAAGAGAAGAAACTACGCTGCGAGGTAATATGTTTGGTCGCCCCACTATCAAAGTACCAAACATCTGAGTCCACTGGAGACATGCACTGCTCATGAGAAGATGGGTCAAAATTGCAAACAGTAGTAAACGCCCATTCTTCTTCCTACACAAGATTAGCAGACTCTCTTTTTGGTGTAGAGGTTTCTGCAACAACCATTCCAACCTCCTTTTTCTTTGCCTCTTTTGCAACCAGTTTTGGACAGTTCTTTATGATATGATCATTCCCTTTACAGTACTTGCAAAACAATTTCTGCTTTTCTGATTTCTTCTCATCTTTATCCTGGTTCTTCGAATGTGCAGCATTTGCAAATTTCTGCTTACTAGTAGAAGAGCTCCATTTTCCTTTGCCCTTCTGACTAGCCAGGAAAGCTTGATCTGCAACACGCATAATGGACCTGTTCTGTCTGGACTGATCTTCCTGCAATAGAACAGAAACTAACTCCTCAAATGATAAGGCATTTGGATTGCCTTTCATCATCAACCAAAGAGTAGAAGCAAAGCTCTGATATGAATCAGGAAGACCATTCAGAACGGTCTGCACAAGTGAGCTATCTGGTATAACCTCATCAACAAAAATCAACTGTTCCTTCAAATCTTTGATCTTCGTTAGGAAACTGTCCATAGAATCACCTTCATTCATGTGCTCACTCTCCAACTATTGTCAGTGGTAAGCAACACGAGCCTCATTCCTAGCTTGGTACAATGTGGTAAGTGTATCCCAAGCATCCCTAGCTGTTTTGCAAGAGCGAATGTGAGGAATAATGGCACGTTTGACAGACAAAGCTATCAATGCATGTGCCTGGGCATCTCTGCCATCCCAACGAATCTGCTCTGTAGTAGGTGCAGCAAAAACAGCAGCACGAAGAGGAATCTGCACAATATCATCTTCGACACCATCTTCATCAGCTCCAGCACTTGTATTCATAGTACCTGTTGTTACAGGTGTAACAAGACGTCTTTCAACACCCTGCACAATGTTCCACAATCCTTTTGCAACCAATACATGTCGCATCATATAAGCCCATAATGGGTAGTTGGTACCATCCAACTTATCCTCAACAGCCAACATACGGAATACATCACTGCTTTCAGCCATGGCCGGTGACTAAAATACCTTGATGCAGAAAATTGACTGTATCTCAAAAAGTTGAACAGAACTGCCCAGACGAGTTCTGCTAGACCTGTAGCAGACTTCGAGACACTTAAACTGGCGAACAAAAATTGGTATATACCTTTGGCACAAAAAGACAGAAGCGCTGTGATAGTGCATTCGGAGGCCGAAACGAGCTCGAAAACACCCTGAGTATGCTCACCAAAATTCGTACGATTCTAAGACTGCAAACGGAGGAGTGTCGACGGCGCCCTAGATGAAGCAACGACCTGCTCTGATACCAATTGTTGGAGTTAGACGTCTACAAAAGCACGCAAACAACACAAGGAAGAAGAAGAAGCTTGGAGCACAAACACATAATATTGAATGTATTACTAGAGAATGTACAAAGATAAGTAGCCCATTAGGGCAATAGGCATATATACAAGCCGAGGGAAAAAAACCTCCTAAAGAGGGAAAAAAGTGCCCCGACGGTCCTAGTGTGTTCACACACATCACTACCTAAATATATCAACACTATTAAATGCACCTTGTCTCCTTAAACAACAACAGAATTAGGCTTAATCCCTAAAAATTAGGGATCCTTACAAGGCCCATGCAGGGTTCACCTTTTTTCCTAATGGAAAGATATGCAGATTGTTTTCTAGAGTGTGCGCGACTAGTCTTTCCTAGAATTCTCTCAACGTGATCATGTGGATCAGGAAATCTTTTGTACACATCTAATTCAGAAGCTAATCAAGCTATGACCAAATTTTTATGATCTAATGCTCTTCAAGTTGTGTGTATGACAAGTAGGAACATTCATATGTAGAAGTCTGCAAGTGAAGTTCTCAGAATTGTGCATTTTGCTGCTCAAATATTTGCTTGAATCATAGTGGTCGGTGTAAAGGTTTTTATGTTTGAGCATTCAAAATCTAAATGAGAAGATAAGGAAGCTTTGGCTAAAAGAATTTAGAAAAATGGGTTAGATTTTGAGAGAAAGCAACTTAAGAAGTTGACCATGTCAAAGTCATCATTTCTGGAAGGAAGTTTCTGACATAGGTTTGATCTAAGTGATCAAATTAGAAATCTAATGGTTCTTTTGAAGAACTAATGATCATTATGGTTGCGCAAAAGGTAGCATGAACATGTCTGTATCATTTGAATGATTAAAATCAAAGCCATATGCAGAGATTGAAGTCCATTTCTAAAGCAGACCGTTGAAGCTGAAGGAAACTTCATACACAGAAGTATTTCTTAATGAGCTTTAAAGATAATGTAAAGTTTGGTTTACTCTTGATATAGAAGAGTTCCTAAATCAAGATAGATAAAAAATTTGGAGAATTAAAGGTCCCCAGCAATGGTATTAGAGCAAAAAGATCAAATCAAGGTGAAGAAGAAGCAAGGAGAATCCCGACTATTGCAGATATCAAAGATCTTGTGAATTCAAGAAGCAAAGGGTAAATTCTTGAAGAAAACCTGAAGAAGAACAAAGCATGAGTTCAAAGGATCGAGAAGGATTAGAGCTTCATATCAAAGGTACATTATATCATCATAGATCTTAGTAATTGCAGATACAGAAGTCAAGAGATGGGAGAAAGCTTGCAGATTGAGAAGCTAGATAGCGAGAACTATCCAGCATGGTCCATGAGGATGGAAGCACACCTCATGAGCAAAGATTTGATATCATTTATTATGGGAGAAGAAGAAAAGCGTGAGATTAAGGATCCAAGTGTTCCAACAAGAGAAGAACTTATAGAATTGAAGAATTGGATGAAGAAAGATGCTCAGGCTAGGAGCATCATTTACATGGCGATAAATGATTATCTTCTACCACACATTGGAGGATTAGAAAGTGCAGCAGATGTATGGAATGCCTTGGAAGAACATTTTCAAAACACAACCAAGTCGAGGAAGGCTTCACTATGGGCTGAGTTTACAACTTTCAAGAAGAAAGGTTCTCAATCAATCTCTGATTATGTTACAAGGATGAAGGACATTGCAGATAGTTAGGGAGTAGTAGATGAAGATATTGAAGAAGACAAGTTGGTAAGGCAAATACTTACAAGTCTAAGAGGAGATGAAAAGTGGAAGCCTTTCATATTGTCTATAGAATTATCATTAGATCATTTTACTCATGATCTTAATCAATTGCTAGGACATATTCTAACATTTGAGCAAGACATTAAAGGAGAGAATGACAGAAGTTCAAGCCAAGCAATGTATTCAAAGGACAAGAGGAAGAATGCTAAATGCAATGGCAGAAGTCATAATCAAAATTTCAGTTCTAAAGGAAGACGAGGCAAAAATCAAAGAGGCAATTTTAGAAGAAGAGGTGGTAGGACTTCATTTTCTAGAGGAGGAGGAAGGAGCTTCAAAACTCAATTCTACAATAACACTTATTACAATTATGCTTCTGATAAGAAGGAAGACTTGACTCTCATCTTGAATGCAACATGTAAAGTAATCAATGAAGATCAAATGATGTTTTACATTGACTCAAGATGTTGTAGCAATCATCTGAGTGGAAATATCTCCTTAATGACTGATATGGAAGCTAAAGTGAATGGACATATAGTTCAAACAAGAGACAACACCAAACACAAAGTTGAGAGCATTGGATCAGTAAAGACAAAGAGTGGAAGCACACTTCTAAGCAAGGTACTTAATGTTCCAACAATCCCTAAAAATCTAATAAGTGTAGGGCAAATTGTTGAGAAGGGATATGAAGTTAGATTTACAAGTGAAGGTGTTTATGTTGAAGATCTAAGTCAAGGATATAAAAGTATTGTTAGAGGGAAAAAGAAGGGAAGATTATTCACTCTCAAAGTCCAAGATAATGTGGGACATGCATTTTTTACTTATGGAAGTCAAAATATGTCTGTATTGGATCTATGGCATAAGAGGTTAGGACATTTTAATGAAAGGGGAATAAAAGAGATGACAAAGAATGGTGCAGTGCTTGATCTACCAAATTTTGAAGGTCAACATATGATATACAAATGTGAGGCTTGTCAGCTAGGTAAAGCTCACAAGAAATCATACACTAAGCAAGGATATAGGTATTCCAATATGCTTGAATTGGTTCATAGAGATGTGTGGGGTCCTTCAAAGGACTATATCATAAATGGATCAAGGTATTATGTGCTATTTGTTGATGATGCAACAAGGTGGATTACTTTGTATGTAATCAAGGATAAATATGAAGTGTTTGAGACATTCAAACACTACCATGCTTATGCAGAAAGAATTACAGGACAAAAGCTCAAGAGATTGAGATTAGATAAAGGAGGAGAATATTTTTTTGAATTTAATGATTATATGTGGAATGTTGGTATAAAAAGGGAAGTGACTTGCAAGTACTCGCCACAATAAAATGGAGTTGCAGAAAGAAGAAATAGAACTCTTGTAGAGTTTGCAAGATCAATGATGAAGGAAAAAAGGTGTCCTAATTATATGTGGGCAGAAGCAATTATACTGCAACTTATCTTGTGAATAGGTTGCCTTGCAAAGCCTTGGAGGGAGGACTCCTTATGAAGCATGGTGGGGTAAGAAACCTACTCTTGATCATTGCAAAATATTTGGATGGTTGGCATATGCTTATGCTCCATCACAATTGAGACATATGCTAGAACATAAAGCAGAAAAGTATGTGTTCATTGGATATGATGATAGACAAATGGGATACAGGTTGTGGAGCCCATCCACAAAACAAGTTCTTGTTTCAAGAGATGTTACATTTGATGAGCAAAGCACATGGTTTACAAGATCAAACAATGTATGCATAGATCTTGAAGAAATCAAAAGGAAAGGAACGTCAAAGATATAGGTATATGAAGAAGATATTGATGATGATGTTTGTAGAAATGAAATGCAAGATAATTATGAAGATAGACCAAGGTTTGATCCAGAACAAAATGAAGGAGAGACTTCAAGGCTTTCTTCAAGGCTTACGACTAAGGCGGCGACCAAGGCATAGACCTTGGCATACCTTGTCATCCGAGTCCTCGAAGTCATCATTGGCTGTGCATGAGGGAGGACCTCAACGATCAAGTAAGATAGAGGTTCCTTGTACTTCTTGGGGTCACCCATCCCAGTACTGTTCCCCCCCGAGCTCGCTTAACTGTGGAAATCTCTTGCCACTAAGCTACACTCTTGTGGTGTCTGAAGAAGGGGAAAGACTAAGATTGACATTACCTTGAACATGTTTTGGTCCCTCAAAGCTTCATTCTTTGCTTTCAAAGCCTATTTTTGAAGCATTTTTGGGTGTTTTTTGGAGCCATTTTGGAGTACTTTTGTACATAGTTCTCTTCACACAGGTCCACAAACATCAAGAACAGTGTTCTTTGTACTTTTTCAACAATAAATATCAACCTTTCTGGCTATGTTTTCAGCCACAATTGCAAAACTACAGGTTTTTCGAAAGTTTTTTAGTTTTGGTGGGAGCAACTGCTGTAAATTTATGTAGGGCTTTTTGAGCCTAAAACATCAGAGTTGATAGACACTTGCACGTGTTGTTGGATAGTTTTTGGGTTGTGCATTCATCCTTTTAGTGTCATTTTACTAGATATATTGAGCACATACACACCATGTATGCTTCTATGGATACTGCTTATGTACGTCCATGTGGTCATTGATATAGCGGTTACGTTCTTTCATAAAGCCTTTTATGTTTGAAAAAGAGGGCCGTGGTGAGGTTTTCTTAATTGGGAGACACCTAGATGTCAAGGTCTCTTCGGTGATGTAGGTGCAAGAATTACCTAGCCTCCGCATAGGAGATGTATGATGGTTGTTCATAGGTGCTCAATAAGCCTAGTTCGATTCTATTGGGTAACTGATTATATGCAGTGGAGTCAATAATTCACTATGCAGGTAAACATGTCAGTACTTGTCGTTTTATGATATTTTGACACTCTTCATATGCTCATGTTGCAGAGGATACTTTGGCAAAATTTTTACAGATTCTTGGTTTACTCAACTATATAGTGGTCGATTTACTCTTTGATACACTTATTCATTGGTGTTTGGACTCTTCTAGCTCCATTATCATTCTATTCAGTTCTCTACCATCATGGCATCAAAGGTCTCAGGCACATCTAGTGGATCAGGGTCTAGTGCCAGTGTGCCAAGGAGGAGCTATAACTTGTAGGGCAAAGACCATTTTGAGATCTGAAAATTTGATGGCACAAACTTTGCTCTATGGAAGAATCAGATTAAAGATGTGCTGATTCAAAGGAGGCAATGGAAGCCAATAAATGGTATTTCAAAGAAGCCTGCTGACATGGATGAAGATGATTGGGATGAGTTAGATGAAATGGACAGGTCTACCATTCGATTGCACCTAGCAGTTAATGTTTACTTTATAGTATTAGACTGTGAAAGTGTAGAGGAGGTTTGGAAGAAGTCATGCAATACATATGAAAAAGAGACAACATAAAATAAAGTGTATCTGATGAGAAAATTATATGACCTTTGCATGAAGGACACAAGTAGTGTTTTTGCTCATCTAGATGAGTTTGATGTTATATTCTCCCAGTTACATGATCAGAAAATGGATATGGATAACGAAATGAAAGCAGTATTGCTGCTATGCACCCTGCCATCATCATGGGATACATTTTGCACAACTATTAACAATAGTGCACCTGGTGATAAACTCGTCTATGATGACATATGTGGAGCACTCTTGAGTGAGGTAATTCGTAGAAAATCTATGGTTGGCACTGAGAGTGGAGATGCATATAATGTTCATGATTCTTACCAAGGAAAGAATCAACAATGTGGTAGCAGCAAGAACAAGGAAAAGAATGGTCAACAGAATAAGAGTAGAAGTAAATCAAGGAAGAGGGATATCGAATGCCATTATTGTCATAAGAAAGGACATATGAAGAAAGAATGTTATGCATTAAAGAATTCTAAAGGTAAAGGACAGAACGCTGATGGGCATGTTAAACAGTTACCTGCACCATCTACTTTGACTGTGAGGATTGAAGAAATTAATGCTATTTCTGATGATGTTGATGTGTTGAAACTTGATAGTACTGTGCCATCTGAGGCCCTTATGGCTGATTCTCTTTCCGACACAGGCTGCTAGATTTTGGTGCTTCTTTCCATGTGACACCACATAGGGAATGGTTCTCTAATTATGCAGCAAAGGCTCTTGGTACCGTGAGACTTGGTGACTCTTACCAGTGTGATGTTGTGGGGATTGGAGATGTGGTTGTGTAGTTCATTGATGGTTCAAAATTTACTATGCATAATGTACACCATGTACCTTAGTTATCATGCAGTTTGATGTCAGTTGGTCAACTTAATGACCTCGGTCACAAGGTGGTCATTTATGCTCAGTCCTTTCACATATCAAAGGGCAATATGGTTATTGCAAAAGGAAACAAAGTTGGCTCACTTTATCTCTTATTCGTATCACAAAAAGAACACTTGTTAGCTGTTACCAAAGAGCCTATGGCTTGTAATTGGCATGGTCATTTGGGCCATATATCTCCTAGTGGAATGAAAAATCTTTCTCATTCTGGCTACTTACCTGTGTTATCTTTCTCCGATTTTTCATTTTGTGAGCATTGTCAATATGGAAAGCAAACCAGAAATGTGCATAGAATGCACATTGACTCTTCAATTTAGTCTTTAGATCTCGTTCATATAGATGTGTGTGGTCCTATGCCCACTAGGTCCTTAGGTGGTTCTCTCTACTTTGTCACTTTCATAGATGGTGCTACTAGAAAAGTTTGGGTATATCCTATCAGATCGAAGGATGAGGTATTCCCTACTTTCAAAAAATGGCTTGCTTCAGTTGAGACTGAAAAAGGAACTAAGATTAAGGCTTTATGCTCAGATAATGGGGGTGAGTATATCTCACATGAATTCACCATTTTCTGTCACTCTAGAGGGATTCATAGAGAGTTTATAGCTCCTTATACCCCAATATAGAATGGTGTAGCTGAGAGGATGAATAGAACTATTCAAGATAGAGTAGTCTCTATGTTGCATCATGCAAACCTCTCACAAGGCTTTTGGGAAGAAGCAATATTGACTACGGTTCATGTGATTAACCTTTCACCTAGTACTGACAAAGGTCTGAAAGTGGCACAAGAGTTGTGGACAGGGAAGCCACCATATTATGATCATCTTCGAGTTTTTGGGTGTGAAGCATATGTTCTTATACCCAAGAATCTCAGAAAAAAGTTGGACCATAAGTCAAAGAAATGCATTTTCCTTGGATATGGTCGAGAAGGACAATTTGGATATTGCTTATGGGATCCTGAAACACGGACAGTGATCAGAAGTAGTGATGTCATTTTGAATGAGTCTAAGATGCATAAACAACCCATTAAGGAGGTTGAAGTGAGAAGAGTGGTGTTTTGAGGATACTAGTCCTTCAATTAGCATGCATAAAAATGTTGCACATAGGGATGTTCAAGAGAATGTCCATTCAGATCAGTCTGCACATGTTCTTGTTCAACAACCATTGAGACGTTCTAGATGCGTCTCACATCCTCCTGATAGATATGTTCTAGGTTTAGATTTTGTTATACTAACAGATGCCGACGAGCCTTCTTGCTACAAAGAGGCTATGCAGACAGAGGATCATGTCAAGTGGGAGCATGCGATGAAGAGTGAGTTGGATTCTATTCACAAGAATGGTACTTGGGATTTAGTAACTTTGCCAAAGGGCAGGAAAGCATTACCATGTAAATGGGTATATAAGCTGAAGTTCACATCAGATAGTGCTTCTCCAAAGTATAATGCACGGCTTGCTGCAAAGGGTTCTAAGCAACAACATGGTGTTTATTTCGAGGAAATCTTATCTTCAGTGGTCAAGATGACTACCTTGCACATGTTGCTTGGATTAGTTCCAATGGAGGGCTTAGAGCTTGTCCAAATGGATGTGAAAACTGCTTTCTTGCATGGAGATCTTATAGATGAGATCTATAAGGAACAACCAAAGGGTTATGTAGATCCTGGCAAGGAAATTCTAGTTGGAAGCTTAAAAAGAGCTTGTATGGACTTAAGCAGTCCCCAAGACAATGGTACCAAAATTTTGATGCATTTATGAAATCTCAAGGCTATTCTTGAAGCAATGAGGATCATTGTCTCTACACAAAGAGATGCTCAGATGGCAGCTTGATATGCTTGATACTTTATGTCGATGATATGTTGATTGTTGGGAAGTCCTCTTATGATTTGTCAGTTCTCAAAAAGAAGTTGAGTGAGACATTTGATATGAAGGATTTGGGGGATGCCAAACATATTCTTGGCATGCGCATTACTCGTGATAGGAGTAAAAGATGCATATACTTGTCTCAAAGTGAGTACATATCCAAAGTGCTTCATCGATTCAATATGTAGGGTGGAAAGGCGTTGAATACACCTTTACCCACATATATGAAATTGAGCAAGGATGATTGCCCCAAATCAGATGAGGAAAAGGAATTCATGACCAAAATTCCCTATCAGTCTGCTGTTGGTAGTCTCATGTACGCTATGGTAACTATGAGATCAGACATTGAATTTGCAATGGAAGTAGTGAGCAGATATATGTCTAATCCTGGCAAAAAACATTGGGAAGCAATCAAGATGATTTGGAGATATCTGAGTGGCACTAAGGACAAGTGTCTATGCTTAGGTAGAGGGCAAGCATCCATTATTGGTTACACAGATTTTGATTATGCTGGTTGTGTAGATAATCGTAAGTCTACATCAGGGTATATTTTTCATTTTGCTGGAGGTGCTATCTCTTGGAGATGTCATCTTCAAGAATGTACAACTGTTTCTGCCACAGAAGCAGAGTATGTTGCAACAAGTGAGGCATGTAAGGAAGCATTGTGGCTTCCTCATCTTGCTTGTGATATGGGTTTACCTCAGCATGTAACCTCACTTGCTCAGTGATAGTTAGAGTGCCATTGCTTTGGCTAAGAATTTGGTCTATCATGCAAAGACCAAGCATATTGAGGTGAGCTATCACTTCATTAGAGATTGTTTAGCCACTGAGCGCATTATTCTTGAAAAGGTTCACACTCGAGATAATGCTGCAGATGCTTTGACTAAAGCTCTACCACAAGATAGCTTTCGACACTATTGTCACTTGATGGGGGTTACTTGATTCTTGATCGTACAGAGTCACTTGTATATTGTGTAACATGCCCATCAGGTGCGAGGTATAGTTTCTATACTTACACTCAGGTATTCTTTATCATTCTTTATTTTTCTCCCATAGTTACTTTGGCCATATTGGCCTTTTGTGGGAGATTGTTACCGTTAGTATCCATGTGAAAGGCCAAATGGCTACCAGAAACTTCCTTGTATATGTTCTTTGATAAAACATATAGTGGTCTGGTTAGTGACAGACTGTAAGTTTGACCGCATTTGTAAGACCCAAGAAGTCTGTCTTCATGTTCCCTGTGTACAGTGTTTTCTGTGTATTCTGCAGCATCTATGCGAAGTACTATGTGCGGCCTCAGGAGTTGGTTTTCTACTCCGAGCATATCATCGTGGAGCTCTTGAGAAGGAGAGCGCACTGTGGTACATCGGAATTGAAATACTTGAGAAGCAATGTGGATGAAGACACTATTCACAGATCTTGTTTTGGAGATTGGAACTCCAAGTATCTTTGGTGACAATATGAGATCTATTCACTTGGCTGCCAATCCAATTTTTCATACAAGGACTAAACATATTGAAGTACATTATCAGGACTAAACATATTGAAGTACATTATCACTATGTGCAAGAGAAGATTTTCAGCAGGGAGATTCAGTTAACTTATGTGTCCACTCATCAACAATGTGCAAATATTCTAACCAAAGCATTGGATGGTACAAAGCTTTGCAAATTCAAGGCTATGATTGGATTGCAGGTAATTCTTGAAGATTGAAGACCTCAACCATACTTGGCTTGAGGGGGAGCTGTTGGAGCAAGTCTATGACAAGCCTTAGTATTGGCTTGAGTCTCACAAGGTCATATGAGAAGCTTTAAAGTGAAGACAATGTATGAGTTCACTTGTGAACTATCTCTTGTATTTTTGAAGTCTTTACTTGATGTAAAAGTAAAAGGAATCTAAAGTGGTTGAGTTCACTTGGTGAAAAAAGGAAAGAGAAGCCACGAATTCATGATAGAAGTGGTTGGAGAATCAATCAATCACAAAAAGATAGGAGATTTGTTTTAGGTGAGCAAGATTCAAATTCAAATCTTGGCTCCAAAGATCACTATAAATACGTGGCATTTTAGTCACGGTTCTAGACCTCCATGAGCTGAGCTTTATGCCATATCAAAGTGTGGATTCAAGGAAAACATATGCATCAGTAAGTTTGTTGTACTTTACAATCAATATACTTTCATTTTTGTTATCATTTGAGTTTATATCTTCATGCTTTTGTGAGTAATACTGTTCACTGCCATATCTCTCAATTTTCTCAATCAAATTGCAGAGATGATTTCTCTAAGCTTGGTGCATCATTTCCAGTGATTTAAGTTACTAAATTTTTCTCCTTAATTCTACTACATGCTCATAAAATTTCGTTGCAATTGGGGTTTTCAATCTCGAGATATGTTCAATTGAAGTTGACTATATCTCTTCATACTTTATTTCTCTATCAGCACTCCATCAGAACAGTCACTTTCTCAGAGCTTTTTCTCTGTATGTACTTGATAATTTTCCATGATTAAAAGCTTTATAGAATCCTCAAACTGTCTAGTATATGTATAAAAAATGTCATAAGCATTGCATCTTGGAATCTCGAGATATCAACATTTCTCTACACACGGGTCTAAGTATTGTTACAGCCCATGAAAATCGGGATGGTGCTATAACTTGCTAGACTTCCTTCTCTTTATGTAGTCCATAATTTTTTATGAAATCACTCATGATTGTTAGCTTAGTAAGTTAATAAGAGTTCCCCAAAAGGAATTAAGTTAATTGCTGTTGTGGCCAGAGAATTGACCAAAACATTGGACATGTGTATAAATCAAAATGGCAAGTTTTTTACTCTTGATTCAACTCCTACCTATTTGCTTTGATTTATCTATTTGAGAGTGATCTTACAAGGTGCATAGGGTGTCTAATACATCCTTTGGCAAGCTAAAAAGGCCCACTACATATCCTTGGAGTCTATTTGGCTAGTGTAGTGCAAAGTTTTTGCAGCACCACTTCATCTTCTCCAAGTTCAAATCCATCTCTTCACACTAATGGTTCCAAACACCACAAACATGGGGAGGGGACCATCCTTATAAGGTCCTCCAAACTTAAGTCAGCCTACCCATGTTCTAGAGTCGTGGTAGCTTGATCCATGTGAAAAACAATCTCCACCATTGGTCGGATAAAGAAACTATTTGTCTGTAGCCCTTGATCTTGCTTAATCCACATATAGGATCAAGTCCACATCCAATGGCGCACATCAAATAGACCCTTCCCCAAGTTAAGAAAGTTACTCTTGTTTTTAGCCCTTGATTTAAGTTGATCATCACATAGGATCAATCCCAAATCCAATGTCTTAGAAGTAACCCTCCTAACTATCCATCTATGGTCTTCTCTAGACATCATCTGACCTCAAAGTAAGATTCCTACCAATGCCCAATACTGTGACATGGTTTCTCCTCATAATGGAGGCCTTAAAAAATAGAGTGTTGTGGAACAATGGTAGTGCTACATAAGGGTGAGGCATTAAGTATATTTAACACTCCCCTCAATGTCCACCCAAAGGTGAACTACCTTCTTGGCTTGATGCCAAGTCTTCGATGAGGGTGGAGCATTGATCATGTCTAAAACACCCCCTCAATGTCCATTTGAAGGTGAAATACTTTTTTGGAATGATTCTAAGTCTTCCATGAGGGTGGATCATTAACCATGTCTAACCCTGCCCCCCCCCCCCCCAATGTCCACCCGAAGGTGAACTACCTCCTTGGTCCAATGCCAAGTTGTTGAAGATGTATCTAGAGTAGATCTTTTGTAAGCACTTGGGGAAGGTACCTGCTACATTCTTCATGGTTGGATAGTAGAATATTTTCACCATCCTTCTCAAGTTTACCTGCTTGCCAACTCTTGAATGTCCTTCATGAGGTGTATTCCCAAGCCTTCTCAAAAGTCCGACTACAAAAGTGATATCGTGTATGACACTCCATGAGTAGTTAAGACTACCAAAGGCCTTTATGTAGCTCCCAATGTCTATCTGGTGGTACGATGATCTTAGGGCTTGTTTCATCACATATGATGCGTTCTTCAACTTACATAATATGTCCTTTGAATGTGGAGCCTCAAACCTTGGTGACTGAGACACATGTATGTCCTCCTTGTGGTCAACATTGAGAAGTTCAGATTTGAAAACTAATATGAAAACTTCCCACTCCATTTGAGTGATAACCATTAGTATGATGCAAGATCTACAACTACTCCAACTTCATTTATCGGCTTCATTACTTTCTTCATAATGTCAAACATCATGGTCGTGTTGACTATGTGTAGAAGCCCATCTTTGATCCTCTATTCTCTATGATGTCCTTGGTACTTCTACCTTCACTTCAATATTTGTTGGCATAGAATTACTCTGACCATAGAGATGCTCCACCCATTGCAATTACAACCAATATGTTTGGGTGATTTTAGGTTGTTAGACTCTTTGCTCACCATCGGATGATGATGCTTCCTCTTGCTCTTGAGCTCGGTACATAGTGAATTACTCCTTTGCTTGATGATAAAGTGGAAGATCCTTTTTTCTCCTCCACTGCATGTGGTCTCTCCATAGAAACCACATCACAACTCCCTTTGATCTTCTTTGCTTTGTCATCATACAATATGAAAGCCCTTCGCTTTTCAATATAACCTAAGAAGATGCATCTTTTGCTTTTTGGTTCCAACTTTTTCTTTCTTTGACTTGGGACAAGAGCATAACACACACTCTCAAAAATTCTAAAGTGTGAGATGGATGGATTCTTACCAATGTAAACTTCATGATGACTCTTTCTAATTTGATAAGGAAAACCCATACCTTCCCTTATACACATTGCTGTTTCAACAATGGTGTGACTCTTGCATTACATAATGCCATCATGCTGTGATGTGTGAGGTGTCACTGATTGACATTTTATCCCTCTGCACTTGCAAAAACCTTCCAACTCATCTGAGTCGAGCTCACCCACCTCCTATTCTAAGATTCTTCACACTTTTCTCTCGTTCATTTTCAACAAGTTCTGACTGTTCTTTAATCTTAACAAAATCTTGAGCCTTATCATGAAGAAAGTACATCCACGTCTTTGTGCTATAGTCGCCAATGATCACAAGGTAGGAAGATCCTCCCGAGGCTTGTATAGACATATTATCAAACAAGCTAGCATATAACAACACTAGAGGAGACACTGACCTACTCTTACTTCCTTGTGAAAATGTCTCTCTTTGTAGCTTGCCCATCATACAAGCTTTAAAAAGTTTTCTACATTCCATTCATTGTAGGTAAGTGATGAAGAACAATACCTTGCTTTTGCATCTCTACCAATAATGATGGGTTCTTGCTGAGGCTGCATAGAACTAGACTGACCTCTCTCATTGGCCATGTGATGAGATGCACTATTTTCTAGTACCCATGAATCCACAACTGATTATTCTTGTGTTGAGGAGGATACCAAATTTGCTTCAGCTGCATCTATTGTCTCCTCCTTACAGTCTTCATCTATCCTCTTGACATGACAATCATCAATTATCTGTCCCTTCCTTTTGCAATGGAAGCACTATCCTTGAAACTTCTTTCTACTAATCTTTTGTGCATTCTCACCTTTGGTTGATGAACCACCTTTACTTGATGCATTGGGGGAGAATGTAGCCTCTCTATTGCTAATTTGTGGTTCGGCTTCAAGCTGCAATTCCTCTTCCATTGGTAGTGAATAAAACTCCCCAAATATCAAAGCTTGAGGTCTCATTTGAGTGTTGAGAGTGATGAAGATGATTAGTCTCCAAAAGAAAAAGTTATCCTTGATGTTAGAGCACCTCTGTATCAAGAAAAGCTCATAAACACAACCAATTCTGGAAATCTATCAGCAAATCATCAAGACTTGAGTTAACTGTGAAGAAACTCATCACACAGAAAAGTCTGCTGCACTTAATTCAGTCATTGACTGATCAAATGTGTAAAGTTTTCAATGAAACTTTATAGAAGGTGTTGTCTAGTATTTCTGCACCTTCTTCAAGTTAAATCAGTAGATCTTTTCTCCAAAAAAATCAGTAGATCTTGAGATTTCCTCCAAACAATGTATCTATGTTTGAAACTGTTCTTTTGTGTAGTCGATTTTGACACCTGCAACTTCTAATGCATGGCTCTCCCAAACTAGAACCTGTTTATTCAAATACTTTTAGCCACAAGTAGCTTACCTCTCAACCTAAATAATGAGTGTTTACTTGCTCAAAACTTTACACTGTGGAGGGAGATCTGATCAAAACATTGACCATCGAGATTGCACCTGTTCCTATCTTCACTTCTTCACATTTACACATGTAAATGTTCCTACTTAAAATTCTCTAAGCTTGATTACAATTATACTCTCAAATCTTGACCATAGGTGCATTAGCTATGGATTTAGACATATACAAAAAGATTTCTGAAATGATCAAGCATAGAAGGAGAGATGAAGGAAAGATCACGACACAAATTTAAGAAGTTTTCTTCTATTCTCATGGAAAACATATGATTGATGAATCTTATACATTCATCACATTTTTCTTCTTCTACTCATCTATTCTTGTTCTATATCTCTTCTCTCTTCCCGACTCTATATTAGTATATATAGGCATATATGTACAAACTCATCACCATCACAAAAGCATAAGTGAACTAATTATAAGCTTAATGTACATGTATATACAAATCTTCATCTTTTGACCGTGCATTCATCTTCAAGACTCAAACTTTGATCTTTGCTTTATTCTTTGACTTCAAAACTTGTCTAAATCATCAATTGGTGATTGTCCTGCACCAACAGAGAGATGATAGAACTTGATCATGTGTGGGTAATGTAGTTATTGAGGAGGTCTATCACAAGGGTGTGTTTCGTGATTCGAATGCCCCTGATAAGATCGTTTTTAACCTCTCCGAATCGATGGGTTGGGGTTCATTAGGAGGTGGCATCTGATAATTCTCGGAGTACATTACTCGTTTGGATGCGAACAAATGGAGGAGGTGAGTGGGTCTGCTAATAAATACTTCTGAGTGGTACTGCCAGAATCCAGTAGTGAACATATCTTCAAATGTCTGCTTGTAGGAGACAGACATATATTTCAAATGACACTGCGACACATAACATACCTTGATCGATGGTATTGTGCTCATATCGTACATTAAATCCAAGTTTCCATGTTCAAATATGAGGGTGTTCACCGTTGGAGCCTTGACACGCCTGAATGTCTTGAAGACCATTTGCATCATATAAAAAATTTTCTCAGTCATTTGCATGGCAACATCGATCATACAATTGTTGGTGCATGGCAATCAACAATTGAAGTTTTGGATGAAAAATTGAAGTCAAGGACATAAGAAAAGACCAAGTCATGAAGCATGAAGGAAGTGCATATCCAGGAGATAAAGACGTGTATACATATGTACATTATTTTAGAGTCAGATCATCACATACTTTTGTATGGTCATGAGCTTGTAAAAATTTGCCTATATATACAAAGAAAATGTCGGAGCAAAGTAGAGAAATTATGTGAGAACAAGAATTCAGAAGAATTAGATGTCATTAGACTTTTAGAAGTGAGTAGAATCTCTCTCATTATTTAGATGTAAGAATTTCTCAGAAATGAAAATGTTGGGCCCGATCTTTCTGTGCATTCTCCTTCTGTGCTTGATCATTTCAAGAATCTTTTTGTAGATGTCTAAATCCATATTTCATAAGTCTATGGTAAAATTTTGAGAGCCTAATTGTAAACAGGCTGTGAGAATTATGTGTAGGAACATTCATATGTGAAGAAGTGTTCACTAGTTCCTAAAACATGCGCAAAATTCAATGCTAATGTTTTGTTCACTTCTCCTTCCACAGTGTAAAGTTTTGAGCAAGCAAGCACTCAATCTTTAAGTTAGAAGGTAAGCTACCTATGGCTAAAAGCATTTGCATAAACAGTTTCTAGATTGAGAGAACCAAGTGTTAGAAGTTATAGGTATCTAAATCGACTTCTCAGAAGAATAGTTTTAGACATAGGTGACTTGTTAAGTTCATTTCTCAAGATATACTGAATTTTTTGAAGTGATTTAACTTGGAGGAGGTGCCCAAACTATAGATGACACCTTCTGCAAAGTTTTATAAAAAACTTTACACATTTGATAAGTCAATGAGAGAGTTATGTGCAGCAGACTTTATGTGTAATCACCTTCTTCACAGTTTGATCAAAATTTTGACAATTGGTCATTGATCCTTTAAATTGGTGAATTATTTGAGTTACTCTTGATATAGAGGTGCTCTAACTTCAAGAGTAGCTTATTCTTTTGGAGATTAACACTCTCCATCGGTGGTATCAGAGCAAGAAGTATCAGAATTGAAGAAAGGAGGATCCCGACTGCTGCAGACATAAAGAATTCAACAATTAAAGATTCAGAAGGTGAAAGCTTGAGAGCAAAGCTTGAGGAGGAGGCCATACGACATCAAGGAAGACAAAAGGAGTATCATTCAAAGTAAAGGTACATATATTACTCATAAAGTTTGAAGAATTCAATACACAGGTGAAGAAAAGATGGGAGATTCTCTTCAAATAGAGAAGTTGGATAGAGAGAACTATCCAGCATGGTCAATGAGGATGGAAGCTCATCTTATGAGCAAAGACTTGATAAGTTACATCACACGTGAAGAAGAAAAGCCTCAGTTCAGAGATCCTAGTGTTCCAACTAGAGAGGAATTATCAGATTTGAAGAATTGGATGAAGAAAGATGCTCAAGCTAGGAGCATTATCTATATGGCAGTCAATGACTACTTGCTACCGCATATCAGAGGTCTTGAAAGTGCAAGTGATATATGGAATGCTTTGGAGGAGCATTTCCAAAACACCACAAATTCTAGGAAGGCATCCTTGTGGGCAGAATTTACCACATTCAAGAAGAAGGCCTCTCAATCCATCTCAGATTATGTAACCAGAATGGACATTGTAGATGCATTAGGAGCAGTTGATGAAGACATTGAGGAGGATAAATTGGTAAGGAAAATCCTCATAGGTTTGAGAGGTGATGACAAATGGAAGCCATTCATTTTGTCTACTGAATTATCACTTGATCATTTTACTCCTGACTTAAATCAGTTGCTAGGACATATGTTAACCTTTGAGCAGGATGTCAAAGGTGAAAGTGATAAAAGTACAGGTCATGCAATGTATTCAAAGGATAAGAAGAAGAATATCAAAGGAAAGCAACAAGCAAATGAGGATGAAGGTACAACTAGCCAAGCTAACTTCCTAAGAGGAAGAGGAGGTGGCAAAGGTAGAGGAAGAGGCAGGAGTAATAAAGATGGAGTCAAGGCTTGCTGGATTTGTGGTAAGACAAATCACTTAGATAATGATTGTTGGCATAATACTCAGAATAATGGTGGATATAATCAAAATTTTAATTCAAGAGGAAGAGGTGGCAAAAATCAAAGAGGTAATTTCAGAGGTAGAGGTAGTAGGGGTTACTTTGGAAGAAATGCAGGTAGAGGATTCGAAAGTCAACAATACAAAAAAATCTACTACAATTATGCTTCAGATCAGAAGGAGGATTCAACATTGATAATGAATGCAACTTGTGAAAGGCAAAGTGAAGACCAAAGAGTCTTCTACATTGACTCAGGGTGTAGCAATCACCTGAGTGGTAACATAGCATTGATGACTGACTTGGAAAATAAGGTAACTAATCATGTATTTCAAACAGGTGACAATACAAAGCACAATGTGAAGTCAATTGGATCAATGAAGGCCAAGGATGGTAGTACTTGTTAGAGTATGATCAATGTCTACCCCTCATGATTGTATGCACATTTTGTAAGGCCCCCTTTATGAGGAGAAGCCAAGCGTGCATTACCCAATTGATGGGAATCCCAACTTGAATGTTTGGATGAAGGTCATATTGGACCATGTAAGATATTATAAGGAAAGGGAGTTACCAGGGTCCCCAATTGTGGGGTCCGGGGCAGCGGTGAGCAGCCCCGGCTGGGGGGTCCAAGGGGGCCAGCGGGCCCCCTGGCTGGGGGGTCCCAGGGGGCCAGCGGGCCCCCTGGTGGGGGTCCGGGGCTAACCATTTCCTCATAATCAAGGCCATATGTCTATGTATATCCTTTTGCTACCAAGCATGCTTTGTACGTGCTTATGCTACCATGAGCATTGGGCTTTACCTTGTAAACCCACTTGCAACCTATGGGTTTCTTTCCTTGTGGCAACGCAACCAGCTTCCATGTATCATTTCCATAAAGTGCAGCCATCTCCTTATGCATAGCTTTTTTCCAATCTGTATTTCCAATAGCATCTTAAAAACAAGAAGGTTCAACATCTTGTATTACCTTTTTCATGTAGGCACAATGACGAGCCATGTAGCTGTCATATGTCAATTGTTGCATTGAATTCTGCATCCTCCCTGATCATCTTGGTCTTGGGTCACTTCTCTTTGTATCATCTGCATGTGCCTTTCTTACTCCTGGAGTCTTCATAGAGGGAAATCCAAGTTCCTCATCAAGACTCTATTTTGAACTACTTGAATCTCCATCAATGTCTTCAAAGCCTATAGATGTTTTAATGCCCGCAAAAAGCTTTTCTTTAACTTTCTTAGATGCATTTTGTCACTCTAGCACAATGGCAAGTACCAATGTGAGGGGATTCACCTCATAAATGTCAATCCGTGGAGACATGAGGATCGGTACGAAGACCAAGAGCAAGTGAAGTGCACAAGTGCATGAGTGAAAGCACACAAACACACACACACATACACACACACGCACAAGGTAAGGGCAAAGAGTGGAACAATGGAAGGACTTCAATTACAAAAGAAAGATATTACACAAGCTCAAATCTACAAATCCAACCTCAAAAATGAGCTCTCCAGCCCTTTTTTATAGTCTTTTGAGTGGTTTTGGCCTTGTCCAGACCTAGTGTCCGGCCTAGCTAAAAATTAGGTTCCAAGGCTTATTTGGGGACTCAAACGGAATCTTAAAATTATGAAAATTGGTAGGATGATACTTCTAATACTCCTCAAGCTCAAGGGCTCCTTATCTTGAACAAAATGGAGTTGTAAAAATAGAAAATAGTATTTGCAATGGTTTTTAGTGATAAAAATAACTATTTTTATAGGGATTTTTGAAAATTTGACATGTGCTTCTTGGAGCTCCCTAAATGTCATTCTTCTTGTGTGTCCACTTCATTGATGGGATTCCATGCTTGTGCATGACCTTGAATGTCAAGACTCCCCCCCCTCTAGAGTCTGTCGTCCCTGACAGACCCTTGTTGTAGTGGTTGTTGTATGGTGCTTGGAGGGATAGTGTCCATCATGTATCTACAAGAGCGGTTCATCTTCCAATTGTGGCTTGGGGAGTTGTCTGGTTCTTCATTTTGTCACTGTTAGAGTATGATCAATGTCTACCCCTCATGATTGTATGCACATTTTGTAAGGCCCCCTTTATGAGGAGAAGCCAAGTGTGCATTACCCAATTGATGGGAATCCCAACTTGAATGTTGGATGAAGGTCATATTGGACCATGTAAGATATTATAAGGAAAGGGAGTTACCAGGGTCCCCAATTGTGGGGTCCGGGGCAGCGGTGAGCAGCCCCGGCTGGGGGGTCCAAGGGGGCCAGCGGGCCCCCTGGTGGGGGTCCGGGGGCAGCGCCCCCGGCGCGACGGTAAAGGGAATATTCCATGGAATATTCCCTGTCAGAGTCAGAAATCATTTATATTTGTTAGGTCGGTTCAACCAGTCTAAGCCGTGTATGGCAATTACGCGGGCGGTGGCCGCCCACGCTCTACCGCCCATGTATAGCCGTCCATGGCAGGCCACCCATGATCCTATATATATATGACTTCTGCACTACCTAAGACATTGAGTTGAGCCAGCATACCTCTACCTTGTATCTCCCTATCTAGAGTTGTCTAGATCACCATTTAAGCTCTACCTTGAGAGCGCACGGGTGGACAACGCCATCATCTTTGTACTTGCTGCTAGTAGAAAATTGTTGAGATTCTCCTATATCTGTTATCTTCTCTGCTATTGCTCCTGTGTTATATTGCGTAACTATTGTCTTACAGTACTCTCTTGAGTAAGGTTTTGTATGTTCCTACAATTCCTAAGAATTTGATAAGTGTAGGACAAATTGTTGAAAAAGGTTATGAAGTTAGGTTCACTAATGAAGGAGTGTTTGTGGAAGACCCTAGCAATGGGTATAAACAAAGTGTTTCAGGGAAGAAAGAAGGAAGATTGTTCACATTGAAGATCCAAGGTAATGTTGGTCATGCCTTGTTCACTTATGGAGGACATAAGATCTCTGAGTTAGATCTTTGGCACAAGAGGCTTGGACATTTGGAGGCATGTCAATTAGGTAAGGCTCATAAGCAATCTTATTCCAAGCATGGGTTTATGTATTTAGAGAAGCTTGAATTGGTACACACAGATGTGTGGGGACCATCAAAGGATTTCAGTATCAATGGCTCAAGGTATTATGTGATTTATGTTGATGATGCTACCAGATGGATCACTATCTATGTGATCAAAGATAAGTAAGAGGTATTTAATACATTCAAACATTATCATATGTATGCAGAGAGAATTACAGGTCATAAGTTGAAGAGACTAAGGTCAGATGGAGGGGGAGAGTATTTCTCTAATGAGTTCAGTGATTATTTGTGGAATGCAGGTATAAAGAGAGAGGTTACTTGCAGGTACTCTCCTCAACAAAATGGTGTAGCAGAGAGAAGAAATAGAACTCTTGTTGAGTTTGCAAGGTCAATGATGAAGGAGAAAAATTGCCCTAATTATTTGTGGGCTGAGGCTGTAAACACAGCTATTTATTTGGTCAATAGGTTACCATGTAAACCTTTGCAGGGTATCACACCATATGAGGCATGGTGGGGTAAAAGACCTACTCTCGATCATTGCAAAGTATTTGGATGTTTGGCATATGCATATGTGCCATCTCAATTAAGGCACAAATTGGAACCTAAAGCAGAAAAATATGTGTTTATTGGATATGATGATAAACAGATGGGATATAGGTTGTGGAGTCCATCCACAAAACAATTCCTTGTATCTAAGGATGTTACATTTGATGAGCAAGGTATTTGGTATGCAGATACAATCAATATTTATGCAGGTGATGAAGAAATTGTGGATCAAAAGAAAGGTAAATCAAAGGTTCAGATATTTGATGAAGAGAAGAACAATGAAGTACAGGTGGAAGTTGAAGAAGTGCCAAGATTTGATCCAAAGTGTGATGAACCAGAAACTTCAAGAAGTGGAGAACGCAGAAGGTCAACAAGGCACAAATGGCAACGTACAAGGTATAGCTATGACACTTCTTTTTTGGCTACCAAAAATTATGCTTATATGGTAAAGGCGGATGAAGACCCTTCTACATATGAAGAGGCAAAAGGTAAGGAAAATCGGGAGAAAGCTATGCAGGAAGAGTATGATGCATTGATGGAGAATCAGACATGGGAGTTGGTTCCTAGAACAAATAGCCAGAAGATCATTGGATGCAAAGGGGTCTACAAGATAAAGAGGTTTGCAGATGGAAGTGTGTCTAGGTATAAAGCTAGACTTGTTGTGAAGGTTTTTGCTCAGACATATGCTATAGATTATGATGAGACCTATAGTCCTGTGGCAAAGATGACAACCATCAAGACACTCATAGCTATTGCTGCATGTAAAGGTTGGAAGTTATGTCAACTAGATGTGAAGAATGCTTTTCTAAATGGTTATATTTCAGATGATGTTTTCATAGAGCAACCACAAGGATTCAGAGATGGAAGGTATCCAGATCATGTATGTAAGCTCAAGAGAGCTTTGTATGGTTTGAAGCAGGCCCCAAGGGCATAGAATTATAGACTTGTGAAGTTCTTGAAGGAACTTGGATTTCAAGTATCTAAAGCAGATAGTAGCTTGCTTGTTAAAGCAAGTGATGATGGGTACATTTACATGTGCATATATGTTGATGATATAATTCTTACATGAGAAAGGCATTCAAAGCCTAAAGAAGAAAATGGAGAAAGAATTCAAGATCATTGATTTGGGAGACTTGTCATATTTCTTGGGCATGGAGATCTCATACACTCAACATGGAGTGTATGTAACTCAAGAAAGGTATTTGAAGAACTTGTTGATCAAGTTTAAGATGAATGATTGCAGGGTAGCACCTACTCCAATGGAGGTGAATCACAAATTGAGCAGATATGGAGGAGAAGAGTTCAAGGACATGAAGCTATATCAAAGTTTGGTTGGTAGTATGATCTATGCTACACTAACTAGGCCTAACTTGTCATATGCAGTTCCAGTTTTGTCTCAATTCATGCATTGTCCTAGGAAAGAACATTGGATTGCAGGACAAAGAGTGTTGAGGCACATTAAGGGTACACTCAAAGAGGGTTTGTATTATGGTTTTACATCAGATACGAACATCAAGATATATAGTGATGCAGATTGGGCAGGTAATCCTGATGATAGGAGATCAACTTATGGATACTTGTGTTATGTGGGAGATAAGTTAATTTCTTGGTGTTCAAAGAAGCAACACATAGTTGCTTTATCATCCACAAAGGCTGAGTATAAAGGTATGGTGGAAGCTGCAAAGGAAGTGATATGGCTTAAGAATCTGATGAAGAGTTTTGACATCATTCAAAGTATACCCACTATTCATGGAGATAACATGAGTTCTTTGTATTTAGCTGCTAACCCTGTGTTTCATGCCAGGACTAAACACATTGAGATTTAGTATCACTTTCTAAGAGAGAAGGTGATGGATAAAGAGATTGAAGTCATACATACTTCAACAAAAGATCAGATAGCTGATATGCTAACCAAAAGCTTGGATGGACCAAAGCTACAAAGATTCAAAGACATGGAAGGCATAAAGAAGATAGATAAAACCTCAATTGATGATTGAGGGGGAGCTATTGGTGCAAGGCAATCAACAATTGAAGTTTTGGATGAAGAATTGAAGTCAAGGACTGAAGAAAAGACCAAGTCATGAAGCATGAAGGAAGTGCATATCCAGGAGATAAAGATGTGTATACATATGTACATTATTTTAGATTCAGATCATCACATACTTTTGTATGGTCATGAGCTTGTACAAAATTTGCCTATATATACAAAGAAAATGTCGGGGCAAAGTAGATAAATTATGTGAGAACAAGAATTCAGAAGAATTAGATGTCATTAGACTTTTACAAGTGAGTAGAATCTCTCTCATTATTCAGATGTAAGAATTTCTCAAAAATGAAATTGTTGCGCCCGATCTTTCTGTGCATTCTCCTTCTGTGATTGATCATTTCAAGAATCTTTTTGTTAATAAGTCTATGGTTAAAGTTTGAGAGCCTAATTGTAAACAAGCTGTGAGAATTATGTGTAGGAACATTCATATGTGAAGAAGTGTTCACTAGTTCCTGAAACAGGCGCAAAATTTGATGCTAATGTTTTGGTCAATTCTCCTTCCACAGTGTAAAGTTTTGAGCAAGCAAGCACTCAATCTTTAAGTTAGAAGGTAAGCTACCTGTGGCTAAAAGCATTTGCATAAATGGGTTCTAGATTGAGAGAACCAAGTGTTAGAAGTTATAGGTGTATAAATCAACTTCTCATAAGAACAATTTTAGACATAGGTGACTTGTTAAGTTCATTTCTCAAGATCTACTGAATCTTTTGAAGTGATTTAACTTGGAGGAGGTGCACAAATTATAGGCAACACCTTGTGCAAAGTTTTATAAAAAACTTTACACATTTGATAAGTCAATGAGAGAGTTATGTGCAACAGACTTTATGTGTAATCACCTTCTTCACAGTTTGATCAAAATTTTGACAATTGATCATTGGTCCTTTAAATTGGTGAATGATTTGAGTTACTCTTGATATAGAGGTGCTCTAACTTCAAGAGTAGCTTGTTCTTTTGGAGATTAAAACTCTCCATCAACAATGCAGGCGGGGTAACCAATGGTGAATGCTAGCCATCATGTAGCCCACTGTAGGTGTATTATTCCAGGGAGGTGCAAAGTAAGGGTGGTTGAGCTAGTCTTGACATTATCGGTTGTTCTAAACTTTCATTGTGAAGGCCTTCCATGAACGTCTTCTAGGGACCAGTCCATAGCACGGGTTGTATTTTAGATGGTTAGGCATGCACATCCATGTATGCATCATCTCTGGATATTGTTGTAGTAATTCCGTCCTCCATGTAGGTGGATAATATGACCCTTTTCAGCTTCTGGAGAGATATCTTCTGGCTTGAGCTAGGTGGCATGCATTGGGTGCTTCTTAATGATGCTGTCAATTTGTAAATTTTATTCGGTGAGCGATAGGAAGTAAGGTTTATACTACAACTCACTAGTAGTTATGTGTCAACGTGGTGCTATAGCGGAAAAATAAGGAGCCTTTAAAACTGTGACAAAGTCCTATGAATTAACCTAAGCTGGAGTGAAGAGGAAAACACATTAGTCATGGAAATTAATTAAGATCCCAAGGAGATGAGAGCTCCATTCTTTTCACCACCAACATGCTTCCCATGGAGTGTGCATGGTTTTAATAATGTGTGATTGTGAAGTGAATGTGAGTAGTGCATGATTTGCCTGTGAGTGATTGTGTGTGAGGTGCGTGGTTTTACCATCAAAAACTTGTGAGCACTGCCTACTAAGTTAGTGTAAGTTACAAGGTCAATAGTTAGATGAGTTGACAAAGCTGGAGATGGATGGAGTAGTCAGTGGGTGCTTATCATCACAAGGTTGTCAGTAAGGATTGGCTTGGTTAGGTGCAATCATGATTAGTGAAGTCTTGGGAATCCATTTTTGTACAATATGATGGGGTACAAAAGATGAAGTGTAATATAAAAAAGAGGGTTTGTAGGGTATCTGGTTACTAGTAGAAATGATTTTCCTCGGGTTCACTAAACTTGATTTATAAGTTGCATAGTTCTTAGGTATCCAAATCTAGCGAGAATTGGATTGGATTTTCACTAAGGGCTTTGGCACCCAAATCCGTCGAATGCATTGTCGCTGTTGTGAGTGAAATTCACAAGGTTGTCAAAGATCTAGAGGGGTTGACTTGTTTGATGATGTAGCTTTTCGTACCCACATTTGACATGGGATTGCCTTAGTAGACTATTCAAGGGGCCACCCTTATGTGCTGTTCCTTTGAGTACGTGGGTGATGTGGCTGTGCTAGTCTTCAATAGCTACTCCTGCACACGTGTGTCTAAGATGGCTTTGGTAGTGTAACCTTTGTAAGTGATAGGCAAATAAGCATTACCTTCCTCTCCTTCACTCACATCTCCCACTTTGTCTATATGTATTTCAAGTAGTTTTTCTCATGCTCCTGGTCTAGAAGAAGTTGTAGCTATCTTTGGAGACTAGTTTGCTACATGTTTCCATAGTTTTGGTTTGATTCTCAATAGCTCCTCCAGAGTCAAATGGCATTGAACTCTGGCATTCTTAATGGCTTCTGTGTTTCTAGGAAGAACTGAGTCTTCTCCCCTAACTAGAATAGTGGGGACTCTCACGTGGATTGATATGTCTTTCCAAGGTCCCATGAAGTGAGGTAACTCATGCAAGGAGTTAGATTCAAAACTCGTGTGCTCACTGGACCTATCCTCCACTTGATCTCCATTGATAGATGAGATGTCAGAAGGGAATTGTTCTCTTGAGTTATCAATCTTTGGTATAGGTGGCTGTGTTTCTTGTTCTTGCCTCCATCTTTCCTCTTGAATCTCTCTTAAGATGACGTGAATCCATGTAGCCCATTTGATGATTTTCTAAGTCCGACCTAGCCCTTTCAGATAGAGTTGTCTCTAAGGGGTCCTTTGGCCTAGTTTGGGTGCTAGAGCTTAACTTTTTTTGTGTTTCATACGAGTTGCTCTAACCTTTCTAGTAATTCTTGGAAATGTAGCTCAAGTTTAGCCATAATTCCCCAATTGAGGTACTGGGATGCCTCAAACATTTCCTGGGATAGTTCTACCATTTTCATGCATAGTTTGCTTCTCTCTATTTCCAAGTTGTCTCTAGGGTAGTTCTTGCTAGATTTTCCTACCTATGGTGCTTCTTGTACCCTAGCCTGATAAGCTTTGAGCATCATGTGGAGGTTTTAAGGGGTGGGGTCTGCTAGTACTGATCTTCGATTTGGGGTTACCACATTCGGTTCAGCCTCTTGTGATGCCATTTCTAAACTCTTGGCTCTAGTTTTCCTTAGGCTTTCCTCTAACTCGTTAATCTTTTTGCTCCATTTTCTCTTATGTTGCTCTCTTGACTCTTTCCAGGTTCTCGTCTTCTTTCCTATTGATTCTCCTACATTGATGGCTTCAACTATTCTTTTGGGGGGTCTCTGGTTGCATCTGCCTTTCTGCTTGGGCTCTAGTTACCATTTCTAAACTCTTGGCTCTAGTTTTTCTTAGGCTTTCCTCTAACTCGTTAATCTTTTTGCTCCATTTTCTCTTATGTCGCTCTCTTGACTCTTTCCAGGTTCTTGTCTTCTTTCCTATTGATTCTCCTACATTCATGGCTTCAACTATTCTTTTGGGGGGTCTCTGGTTGCATCTGCCTTTCTGCTTGGGCTCTAGTTACCACCTGAATGGGTATGTACTAGGGTATGGAACCTTTGGTGTGTTGCACTATTCCTATCACATTGATGGGGGTCACTTTTGTAGGTGTATTAGCAAGGTTCTTAGGGAAATCTCTTTTAAAGTGATCCTTCCCACATTCAAGACAAAATCCTTGAATATTGAAATAGTGTGGCTGCACAAGGGGTGCGGCTAGTGGGAAATCACATATGAAATGGTCTCCTTGACACTTGAAACATGGTTCTTTGGGCCCCTAGGGTCTTGATTGTCTAGCATGTGGTTGTGGATTGGGGTTGGTGTACATGACCTGAGTGTAATCAGGTTCCCAATTTGGCTCATACACATGACTCATAATATGGATCTAGGTTTTCCAGTGACTCCATATAGTATGCAAGTTGGCTATCTACATGGGTGGAGTCAAAACTATTCACATTAGGGTCATTTTCTGTGATCAAAGGGGTTGTAGGTACTAATGCCCTATCTGAATTCTTTTCCAGAGTGGCATACTTCACAGAAATTATGTTGGCGAGGAGTGGAGGTTGTTGTCCTAGGATATGTTGGGGTCTAGGCTGTGCTTGATATTGAACTTGATAATGAGGGGGCACACGATAGTATTGTTGTGGTTGGTACTGCCCTTGGCATCTACCTGACTGAGGATAACTATGTCTAACCACCTGTTTATAATATGGACAATCTTGAGCCGTGTGGTTAGTGTACCTGCACTCTATGGTACAGTATAGGCCATCAGAGTTTCCTATGGGTTGCATTGCATTTGGACACATATTTTCCATGTGATCACCTCCACAAGTGTAACACCTTGAAGGGGGGGCTAATTTGATGCCAGGCTTACTAGAGACTCCCAATCATTTGGCCACTTGTTCCACTAAGTCCTCTATAGAATTGGAATGTTTGGATGAGGCCTCTGTTGTGCTATCCGAGTCTTTATGCACCTTAGAGAGTTGTAGCTCTTCCCCTAGGTTATCCTCTATATCTACACAGATGCACAAGCATTGATCCAAGGTCCTTGGTTCCTTCAGGAATACATATGACCTAAGCTTAGCACTCAATAGGCCGTCAATGAACAAAGCTACCAGCTTAGCTTGAGTGGGTAGTTTCAGTGGGGGCATCACTCTATGTAGCATCTAAATCTAAACCCAACCATCCTCACTGTCTCTTGAGGTGTTTTTTTGAACGTGGGTATCAACGATGATGTGTTGTGCCTGATTCCACTCTTGGAAAAATCCATAATGAAGGCCTCCATCATATGGTGGATGTCTCTAAATTGGTGCTGATGCAATGGCTGAAACCAATCCAACACATCACCCTTCGGAGTGAGTCCAAAGGCGTTAAATTGTGTGAACGTGTCTTCAACTTGTTCAACCTGTAACACCTATTTGAATTTAGCTACATGCTCATAGGGATCTCCGGATCTATCAAAGTAATTATTCATAGCCTTCACTAGTTGAGTGGGCCTCAAAGTCCTAGGGTGGTCTCTAGGCCTTGGTAGGGGAAAGTCGTCCCTACCCCTTTGAGCTCTATGGTCCCTAGTTTGTTCTCTTTCCGTTCTCCCACCTTTTATAGTGGTTCTTTCTCTCCCTATGTAGTAGATCAAACTATTTTGTGGTCCTTCCTTGTCCTTCTCTCTATGTCCTTGAGATGTGCCGATACCTAAATTCTCCTTAGACATATGTGATCTCATCAGTGGAAAAACTAGTTCTCCTCCCCACGTATATGCATGACATCATGCTCTGTGACTTTATAGACCCTTTCTGAAGCATTATCTAAGTATAACATTTTCACTGGGATCACTAGGTCCTTCAGCTCATAAATTGTTGTTGCTCTCACATTCGTAGGGTGCTCTAGCTTATATCTCCAAAACGCTTCATCGATTTCTTCATTCCAAAATAGCTCTATGCTCCTATTGTCTTGGGGCATCTAGTTAGGAGTCAACACTCTTATTAGCACTGATTTGCCTCTAGATGTACTAGCTTCTTTGACCTATTTTCCTTGTCCTTTTGCTCCTAATTCTGTAGTTTCTACTAACTCACCAAATTCATTCATTGAGTCAGGCTTACTCATGAGTATGTACATGGTTTCTTCTTTGTCTATGTAAGCCTCGTTTTCAAACTTCACTGCTGGATGTTCCAATCCAATGGGTTGGTCAACGTTCTGCAATTGGATTACTGACCTACGAAGGCCATCTTCATATACTCGGGCACTCAATCTATTCATGCAGATGTACTCTAGCTGAGACTTCTAGGGTTCCTCTGTCTTCTCTAGGTGGGCACACTAAACGAAACCCCTGGTCTCCCTGTGTTGAAAGACATATCTGCATTGCTCGTGTCTGAACTAACCTCATACGGATAATTGACTAAATGTTGAGCCCATGATCGTGCTGTAGTTCTCTCGCTAGCCTCAAAAGATTGAACACTCCACTTATCAATTTTCCCTAAGTATTGTTGGAGTTAGACGTCTGTGGAAGCACGCGAATAGCAGAAGGAAGAAGAAGAAGCTTGGAGCACAAACACACAATACTAAATGTATTACTAGAGAATGTACAAAGATAAGTAGCCGATTAGGGCAATAGGCATATATATAAGCCGGGAAAAAAAAAACCTCCTAAAGAGGGATAAAAGTGCCCCGGCAGTCCTAGTGTGTTCACACACATCACTACCTAAATATATCAACAAACCCCCCTGGGAGTGATGCGGTGAACAAGGAGCTGGCACTCATGTATAAGGAAGTGCCAAGCTATGTGGAAATGACTCCACAAAAGGAAGTAAGCCCAAAGCTTTGCGGAAAGCTTCAAACTTCTCCCTAGGCAAAGCCTTCGTGAAAAGGTGTGCAATGTTCTCCTGCGTGGGCACATATGCCAAGCTGATCTCCCTAGCAGAGAACCTCTCCTTGACATAGTGATAATGCACCTCAATGTGCTTAGTGCGAGCATGGAACACAGGGTTCCTCGCAACTGCCAATGCGCTCTGACTGTCAGTGGAGATGGTGGTGGGAGAAGATTGGCCAACACCCAAATCAGCCATAAGGCGTCTGAGCCACACACACTCAACAATCGCTGTAAAAGCTGCCCTATACTCAGCCTCACAACTGGAAGTGGCCACAATAGGCTGCTTCTTGCTCAACCAAGATATACATGAGCTACCAAGCATGAAGCAAAAACCACTGGTGGACACACGAGTGTCATAGCAACCAGCCCAATCTCAGTCAGAAAAAGCATGCAAATCTGGCGGTAGTGATCCCCCCTTGGGATAAAACAACCCAAGTAGCCGAGTACCACTCAAGTAGTGAAAGATGTGCTTAACCGCCTTCCAATGTGTGACTCTTGGGCAATGCATAAACTTGCTCATCTGTGAGACAGAAAACTGAATATCTAGCCGAGTAATGCATAAGTAAATCAAGCATCCAACAGCCTACTGATAGACAACAACATCAAATGCATCTCCAGCATCATGAAGACTCAAGCGTAAACCTGTCTCCATAGGAGTGGCAATAGGCTTACAGTCTTCAAGGCCAAAACGCTGCAATAATGTGTCAATATATTTCGTTTGACACAAAGCCATTCCACCATCAACTTGCATAAATTGAACGCCCAAATAGTGATGCAAATGCCCCAAATCAGACATCTCAAATGAGGCATGCAAATCAGCCTTGAAATGAGCAATATGCTTCTCAATAAGACCAGTGAGCAGCATGTCATCAACATAGACAACAATGATCAGAAGCACATCATTAGCACGCTTAACATATAAGGTGCTTTTAGTTGGACTGTTCACAAAACCATGTGCAACCAGATAGGCATGTATCTTTTCATACCAAGCACGTGGTGCTTGCTTTAAACCATATAATGTCTTCTTTAACCTGCACACCTGGTTTTCATGCCCTTTCTGCACAAAGCCACGGGGTTGAAAAACATACACTTCTTCATGCAAGTCACCATTCAGAAATGCTGTTTTAATGTCCAACTGATGTACATTCCAACCATGATGGGCTGCAAGTGCACAAATGCTCCGAACAGTAGTCATACGGCATGTAGGTGCAAAGGTCTCATCAAAATCAATGCCTCTTTCCTGTGCATAACCCTTTGCAACAAGCCTAGCCTTATACCTATCAACTGTACCATCAGGTTTACGCTTCAACTTGTATACCCACTTAGTGCCAATGGCCTTCTTGCCAAGAGGCAAGTCACATAAAGACCATGTACCATTCTTCATTATAGCATCATATTTAGATTGCATAGCAGCCATCCAATTTTCTGAATTTTGTGCTTCATCAAAAGAAACAGGCTCATTCTCATCACAAAGACTAGACGTAGCCATAGCATAGCAATCTGATGCAAAGGAGGCACTATGAGAGCCTGAACGAGTACGATATGACAAAGGTGCATCTAATTTGCTGTCATGCAAAGTCTGCACCAGCCATTTTGGCATAGTTTTTGCGTGCTCAATATCAGCTCTGTCATCAACAAGTGCATCATGTAAATCTGCATCAGAAATGGAATGATCTGCATCATCATATGAAACCTGCAAAGGCTGAGAAGTTGCCTCATTAGGACCAACACTAGACTGTCCACCTGTAAAAAGAGGCATCAACATATCATACATGTCTTTGGAGCTAAGAGATGTCTCCTTAGTACATGAAAGCAATGGCTGAATAGCATCTTCCACAAAGACAACATCACGGCTAACCAGGATGCGTTTAGTCTGTGGATGATACAGACGATAGCCTTTACTTTCAGAACTGTACCCAACAAAAATACATTTTACTGCCTTATCATCCAATTTTCTGCGATGTTGTTCAGGCACTAGTGCATATGCCAAACAACCAAAAACATGCAGATGAGCAACAGATGGCTTGCGGTCATGCCAAGCCTCATATGGAGTGATAGACTGCAGCACTTTAGTGGGACACCTGTTCAGTACATATGCTGCACACATGGCAGCCTCAAGCCAGAAACTATGAGGTAATGCCTGACTCTTGACCATACACCTCGCCATCTCCATGAGTGACCTATTCTTTCGTTCAGCAACTCCATTGTGTTGAGGTGTATATGGCATTGTACACTGGTGTTTTATCCCACGTTCAGCCAGAAATGCATTAAAATCAGAAGACATATTGGTGTAGCTCAAGCGTAAGGACCACCTCCTTTACTTGTCAATCCGCGGAGACGTGAGGACCAGTATGAAGACCACGAGCAAGTGAAGGCACAAGTGTGTGAGTGAAAGCACACCAACATGCACACACATACACACACACACACACAAGGCAAGATCAAAGAGAGGAACAATGGAAAGCTTTGATTGCAAAAGAGTTCTCTTACAAAAGCTCTATTCTCTAACAAGATAACCCCAAAAATGAGCTCTCTAGCTCTTTTTATAGTTTTTTGAGTAGTTTCCTGTCCAGACCTAGTGTCCGGCCTAGTTAAAAATTAGGTTCCAGGGCTTATTTGAGGGCTCAAACGAAGTCTAAAAATTATGAAAATTGATACGATGGTAATTCTAATACTCCTCAAGCTCGAGGACTCCTCGGCTTGAACAAAATGGAGTTATAAAAATAGATAATGGTATTTACAATGGTTTTTAGTGATGAAAATCACTATTTTTGTAGGGGATTCTTCTGAAAATTTGACATACACTTCTTGGAGCTCCCTACTTGCTCTCTCTTCTTCTATGTCCACTCCTTTGATGTGCTTCCATGTTTTATGCTTGACCTTGAGTTCCAACACTCCCCCCTCTCGAGTCTATCATCCCTGACAGACCCTTGTTGTAATGGTTATTCTAGGTTGCTTTGAGAGGGAGTGTCCATTCGGATGAGCTAGAGTTGCAAGGTTGGTTCTCCGGTTCTTCATTTGTGACTGCGAGCCTTTGCAAGTTGTAGTCCCTTGGTATGTGCTTCAGCCTTGGATTCCAACATGACTGTGTCGTTGTGAATCTCCATTGATGACCTTAGATCGTCCAAGGATGATGTTCATAGTAGTCATGCCAAGTACTCATAACCCCTAATGGATGATGAGTAAGTGTGTTCGTGCATGGGTTGAGGAAAATATGTGCCTTGTGCATGGCCTTGTAATGTAGCCCTATGCATGCTTACTTGGAAAATGCATCGGAAGAAGTATGGTGCAAAAATTGGGGGTCTTGAGCTAAGTGCTCAGGGGTATGCCGACGAAGAGGTTTCCTAATCTATCATGGTGATGGTGTTGCCAAAGTAAAGATACTTACCATTGTGAAGGTTCGACCGATGTTCATCTCTTCGTGTTGTACACCCGGTATTTGTGATGGAACCTTGTCGATGAATGTCCGTGTTGATGGTCCACCGATGAATTTTTTTGAGCGTCTGGTCCTGTCTCCTTTTTTCAAGCAACATTTGCCAAATAGTGAGAATTGAATTTCTTTATATTCCTTGGCAAACAATAGTGGGTAACTACACCAAGCTTAGTTTCACACATTTTCTTTAGCTCACCATAAGCAGAAGTCTTCTCACCTGGTACACGGACAAGAATTCTCAGAATACCAAACTACCTCTTGCAGATATCTCCCTGTAGATTATAGTACATGCAGTAGTTAAGCATCACTCAAGTTGCGGACCTTCAAGTTCTTCACACCTGCTAGCCGAGACACACTTCTATCAAGATTGATAAATGCCCAGTAATCAATGGTTCCACCTTCAACTAAGCATGACTCATTCATGTTTCATAAGCCAAACCTGGGAACTAGCTCTCTCTCGCTTTTCTTCTCTCTTTTTTCTTTTTTTGAGAGGAATGTCACAAAACAAGAAGATAGACGTTAGTATCAGTAAAACTAGATGACATGTGTCAATGTGCTCTTGTGCCTGGAATTCTCAAATGTGTCTATGCACGGCCATGTAATAGGGCCCTATATCAATGCATACTTTGAAAGTGCATGACCTGAATGGTGCAAAAGACAGGGTTGTGCAAGAAGCACATGGTTGTTGCTCGTCGAGGCTTTTGATGTTACTTGTAGTTGTTGATGCTGGCTTTGGTGGAGGTATCCATTGGATCTCGAAATGATGTAATCCTCCTTATTGGGGTCCATTTTAGAACAACATTTGGCACTACAGAGATCACTTCAGGCATCTTCATCTTTGGATACTTCCTGAACTGTGGTATCCAGTGTGGTCGGCGCTTTGATTTGGTGGAGGCTACTTGTACTTTTGGCTTCCAAACCCATACCCTTTTTGCACATCTTCCTACTATTGTTGAAGAGGTGATTTGATCTTCTTTCGGTCTCTGTATGCCGTTCTTACCCTTTTCTCTTTTTGGCTTCTTTGTTGAGACCTTTCGCATGTGGGAGAACATAGGTTGTTGTGGATGCAAGAGCTTCTTAGGTACCCACATCTGTAATCGCCCTTGTTGAGCTGCAGCTAATTTCTTAGGCACCCAAACTTGTTGGATACCTTGTGATTGAGCTTGTCCGAGCTACTTCCTTCGTCTTTTGGCTTGGTTGGCTTGCCTGGATGGGATTTGTGGGGGCAAGGCTGGTGGTTGCTCTCCTTTGCGTACCCAGATCTGTTTCATGCTCGGAACTACTTTCTTGTCGAATGGTGTCTTTCTATTTGATGTAGCCGTTGTCGTGAACAATTGTGTTTCCCTGTGTGGTGGACTCACTACTATGGCTACTTGATTCTTTGGAGAAGAAGAAAGATCCACCTGCCTTCGAACCTATTCTTCCATGATTGACTCCTGTTGAGCCCATAAAAGTCATGTTGGTCAAGTCAACTGCAGTCAAAGTCAACAGGTCAAAGTCAACAGGTCAAAGTCAACAAGGTCAAGGTCAAAGTCAATAGGCGCAAAGTCAAAGTGCGTAAGTGCAGGTGTCAAAGTGCACAGGTAGTGCACAATGAATTGTCCACAAAGGGTAAATCGGAGAAAGTGGGTTGCAGGTTGCAGAGGTATTTTCTCTAATTGCCCCAAGTTCAAAGTGTGTTTTAAAGTGTTTTGGAAGGTTCAGGTGAACCCCCCCTTATGTGCAAAAGTGAAGAATTAAAAGGAAATGTGAAGGCATGTGAAGCGGCAAAGTGTACGCATAGGTGAAAGTATGGCCCCCCATTAAAATTTTTGGTTTTAGACTAAAGTCACTACAGGACAAAACAGTGAGTAGTTGGCTGCCACTTGTGAGAGCAATCTTGGGACATCAAAGTGAGCACCAAGATTCACTTGCAGTTAGGAGCGTACGTGATCGACACTAAAATCAAGGCAAGAGCCATTCTTGGACCAAGGTTAGAGTAAGCAAGAGAGCATAGGCTAAGTGGAGCAAGGGAGAGAAGTGCAGGAGTCACCAGAGTACGTCGCACAGAAGTGGGAGTGCAAGGTGCATAGAGAGTGACCAAGGATTTTGGTGCAGAGAAGTGCTAAGCTATAGTTCCCCCAAGTATCTCAAGGTCCTTTGGCAGTGTACGCTTGCCGACAGCAGGTATTCACTCCTCCCCCTTTGTGGAAGCTTGGTGCAAGGTGTGCACAAGGAGAAGCTTGAAGCAGGTGGAGGTTTGTTGCAGAGGAGGTCGGCAGCAAGAGGACATTGGGGATATTGGATATTTTGTAATTGGGCACTCTGCGGGATTGTGCACAGAGGTATTGGTGTATCTTGTATTTCAAACATTGTACTTTTCTTACTGTAATCAAACGACAGAAACTTCCAAGGTGTATTTTCTCTTTTGGTCCTTTCATTTTCTCCTACAAACCCTCAAACTCCTTCTTGTCAAAGAATCCCCCAACAAATTTGGCACGCCCGGTGGGACTTCCAAGGAGCTTTGAGCATAGGAGACTATATATTGCCATTGGAGGACAACATTCCAGTGTCGACAACATTACTCCAGTAGGCCAAAAGGTACATACTTTTATCAAGTGTCTCATTTTAAGTGGACTATGAATAGCTCATGACCGCGACCCGGTCACAAACCTTGAGAATCAAGTGCAAGCAGACAAGAAGAAAGACGAACCGAAGATCATCGAGTCCACTTTCATCGACTTCATCGGTAGGAAGCATGGCAGGACAGGTGGACCTAGAAATCTTGCTCTCCAGGTTAAACATAAAATTCCCCTCCTTCAGAGGTTTAGCCCATGAGGACCCAGATGAGCACATTCGACGATTTCTTTCATTATGTAAGACTAGAGGACTAATGGGTAGGGAAGATGCTTTCTTGATACTCTTCCCCGCCACATTGGAAGGTCTGGCAGACAAGTGGTTTAGCCAGTTTGCTGAAAATCACTTTACCTCTTGGGATTTGATGAAAGAGGCCTTTAAGAATCAATTTCAGCATGGCAACACGGCTGAGATCATTATAGAAGAATTGGAAAACTTGAAGTTGGGTCCAGGAGAGAAGTTCCCCGAATTCGTGACCAGGGCCAAAGCATTAATGGCTAAATTACCGGATCCACCACACGACTTCTTTGTCAAGAAGTGGTTAGCCAAACCTTTACCTGTGGTCACCCAATGCAAAATAAAAGAGTTAGTGCTACCTACTGCCTCTGTTGAGGAATTCATCAATATGGCCACCCGCTTGGAACAGATAAGGCACCAGTATGGTGCAACTTCTTCCCAACCATCATATGGGTCAGAACTGGAGGACCCAGTGAGCCAGTTAAGAAGGGAGCTGGAAGGCTTGAAAAGGAATAAGCCCTATACAGAGGAGGAGACCACTGTAGCCCAGCTGAGAAGAGAGATTGAAGCCCTCAAACTCCAAAAGGAAGAGGAAGCCCAGGCAGAGGAATTAGCTCAGCTGCGACAGGAGTTGCAGGAGCTCAAAGGAGGGGGCATCAAGAGTGGTCTTTGGTGTTCCATGTGCAGCAAACAAGGGCATATAGTAAGTGAGTGTCCTCTGTTAAGTGTAACTTGCCAATTATGCAGGAAGGTTGGCCATGAGGCCCATGAATGCCAATCAAGGGGAATGCCTGCAACGACATACTGGACCCAAGGAGGACCCCCAACAACCACAAATGTGATGGCTGCACAAAATCAAGGTAACACTTATAACCCTAGACAGAGGGATAATTTTGGAAATGGGCCTAGAAGGCCAATTATTTGTTTCAGATGTGGGGAATGTGGGCACTATCAAAGTAGGTGCACCCTACCAGAAAATGCCCCCCCTTGCAGAAACTGCCCAGAGGCCAGAGACCACTACACAATTTGTTGTCCTAAGAATCAAGCCTCTTCATCTGGGCCCCACATTCAAATGATTTCCGTGCAGGAAGAAGAAATGGCAAATCAAGTTAAGGTGCCATCACCATCTACTAGGGTGGTGCAGTTAGAGGAAATTGACTCTTTTACTGTGCAGACAAGAAGCAAGGGGAAGGCTCCAGTGGACATGGGTCAAGAATCATTGATTAATGGATTAAACAGAGACAAAGGTGTGTCTGAAGACCAAGCCACCACAAGTGCAGACACAAGGCAAAAGGAAAATTGCACAGGTACCAGTGATGCCATTGGACATGCATTCAGCAGGGCTCATGAGGAGTTGGATAAGTCAAATGGAGCCCAAGCTCTTAAGGAATCAGAAGCCTCCAGACTGCTCAAGTCCATGAAAAAGGAGGTTAGTATTTTTGATTTAATAAAGATGGATGGGAAGTTCAGGTCAGAACTCTTGCAGATAATTGATGAAATGTCCACAACAAGCTTAGTGGCAAAAGCTGCTGTTATGCATAAAGATAAATATGTAGGGGAAGCACCCCTCACAGATTACAAGAGCCCTCGGCTAACCATTTCTATTAAAGGTCATGAGTTTCAAGGAGTTATTGTGGATGGTGGTTCTGGCATTAACTTGATGCCTGAATATACCATGAAAAAGATTGGACTATATCCTTCACAACCTGCCAACTTCACTATAACAATGGCAGACCAAAGCATAGTAAGGCCTATGGGAGTGGTTCCTGGAGTCCCAGTCAGGATACAAGGTACTATCTTTAACTTGGACTTTGTTGTTTTAAGGCTGCCACAGGTAGAAGGAAGTTTCCCCCTGTTAATTGGGAGACCTTGGTTAAGGCATGCCAATGTGTTGCATGACTGGGGCAAGGACACAATGTGGGTAAAGCAAGAGGGAAAAGAGTTGCAGCAGATAATTTTAGAAGAAGGCCCAGATAATCAGAAAAATACTAGCATGATGCAGACAATCGGTATTTGTATGGAAGAAGAAGTGGTGGACAACCCAGAAGCAGACCTATTTGAAGGAGCAGATTTATATGAAGATGAAAACATGTTGGCTTGGCTCCATGCAGAAGACCCATCTTCCTGCTATGGAATTTTTCCAAACTCAAGTATAGAAGAAGCATATGAAGAAAAAGAGGAAATCACTCAGGTTGAAACAGTAGCAGTCAAAGGCCATAGCAAAGAGAAGAAAAGCAAAGTCCTTACATGCAGCAGTGATGAAGCTACTCAAATTCATATATCAATGGCCACTTTTTTATGGATTCTGGTATGGCTATCATCTGTTATTTCAATTCTTATGGTAGCAATTGCAGGGCTTTACAAGAATGTGGAAGTTGCTACTGCCAGTATTTGGGAACATAGGGTTCCACTGGATGAAGAAGCCGGAATAGTAAAATTAAAATTTTGCAAATCATATCATAAAGTTGCTAGAGGAGATAACATTCTAATGAAGGATTTAGGGTACCCCTCTCAGATGGCCAGGGTGCCCCAGGAGAAGACTAAAGCAATGAAGTGCAGTACAAGTGCAGATTATGGAGGAGTCTCTCTCAGTCAACAATACAAGGCTCAAGGCCTATTATCAAGCCAACTGAAGTTTTATGGATCACCTGGAACCTGCAAAAATTGTCCAGGTTGTACATAGTCTTTTCTCGTCATTTTTGCTTAAGTTTTAGTAGTTTTCTTTATCCATTTCATGCTTGTTTCTTGAGTTTTTAGCAAATTTAGCAGTCATTTCATCCACCTTGCAAAGGCACAATTTTTGGAATTTTTTTTAGAATTTTTCAGGCATTTTTTTTGGACTTTTTCTAGTATTTTTGCCTTTTTCATGTGTCTTTTTCTTGCCAAATAGAAAGAATAAATGGAGGCTCTCTGTGGTTTGATGAAGGATTTTTAGGCTAAACATGTAGAAAATTTCATGACAAATTTTTCAGAATTTTTTGGCCAATTTTTGCCATTTTTTTCAGATTTTTTCTTCATTTCTCTTTTTTGGGTTATTTTCCATTAAATAAAAAATAAAATTAAAAAAAAAAAAAAAGAGAGAAAAAAAGAAAAAAAAAAAAAAGAGGCCCCCCGGATTTTCGGGGCACCAAGATTATCAGGATTTTCAGAGTTTTTATGATTTTTGGATTCCCCCCCCCGCCCCCCCGACCACAACCCACCCCCCCCTCATCACACCCCAGCGCCCCCCCCTCCCGACCCCGCTCACCACAACCCACCCCCCCCTCATCACACCCCAGCGCCCCCCCTCCCGACCCCGCTCACCACAACCCACCCCCCCCCTCAACACACCCCAGCGCCCCCCCCTCCCGACCCCGCTCACCACAACCCCCCCCCCCCCTCCTCATCACACCCCAGCGACCCCCCTCCCGACCCCCTCACCCACACCACCCCCTATCCTAAACAGCGCCCCCCCCTCCCAACCCCGCGCGACCCCTCACCCACACCACCCCCTCTCCAAAACAACCCACCCCCCCCTCATCACACCCCAGCGCCCCCCCTCCCGACCCCGCTCACCACAACCCCTCCCCCCCCCCCTCATCACACCCCAGCACCCCCCCCTCCCGACCCCGCTCACCACAACCCCCCCCCCCCTCATCACACCCCAGCGCCCCCCCTCCCGACCCCGCTCACCACAACCCCCCCCCCCCCCCCTCATCACACCCCAGCGCCCCCCCTCCCGACCCCGCTCACCACAACCCACCCCCCCTCATCACACCCCAGCGCCCCCCCTCCCGACCCCGCTCACCACAACCCCCCCCCCCCCCCCCCTCAACGCACCCCAACCCCCCCCCTCCCAACCCCGCTCGACACACCCCAACCCCGCTCAACACACCCCAACCCCCCCCCTCCCAACCCCGCTCAACACACCCCAACCCCCCCCCTCCCAACCCCGCTCGACACACCCCAACCCCGCTCAACACACCGCAACCCCCCCCCCCTCCCAACCCCGCTCAACACACCCCAACCCCCCCCCCCTCCCAACCCCGCTCAACACACCCCAACCCCCCTCAACACACCCCAACCCCCCTCAACACACCCAACCCCCCCCCCTCCCAACCCCGCTCGACACACCCCAACCCCGCTCAACACACCCCAACCCCCCCCCCTCCCAACCCCGCTCAACACACCCCAACCCCCCCCCTCCCAACCCCGCTCGACACACCCCAACCCCGCTCAACACACCCCAACCCCCCCCCCTCCCAACCCCGCTCGACACACCCCAACCCCCCTCAACACACCCCAACCCCCCTCAACACACCCCAACCCCCCCCCCTCCCAACCCCGCTCGACACACCCCAACCCTGCTCAACACACCCCAACCCCCCCCCCCCCCCCCCTCTTTTATTTATTTATTTATTTATTTATTTATTTTTTTTAATAATTATTATTTTTATTTTTTATTTTATTTCATTATTTATTTTCTTTATTTATTTTCCTTTTATTTATTTTTTATTATTTAGGCGTTCGACTTTCTTTACTAATTAAAAAAAAAAAAAAAAAAACTTTAGATATCCATTTTTTTATTATTACTTATATTTTTTTATTTTTTATGGCTTGAAGCTTTTGGCTCTGAATTGTGCCTCGGTTGGACGTTTTTTACAAAAAAGGAGTCATTTTCATGTTTTTTGGCATCTCTGGACTCCGTTTTTGGCTTTATTTTTCCAAATTCCAACATTTTATCTGAGTTTTGGTCAAAACCCTCACTATTTGAACACATTTATCCCATGTTTTTATTTACCCACATTGTCCAAAAGGTCTATTCTCACCTTGTCTTCCCTTATGTTTAATAATATCCCATATGTACCCTCTGTAGCCCTCCGATTTGATCATTTTAGCCTCCTCCCGACCCCTGATTCCTACTCCCAATCCCTCCCTTTACCAATATGCCCAGCCACATCCTTTCCCCTCCCTACCCCATCCATCTTCGCACCCTCAGCCCTCCCTTCCCCTTCCTTTCTACCCTCCCATTGCCCCCCTTTTTTGCTTTTCCATTCCAAAATCCCAATTTTGGTTCTTCTGTGGTGCTTGTTCTCTCCTGCTTTTGGTGGAATTGGTTGCTGCTCAGATGTCCTATTCAAGTTTTTGCGGCTCTTCAAAGTTTTAGCTATAGCTCTCCGGGACGGAGAGCACATTAGGTGGTGGGCAACTGTTGAGCCCATAAAAGTCATGTTGGTCAAGTCAACTACAGTCAAAGTCAACAGGTCAAAGTCAACAAGGTCAAGGTCAAAGTCAACAGGCGCAAAGTCAAAGTGCGTAAGTGCAGGTGTCAAAGTGCACAGGTAGTGCACAATGAATTGTCCACAAAGGGTAAATCGGAGAAAGTGGGTTGCAGGTTGCAGAGGTATTTTCTCTAATTGCCCCAAGTTCAAAGTGTGTTTTAAAGTGTTTTGGAAGGTTCAGGTGAACCCCCCCTTATGTGCAAAAGTGAAGAATTAAAAGGAAATGTGAAGGCATGTGAAGCGGCAAAGTGTACGCACAGGTGAAAGTATGGCCCCCCATTAAAATTTTTGGTTTTAGACTAAAGTCACTATAGGACAAAACAGTGAGTAGTTGGCTGCCACTTGTGAGAGCAATCTTGGGACATCAAAGTGAGCACCAAGATTCACTTGCAGTTAGGAGCGTACATGATCGACACTAAAATCAAGGCAAGAGCCATTCTTGGACCAAGGTTAGAGTAAGCAAGAGAGCATAGGCTAAGTGGAGCAAGGGAGAGAAGTGCAGGAGTCACCAGAGTACGTCGCACAGAAGTGGGAGTGCAAGGTGCATAGAGAGTGACCAAGGATTTTGGTGCAGAGAAGTGCTAAGCTATAGTTCCCCCAAGTATCTCAAGGTCCTTTGGCAGTGTACGCTTGCCGACAGCAGGTATTCACTCCTCCCCCTTTGTGGAAGCTTGGTGCAAGGTGTGCACAAGGAGAAGCTTGAAGCAGGTGGAGGTTTGTTGCAGAGGAGGTCGGCAGCAAGAGGACATTGGGGATATTGGATATTTTGTAATTGGGCACTCTGCGGGATTGTGCACAGAGGGATTGGTGTATCTTGTATTTCAAACATTGTACTTTTCTTACTGTAATCAAACGGCAAAAACTTCCAAGGTGTATTTTCTCTTTTGGTCCTTTCATTTTCTCCTACAAACCCTCAAACTCCTTCTTGTCAAAGAATCCCCCAACAACTCCTTCTGCATCATAGAGCTTTTGACACATACAACATCTTCTTCCATATGATTAGTCTTAGAAGAATGAAGAGAGTGTGTGGTGCCATGATCTGGGAGCATGCAGTTCTCTAATTCTAATGTAATGCATTGTTCATGTACCCAAACTTGAAGAATTTGACTTCTTAGGTTTAGGTTGAGTGCATTGTCATAAATCCAATCTTGTCCTAAGACAAGTGGTTCTGTAAGGTTCTCATCCTGATACACTAGCACTTTGACTTTCATTGGAACATCTTGAAGGTAGATGGGAAGTTCCACCTTGCCCAAACAAGGGGTTTCCACACCTCCCAATCCTATGAGATAAGCTTCTATGGGATTGATGTTCAACTGCAAGTCTTTGCAGTAGGAAAGTCGAACTGCACTACTTGCTGCACCTGAGTCAATCAATGCTTTCACAGTCCTTGCACCCTTTCCTTGTCCTATCTCTATGGTCACAAAGGGACGTCGGTCAATAACTAGAGAAGTCGCTATGCCTGATTTTTGGCACATATCCATGTGATATTTTGGGGCGTTGGAGTTGACATCTAGGCCTAGTCGCCTTAACTTATTTTGCCTTATGCGCTCTCTACCCTCTGCTTGTGCTTCTTCTCTGACTCTCATCTCTTCTTCTTTTCGTTTCTTAGCAGTGTTGAGTCTCATTAGCATGTCCTCTGTAAGAGGTTCTTGATATAACTTGACTCGACAACCACTGATATAGTTTGGCAAGATGTCACCTTCTAAAGTAGCCAATTGAACAGCACCGCTAGTGGAAATTCTATTAATGATCATGGGTCCATATCCTCTTTTTTCCAACTTACGAGCATGTTGCTTTAGTGTGTAAACTAACACTAGATCTCCCTCTTTTAGTCCCTTATCCTTGATGTGTGCATCAAAGTATGCCTTTTGCCTTTTCTTTGCAGCATAGATACCTGCCGCCGTGCGTAGCCTTGTCTCACCTAAGCATTCTAGATCAAAGATCCTAGAGGACAATTCATGTCCATCCCACTCATGCTCTTGTGCTACTTTTAATGCTGGGATTAGGAAATCTAAAGGTAGCACAACATTCTGTCCAAAGACCATCTGAAATGGGGTGGCATTGAGTACTGTTTTGTAGGCAACTCGGTAAGCCCAAACATCATGATGAAGCTGTTTGTCCCAATCAGAGCGTTTATTATTACCAATTTAGTCAAGAAATTACATAGGATCTTATTGGTGCTCTCGACCTGTCCGTTAGCTTGGGGATGATAGGGGGCAGACTTCTTATGTATCACCAAGAATTCTTGGAGAAGATTGTCAATGACTTCATTTAAGAAGTGGGTGCCTCTATCGCTTACTAACTCTATTGGTAGTCCATACCTAGTGAACACATTCTCGAATAAGAACTTAGCCGTCGTCTAAGCATCATTCTTTGTTGTGGCTTTGACTTCTACCCATTTTGTAAGGTAATCTGTGGCTACAATGATGTACTCTGCATGGGAGTTTCTAGCTGGGGGGTTAATAGGACCTACAAAGTCTATACCCCACTTTGAGAATTCACGTCCTCCCATCATGGGCCTCAAAGGCATCTCGTCTTTTCTGATAGGATATTGCACACGTTGGCATGTGTCACATTTCTTCACATAGGTATGTGCATCCATATGAAGAGTTGGCCACCAAAGTCCTGAGAATAGAATGGTCTTGATTACTCGATCAGGACCAAAGTGTCCACCCTGCAACACCGCTGTGTGCAGTCTCTAAGACCTTTAAATAGTCTGATTCATGAACGCACAGTCTTAAGTAACCATCTTTGCCTCTTCGGTATAGGTTCTCTCCTACTAAGGCATAGCCTTGAGCCTCTTGCTCCATGCTTCTTCTTCTTGCTAGACTAGCCTCTTTGGGTAATCTTCCCGACCTCATAAACTCTACCAATGGAGCACTCCAATCTGGAATTAATGACACTTGATAAAGGGTCGCATGCTCCACTGGGGGTCTCTTTCTGCACCTTGGACAATTCTTAATCCACTCATGTATTTCTTTGTCCATGCTAGGCCAATACACTCCTAAATGCTTCAGATTCTGCAATGTTTGTTGTTTAGAACAGTGATTTCCTAGCAATCCTTCATGAGCTTGCTGCAACCAACTACTATGTTCATCATCCTCGACACAACAAGCTAATACACCCTCAGTATCTTGTTTGTACATGCTTCCTGCCAATATGTGATATTTTTGTGATTTTACAATTTCTTCTTGTGATGTTTTCACATTCTTATTTGCAGGGCGGAAGGTTAGGACTGGTACCAACTTATTTGCCCATTTAGGAACAACTTCTAAATTGAACAGATAAGCATTGGGTAATTTGTCAGACACTCCTTGCGGTGACTCTCCTAAAGTGATGCGAGAAAGGTGAGCTGCCCGAAGGTGGGTTCTACCTTTCCTGACAACAACTTCAAAGTCATATTCCATTAGTAAGAGGAACCATCTTACTAAGCGTCCAGTATTGCAAGGTTTATTGACCAAATATAACAAAGCTTGATGATCAGTGACAAACTTGAACTTGTTGGCCAATAAATAGTGTCTAAACTTCTTCACAACATATACCATGCCTAAGCCCTCTCGCTCAGTTGTGGTATAGTTTCGTTCCGCTGCGGTTAGCTGTCTGCTAGCATATGCTATGGGTAAATCTAAATTTCTTTCACTGGTGGGTTGTGCTAGCACACATCCTATGGCATGATTGGATGCATCCACATGGACATGGAATGGTTTATTCCAATCAGGAGTGGTCAGTATTGGTGCTGTGCACAAACGTTTCTTCATCTCATTGAAAGAATTCTCGCATTCGTCGTTCCACTCAAAATTAGACAACAAGGCATAAAGGGGTCTAGCTATGATCGCGTACATGTGGATAAACCTACGGTAATATCCACAATGGCCCATAAAGGCTTGTACCTCTTTAACATTCCTTGGCCGTGGCAGCTCTGCTATGGCTCGTACCTTATCTTCATCTGTTGAGATTCCATCCTTAGAAACAATATGACCTAAGATTTTACCTTGACGCACCATGAACACACACTTTTCTAGGTTCAGACACACTCGATATTCTCTACACTTGTTAAAGATTTGTCTGAGTTCAGGGATGTGAAATCTTCTTTCTTGGGAATGAGCACATAAATCATCCACATATACTTCTAAGCTCTTTTGCAAGAACTCTTTGAAGACATGACACATGAGCCGTTGGAATGTTGCAGGTGCATTTGTGAGCCCGAATGGCATAACACAAAATGCAAAGATTCCCCACTCTGTGGCAAAAGCTGTTTTGTGTTGATCTTCTGGGGCAATGGCTACTTGATTGTAACCTGAAAATCCATCAAGGAAGCTATAAACTTCCTTGCCTGCAACACGCTCCAATAGGTGTTCTGTGATTGGAAGTGGATAACTATCTCTGATCGAAGCGGCATTAACTTTTTTAAGGTTAATACACACTCGCAACTTCCCGTTCTTCTTGCGTACCACTACAATGGGGGACACCCATTCAGTATGCTCAATCTCATAGATGAATCCAGCTTCAATCAGCCTATCAATTTCTTCTTTTATTTTGGCTGCATATGTATCATTATATGTGTAGGGCTTCTGTTTGGTGGGCTTGGCATCAGCAGTCATGGGGATAGTATGAGAACAAATTCTTGGATCTACCCCTTTCAAGTCTCTATAGTGCCATGCAAACACATCCCTATATTCCCTTAATAGAGCTACGAGCTCCATTTCTTCTCTTGCACTTAGGTCATCTCCTATGTATGTGCATCTCTCTTTGTTCTCTTCAATAGTCACTACAATTTTTTTGGTCTTTTCTTTATTATCATATGATTCTCCTATGATGGCCTCTCTCTTAGGCATGCGTACCAAAATTTTGCGGTCGTCAACTTCATATTTCTTGAAGTTTTCTGGTACGTCAAACAATGATTCCTCCTCTTCTGGTTTCACTGCTTTTCTTTTCTTTTTCTTTTGACTACTCTCACTTCCATCCTTTGAATTTATCATTTTAACACTTGTGAGAGGTTCTTCTTCTTTCTGGGTGAACACTCCTATATCTTCTAGATAGTGCTGCTCTGAGTTAAAGCAACTATCCATCACAATGGACTCTATATCATCATCATTCTCTTCTTCTTCTATGACATCACTAGGGTCACATTCTTCTAGCAAGGGCTGACACATGAACACTGAAATATCATAACCCTCCTCATCACAATGAGGTGTCCATTGTTCTTCATTGACAGCAATGTCCATGGTGGCTAAGATTTCTGGCCAGCCATGAGGCTCAAATTCCTCATCTGGAAAGATCATCGGTGTATAAGCTGGGTCTTTAATTGGTCTATCTCCTGGTGAAGTTCCTTCTTCTCGTGCCTTCAAGCATTTTTCCTCTTCCTCTACAACCTTGCACATCCACAAATGAGTATCTTCATGCAGCCATGATGGATCAGGTGAACTTTCAGAATGCACAGAGATTGAATCTTCTTTTGCTTTGTGGATAGGATTTGACTGTAGGGGTGGTACATTTCTGAAGAAGTAATCCTTCAAATTGACCTTGGTGGTGACCCCTAAGTGCTGCAAGTACAAGGAGTTGGTTCCCCAATCTTGTACTATTTGCAATTGTCGTAGGAAGGGTCTTCCTAGGATCATCTCATAGACATTATTTTCCTCAAAGTCACATATAGCAAATGCGTGCTCAAACTCTACACCACAAGTGGTTAGAGTTATCCCTTCTAGCAATCCTAGAGGTCTTTCAAAATGAGTGTCGGCCATTTGAAGCTTCATTCTAGTTGGTCTTAATGTGGGTTTGCCCCATTGCTTCCACAAGGAGGTGGTCGCAATAGCCACACCCCCACTTGAATCTATGATTGCTTTGGTTGTGTAACCTTGGTAGGTGATTGGAAGATAAGTATTACCTTCTTCACCCTCACACATGTCTCCTATTTTATCGAGAGGTATCTCTGGAACTTTTTGCTTAGAGCCTGTTTGTGGCATATTAGAATCAAGTTTTGGGACTTGATCCTTCACATGATTCCATAGCTCGGGTTTTGCTTTGAGCAGCTCTTCTACAGTGAGATGACATTGAACCTTAGTGTTCTTCACGACATCAATGTTCCTTGGGACCACTGAGTCTTCATGTCTGACCAGTATTGTGGGAGCTCTGATCTGAAGAGATTCAGATTCCCATGGGCTTGGAAATTGAGGCAGTTCTTCTAAGGTATTAGATTCAAAATCTAATCTTTCATCTTCTTGTTGTTCTGCTTCATCTCCGTAAATAGATGGAATGTCTTGGGGAAATTGATCATGAAGGTCATCAATCTCACGAATAGGAGGGGAATTACTGTTCTCCTTGGCCCATTTCTCCTCTTGTATTCCCCGCAAGAACTCTTGAGAGTGCTCCTGAATTGAAGGAGGTATTCCAGCATTTGTGGAATTAGGAACATAAGCTCCCATTGGTGGTGAGCTTCTGCTCTCAATAACTGGTTGAGCCTGTGGAGGTAAAGAAACTTGTGGTTTGTTTACCAATTGCTCTAATCTTTCTAGTAAGCCCTGGAAATGCAAATCCGGTTTGACAGAGTTTGTCTGATTGAACTTTTGACTAATCTCGAGTATAGCTTGAGCTTGTTCTACCAATGTCATGCACATTTTCATCCGTTCAATCTCTAAGTCCGCTCTAGGGTAACTCTTGTCTAGGTTTGCAGCTGTTGGCCCTTCTTGAAGACGAGCCTGGTAGGTCTTGAACATCATGTCCAAGCCTTCTAGGGTTGGATCTGCAAAAACAGACCATGGTTGCAGTCTATTTACAATGGGTGGTGGGGTGGGATGAGATGGAGTGGATGGAGCTTCGGCATGCGAGGGGTTTTGAGATGCAATGTCTTCTATTTTTGTTTTTGCATCTTTCAAGCTTTCTTCTAGTTCTGATAACTTTTTATTCCACTTGCGATTAGCCTTCTCTCTGGTATCTTTCCATGTTCTTGTTTTCCTCTTACTAGGTTCTCCCGATTCACTCGACTCCAATTGCTCTGCTGGTTTATCCTGTTTTAAGGCTTGTGCTCTAGTGACAGCTTGTATAGGAGCCACATTACTACAACTTGAACTTGAATCCGCCACTAAGCCTACCACATTAATGGGTGTAATCTTGGGCGCACTAGAGGGGTTTCTTGGACAATCTCTGGGGAGATGGTCTTTGCCACAATCAGAACAAAAAGCCTGTATTGTGATAGCCTGTCCTTGACTCGGAGATGGTGGGTGGGGACAATCACGAATGAAATGGTCACCATGACATCTGAAACAAGATCCTCTAGGGGCTTGTGGTCTCATTTGTCTCAATTGGGGCCTAGGGTTAGGATTTGTGTACATGACATTGGAGTATTCTGGCTCCCAATTTTGTTCCATAGGTGGTGCCTCATATTGATTCGAAATTCAGGTGACTCTGTGTAATAAGCATGTGGACTACCTTCATGGGAGTAGTCTGAACTATGAGCATGAGAGTCATTATCTGGTATCAATGGCGTTAGTGGCACTAATGCTCTATTTGGATTTTCCTCTCCCACTGCATACTTGACTGGAATCACGTTGGCAGGAGCTGGTGGTTGGTTTCCCAAGACTGGTTGTGGCCTATATTGTGCCTGATATTGCTGTTGTGGTCTATAATATGGCTGTTGGTATTGGTTTTGATACCTACCTGGTTGGTAAGGTTGTTGATAATTCTGTCTAACAGCCTGCCTATTATAGGGACAATCTTGAGCCGTGTGGTTCGTATATTTTCTCTCAATAGTGCAATATGGAGCATTCCTTTCTCTCATGTTTTGGTTGTGCAATGGGCATACATTAGCCATGTGGTCTCCTCCGCAAGTATAACACCGATTCAATGGAGTGACTCTCTGTGTTTGTCTATTTTGGACTCCCAGCTTCTTGGCAACTTGCTCAGCTATCTCCTCTATTTCCGTGGAGATTTTTGAAGTATGGCTAGTAGAACTATCTGAATCCTTATAGAGTTTGGATAATCCTAACTCCTCACCCAAGTTATCTTCTATGTCAATGCATGTCCGCACGCACTCTTCTATGGATCTAGGCTCTTTCAAGTATACATATGATCTTAACTTTGTGCTCAATAAGCCATCTAAGAACAAAGCCACTTGTTTGGCTGGTGTGGGTAGCTCTGGAGCAGGGCATCTCTCTAGATACTGTCTGAACCTTCTACCTGCTAGCCGCACTGTTTCTTGGGGTGTCTGCTTGAAGCTGTGGATCAAAGATGATGTGTTATGCCTGATACTACTCTTGGAAAATTCTACAATGAATTCGTCTAGCAGTTGACCTATATCGCGATAGTTGCGACTACTCAGTGGTTGAAACCAAGCCAAGGCAGTGCCCTTAAGAGTCAAACCAAATGCCTCGTACTGGGTGAACAAGTCCTCAACCTGCTCAGCTCTTAACACTTGTTTGAACTCGGCCACATGATCATAAGGATCTCCTGACCCGTCAAAATAATTCTTCATTGCCTTGATCACTTGAGTGGGTCTAAGGGTTCTTGGGTGCTCTCCGGGTCTAGGCAATGGAAAATCCTGTTCATCTCTTTGTTGCCTATGTGGTTGATGTCTCTCTCTTTGAGGTCTTTCATTTTCAAATCCTGACCTATTCCTGCCCACGGTGTGTGCAAAGCTTACCTCATGTCTCTCTCTAGTTCTTTCTCTCTGGGCTTCATGAGCGTGGGATGATCCTACTCCTTGGAGGCCATGGGAAACATTGGATCTTGGTGGAGGGAAAATCAATTCACTCTTCCAAGTATATGCATGTCTATCATGTTTTGTTACCAAGAAATTTTTCTCTGATGTGTTATCCAGGTAGACCACTTTGCCTGGTGTCTCTGGATCCTTGAACTCGTAGATGATGACTATGCCCAATTGGCTAGGTTGATCTGGCTTGAATCTCCAAAAGGCTTCCTCTGTTTCTCTATTCAAGAATAGTTCTATGCTTTTATTGTCTTGAGGAATCCAATCCGGAGTGATCACTCGGGTCAAAACTGACTTACCTCTAGGAGTCTGGGGTCCTTGTCCTACATTTCCTTGTTCTAGGTCTCCTATTTCATTCTCAGGAATGACATTTCCAAACTCATCAGTCCTATCTGGTAGGTTGGTGACCACATACATGGTTCCTTCCTTATCAATGTATGAACCCTCTTCGAACTTGACCACCAGGTGTTCAAGTCCAAAGGGTTGATCTGGATTTTTGAGTTGGACCACTGATCGCCTCAGGCCATCCTCATAGATGCGAGCACCTAATCGGTTGGTTCGAATATATTCCAACTGTGTCTTATAGGGACCTCCTGGTGTTTATAGATGGGCAGTCCCTGAGCCACTTGCAGGTTTCCCCATGCTAAAAGACATTTTTGCGTCACTTGTGTCTGAACTTAGTTCGTAAGGAAAATCAGGCTCCTGGGGGTCAAAACAGGCAAACAGGACCTTCTGGAAAAAATCGCGATTTTGTGAAATCAGGGAATCACGATTGTGTGAAATCAGAGAATCGCGATTGTGTGAAATCAGAGAATCGTGATCGTGTGAAGTCAAAGAATCGCGATTTTGAGCACAGAATCGTTTTTTTTTCAAAAATCGCGATTTTGAGCACATAATCATGTTTTAGAGAATCGCTATTTTGTCTCAGAGAATCGTGTTTTCATAGAATCGTGGTTCACAGAATCGTGATTCACAAAATCGTGTTTTCACAGAATCGTGTTCTAGAGAATCACGATTTTGTCTTAGAGAATCGTGGTTTTCAAAATTTAGAGAATCGTGATTTTGAGTACAAACACAGAATCATGTTTTTTTTGAAAATTGCGATTTTGAGCACAAAATCATGTTTTAGAGAATCGTGATTTTGTCTCAGAGAATCGTGTTTTCACAGAATTGTGGTTCACAAAATCGTGTTTTTCACAAAATCGTGGTTCACAGAATCGTGATTCACAAAATCATGTTTCATAGAATCGAGTTCTAGAGAATCGCGATGTTGTCTCAGAGAATCGTGATTCACAAAATCGTGTTTTCACAGAATCAACTTTTCACAAAATCCTCTTTTTGTGAAAATCGTGATTTGTGAGAATCGCGATTTTGAGCAGAGAATCGTGGTTTTGAGAATCGCGATTTTGAGCACAACCACAGAATCGTGTTTTTTTTCAGAATCGTGTTTTTTGACTAAAAATTGTGATTTTTGAGAATCGCGATTTTGAGCAGAGAATCGTCTTTTCATAGAATCGTGTTTTCACAGAATCGTGTTTTCACAGAATCGTGTTTTTTGACATGAAAATCGCGATGGTCAACAGAAAATCGTGTCTTAGAGGATCGTGTTCTCACAGAATCGTGTTTTCACAGAATCGTGTTTTTTGACATGAGAATCGCGATTGTCAACCGAGAATCGTGTTTTCACAAAATCGTGTTTTTGGCTGAAAATCGTGATTTGTGAGAATCGCGATTTTGAGCACAACCACAGAATTGCGATTTTCTGAGAATGACCACAGAATTGCGATTTTCTGAGAATGACCACAGAATCATGATTCTTTCAGCAAGCTTTTAGGCGGGAAACAGAAAATCGTAATTTTCAAAAAATTTGAATTTTCACAAAATCGCGATTTTCATCACAAAATTGCGTTTTTTAGCGGGAACTTTGGATTTTTGAGCGCCGAGCAATGGCGAGCTCCGTATGAGCAGAAAATCATGAAAAAACACAGCGCTTGCTCTCCCTTGCACCTCCTAACTCCTTCCCACACAATAATGCATGAAAAATGGTATGAAAATGGTGAAAATGCACTAAAAAACAAGAAATTTCTATGAAGAAGAAGATGGAAGAAGGTGGAGATGATGATGATGGAGAAGATGAAGAGGAAAAATCAGAAAATAACAGAAATGGCAGATTTTTTTTACCTTCCAACGTCGCAAATCTACGATCTTACCATCACAACGCTCGTCCTCGAAGCTCTCTCCCGGGCAACGGTGCCAAAATTTGGTGTAGCTCAAGCGTAAGCACCACCTCCTTTACTTGTCAATCCGCGGAGATGTGAGGACCAGTATGAAGACCACGAGCAAGTGAAGGCACAAGTGTGTGAGTGAAAGCACACCAACATGCACACACATACACACACACGCACACAAGGCAAGATCAAAGAGAGGAACAATGGAAAGCTTTGATTGCAAAAGAGTTCTCTTACAAAAGCTCTATTCTCTAACAAGCTAACCCCAAAAATGAGCTCTCTAGCTCTTTTTATAGTTTTTTGAGTAGTTTTGGCCCTGTCCAGACCTAGTGTCCGGCCTAGTTAAAAATTAGGTTCCAGGGCTTATTTGAGGGCTCAAACGAAGTCTAAAAATTATGAAAATTGGTACGATGGTAATTCTAATACTCCTCAAGCTCGAGGAATCCTCAGCTTGAACAAAATGGAGTTATAAAAATAGATAATGGTATTTACAATGGTTTTTAGTGATGAAAATCACTATTTTTGTAGGAGATTCTTCTAAAAATTTGACATACACTTCTTGGAGCTCCCTACTTGCTCTCTCTTCTTCTATGTCCACTCCTTTGATGTGCTTCCATGTTTTATGCTTGACCTTGAGTTCCAACACATATATTCCCCCCCTCCATCAGAACAGAGGGTGCCCATTTTACATGCTGATAGATTTTCAGCCAAAACCAAAAACTGTTTGAAGCACATGAACTCTTCGGACTTTGCTTTGAGTGGATATACCCATGCATGCCTAGAAAAATCATCAATGAAAGTCACGAAGTAAAGGTAATTTCCAAAAGAAGGTGTCTGCATAGGACCACCGACATCACTATGTACAAGCTGCAATTTCTGAGTAGCCCGAACCGAACCATCTTTTGGAAAGGATGAACGCTGCATTTTGCCCAAAATACAGCCTTCACAAACATGTTTTCTAGGTGCCTCAAGTTTAGGCAATGAGGACACCATTTCAGATTTTTGTAGGTGTAGCAAACTAGCAAAATTCAGATGACCAAAGCGTGCATGCCAAAGCTTTGCATCTGACATAGCCTGAAAATCATTTACTGCACATGCCAAATCATTTACAGATCTTTCATAGTCTATGAGCTTATACAGCCCACGACATAAAATGCTAGAAGTAATAATCACATCGCCATTTGACAGATCATGAACTATACACCTGTCATCAACAAATTTCACAACCAAGCCAATCTTGGCTAATGTAGGAACTGATAACAGGTTCTTTTTGATCCCTAGCACAGATAAAGCATCTGACAAGGTGAAAGAACTACCATCAGCAGTAGTCAGAATGATCTTACCAACTCCCATAACAGGATAAGAGGAGTTGTTGGCGCATGTGATAGTATTCCCTGTAGGGACAGGCTCGAGTGAAGAGAAGAAACTACGTTGCGAGGTAATATGTTTGGTCGCCCCACTGTATAAGTACCAAACATCTGAGCCCACTGCAGACATGCATTGCTCATGAGAAGATGGGTCAAAACTGCAAACAGTAGTAAATGCCCATTCTTCTTCCTACACAAGATTAGCAGACTCTGTTTTTGGTGTAGAGGCTTCTGCAACAACCATTCCAACCTCCTTTTTCTTTGCCTCTTTTGCAACCAGTTTTGGACAGTTCTTTATGATATGATCATTCCCTTTACAGTACTTGCGAAACAATTTCTGCTTTTCTGATTTCTTCTCATATTTATCCTGGTTCTTCGAATGTGCAGCATTTGCAGATTTCTGCTTACTAGTAGAAGAGCTCCATTTTCCTTTGCCCTTCTGACTAGCAAGGAAAGCTTGATCTGTAACACGCATAATGGATATGTTCTGCCTGGACTGATCTTCCTGCAACAAAACAGAGACTAACTCCTCAAATGATAAGGCATTCGGATTGCCTTTCATCATCAACCGAAGAGTAGAAGCAAAACTCTGATATGAATCAGGAAGACCATTCAGAACGGTCTGCACAAGTGACCTATCTGGTATAACCTCATCAGTAGAAATCAACTGTTCCTTCAAATCTTTGATCTTCGTTAGGAAACTGTCCATAGAATCACCTTCATTCATGTGCTCACTCTCCAACTGTTTTCGGAGGTAAGCAACACGAGCCTCATTCCTAGCTTGGTACAATGTGGTAAGTGTATCCCAAGCATCCCTAGCTGTTCTACAAGAGCGAATATGAGGAATAATGGCACGTTTGACAGACAAAGCTATCAATGCATGTGCCTGGGCATCTCTGCCATCCCAAGAAATTTGCTTTGCAGTAGGTGCAACAGAAACAGCAGCACGAATAGGAATCTGTGGAATATCATCTTCGACACCATCTTCATCAGCTCCAGCACCTGTATTTGTAGTACCTATCGTTACAGGTGTAACAGGACGTCTTTCAACACCCTGCACAATGTTCCATAATCCTTTTGCAACCAAAACATGTCGTATCATATAAGCCGATAATGGGTAGTTGGTACCATCCAACTTATCCTCAACAACCAACATACGGAATACATCACTGCTTTCAGCCATGGCCAGTGACTAAAATACCTTGATGCAGAAAATTGACTATATCTCAAAAAGTTGAACAAAATTGCCAAGACGAGTTCTGCTAGACCTGTAGCAGACTTTGAGACGCTTAAACTGGCGAACAGAAACTGGTATATACCTTTGGCACAAAAAGACGAAATAGCCTACACAAGCACTGCGATAGTGCGTTCGGAGGCCGAAACGAGCTCAGATCGCGATTTCGGCACCACAGAACGAAGCTATTTTTATCTCAAAAACATGCTGAGTATGCTCACCAAAATTCGTGTGATTCTGAGACTGCAAACGGAGGAGTGTTGACGGCACCCTAGATGAAGCGACGACCTGCTCTGATACCAATTGTTGGAGTTAGACGTCTACGGAAGCACGCGAACAACACAAGGAAGAAGAAGAAGCTTGGAGCACAAACACACAATACTGAATGTATTACTAGAGAATGTACAAAGATAAGTAGCCCATTAGGGCAATAGGCATATATATTAGCCAGGGAAAAAAAAACCTCCTACAGAGGGAAAAAAGTGCCCTGGCAATCCTAGTGTGTTCACACACATCACTACCTAAATATATCAACAAGTATTTCCTAGATCTAAGGTTCATTAATCCTTATTTCACCTTTTCACACTCACCCTTCTGAGTAGGTCAATCACTTAGTTCCTTTAATTTTCCTTTTGAGATTCTTGTCTTTTCCAAATTTGTCAAGAGGAATCGTTTTGGTATATCAATTTTGATTTGTTTTAGCGATGCGTAATCATGTCACAAGGTTCTTTTGGGGCTAGATCCCTATACCCACTTGCTCTCTTTCTCTCTCTCGTCAATCACTTCTTTTTATGCTAGAGTGAATCCTTACTACTATAGGAGTCCTAAGACACTCCATTTATCACAAAATTTATTCACGCAAAGAAGTTACCAAGTTAGAACTGAAATTCCACTTACGACGTTCTCCTAGACTCTTGAAGAGGCTGTTCTCATTGGCCCAAGAATTCTCGATACTGGTCGCTTCTCACCTTGCCCTATGTCAAGCACACAATAGTTCATAATTAATGGCCAAAAATACCCCCAAAAATTTGAAAAAAATTAAAAAACCCTAATTTTAGCATTTTTCTTGACAGTCGTGATGGTCACACACAATCGCAATGGTGTGTCACCATCATGGTGGTGTGAACACTTGCGATGATCAGCCTACGATGGTCAGAGGCCACGATGGTCAGGCCGCGATAGTCAGTCAAAGTCGCGATGATCAAGTTATGATGATCAAGGTGCGATGATGTGTCACCATTGCGATGATCAAGTCATGATGTTCAACTAGCGATGATCATGAGATGATGGTCAAGTCACAATGGTTAGACTGCGATGATGAGTCACAGTCATGATGGTGAGACTGTGATGATCTAACCATGATGATCAGATCACGATGGTCATGCCCATGATGGTCACTAAAGATCATGATTGTCAGGCACCGTCACGATGGTGTGTCACCGTCATGATGATGTGATGTGATCGTGATGGCATGAGCCAATCGCGACGATGATTAGTGACCATCACGATGGTCAGACACAGTCGTGATGATGAGTCACCATGGTGATGGTCAGCCAAATATGTGATTTCAAAAAACTGAGTTTAGATCTATGAGACCACTTACCTTAGCTCCCTTTTATGCAAAAACTTCAACCAAATACTCACCTTTGTCTGGTAGTCATGATGGTTAGCTTCTATGACAATTTCTGATAGAAAAATGAAGTTTTTACCTGTGTTTCTTGCAGATTCGTGATGTCTAGAGGCTACCCTACAATGCTATTGCACCAAAAATGTGAACAAGCACTTGTAAAATCTTTCTCTCACTCTCACACACAGGAAAATGAGGAAAACTGAAGAGAAAGAGGGAATATGGAAGATTTTTGGTATTTTTTGGAGTTTGAGATGATGATGGGAAATGAAAGTACAGTGAAAGTGGAGTAAAAGTGTGCAAAAACTAACTACAAACAACAAATCAACAAGAAAATTTTACCTTCCAACGATTTTCTCCAACACACATCGTCACACACTCAACCTAGAGCTCCTCCCCGACAACAGCACCAAATTTGGTGTCACTCTAGTACAATGGTGAGTACCAACATGAGGAGTTCCATCTCGTAACTGTCAATCCGCAGAGAGGGAAGGCCGATATGAAGATCGAGAGCGAGTGGAGTGCGTGAATGTGATGGTGAGAAATACAAATGCATACATACACATGCACACGTACACACACACACACACGAGGAAAGTGGCAATGGACACCAATGGAAGGCAAAAAAGGAACTCATATTCATATTCATCACAAACTAATTACATTGGCTCTACTAACCCAAAAGTTACTAGTTCAAAAAGTTCTCAAAATGAGCTCTTTAGCTCTATTTATAGTTTTTGCCTAGTTTTGATAGGTTTCACATCTAATGAAATGCATAGCTAAAAAATAGGTTCTATATCTAATTTGAGGTACCTAAAGGCTTCCAAAAATTATGAAAATTGGTATGAGCTACCTACTTAGACTCCTCAAGCTCAAGAACACCTCGGATTGCACAAAATGGAGCCGTACATGCGGTGATCGGTTGTATGTACATATATTACATTGTTTTAGTGATAAAAATCACTTTTTAGGTTATGAAATGATTTTTTTAAATAAGAATGTAAGCATCGATGCTTGAATACCACTTATTAACTCCTCTTTGGCCTTATGTGCTTCCACTGTGTTTGTGATGGGATCCTGTACTTGGTCCTATGCTGTGAACAGTTTGCATGGCTAATTCCATTGCACCAACTCCACCCACTTCCATTGCTAGATGCTAACACCTCCATCGTGTTGAAGCCTTTCTGCTCCATGAACTTGAAGCCTTGAAGCCTTTGCCTCCCACAAGATCTAGTGTTGAAGCCTTCAACTCTTGAGAACTCTACTGTTGAAGACTTTCCCTCCCACAAGCTATAGCATTGAAGCCTTTGCCTCCAAAGAACTCTAATGGTGAAGCCTATACCTATCACAAACTCTAGAGTTGAAGCATTTACTTCTCACAAGCTTGAATGTTTAAGCTTTCCTTCCACAAAACCTAGAGTTGATTCCTTGGCCTCCTTGATCTTTGGAATCTTCTACACCTTCATGAGCTCTGATACCATGTAAGGAAAAAAAAGATTTAATAATGATGGACTAGTGGTTCAACTCCAATACCATGACACATATATATAAGATCAAGGCTAGAGAGAAAGAGGGATATTGCTACTCATGGGAATAACACAAGCTATGTGGCTATAATGGAATGTGGACTCAAGATGAATAGAATATGAACCCAAGTCAATTCAACTCAAACTCATAACTCATAAAACAAGATATAGATGGTTCTCTCCACCCATGCACTTCTTATATGGATCTTAGATGGTGATCTAGATAGAAGCTAGGTGAAAGGCTATAAGCCAAGACAATGGGTACTAATATGGACACCCTAATGGTTCCCAACACCAAAAACTATGATCCTACATGGGGAGGGGACCATCCTTATAAGGTCCTCCAAGCCTAAGTTAGCCTACCCATGTTCGAAGGTCATGGTAGCTTGATCAAACATGCCAAAAATAATCTCTACCATTGATCTATGGGGTAAATCCAATGGTAGAAAGGTAGGATCAATAACTATTTGTTTGTACCCCTTGATCTTGCTTAATCCACACATAGGAACAAGTCTAGATCTGATGGCCCACATCAAATAGACCCTTCCCCAAGTTAAGAAAGCTAGTTTTGTTTCTAGTCCTTAATTTAGGTTAATCCTAACATATGATCAATCCTAAATCCAATGTCTTAAAAGTAACCCTCCTAACTATCCATCTATAGTCTACTCTAGATCTCATCTCACCCCAAAGTTACAAACCTACCAGTGTCCAATACTCTCAGATGGCTTCTGCTCATAATGATGAACTTACAAAATAGAGTGCTATGGAACAATGGTGGTGGTGCTACATAAGGGTGAGGCATTGAGAATATCTAACACCCCCCTCAATGTCCACCCAAAGGTGAACTACCTTCTTGAATTGATGCCAAGTATTCCATGAGGGTGGAGCATTGACCATGTCTAACACCCCCCTCAATGTTTGTTGGTGCATTTTATCCAAGCCTACATGCTTGATATGATTTGATTTATGTTCATTTGTAGTCACATGTGTAGACATATGAACACCTCTTGTAAAAAAAATTATTTTATCTCTTGTAATTGTGAAAGAAAGAATGGCTTACGTCATCCATGATGTAAAAAGGAAATTCGTGGGTTTAACTATCTAAAAACCTGAATCCATCAACTAAGAGAATATCTCCTAATTACTAGCATCAGTTTTAGGTGAAGTTATTTGAATTCAAATCCAAAACTACCTCCAAAAGTAGCTATAAAAAGAGCAAGAAGGAGTTCACCAAGAGAAATCTTGATTCGTGCCCATTTCATATTCATTTGTAGAGATTGAAGAGCTTAATCCATAGCTCTCTCATTCTACTCCCATTGTGCAAGTATTCATTGCCGACGTGGTTGTAATTATATGTGAATCTATACATTCAACATTTACTTCTTCTCTGTTTTATTCTTTTCTATACTCACTCAGAACAGTAACTTCAGAAGCTCATATCTCGGGCTATACGTAACCTTTTTTAGAGTTTTAAAGTGCATTGGATTTCTCTCTAAGTCTAGTTTATGTCACAAAATCTCATGGTCATTGGATTTAAAGTTTGTGAGAAATCTACGTTTTTTTGCTCACTAGTCAAATCTCTATAGAGCCCCAAAAATGGTGGGAGTGTTCCAGATTTTTCTAAATCTTGTTCTCAATGCTCAATTTGATCAATTGAAGTGTTTTAAATATCTAATTCTATTTTCTATGTTCAAAAGGATTTTTTCTAATTCCTACCAGGTTGAGAGCACTGCTCATTTTTTCTAGCAGGTTTATGTACAAAAATAGCAAGTTTTGGGAGCTAGTCATTTTGCAACTAGTCTGTCTTGCCTCAAACTTTTGAGATACTTTTTCCAAAACACTTGGGTGATTTTTTTTGTGGATTTAGGAATCTCAAAAGGTCTCATAATCAACTCTGAAGTCTCAGTTGGATGGTGTGAAGCTGGTTGTAGCAGCACCAAGTCATCTTCAGATTGCATCCACCATCTCTCTTTACATTGGTATAAGAGCATAGTCAATCAATATGGGTGATGGATTTCCATCAACAATTGAAAAATTGGATAGAAACAACTACCCAACACGGTCTCTAAGGATGAAGGCTTATCTTCAAGGGAGTAATCTATTTGGATACACATCTCGAGATGAAGCTATGCCAATCATGAGGAACAAAGGGCAACCATCACATGAAGAAGAGGAAAGACTTTCAAATTGGTGTTAAAAGGATGCACTTGCAAGGTCCTATATTCTAAACTCAATCTCTGATTTTCTTTTACCTCATGTCAAGGGATGCAAGACATCAAGAGAGGCTTGGAATGCACTTGCTTATTTCTTCTCCTTCAACAATCGAGCAAGGAAGAACCAATTGTGGATGGAGTTCACAACAATGAAGAAAAGCCCAAAGCAAAGTGTGACTGATTCAACACACTCATGGGCCAAATCTTCACTCATGAAGCAAAGATTAGCAAGGGTGGTGAGTCCTCAAGAGGTAATCAAACTTCTACCTTATATTCTCTTAAAGCTAAGGTCAAGGACAAGTCAAAGAATAAGAAGAATGAAGATGAAGGTAGCTCTTTCCAAGCAAACTTTGTAGGTAGAGGAAGAGCTAGAGGAAGAGGTAGAGGTGGAAAGCAAGGCAGGGGGAGATTCCAATCATCTCAACCTTGCAATATATGTGGCTTATCTAATCAAACTACTGAAGAATGTTTTAGGAACTCGAGGAACTCTAGAGGAAGAGGATTCAATAGAGGTGGATATGGATCAAATAGAGGCAGATACAATGGAGGCTACAACAACAACAACTACAACAACAATTACAACAACAATTACAACAACAATTACAACAACAACAACAACTATCAAAGCGGCCATAGAGGAAGAAGATATTACAATAACTATGTAGAGGAACAAAGTCAAGAAGATTCATTATTGATTATGAATCTATCAGTAAAGAAGGGTAAGGATGATGATTACATCTTTTACATTGATTCAAGATGCTCAAATCATGTAGCAAGAAATGTGGCTTTACTTTTTGATTTGGAGGATCCTCACAACAAACATGAAGTGCAAAAAGGAGATGATACAAAGCACTCAGTGGAGAAGATAGGTAATGTGAAGACATCAGATGGGAATATGAAACTCTTAAGCAAAGTCTTGTATGTCCCTACAATTACCAGAAATTTTAATAAGTGTTGGGTAGATTGTTGAAAAAGGATTGCAGGTTAGATTCAACCAATTTGGAGCATATGTTGAAGACCCAAGGCAAGGATTTAGAAGGATTTTCAAAGGAGAAAAGATTGAAGTGAAAGATACAAAGAACATAGCTTTATTTAGCTATGGATCTCAAACTCTCATAGAGTTGGAGATATGGCACAAAAGGCTTGCTCACATTGGTGAGAGGACACTCAAACAAATTTGTAGGGACCAAAGTGTACTTGGTTTGCTTAATATCACAAGGCAACACATGATTTATAAGTGTGAACCTTGTCAATTCGACAAGGCTCATAGACAATCTTTCAATAGGAAGGGATATGTGTATCAAAATCTTTTGGATCTAGTGCACACCGATGTGTGGGGTCCTAGTAAGGAGCCACGGCTCAAGATATTATGTGTCTTTCATAGATGATTATAGCAGGTGGACCATTTTGTTTTTCATGAAGCACAAGGATGAAGTTTTTAATGGCTTTAAGAAGTATGTTGCTCTTGTTGAAAACCAAACAGGTAGGACTTTGAAAAGACTTAGATCAGATGGCAGAGGAGAATACTTCTCTTCTGAATTTGATGCCTTCTTGCATGAAAGAGGCATTAAAAGGGAAGTCACTACAAAGTATACACACAAAACTCAATGGTGTAGCAGAGAGGAGAAACAGAGCTATTGTTGAAGCCACAAGGTCCATGCTAAATGAAAAGGGATTGCCAAACTACATATGGGTAGAGGTTATGTTTGCAACCACATCGATGCAATTTTTGATGAGAACAAATGATGGTTTGATGATGATAGGAAAGTGAAGCTGCCTTATGACTTGCATGAAGATTTTCCATCACTTCAACCAAAGGAGCCAAAGTAAATTGAAGAAAGTGATTCAGAGATTGACCCAGAAGACTTGGAAAGACTAAAGCTATGGAAGAGCAAAGGTAAAGCAAATATGCAAGATGCTACATATGGACCCAAGAGCTCACATTGACCACTTAGAAGGTCTTCAAGGGAGAAGAAGAAACCAAAGAGGTATGGTTATGATACTTCTTTGGTCACCAAGCACTCAATCTACATTGGAAAGGATTCAACCAATGAAGAACCTACCACATTTGAAGAGCCACAAAGCAAGAAAGCTTGGAGAGATGCAATGGATGAAGAAATGGAAGCCTTGAAGGAGAGTGACACTTGGGACCTTGTACCTAAGAAGCCATCTATGAAGGTAATTAGATCTCGATGGATATACAAAATCAAGAGGAATCTAGATGGAAGTATAAATAGACATAAAGCAAGGTTAGTTGTTAAAGGGTTTGCTCAAAACAATGGTATTGATTATGAGGAGATTTTCTCTCCTGTTGCAAAAATGCCTACAATTAGGGTTCCCATTAGTCTTGCTGCATCTAGAAATTGGAAGTTCTATCAACTTGATGCAAAGAATGCTTTCTTAAATGGATGGATTTCCGAGGAAGTGTATATGGCATAACCTCCTAGATATGAGGATGCACATCACCCTAACTATGTATACAAATTAAAGAAAGCCTTGTATGGATTGAAGCAAGCTCCAAGAGCTTGGAATACCAAATTGGTGAATGATTTGCAGGACCAAGGATCCAAAGCTAGTAAGGCTAGTGCTTATGAAGGAGATCCAATTGAAGACATCACAAGCTATCAAAGCTTGGTTAGAAGTTTGAACTATGCAACACTCACAAGGGTGGATATATGCTATAGTGTTAGCATATTGAGTTAGTTTATGCATAAGCCGAGAAGGCCACATATGGAAGCAGCCAAGAGAGTCCTCAAATACCTAAAGGGGACCATGAATGAAGGCTTGTTTTATCCATTTATTTCAGATATTGAGCTAAAGGCCTACTCAAATGCGGATTGGGCCAGATCTAGAGATGATAGAAGAAGCACATCCGGGTATGTATGATTTGTAGGCTCAAAAATCATTTCTTGGTCATCCAAGAAGCAACCAAGAGTGGCATTATATTCTACTGAAGCCGAATATAGAGGTTTGGCTAATGTAACTCAAGAAATCATGTGCTTAAAATCTTTGTATACAAAGCTTGGACTTCATTCTTCAACACTCACATTTGTGGTGACAACCATGTGATTTGGGAGAGTCATCATTACTCAATTTCATGTATGTGGATAAAGGTTTAATCAGTGCCTCGCCACCCTACACATTGAATGTGTGAAGTACTTTAGCTATGAACTCACTTTGAGACAAGTATATGAATCTTTTACTCCTATCACAAGTAATGCACATGCCAACAATATGTTTGGCATCCCTCAAGCGAGGATAGCTCCAACAACATCACTAGTACTAGCAATAACATAGAAGAAATTGCAGATTTAGTGGCCAATAAGTTAGGCGTGCATGGACAAAAGAACTAGCCCAACCTCCCTTTATGAATGCCGATGCTAAGGAGATGTGTACACTGTGGAGGGGATCATCCTTCTCACGTATGCAATAAGGGAATTGTTCCATCGAATCCCTACATGTATAACTGTCCACTAGTACAAAAGCAAGCCCAGTACTATAGTATTGAATAGAAATATACCAACCATAACAACCATAACACTGATAACTGTCCTTACAATAGACAACCTAGACTAGTCCAACCACCACAATTTAGACCATATGGATACCCAACTAGAGATCTAGGTAGGGAGTTTTCGAGGTACCCATAGTACCAAAATCTACTTTCGAATCAACGTCCTTATGAATACCTTGGATACAACCCACCACAGTGAGTCTCGGATAGCAACCAACCCATCCTCATAATGTAGTACCAGTGAATTGGCCCAAGTTGAAGAAAACACAGAGAGAGCCCTAGTACCAACTACTCCTTTGATTGGCACAAAAATCTATAATCAATCCTATGAACAGCCCTGGGGAGATCACCATTGTTGGCAGTGGTCAGGGAACCGAAGGAGCCACAAGACAAAGAGGGTCGGAACGAAGAGATAGCACAAGCAGACACAGTAGCCAAAGAAGATCTGGCAAGTAGGCCACCTAAATTTTTCAGACATCAAGGAGTGGAGCACACAAGAAGAAAGAGCAAGTAGGGAGCTCAAAGATGTGTATGACAAATCAACAGAGAAAATCCCTACACAAATAGTGATTTTAATCACTAAAAACCATTGTAAATACCATTTCGTATTTTTGTAGCTCCATTTTGTGCAAGCCAAGGAGTCCTTGAGCTTGAGGAGCCTTAGAAGTGCCTACATATCAATTTTCATATTTTTTAGATCTCGTTTGAGCCCTCAAAAGAGCCCTGGAACCTAATTTTTAACTAGGTCGGACACTAGGTCTGGACAGGGCCAAAGCTAGTCAAAAACTATAAAAGGAGCTAGAGAGCTCATTTTTGAGGTTAGATTGTAATTGAAATGAACTTGTAAGAGCTTTTTGAAAGTAATCTAAGAACTCCATTGCTTCTCACTCTTTGTCTTGCCGTGTGTGCGCGTGTGTGTGTATGTGTGTGCATGTTTGTGTGCTTCTCACTCACGCACTTGTGCCTCCACTTGCTCGAGGTCTTCATACCATCCTCTCGTCTTCCCGGATTGACATTAAAGGAGGTGCTACTCATCACTGAGCTACACCAAATTTTGGCGCCGTTGCCGGGGATCGAGCTTTGAGGACGAGCGTGTGATGGTAAGACGTAGAGTTGAAGCGTTGGAGTTATAGGTATTTTCTTCACTTTTATCCATTTCCTTTTGTTTTCTTCATCACCATCATCATCATCACCACCTCCCACCTCCATCTCCATCATCACAAAAATTTCAGTTTCTTGACTATATCTCCTTCCCCCTTTCACTTCCCTCATTTCACTTGTGAGAGAGAGCGAGAGAGCGATATTGTGTGTGCAGTTTTTGCATGTTTCTTGAGCTGTCTTGCAGGTACATGCTGCATCATCTTCTCCAGCACTCCGCGCAGGTACGGAAATCTTGGCAACTGTCTCTGTGTCGCCGACCTCTGTCAATCGCGACCGACAGAAAAAATGCTCCATTTGCCAAACAAAGTACAAAACCATGATCTACAGGACTAGAGCTTCCCAAAACTGTGTTTAAATTTTTGAAATTCATCAGATTTCTGTCAATCGCGATCGCTCTATCAATCGTGATCGACAAACCACGACGGACAGACCTGTCAATCGCGATCGACCAGTCAATCGCGATTGACAGCCCACGACGGCTCTGTCAATCGCGACCGACAGGGTCAACGACCGATTGACCGCGACGGACAGATCATACGCGTGACACGTGTCAATCGCGATCGAGTCATCAATCACGATCGACCCATCAATCGCGACTGACAGCCCACGACGGCTCTGTCAATTGCTACCGACACAGTCAACAATTGTTTGACCACGATGGACAGACCCTCGCGACCGACCTGTCAATCGCGATCAACCCATCAATCGCGACTGACAGAGTCAACGACCCTTTGACCATGACTGATTGACTTCTCGAGCCACGTGTCAATCGTGATCGACACATCAATCGCGACTGACAGCCACGACGGACTTGTCAATCGCGATCGACACATCAATCGCAATTGACCTTTCAATCGCGACTGACAGAACTTGCGAACGCGATAGAAGGGCAAATTTGGCCAATTTTTTAGGGCAAAGAATAGGGGGCTAATTTGGTCAATTTGTGGGACAAACACTCGGGGTTAGCATTGCATGTTGAGGCCGCAACCCAAGTAATTCAAGAATTTATGCCTGCCTGATTAAACTGTTTTGAACCCTGTTTTAATCCCTGAAGCCTGAACTGACATAACTTTCTCATACGAAATCCGTTTGTTGTGATTCTTGTTTTGTTGGAAAGCTCGTGGGAAGTACAACTAGAAGTTAACCATACACGAGGTAGGGAAACTGAGGGATCCTTGGGATTGTTTCTTTATAAAGGCAAGAGATAATTTGGTCTGTGCGTTACATGCATGAAAGTGGTCTATTGTGTCATTTGAATCTAAATCTTGAGCTAACCGTGGGACTGATGCAGGTCTATTGAGAAGCAATTGAGAGCGTCCAAGCAAGGGCTTTGTGCAAGCTTGAGAATCAACTTCTCGAGCACTAAAGAACAAGGATCAGCAAGAAAGGTCGGAATATTCTCAACTCCCCTTCGTCAATTCCTAGCTTAGGCTAAGAACGACTAGAGGTAGGAGTAAGTCAGGGTGACGATAGGCAATTATCAAGTTGAAGAATACCTAAACTTTCAAGTTCAAGCTAAGGAAATAATCTTTGTACTGTCGAGAACTTTAAGGGGAAAGAACTTAACGTGGAACGATCAACTTTAAGTGCGGAACTACACTCAAATATACCTTACAACGTGATATCAGACAAGAATGTTAACACGGTAATCAACTAAAAAGAATCAAGTAACTGATCCAAAAGAACTCCGCAACGAGGTTGTACTTGGGCAAATTTGGGTTATTCAATTAGGCTTATGAACCTTAGATCAGGGCAACATCTAGGGAGAGATAGACAAAGCCTTAGGTCTTCAGAGGCCAGTGTCAACCACATTGCTAGGTCTTGGGCCCAACAGTTGAGCCACCACTCATACCACCCTAGTTCTGAGACTAGTGAGTCAGAGATGTCTCAAGGCATGGACAGACCTACGGGAAGTTCAGGAGTGCCATACTTGCACAGGGTAGAAGGCCCTTACAAGACGCAATTGGAATACATTAGGACTAACCGACTAGGTGCTAGCATCTATGAGGACGGCCTAGGAAGATCTGTGGTACAGATTAAGAATCCTGATCAATCCATTGGACTAGAGCGGCCAGCTGTCAAGTTCAAAAACGGAGCGTACTTAGACAAGGAAGGGACAATATATGTAGTCACCAGTCATCCAGATAGGACTGACGAATTTGGGAATGAGATCCCAGGAACGGACTTAGGTGACCTAGAGCAGGGAAGCATGGGTGAAGAACCAAGGACCCCCCGAGGCAAATCTGTTCTCACTAAGATTATCACACCAGAGTGGATTCCCCAAGATAATAAGAGCATAGATCTGCTTCTGAACCGAGAAACTGACGAAGCCTTTGGGAGATATAAATCTGATAGGCCAATTGATATAGGAACAATCATGATCTATGAGTTTAAGGATCCTGATAGCCCAGGCAGAGTGACCTACTTAGATCACGCTTCAGAGAGGATCTTTGTGGTGACAGAAAATGATAGGCATGCTTACACTTGGAAAGGTGAAATTATTTTCCCCCAACCAAGATCAAATGTGTCCTATGGTCACCCTAGAGCGGGAACATCCCAAGCTCATGGAACTCAAAGAGACAGAAGTAGAGATAGGCCAGAAGTAAGCTTTGCTAACCCAGGGGGCAGAGAAAGAACGAGGATGGAAACAAATAGAGTAGAGCCTGAGGTACTTAGAGCCCCAAGAAATCAAAGGAATATGGAAGACTCCCCTCTACCATGACCTAGAGAACACACCAGGATTTTGAGACCAACTCAGTTAGTCAAGTCCATGAAAAATTACTTCGATGGCACAGGAGACCCATACGATCATGTGGCAGAGTTTAGGCTAGTCTTGAGAGCAGAACAAGTGGAGGACCTATTCACACAATATAATGCCTTTGGTCTAACCCTTAGGAACACAGCCCTCACGTGGTTCCAACCATTGAATGAGAGACAGTTCAAGAGCATAGACCAACTCCTAGAGGCTTTCATTATTGAATTCTCTAAGAGTGGCATAAGACATAATACCTCCTCATTGATTCAAAGCTTCAAGCAAACCCCTCAAGAGACCGTGAGACTTGCAGGAAGAAGATTTAGGCAATATCTTGAAAGATGCCCTGTTTCGGAACTACCCACACCTGCTAAGCAAGTGGCTTTATTCTTGGATGGATTGCTGAGTACAAAGTTAAGATCCTATGTGTACTTGAAGGACCCTAGGACCATAGAAGAGTGTGTACACATGTGCATTGACATCGAGGATAACCTAGGGGAAGAGTTAGAGCTTTCCAAAATATACGAAGATTCTGATAGTGCCTCTAGCCTCTCTTCCACGCAATCCACATCAATTGAGGAACTTGCTGAGAAAGTGGCACAAAAACTAGGCGTCTCTAGCAAACAAATCCCAAGGTTTGCCCCTATGAAAAGATGCTATGCTTGTGGTGGCGACCACATGGCGAATGTATGTCCCATTATGGTCCAACCCCAAGCAAATCCTAGTAGCCAGTACTGCACCATAGAACGGAGATACACAAATCACACAGCACAAGACTGCCCATACAACAAGCAAGCAGTTAGGCAAACCTACCCTCAGACATACCCTCAGCAAGGAAGATATCAGAACCAATATCCACCACAGTAGTATCCTGGGCCTCAACAAACCTACCAACCACAATACCAAGTCCAGCAAAGGCCTCAACCTGTGTTAGCCCAACAACCTCCAGCTCCATCCAACGTGATCCCTGTAAAGTATGCAGCTGCAGAAGAAAACCTGAATAGAGCTATAGTCCCCATAACACCATTGCTTTCAGAAAGTGATCCCAGTGACCATAGCTTCGATTCTACACATGTTGATAGTCCCCAGGCCTACTACATGCAGTCTCCTGAACATGGTGAGTCTTACTATAGTGAAGAGCCAAATGAACCTAGTTGGGAGTCAGATTACACAAACGTCATGTATGCAAACCCCAACCCTAGGCCTCAACCTAGGCAAGTAAGACCCCCATTCCCTAAAGGACCATGCTAGAGATGTCAAGGAGATCATCTCATTCGTGATTGTCCCTTGCCTCCACCTCCACAACCCCAATCAGTGATGATCCAGGGCTATTGCCAGGAATGTGGAAAGGAGCATCTCTTACGAGATTGTCCAAAGAATCCCAACAATATGCCAAAAATAACTCCCATTAATGTTATTGGGTTAGTTGTAGACTCCACAGGAAGTGTGATGTCCACTACACCAGTGCAAGTGATCACTAGAGCTCAAGCATTGCAGCAAAACCAAGGGGTAGGCCAGGAAAAGAGCCCAGAGGCTAGTGAAACTGAGAGCATAACCAAGAAAAGGACTAGAGCTTGGCGAGATAGTCGCGAAAGAATGAAAAGACAATGGGCAAAAAAGATGAGTGAACTCGAGGAGAGCCTCAGAGAAACAAAGGCCAGGATAACTGAACTCACATCTCAAACTCCCTCTCACACTACCCCACCTCCACCATTCCCAACTCCATCCGACCCGCCACCTTCCAACCCGCCTCACCTAATTCCACCACCCCCTAGAGTAGGATCAGTCCTAACAGATCCAACTCCCGAGGACCTAAACATGATGCTTAGAGCATATCAGGCCAGAATCCAAGAAGGGCCAAACGTAACTGATCATGAAAAGTGTTACCCTAGAGCAGAACTAGAGCTAGAACGAACCAAAATTTGTGCTAAGATGGTGGAATTGGCTCAGACCATGTTTGAAGCCAGTCGCCTATTTAACATCTCTAGTTCAGCGAAGACACAATTGCACTTTGATGGATTGTTAGAAAGAATAGAGAAGCTAATTGCACAATCAGAAAAGGAACCCGCCTCTCAACACAAGGACAAGGCAAGTGAAAGAGCAGGTCTTCCCGCCTAGGAAGCTTATGTGCCTAACTCTACGGAGCCAGACACATCATCTTCTATGAATCGGTCCACACCAGAATTCCTACGAGAGATTCAAGAAGACAAATGGGCTAAGGAAAGTGAAGTCCCTCCTCCCATTGAACTGGTGGATGATGCACACAACCAATTCCCACAAGACATCCCATCCATTTATGAGGAGCAGGAGAGCACCCACTCGAGGAAAGACTAGACTTTGAGTCTAACTCTCTACAAGAATTACCCCACTTCACAGGCCCATGGGAAGCTAAGTCTACTTGTATGAGAGCACCCACGGTCATGGTACGAAATGAGGACTCAGTCTTACCTAGGAACACAGAGGTAGTGAAAAACACTAAAGTGCGGTGCAATCTCAAGTTAGAAGAGCTACTCAAGGTTAGACCTGAATTATGGAAACATGTCGCCAAACAAGTGTCAGCGATAGCGAAACCTCATTCTCAGGTAGGATCACATAGGACAGTGCCAGAGATACCCTTGGATAAGATAGGAGACATGTGTGAAGGTGAAGAAGGGAACACCTATCTTCCCATTACCTACCAGGGGTACACCACCAAGGCAATTTTGGACTCAGGTGCAGGAGTTGCAATTGCCACCACTTCCCTATGGAAGCGTTGGGGCAAGCCAGCACTCAGGCCCACGAGGATGAAATTGCAAATGGCCGATGGTCACATAGAGAGACCCTTAGGATTGCTAGAAGGAATAACTCTCACCACCTGTGGTGTCGAGTTTGAGCATACATTTGATATATGTGATTTTAGCAAGAACCATGCCTATGAAATGATCTTGGGACGACCTTTTATGCGACAGTTGCAAGTGGTACAGGATTGGGGAACCAATTCTTTGTACCTGCAACACTTAGGTGTTACGACCAAAGTGAATCTCAAAGATTACTCTCATAGAGATGTCCCCCCTATCCAATGGAATCCCATCCATCGAGCCAAAGATGATACGGAATCTGTGCATTCCATAGGATCAGGATCCTCATGGATGCATGAAGACACCCACTTATGGATGTGCAAAGTGGCAGTAGAAGAGGAGAAAAGAGAAAAGGCCAGAGAAATAGGTGCAAACGAAACACATAGATCAATTCAAGACCCAGCCTATGCACCTGTAGTATTTCCTGACGAAGAATTTGAACCCCACGGCTGGGCAGAAATCCTAGCAACAATGGATGTAGCCATCAATGAAGAACAATGGACACCTCATTGTGATGAGGATGGCTATGACATTTCAGTTTTCTCCATAGAGCCAATCATGGGAGAGGCAGTGTTAGAAGAATGCGAACCTAACCCTGATGCATTTGAGGATGCGAGTGACTCCGATCTAGAGTCAATCATTATGGACCCACCTTTTGCATCAGATGAAGAATACTTCCATGAAGTAGAATTTCAACCCCAGAGGTATGGAGAGCTTACAAGTGATGTAAGACTAGCCACACATGTGACCCCGAAGGAAGAAGGAAAGAAAAGAAAGAAGAGAGAAGTCACACCAGAAGAGGAAGAATCTTTGTTTGAGGTTCCAGAAAATTTTAAGAAGTATGAGATAGATGACAGGAGAGTCATGATTAGAATGCCTAAACGAGAGGCACAATCAGGGGAGGCCTATGATAACAAAGAAACCACCAAGAAAATAGTGGTAGCCATAGAGGAAGGAGAAGAGAGATGCACTTACATAGGGGAGGCCTATGATAACAAAGAAACCACCAAGAAAATAGTGGTAGCCATAGAGGAAGGAGAAGAGAGATGCACTTACATAGGACATGACCTGACGGAAGAAGAAGAGCAAGAATTGATAGCCTTGCTAAGAGAATACAGAGATGTATTCGCTTGGAGTTACAAGGATTTGAAAGGTGTTGATCCAGACATATGCTCACACACTATCCCCATGACCTCGGATGCCAAACCTTCTAAGCAAAAGCCATACACATATAATGATAATTATGCTGCTAAGATCAAAGAGGAGATAGATAGACTGGTTGAAGCTGGATTTATGTATGAAATTGAGCACACTGAGTGGGTATCCCCCATTGTAGTGGTGCCCAAAAAGAATGGTAAATTACGTGTATGCATTAACTTAAAGAAGGTCAATGCAGCCACAATCCGAGATAACTATCAGCTTCCCATCACAGAACATCTCTTAGAAAGAGCAGCAGGCAAGGAAGTGTACAGCTTCCTTGATGGATTTTCAGGCTACAATCAAGTAGCCATAGCTCCAGAGGATCAGCATAAGACAGCTTTTGCCACAGAATGGGGCATATTCGCCTTTCGGGTAATGCCATTTGGGCTTACCAATGCACCAGCAACCTTCCAGAGGCTGATGTGCCATGTATTTAAGGAGTTCCTGAGGAAGAATTTAGAAGTCTATGTTGATGATCTTTGTGCTCATTCCAACATTAGACAAACCCATATCCCTGAACTCAGACAAATCTTCAACAAATGTAGAGAATATCAGGTCTGCTTGAACCCGGAAAAGTGCGTCTTTATGGTTAGGCAAGGCAAGATTCTAGGACACATAGTGTCAAAGAATGGCATATCCACTGATGAAGAGAAAGTGAGAGCCATAGCAGAGCTACCTAGGCCAAGGAATGTCAAGGAAGTACAAGCTTTCATGGGGCATTGTGGTTATTACCGACGGTTTATACACATGTATGCCATCATAGCAAAGCCTCTGTATGGACTTTTGACTAACTTTGAGTGGACTAACGAATGTGAGAATTCCTTCCAAGAGCTTAAACGAAGATTGTGTTCAGCACCAATGTTGACCACACCAGATTGGAACAAGCCATTCCATGTTCATGTGGATGCTTCCAATTATGCTATTGGGTGTGTACTCGCGCAACCTACTGGTGAAGGTAATATGGATCTTCCAATTGCCTATGCTAGTAGACAATTGAATGCAGCTGAACGAAATTACACCACCACTGAGAGAGAAGGCTTAGGCATGGTATATGCAGTTAAGAAATTTAGACACTATTTGCTTGCAAACAAGTTTAAATTTTTTACTGACCACCAAGCATTGTTATATCTCGTGAACAAGCCATGCAATACAGGAAGATTAGTAAGATGGTTTCTCTTACTAATGGAATATGATTTCGAGGTTGTGGTAAGGAAAGGGAGGACTCATTTGAGAGCGGATCATCTCTCTAGGCTCACATCTAGAGAAGCCCCACAAGGAGTGTCAGATGACCTTCCTGATGCTTACTTGTTTAATTTGGAAGTGGTGCCACAGTGGGCTAAGCCACTAGTGCCAGTATTGACATACGGGCCTAATCACCCAGTAATAAACACACAGGATAGAGAGGTAGTAAAAGCCCAGAAGTATCACATCATGGCAGGAAGTATGTACAAGCACACAGATCAAGGAATCTTGGCCTGTTGTGTGGAAGAGGATGAGTACGCTAAATGGTTGCAATTAGCACATGTAGGTGCATTAGAGCAACACTATTCAAAGCAACGAACCCTACAGACACTCAGGAGACTCGGAGTGCATTGGCCGACTATGGAAGTTGATGTCCAAAAGTTGTGCAAGGAATGCCCAATCTGCTGCACTAAACCACCGGTGGAACATGCCACTCTTTATCAAGTGTCCATAGTGCCGGATTGGAGTGAACCGCTAGTATCCTTTCTGAGGACAAAAACATCCCCTCCAGACATGACTCTGACTAGGAAAAGGAGTTTAGAACAAGAAGCCCAGGATTACTCACTCATTGGTGATAATCTATACAAACGTGGTAAAGACGGTTACCTGAGACTATGTGTCCATGAGAGTGAATATCTCAAGATCTTGGACACTGCTCACCAAGGTGTAGCAGGAGGACACTTTGGGCCAGATCGGGTGATCAAGGCAATACTATTTGCGGGCTTCTGGTGGCCGACCCTTCACATGGATGCACATACCTATGTGAAACGATGTGATGTCTGTCAGAGAACTCAATATCCTATACGTAAAGATGAGATGCCACTGAAACCTATGATGGGTGGACGTGCATTCTCTAAGTGGGGAATAGACTTTGTAGGTCCTATTAATCCCCCAGCTAAGGGTTCCCATGCAGAATATATCATTGTTGCGACAGACTATCTAACAAAGTGGGTAGAGGTAAAAGCCACAAGGAAGAACGATGCTCAAACAACTGCTAAATTCTTGTTTGAGAATGTATTCACAAGATACGGGTTACCTATAGAGCTAGTCAGTGATAGAGGCACTCACTTCTTGAATGAAGTTATTGAAAATCTGCTCCAAGAATTCTTGGTAGTACATAAGAAGTCTGCCCCCTATCACCCTCAAGCAAATGGCCAGGCTGAGAGCACCAACAAGATCTTATGCAATGTACTGACGAAACTAGTGAACAATAAACGCTCTGATTGGGACAAACAGCTACACCATGCTGTTTGGGCATACCGAGTCGCCTACAAAACAGTACTCCAAGCCACTCCCTTTCAGATGGTATTTGGTCAAAATGCAGTGCTACCTTTGGATTTCTTAATACCTACATTGAAAGTGGCACAAGAGCATGAATGGACGGGTCATGAACTCTCCTCAAGACTTTTTGACCTTGAACGATTAGGAGAAACAAGACTGAGAGCGGCTGCAGGGATATATGCTGCAAAGAAACGACAGAAGGCATACTTTGATGCCCACATTAAGGATAAAGGTTTGAAGGCAGGCGACCTAGTACTAGTATACACGTTGAAACAACATGCGAGGAAACTAGAGAAGAGAGGCTACGGACCCATGATCATTAATAGAATCTCAACAAGTGGAGCAGTGCAGCTAGCCACCTTAGAAGGTGATGTTCTTCCAAGCTACATTAGTGGTTGCAGAGTCAAATTGTATCAGGAACCTCTCACAGAGGAAATGCTAAGCCGACTCAACACTGCTAAGAAACGCAAAGAAGAAGAAAAGCGGATTCGAGAAGAAGCTCAAGCAGAAGCCTTAGAGCGCATACGGAGAATGAAATTAAGAAGACAAGGTAGAGAGCAACCTAGGCCAGATGCATATGCAGACCAAGGATATCATGTGGCTATGTGTGAGGTTTCAGGTATCAGCTCGCATAGGATAATTGATCGACGTCCTTTTATAACCTTAGATATAGGACAAGGAAAAGGTGCAAAGACTATAAGAGCTTCGATTGACTCAGGTGCATCCACTAGTGCTGTCAAGTTATCTTACTGTCAAGAATTGAAATTAAATGTCGACCCTATAGAAGCATATCTCATAGGATTGGGAGGTGTGGAAACCCCTTGCATGGGTGAGGTGGATCTTCCCATCTCCATTCAAGCCGAAGTGATGACAGTCAAAGTACTAGTGTGTCAAGATGAGGACCTCACCAAACCTCTTGCCTTGGGTCAAGACTGGATTTATAACGAAGCAGTCAACTTAAACCTAAGAAGTGGACTTCTTCAGGTATGGGTGAATTAGAGTAGAATTACCGTTGAGTTAGATAATGGAGCACTCCAGGAACTAGGAAAGGCACAGACTCCTAGTCTTTCCAGGGGTACACATGAAGTTGACCATGCTGTTCTTGTCCAAAGCTATGTGATGCAGAGGAATGGAGATCTCAATAGAAAAGTCAAGGCATTGGCGGAACTCCCTTCTTTTCCAAAGGCCAGAAGGAGGCAGCAACTAAGGGCAGATCAATTACTGAAGACTATTTATGCGGGAGACCAAAAGAACGCGCGAAGCCGAACAACTCAACCAGTGGAACAAATATGGGTGCGAAAAGATGAGCTGCCGACTATAGCCAAGTCGCGACAACTGTCTCAACCACCTATTAGTAATCAACGACATGATACTAATAAGAGGACTTCTAAAACCTCTGTTGAAAAAGTGAAATCTATCTGGGTGCCCAGGAAGTCGATGAAGGCTGACCCACAACCAAGACAAATTTGGGTGCCTAAGGCTTGCTTGCGGGCTCAACTAGTCCCACACAATTCGCATCATACACGACAGGGTCCACTCGCTCAAGCAGCCGCCACCCACTCTTGTCTGATACACTCAAACACACTGCCACCTAGAAGCACGCACAGACTCACTTGTAAATGGGTCCCAAAGACACAACAACCCCCAGCGGAATTACTCATGCAACCCTCCCGAGTCTCCACAAAACCAAGACCAAAAGCCATCCATGGTGTTTGGCAACCTAAGACTTGTAATAAACCCCCCGACCCCAATTTGTGAATTCATCTCCACTTACTAACTACATTAGTCAGACACTGCATCTTTCCATCTAGCTCCTAGGACTATCCAGGCATTCACTACACCCACTATCATCGTGCACTCACTGACCACTAACCCATTACTCACCTCACGATAATATTGTAACGGGGGCAAAACGTGTTCTATCTTGTCCATTACAATATTAACGCATGCTCTATATTCTCGACAGAACCAGTAGCAAGCAATAACTATGGCAGAAGCTGGAGGCACCAGTTCCCAGGCAGGGTCCAGCGCACAGATCGTGGACATTGAAACCATTCTTCTGGAACCGCCACTCACCGAAAGGCCTCAAGAACTTCAAGCGGTGCATGTCCTTCCTATCCAGGACCCCCCTCAAGGACACACTTCTCAAGTGGGGAAACATGCTCATTGGTTCAGTGATGTAGCAAGGCCATTGGGTGATGGCACCTACTTCTGGGAAGCAGAAATTGAATTTAATGGCAAATGGGGACGCTACCACTTTTTCACTCGGGAATTCGAGAACTATCAAAATGCAGAGGTAATGCGATCCATTTGGACCAGCGCAGGCCTGGATAGATATTTCAGGGCACACTTGCCTAAACCTGATTTTCTACGCTGCTCCTATTTTATCAGTACCATCACTCCCAGCAGGGCCAAGGGAGGCGATAGTACTTTTGTACTACCATCATTGTTGCCAGGACACGAACTCAAGAGATTCAAACTGACACTCAATCTGGTAAGGGAGGCATTGAACATGCAAGGTATGCACATTCCCACCGACAAAGAAACAATGGTTTCGGGTAGGATGAAGCATAAGGATCTCAATAAATTGAAGGACATGGTGGCAATGACGCCTACCATTGCTCTCCACTTACGAACTGTTATGCAACATTTTGCTTTTCCTGCACAGGAACGATTCACTATGCCCCCTAAGAAAATATGGTTCAGCTTATACTTGGCAGAAATAGAGAACCTCACCCTCAACATACCGCACTGGGTCATCGATCAGATACACCTAGCCCATCAGCGCTGGAATAAGAAGCAGAAAAATGTACTTCATGGCTGTTGTGCCCTAACAAGAATAATTCACAGGTGCCTAGCATATGACGTGCCCATTCAAAGAGCACTAGTGTGGTCCAGGGCCCAAGAATTCCAAAGGCGACTATCAAGAGCGGGTCCTCCATCGAAGAAGATGAGAGGAGGCGTCCAATTACCATGTGCTCAACCAAGGGGAGCCACTACCACACCGGAGGTGACTCCTCCTCAAACTAGGCGTGTTCGGCCATTCACCATTCGTCTTCCCCGACCAAGTACAGAAGGACCCAACTTGGTGTTTCCCCCCATTCCATCAGACTTGGAATTTCCACAGGGATTTACTCTCAATGACCTTACGGATGAAGAAGTTGCCAGGCTGATCTACGAATCTAATCTTGAAACAGAAGCAGACCAGGCCCAGGAACCACACCCCACCACAACAACACCAGCCCCGACACAACCAGTCGTCGTAGAAGTCGAAGGAGATGAACAAGAGGCAGGAGGAGAAGAAGAAGAAGCCGACGAAGAACAATATCAAGAATATGATGAACTCTCAGAACTAGCAAGTGCCCCAGCATATTCGGCACAAATAAAAAGATTGTACCAAACCATGAAGCGAGTTCAGGAACAACACAAAATGTCACTTGAATCAGGCAAGGTGCTCATGAGCCAACTATTGGCTGAGGAAGGTGTGGATGATATGTTTATCGAAGCCATGAACCTGCACGCAGAGGCAGTCGGCTTGGATGAGGCCATACATGTGGCCATGACATACATTAATCGATTTGAGAAACGTGTGCCTGCCCGCCCTAGGCGATCTGGAAAACAAATACACATCAATGTATCAGAACCGGAAGGCAACACGCAAACAGAAGAACATCAAGAGGAACCACTCTCCCCACCCACCTCACCTCTCACTACACAATTCACCTCACCAACCGGCACGACCACACCCTTTTCTACCACTACCACAGTTGTCATGGGAATTCCTCTCTCTCCCGGCATCCAATTCAGAGGAGTTTCCATGCCCACCTTCACGACACTCTTCACCAATATCACTTCCACCCCACCCACGGTCCCCCTCTTTACTGTCACACCCACATTTGACACGATGGAGACATCACCTGCCACAGTACCACCCCCACCCCCCACACAACCTCAATCTCCCATACCCCCTCCACCAACTTCACCACTTGATTCCACAACATTCACAACTCCCTTCCCCATCCCCATTTCCCCTGCATCTTCATCTTTACCTGCATCCTTTAATGTAAATAGTATATTCCTATCATTACATCAGTGTGTATATCAACTTCAGCGTGAGTACAGGGATCTCGAAGGCTGCCATCAACAGTTGACAGCGAATCATCAGAACCTACAAAGACGACTCACAACGCTAGAAGAAGAAAATGCGGAACTCAACCAGCACTACACAACTCTCGAGCAAGCCCATCAAACACTCCTAGAGACACCCCAACCATCAGCAGAACCCGGTGTCAAACAACTCGAAGCCTTGCTGGAGGTGTACCAAACAGATAACCTGAGAGTCCGGCATAATTTAACTCTACTTCGAAAGCATATGGCTACAGCACTTGAAGAAAATAAACGGTTGCAGAAACAAAATGAAGAAAACTTGGAAGCAGCCATGGAAGGTTCCCCCCATGAGATCGATCCAGAACAGTTCAAAGCGGTTCCCACAGAAACAATGAAAACCATCTTGGAAAGTTATGCGGATTTATTAGACGCACATGATGATTTGGAAAGGGAACGAGATGATCTACGTAGCCAGCTCAGGGAAAAGGAGGCTCCAACCGAGGTATTAGGAACGGCCTCGACTTCAGAGGAAGTAAAGGCATTGACAGAGCAGGTGGCTGAACTCCAGAAAAAGTTACTAGAATATGAAAGGCAGGCCTCCCCAGTTGTAGAACCCGAACCGGAGGATTTAGTACCCATTGAGGTGGATGAAACATATGAGGAACCATACGTTCCTATGCCGATGCCAGGTGGTGCACAGACCTCAGAAGGACTGGACACATTAGAAGTTGAAGTACCTGAATGGCTCCAAACACTCGAGAAGACAGCAACAACCCATGAAGATAGAGTGGCCATTCAAATCCAATTTATGGCAAAGTTAGAAGACATCATCATTAAGTCTGAATACTTTCGAAGCATGTCTCATCATAGATGGATCGGCACCAACGATGATCAATATGTGCCATATTGTGTGCTCCTTGCGGATTACAATGCAGAGATTCAACGCAGTTGTGGCAAACCTCCAACTTTTTCCACACAATTTGGGCCAGAGGATATCCCAGAAAGTACAAAGAAAGGCTCCATTTATCAACCTACCTGGAGAATCCGTCTTCTTGAAACCTACCCGAAAATGGTTCGTACCTGGACTAACATGCCCCTTTTTATTAAATATAATCCTTGTTATGTTCCAGTATTCCGCCGGCGCACTTGGCCAGAGTTTACCATTGCTGTCAAGAACGTCAAGGGTTGTGCGAAATGGTTAAATTATGTTTATCTAGCACCGCCACAAGGCCCTCCCACTGTAAATTACATGATTTCTACCATCAGACACTGGAGCACTCGGTTACGGAATACCCCCGATGTGATGGCACAAATGTGTATGAAAATCTTTGAACTAATGCTAATCACCTTCAGGACGTTCAAGAATATTAAAGACCCCCACTTCTTAGGTGTCGGATTTCTTACAGGAAACCAAGATCTGGTATACGACATGAGCACAACCCCATCCATAGAGGTAATATATGCTTGGCATGCCAGAATAAAGTACCTCCCAGCTTGTTTTAAACAGACATTCGAGGAGATGTTCATAACGGGATTCTGGGAATATCACTCAAAAATATTTGTACCCAGGCCCTCACATCTCCTCCACTTATTCGCTGTGGAGAGAACCATCCATTCAGAACAACTGCGGGTGCCACATCCGGATGTACCAGGACCAGTGAATTGGGATGCATTATTAACAGATCTAGCACGGGGGCTCAGATTAGAAGAACATCACCTCGCTTCCGACGTTGTCCAATATTACGTTCAACGAGCATCGAGACAAGGGTTTGTCAGGGGCGACAGACGCGAGAGTGGGGGGGGTGTTGGCAGCAGTCAGGGAACCGAAGGAGCCACAAGACAAAGAGGGTCGAAACGAAGAGATAGCACAAGCAGACACAGTAGCCAAAGAAGATCTGGCAAGTAGGCCACCTAAATTTTTCAGACATCAAGGAGTGGAGCACACAAGAAGAAAGAGCAAGTAGGGAGCTCAAAGATGTGTACGACAAATCAACAGAGAAAATCCCTACACAAATAGTGATTTTAATCACTAAAAACCATTGTAAATACCATTTCGTATTTTTGTAGCTCCATTTTGTGCAAGCCAAGGAGTCCTTGAGCTTGAGGAGCCTTAGAAGTGCCTACATATCATTTTTCATATTTTTTAGATCTCGTTTGAGCCCTCAAAAGAGCCTTGGAACCTAATTTTTAACTAGGCCGGACACTAGGTCTGGACAGGGCCAAAGCTAGTCAAAAACTATAAAAGGAGCTAGAGAGCTCATTTTTGAGGTTAGATTGTAATTGAAATGAACTTGTAAGAGCTTTTTGAAAGTAATCTAAGAACTCCATTGCTTCTCACTCTTTGTCTTGCCGTGTGTGCGCGTGTGTGTGTATGTGTGTGCATGTTTGTGTGCTTCTCACTCACGCACTTGTGCCTCCACTTGCTCGAGGTATTCATACCATCCTCTCATCTTCCCGGATTGACATTAAAGGAGGTGCTACTCATCACTGAGCTACAACCATGCATACAAAATGGACTCCATGAATTATGAGCAGACCTACGAGAAATACTCATATGGAAAAAATAACTATGACCAATCATAGGGATATGGAGCTGAATATGTGACTCACACCAACCCTAGAGCCCATGCACCTTCTAGACTCGTGATTAGACCCCCTATCCCTCGAGGACCATGCTACTTATGTGGAGGAGACCATTTCATTAGAGAATGCACTTTTCCCTATCAACCACCTCACAAGGTTTGGGAAGGATATTGTAGCGATTGCAGAAAAGAAGATGTTTTTAGTGACTATCCAAAAAACCCTAACAAGATGAACCACACCACTCAAGTGAACGTAGTAGAAGTAGTAGAGCCTTCACGAAGTGAAAAGAATATACAGTGCCCTTGAAGGAAATTACAAGAGCAAGAGACAAAGAAGGACTAGAAGAGTTAGAATCTACCAGACATGAAACCAACAAACCAAAAACTCCAGTGCCTCAAGTAGTGCCACACTCAGAAGAGTCCGAGGGAAATTCAAAGGTAAAATGGACTCAAAGATGGAAAGATCGACAAGAGAAGCTAAGAAGCAAGCAAACTCAACAAAGAGAGGAAAAGAAGGGCAAAGAGGAGTCAAATCACATTGCAACTCCCACACCTAGAAAGGATTTTAGTACTATGGAGAAGGAGCAATGTAAACATCAAGTAGGGTCACTATTATTTGATCTCATTCTTGAAGATCTAGCCATGTGGATAAATGCCTATCAATCTAGGATCAAAGGAGGACTAGGTGTGGAACAACATGAAGTAAGTCACCCCAGAGGGGAGTTAGAACGCGAAAGGCTAGAAATATGTAAGAAATTGATCGAATTAGCTCAAAACACCTTGGAAAAACCTATACAAGACCTTCCAAAAACAACAAAACTTGATAGAAAATTTCAAGAAGGATTAAGAGCTCATGACTCTCCAGAAGGTAGAAGGACTGTGGAGAAAGCCGAAAGCATAGCCACCGAAAATCATCAAAGAAGTTCGATACTTCCCGAAGTAGAAGCTAATTGGCGAGAGGATTTATAGGCTAAATTTTGGTGTAAGACAATCAACGATTGATGATTTGGAAAAGTTTTGAAGTCAAAGAGTAAAGCAAAGATCAAAACTTGAGTCTTGAAGATGAGTGCATGGTCGGAAGATGAATTGTAGGTGTCAAAGTTGATTATATAGAAGAAAAGTTTCAGACATAGGTCCATTGTTTGGAGAAAATCTTAAGATATACTGATTCGTTTGAAGAACGTTAACTTGGACAAGGTGTGAAAACTTTAGGAGACACCTTGTATAAAGTTTCATTGAAAACTTTACACATTTGATCAATCAATGAGTGAATTAAGTGCAGCATACTTTTTTGTGTAATGAGTTTCTTCAGAGTTGAATCAAGTCTTGATAACTTGGCAATAGATTTCCAAAGTTGGTTGTGTTTATGAGTTTTTCTTGACATAAAGGTGCTCTAAAATGAAGGATAACTTGTTCTCTTGGAGATTAATCATCTCCATCAGTGGTATCATAGCAAGAATCATCAGATTTGAAGAAAAGGAGGACCTCGACTATCGCAGATATACAAAAAACAATCTTTGAAGATTCAAAAGGTGAAAGGTTGAAGTGAAAGCTAGAGAAGGAGGCTTGAAAGATATTAAGAGGATCAAAAGGAACTATATCCAAATTAAAGGTACATTCATTATTCACAAGACTTGAAGAATTTATTGCACAAGTGAAGAAAGGATGGGAGATTCTCTTCAGATAGAGAAATTGAATAGAGAAGACTATCTTGCTTGGTCAATAAGGATGGAGGCTCATATTATGAGCAAAGATCTCATAGGATACATCATAGGTGAAGAAGAAAAACCAGAATTTAAGGATCCTAGTGTTCCAACTAGGGAAGAGCTCTCAGATTTGAAGACATGGATGAAGAAGGATGCTCAAGCAAGGAGCATTATCTACATGGGAGTCAATGATTACTTGCTACCTCACATTATAGGACTCAAAAGTGAAAGTGACATATGGAATGATTTGGAGGAGCATTTCCAAAACACTAGAAAGTCAAGGAAGGCATCTTTATGGGTAGAGTTCACCACATTCAAGAAGAAGGCTTCTCAATCTATTTCTGATTATGTAGCAAGGATGAAGGATATTGCAGCTGCATTAGGAGCAGTTGATGAAGACATTGAAGAGGACAAATTGGTAAGACAAATTCTCATAGGTTTGAGAGGAGATGAGAAGTGGAAGCCATTCATTCTATCCACTGAATTGTCACTAGATCATTTTACTCCTATTGAATCAATTGCTAGGACATATGCTAACCTTTGAGGAGGATATCAAAGGTGATGTTGATAAGAGTATATGTCAAGCAATGTATTCAAAGGATAAGAAGAAGATTAACAAAGGAAAGCAACAATTGAATGAAGATGAAGCACTATGAGCCAAGCTAACTTCTTAAGAGGAAGAGGAGGTGGAAAAGGAAGAGGAAGAGGTAGAAGCAATAAAGATGTGTCAAAGCTTGCTGGATATGTGGTAAGAATAATCATTTAGCTCATGAATGTTGGCATAATAATCAGAATGGTGGAGGATATAATCAGAACTTTAATTCAACAGGAAGAGGTCGTAGAAATCAGAGAAGTAATTTCAGGGGTAGAGGTTTCTTTGGAAGAAATGGAGGAAGAGGCTTTCAAAGTCAATCCTACAATAATATCTACTACAATTATGCTTCAGATCAGAAAGAGGATTCAACCTTAATTATGAATGCAACATGTGAAAGACCAAGTGAAGATCAAAGAGTTTTCTACATTGACTCAAGGTGTAGTAATCACCTGAGTGGAAACATAGCTTTGATGACTTATTTGGAGAATAAGGTGAGTAATCATATAGTTCAAATAGGTGATAACACAAGGCATAATGTGAAGTCCATTGGATCAGTAAAGGCCAAGGATGGAAGCACTCTTTTGAGCAAGGTTTTGTACGTCTCTACAGTTCCAAAGAATTTGATAAGTGTGGGGCAAATTGTAGAGAAAGGATATGAAGTACGATTCACTAATGATGGATTTTACATTGAAGACCCTAGCCATGGGTATAAACAAATTGTTTCAGGGAAGAAGGAAGGAAGGCTATTCACATTCAAGATTAAAGGCAATGTTGGTCATGCCTTGTTCACTTATAGAGAACATAAGATCTCTTAGTTAGATCTTTGGCACAAAAGGCTTGGACATTTCAATGAAAGAGGTACTAAGGATATGATTAACAATGATTCAGTGCTTGGATTGCCTAATATTGCAAGTCAAGACATGACATACAAGTGTGAAGCATGTCAATTGGGTAAAGCTCACAAGAAGACTTATGGTAAGAAAGGATTTATGTATTCAGAGAAGCTTGAATTGGTGCATACAGATGTGTGGGGTCCATCAAAGGACTTTAGCATTAATGTTTTGAGATATTATGTGATTTACCTTGATGATGCTACGAAGTGGATCACTATATATGTGATCAAAGATAAATTAGAGGTGTTCAATACATTCAAACATTATCATGTGTATGTAGAGAGAATCACAGGGCAAAAATTGAAGAGACTAAGGTCAGATGGAAGGGGAGAGTATTTCTCAAATGAGTTCAATGATTACTTATGTAATGCAGGTATAAAAAGGGAAGTTACTTGCAACTAATATCCTCAACAAAATGGTGTAGCAGAAAGGAGAAATAGAAATCCTGTTGAGTTTGCAAGGTCAATGATGAAGGAGAAAAATTGCCCCAATTATTTTTGGGCTGAGGCTGTGAATAGAGCTACTTATTTGGTTAATAGACTTCCATGTAAGGCCTTGAATGGTATGACACCATATGAGGCATGTTGGGGTAAAAGACCTACGTTAGATCATTGCAAAGTGTTTGGATGTTTGGCTTATGCATACATACCATCTCAATTAAGGCATAAATTGGAACCTAAAGCTTAAAAGTATGTGTTCATTGGTTATGATGATAAGAAGAGGGGTTATAGATTGTGGAGTCCATCCACAATGAAATTCCTTGTGTCAAAGGATGTCACATTTGATAAGCAAGGTACTTGGTATGCAGGTATAATTAATATTCATGCAGGTGATGAAGAAGGCATGACCCAAAATAAAACCAAATCAAAGATTCAAATTCCTAATGATGAAGAGATTGTTGATGCTCAAATTGATAATGAAGAGATGCCAAGGTTTGATCCAGAATATGAAGAACCAGAGACTTCAAAGAGTGGAGAAGTTAGAAGTTCAACAAGGAATAGAAATCAATCCATAAGGTATAGTTATGATACTTCATTTTTGACCACTAAAGATTATGCTTACATAGTGAAAGTAGAAGAAGATCCCTCTACATATGATGAGGCAAAAGGTAAGGGAAATTGGGAGAAAGCTATGCAAGAGGAGTATGATGCATTGATGGAGAATGAGACATGGGATTTAGTTCCTAAACCAAATAATCAGAAAATCATTGGATGTAAATGGGTCTACAAGACAAAGAGATATGCAAATGGACGTGTGTATAGGTATAAAGCTAGACTTTTTGTGAAAGGGCATGTTCAAACATATGGTGTAGATTATGATGAGACTTATAGTCCTGTGGCAAAGATGACAACTATAAGGACGCTCATAGCTATTGCTGCATGTAAAGGTTGGAAGCTATGTCAATTAGATGTGAAGAATGCTTTTCTAAATGTTTACATTTTAGACGAAGTTTTCATGGAGCAGCAAGATGGTTTCAAGAATAAATGTTATCCAGAGTATGTATGTAAGCTCAAGAGAGCTTTGTATGGTTTGAAGCAGGCTCCAAGGGCATGGAATTACAAACTTGTGAAGTTCTTGAAGGAGCTTGATTTCCAAGTGTCTAAGGCAAATAGTAGTTTGCTTGCTAAAGCAAAATGATGATGGGTTTATTTACATTTGCATATATGTTGATAACATTTTTCTTACAGGTATAGATGAGAAGGGCATCCAAAGTCTTAAGAAGCAGATGGAGAAAGAGTTCAAGATTAGTGACTCGGGAGACTTGTCATGTTTCTTGGGAATGGAGATTTCATATTCTCAACATGGGGTGTATGTGATTTAAGAACGGTATTTGAAGAATTTTCCAATCAAGTTTAAAATGGAAGATTGCAGGGTAGCACCTACTCCAATGGAGGTGAATCATAAATTGAGAAGATATGGAGGAGAAGAATTCAAGGACATGAAGTTGTATCAAAGTTTGGTTGGTGGTCTAATCTATGCTACATTGACTAGGCCTGATTTGTCATATGCAGTTGGAGTGTTGTCTCAATTCATGCATTGTCCTAGGAAAGAACATTGGGTTGCAGGACAAAGGGTGCTAAGATACATTAAGGGTACACTCAAAGAAGTTTTGTATTATGGATTCACATTAGATACAAAAATCAAGATATATAGTGATGTAGATTGGGCAGGTAACTCTGATGATAGGAGGTCAACCTATGGATATCTCTGCTATGTGGGAGATAAATTAATCTCTTTGTGCTCTAAGAAGCAACACACAATTGCTTAATCATCTATAGAAGTAGAATATAAAGGTATGTTTGAAGCTGCAAAGGAGGTTATATGGTTGAAGACTCTCATGAAGAATTTTGACATTGATCATAGTAAAACTTGAGTCTAGAAGATGAGTGCATGGTCAAAAGATGAAGACTTGTATATACATGTATATTAACCTTGTAATTAGTTCACTTATGCCTTTGTAATGGTAGTGCATTTGTACATATATGCCTATATATACTAGTATAGAGTCGGGACATATATGAGAGAAGAGATATAGACCAAAGATAGATGAGCAAAAGAAGAAAAAAGTATGATGAATGTATGAGATTCATCAATCAAATGTTTTCCATGAGAATAGAAGAAAACGTCTGAAATCTATGTCACAATGTTTTCTCCATCTCTTCTTCTGTGCTTGATCATTTCAAAAATCCTTTTGTAGATATCTAATTCCATAGTTAGTGCATCTATGGTCAAGATTTGAGAGTCTAATTGAAATCAAGGTGAGAGAATTTTAAGTAGGAACATTTGTATGTGAAGAAGTGATAAGTGTCTTCAAAAACAGGTGCAATCTCAATGATTAGAGTTTTGATCAGATCTCCCTCCACAGTGTAAAGTTTTGAGCAGCTAAGCATTCATTCTTTAAGTTGAAAGGTAAGCTACTTGTGGATAAAAGCATTTAAATAAACGAGATCTAATTTGGGAGAGCATGCATTAGAAGTTGCAATGTCAAAGTCGATTACACAGAAGAACAGTTTCAGACATAGGTACATTGTTTGGAGGAAATCTCAAGATCTACTATTTCTTTTGAAGAACTTTAACTTGGAGAAGGTGTGAAAACTTCAAGAAACACCTTTTATAAAGTTTCATTGAAAAGACATTTGATCAGTTAATGAGTGAATTAAGTGCAGCAGACTTTTCTGTGTAATGAGTTTCTTTAGAGTTGAATCAAGTCTTGATAATTTGGCAATAGATTTCCAAAGTTGGTTGTGTTTATGAGTTTTTCTTGATATAGAGGTGCTCTAACATCAAGGATAACTTATTCTCTTGAATCTCCATCACTAGAGTCCAAGAAGAGAGATTGAGAAAGACCGAGGACATTAACCCACCCTTCAAAGAGTTGGATGCATACGAAAACCCAGGAATGATGGATCATGAAATGAATTATGAGGAAGGTGCAGAGGGAATGGAAAGCATGGACACGCTACCAAACTACATGGGAGAATATGAGCAAAATTCTGAACTTTATCATGCCCCAAGAGTAAGAACGAAAGGGAAAGGACTTTCTAGCAAGACATCAGACATAGCATGAAAGTTGAAGTAGACTAAGGTGCAATGTTCGGAATTACTAAAAATCAAACCACAGGTATGGGGCAGATTAGCTAACAACTCATGTAGAGAGAAATAAAAGCAATTAACAAGGAGGCCAATGAAGATATGCATACAATTCAAACTCCTATAGATAAAGCGGGAGACTTCAGTGAAGGTGATGAAGGTAATACATTTCTACCAATCACTTTTCGAGGTTACACCACAAAGGCAATCCTAGATACGGGAGCAGGAGTAGGAATAGCTATAAAAGAAATATGGGAGAAGTGGGGAAGACCAGCCTTACAACCCACAAGAATGAAATAGAACATTGAAAAACCCTTGGGATTGGTAGAGAATGTAGTGCTTACAACATGTGGAGTAGATTTTGAATACACATTATCCATTTGTCAATTTCAGAGAGCTATTAATTATGAGATGATCTTGGGAAGACCATTTATGAGACAACTAAGGGTAGTGCAAGACTGGGGTAGAGATGTTGTATATTTGCAACATAGGGGCACAACTACAAAAATAAACCTCCATACATATGTGTATCAAGATGTCCTGCCTTTACAATGGAACTCGATACATAGAGAAGAGGATGACCTATCAGTCCATGGTGCGGGATCTGAAGACCAATCCTAGATGCATGAGGACACCCAACTATGGATGTGTAAGGTAGCTAAAAGGGAGGAAGAGAGAAGAATAACATGGCAATGAGGATGTGGAATATCTAGGGCAATAGGAGATCCAGCATATATGCCACAAATGTTCCCAAATGAAGAGTTCAAACCCCACGGATGGATGGAAATATTGGCCACATTAGATGTGTGTGTCAATGAGGAAGTTCTCACCCTAAACAAATACATAGATAAGGAAGGGTATGATGTAATTCTGTACATGGTTGTGCTACAAGAGACAGAGGAAGAAGAGTGGATAGAAAAGGAGTGGACGAAAGATTATGAAAGCATAGAAATGGAACCAGAAACTTGAGAAGAAGGACTTCAATTAGAAAAAGAACACAAAGAAACAAAAATGGGAAACAACTCTTTACAAGAACAAAAAGAGAGTCCAGAAGATATCCATTTAGAAGGGATCAACGGAGAAGAGAATATACCACAAGAGTAGTTTGAGGTCCCCGAACATTTTAAAAAGTACAAGGTGGAGGAAAGGAAGACCACCATCCAAATGCCTAAACGACAAGCACAAGAAGGAATAGCATATGATAATAAAGAACAAACTAAAAAAGTTACGGTGACCATAGAAGGAGAAGAGGAAAGATGTACCTACATAGGGAAAGATGTGTCAGAAAGCGAAGAACGAGATCTTATAGAGTTGATTCAAAACTATAGGGACATATTTGCTTCGACATACAAGGATTTAAAAGGAGTGGATCCCTCTATTTGTTCCCATTGTATTCCCATGACCCCTAATGCTAAACCCTCCAAACAATGACCTTATACATACAATGATGTGTACTCAGCCAAAATTAAGGAAGAAATAGACAAATTATTGGCAGTAGGATTCATTTATGAAATTGAACACATTGAGTGGGTATCCCATTTGGTAGTTGTACCAAAGAAAAATGGGAAACTTAGGGTGTGCATCAACCTCAAGAAAGTTAATGCAGCTACCATTCGAGCCAGTTACCCCTTAGCCATTACATATCACCTCTTGGAGAGGGTGGCAGTCAAGGAAGTTTATAGCTTCCTTGATGGATTCTCTGGATACAAACAAGTTGCAATTGCCCTAGAGGATCAACACAAAACTGCATTTGCCATGGAATGGGGAGTGTATGCTTTTGGGGTTATGCCATTTGGATTAACCAATGTGCCAGATTCATTCGAGAGATTAATGTGTCATGTATTTAAAGAATTCCTTAGGAAAAGCATGGAAGTGTATGTGGACGACCTGTGCACATATTTGGAACAGCGAGCGAACTACATACCTGAGTTGAGGAGGATTTTTGAGAAGTGTAGACAATATAGAGTCTGTTTAAATTCAAAAAAGTGTGTCTTCGTGGTAAGGCAAGGAAACATTTTAGGGCATATAGTGTCTAAGAATGGAATATCCACCGATGAGGACAAAATCAAAGTTATTCTAGAACTACCCCGACCAAAAAATGCAAAGGAAGTACAAGCATTTATGGGATACTATGGATACTATCAAAGATTTATCCACATGTATGCCATAATTGCTAGACCTCTATATGGCTTACTAACTGAGTTCAATTGGACTGAAGATTATGAGAAAGCATTCATTGAGTTGAAGAGCAGGCTGAGTTCACAACCTATTCTAAAGGTACCAAATTGGAAGAAACCATTTCATATCCATGTGGATGCTTCAAAATTTTGCCATAGGATGCATCTTAGCATAGCCAATAGATGAAGGAAAACTTGATCATCCTATAGCCTATGCTAGCAGGCAACTCAACCAAGTTCAACATAATTACACTACCACTGAGCAAGAAGGATTAGGAATGGTATATGCGGTAAAGAAATTTCAGCATTACTTATTAGGGAACAAATTAAAATTCTTTATTGATCATCAAGCCCTACTATACCTAGTCAATAAACCCTGTAACACAGAAAGACTAGTGAGATGGTTCCTTTTATTAATGGAATTTGATTTTGAAGTTGTGGTCAAGAAAGCAAACACGCATGTCAGAGCTGATCATCTCTCTCGAATGACACATGGAGAACCCCCGACTGGAGTGGCGGATGACTTCCCTGTCACTTATCTTTTCAACTTAGAAATTTATCCACAGTGGGCTGAAAAATTGATACCTATACTCACCCATGGACCTAGTCATCAGATTGATTCAGCTAAAGTCCAAGAAAATATGGAAGACCCAGAATCTTCACATTGTAGTGGCAAGCCTATACCACCAAGATTCTAACGGACTTCTCATGAGGTGTGTAGATGAGGAAAAACAAGAAAATTGGTTGAAACACGCACACATAAACCCATGGAAGAAGCATAGAGGTATCAGTGGTACAATACAAGAATTAAAAAGAGTAGGAGTGTATTGGCCAAGGATGCCGAAGGATGTTCATAGGCATGTAACGAGTTGTCTCAAGTGTCAAGAAGAAATATTGGAGGAGAACTCGACGCTATGCTATTCCAAAATAGCACCTAGATGGAGCTCACCTTTAGTGAAATTCTTGAAGACACGTGAATAATCGGAAGGTGCAAGCCTAGCAAGAAAACGAGCTCTAGAGGAGTAGAGTAAAGATTATACCCTCATAGGGAGATAACTATTTAGATGTAGTCAAGATAACCAATTATGACTGTGTATACATGAAGACGAGTATATCCATGTGTTGGAGATGACCCATACTAGGGCATCAAGAGGTCATTTTTGGGCTGATAAAACTGCAAAAATGATTCTCTTTGCTAGATTATGGTGGTCAACTTTATACCAGGATGCTACAACGTATGTTCAAAGATGTGATGTATGCCAAAGAACAAAATATCATACACAAAGAGATGAGATGCCATTGCGACCAACGATCAGTGCTAGAGCTTTCACTAAATGGGGTATAGATTTCATTGGACCAATTAGCCCCCCAACTAAAGGGTCTCATGCTGAGTACATAATCGTAGCCACAGATTATTTAACCAAATGTGTAGATGCAAGGGCCACTAGGAAGAATGATGCAAGAACCACAACTAAGTTCCTCTTCGAGAATATATTCACAAGGTTTGGGCTACCCATTGAAATTGTGAGTGATCGGGGCACACACTTCATTAACGAAGCAATAGAGACTTTGATGAATGAATTCCTAATAGTGCATAAGAAATCAGCCCCTTATCACCCGCAAGCCAATGGACAGGCCGAAAGTTCTAGTAAAGTGCTCTATACCATTTTAACCAAGATAGTAAATAATAAACAATCAGATTGGGATAAGCAATTACATCATGCCATTTGGGCCTTCAGAGTTGCGTATAAGACTGCTATAGGCACAAAACCTTTTAATCTTGTGTACAGACAAATGCAATCTTACCAATTGATTTCCTGATTCCTACTCTTCGAGTAGCTGAGAGATATGAGTGGACTAGATATGAATTGTCCCAACAATTGGATTAGATTGAAAGATTGCATGAAACTAGACTACGAGCAGTAGCGAGTATTTATGTGGCCAAGAGGCGACAAAAGGCCTACTATGACGCCCATATCAAAGATAAGGGACTCAAAGAGGGTGACTTAGTCCTGGTGTACACCTTGAAACAACACACTAAGAAGTTGCAAAAGAGAGGACATGGAGCATTCAGAATGAACTGTATCTCTACAAGTGGAGCAGTGAACCTAGCCACTCTGGATGGAGAAGTCTTACCAAATTACATAAGTGGTTGTCATGTGAAGAAATACTCAAAACCCTTAACAGATGAGATGATGAGTAGATTACTTAAGGAAAGACATCAAAAGGAAAAAGATGAGAGAATAAGAGAAGAAGCAAGGCTCAAAGCACTGGAATGCATAAGAAAACAAGAAGAATGGATGAGAGATATCACCAAGGAGAGGAGCCGATTCCCATGGCCAACTATAGGACAACTATTGGCAGTAGCCAAAGGCACAGATGACGAGGAAGCATGTGAAGGTGGATCACAATGAAATAGTGGGGAGCCAGTTGGATTATTTTTTCAAAGAAATATGTTTTATATTACTTTTTCAAAACCCTCAACAATGATTTTCATCACTACTGTGTCATATGTAACATAGAACAACTCTTTTGTAATTCATAGCTGCATTTTGTGCAAGCCGAGGAGTCCTCGAGCTTGAAGAGCTTAGGTAGAACAAGCCTACCAAGTTTGGCTATTTTTGGATTCTGTTTATCCTTTCAAATAGCACCTAGAACCTACTTTTAACTATGCCAGTCACTAGATGTGAAACCAGTCAAAACTAATCTAAAAACTATAAAAAGAGCTAGAGAGCTCATTTTTGAGGTTAGCTAGTGTAGACTTGCATGAGCTTGTAATTGAGATCTTGAGTAATAGAGTCTATTTTCCTACCTTCCATTGTGTCTTGCTTGTCTCCTACATATGTGTGTGTGCATCTCTATACTTCTCACCTTCTCTCTCACTACATCTCACATTCACAATCTTCATATCACTCCTATCTCTTCCACAGATTGACATTAAGGAGGTGGAGCTTCTTAACGTGGTACTTACCATTGTGCTAGAGCAACACCAAATTTGGTGCCGTTGCTGGGGATCGAGTCTAGGACAAATGTGTGATGGTAAGAGTATAGCAAGAAGTGGCGTTGGAAGGTAAAAATTTCAGTTATTGTTTTTGTTTTTAATTAGCTTTTGGTGTTTTTCACCTCCTTTACACTCCTTCTTTACCATCACATCATCTTCTTCCACTCCAAAAAAATAAGAAAATTCACCATATCCACCCATTCTCCTCATTTCCTCTCATTTGTGCATGAGAGAGAGAGAGCTTTTGTGCTTGTGTGTGCTTGTGTGTTTTTGAGTTTTCTTGCAGGTACAGTGCTCCAGAGCAGCTGGAAAGCTTCTAAAAGGTAAGAAATGCACTTTCTGTCAAAATCTGCCGATTGTGTCAGACCATCGCATTGGTCTGGAAAACTCAGAATTTGAGGTAGGCGACCATATCATGGTGTAGGCGATCGTAGCACACACAAAAATCCACATTTGCATCTGCAAAATCATCATTTTGGTGGACCATAGCGACGGGCTCACACCATTGCGATTGTCTCATACCATCGCGATTGGCTCACTCCATCGCGACGGCTCGACGGGACCATCGCGTCGGTCTTGCACCATTGCAAGGGGTCAATTGAACCATCACGGTGGTTCACTTGAACCATCACGACCGTCACTGACCATCGCGACGATCCCGTCGACCCCACGCCATCGCGATTGGCCCATGCCATTGCGACGACTCATCTGCCACGTGTCAAGATAGACCATTGCGACAATACCAGGTATGCCATCGTGACGCCTCACAGTTGGACCATCACGATTGGCTCAAGCCATTGTGCCTCGTGAACATCGCGACGGGCTCACACCATTGCAACGGTTGTGTTGATCGATTGTTCACTACTTAGACCATCGCGATGCCTTGCACCATTGGACCATCGTAATTTTGCCACACCATCACGACAGTTCACCTGAGCCATCACAACGGTCCCAGACCATCGCGATTATCTCAGACCATCGCGATTGTTCACCCACAACAAAAAAATTAGGGTTTGATTTTTTGGGCCATTTTGAGGTTAATTTGAGAAAATTTTTGGGTGACTAAGGTCATTGGAGATCGCTTAGCTCATAATTGAAGAAAACCCTATTTGCCAATTTTTACCCCCGAGGGCCTGAACGGTCATATCTTTTTCATTGGAAGTCCGTTTTTTGAGCTTTATAGCTTGTTAGAAAGCTCTTTATGAGTACTACGTCTTTACTATTTTTTTCAAAAATTGGCCATAAGAGGAAGGACCTAAAAAGTTTGTATATTAAAGTGCTTGATCATCAATTTGAAAATTGGTCTAAACATTGAATTTTTACAGGTCTAGTAAGGGCTATCGAGGGCAATCAAGGCAAGACAGTGAAGAACGCAAGGCTTGGGAAGTGCTACTTCTTGGGAATCAGAGCAATCAAAGAAGCTGACTCGAGGTTCGAATAATACTCAACCCCCTCAGTCAATTATTAGCTTAGACTAAACATCTAGCATTGTGGATTCAAGTAGGATGATAGGAACACTTCAAGTTCAAGAGACTTAAATTTTTCAAGTCCAAGACTAAGATAAAAGTGTGCGATGTGAAAACCTAAAGGAAAGAACTTAATTCTGACGGAACGAAAACTCAAAAGTACAACGGAAAGTCGAATCCTGACGTAAACATTGAGATAAGACAAGAACTTAAAAGGAGTTAAAAAAAAAAAAAAGCAATTAAGAACAAAGAACCATTGACGATCAGAGTATGTACTGAGCGAATCAGGAAGTAAATTCATGAACCTTAGATTAGGCAAGCATATAGGTAAGTCAGACCGACGAAGCCTTAGATCATCAGAAGAAAGTGTAGGAACTACTGCACATTTGTGGGCTCAACAGTTGAATAGCTACCCTTACGAGTTGAGCTCAGATACTAGTGAATTAGAAATGGCCTTTAGCACAGAAAGACCAGAAGGAGGGTTAAACATAGCATATTTGGAAAGCCCCGAAGGGCCCTATAGAAATCAATTAGAATATGTCTTAACCAACCATTACGTGCTCGCATCTATGAGGATAGTTTGCAAAGATCAGTGGTGCAAATGCTCAATCCTGATCAACCCATTGGATTGGAACGTCTAGTGGTGAAATTTGAAAGAGACGCATACATAGACAAATAAGGAACAATGTACATCATAAGAACTCAACCAAATCATACCAATGAGTTTGGTGTAGTTTAGCCAGATACAGAAGCGAGAACCGAAGGAAAAGAACCATTAGGAGAAGAACCATTAGGAAAAGAACCATTAGGAGAAGAACCGAGGACACCTAGAGGGAAATCGGTACTAACAAGAGTATTAATTCCAGATTGGATCCCTCAGGATAATAGAAGCATAGAATTATTTGTGAACAAGGAAACTGATGAAGCATTTTGGAGATACAGAATGGAACAACCTAGTGAAGAAGGCTCCATCATGATTTACGAATTCAAGGACCCAGATACACCTGGAAAGGTTGTATACCTGGATGATACTTCAGAATGAGTATCTGTAGTACCAGACCATGCAAGAAGTACCTACACATGGAGAGGCAAGTTAGTATTCCCTCCATCACACGCTAATGTAAACACGAGCCATCAGGGTGCTGGAACATCCTCAGCGCATGGTACTCAAAGAGAGAAGAACAAAGAGAGACCAGAAGTAAGTTTCACTCATCCCATAGGGAGAGATAGACCAACCATGGACACCGATGTGGAAAGAAAAAGGGAACCTAGAATGCCAGGTGGTAGCGATGATTTTCCTCTACCCAGACCACGTGAACACCCCAGGGTACTAAGACCTACTCAATTAGTAAAGTCAATGAAAAACCACTTTGATGGGATAGGAGATCCCTATGATCATGTTGCTGAATTTAAGCAAGTACTCCAAGCAGAGAAAGTAGAAGACATGTTTATGCAATATAATGCATTTGGACTAACATTAAAGAATACAACTTTAACTTGGTTCCAAGCATTTCAACAAAGGAAATTTAGAGATAGCCATCACTTGTTAGAGTCATTCATCACGGAATTCTCTAAAAGCGGAATCAGACATGATACATCTTTGTTGATTCATAATTTCAAACAAACCCCTCAGGAAACAGTCAGATTAGCAGGACGTAGGTTTAGACAATATGTTGAAAGATGCCCAATGCAAGAGTTACCCTCACAGGCCAAGCAAGTGTCATTGTTTTTAGACGGCCTCTTAAGCTCTAAACTACGCTCCTATGTATACTTAAAGGAACCCAGAATGCTAGAGCAATGTGTAAGAATTTGTATAGACATTGAGGACAACCTTGGAGATGAGTTGGAACTTTCTAAGGACTGTAAGGACTCAGATTGTTCATCTCTAGTATCCTCAAAATTGGGCTAGCTCGATAGAAGACCTAGCAGAAAAAGTGGCCCAGAAACTAGGAGTTTCTAGCAAAGAGATGCCTAAGTTAACAACAAACAAATGTTGTTACACCTGTGGTGGTGATCATATGGCAAATGTGTGTCCCAATGCAACACAACCACAAGCCAACCCTAGTGGCCAGTACTGTACGATTGAGAGATGATACACGAATCACACGGCTCAAGACTGCCCATACAATAAATAAGTAGTACGATAGAACTACCCGCAAGCATACCCCCAACTAGGTAGGTATCAAGGTCAATATAATGCTCACCCTCATTACTATGGGCCTCCTCAGAACTATCCTTATCAGGCTCAACAGAGACCTCAACCTGTTTTAGCTCAGCATCCACCTCCACCAGCTAATGTCATCTCAGTCAAATATGCTGCTGCAGAAGAGAACCTCAATAGGGCTTTAGTGCCTTCTTCACCCCTGATCACAGAAAGTGACCCTAACTCCAATAGTTTTGACTCTACTCATGTAGATAATCCACCTGCATATTACACAGAGTCACCAGAACATGTGGAAACATATCAATATGATAGTCCACCATTGGAACCCAGATGGGAGCCTGACTTTGCTAATGTAATGTATGCCAACCCTAATCCACGACCCCAATTGAGACAACAAAGACCATAGGGCCCTAGAGGACCATGCTTTAGGTGCCAAGGAGATCATTTCATAAAGGATTGCCCGCATCCTTCGATAGTAGGACAATCACAATACTATAACATACAAGGCTTTTGTGCCAAATGTGGTAAAGAGCATGTTATAAAAGATTGTCCCAAGAACCCTGCCAATGCTTCAAAAGTGACACCCATCAACGTGATAGGTATTGTGCACAACGGAGATGGATCCAACCCTACATATGTGCCTATCCAAGCTATAACAAGACCCTAGGCGCTCTTACAGAATCAAGAGCTTAATCCTGAGAAAATAGCCGAAACTAGCGAAGTTGGAGAGTCTAGTAACAAAAAGACGAAGTCTTAGAAAGATTCCAGAGAAAGGATTAAGATGAAATGGAGCAAAAAGATAACTGAGTTGGAAGGAAGTCTCAAGGAATCTAGAGCCAAAATCCTAGAATTGACTTCTCAAGAATCTAATCAAGAGAACCCAGCTCAGAGATCAGGATCAGTTCTAGCTGAACCCATACCAGAAAACCTAGACATGATGTTTCATGCATACCAAGTTAGATTTAAAGAAGGACCGCAGATAGCCGAAATGAGTAAGAACTATCCGAGAGCAGATACAAAAATTGAGAGGACTAAACTTTGCATGAAGATGGTAGAACTAGCACAAACTATGTTCGAAGCCTCTCGTTATCTTAATTGGAATAACATGGCAAAACCTGAATTACACTTTCAAGGACTACTCGAGAGGTAAGAATACTTGATTGATAGCAACGAGAAAAAGAATGTGCATAGGAATCCGAATGACTTGGAGACATAGGAAAGAAATGCACCATCCCTATCTAAAGTACCAAATATAGACGATGAAGACAACATGTCTTCCATACATAAGTACTCACACGAAATTATGAGAGAAATCCAAGAAGAGAAGTGGAGAAAGGAACAAGAAACCCATCCTCCTATTCAAGAAATAGAAGACTTGCAAGAGCAATTTCCCCAAGACATCCCCTCTATTTATGATGATGTAGAGGAAGAGCAACTGAGTGAACACACAAATTTTGAATCCAATTCTTTGCAAGAATTACCTCAGTTCACAGGGCCTTGGGAAGCCAAGTCTATAAGCATGAGAGCACCCACGATAATAGTGAGGAATGAAGAAACAATACTCCCTAGAAACACGTAAGTGATAAAGAACACTAAAGTACAGTGTCACCTCACTCTAGAGGAGTTGTTGAAGCTTAAACCAGAATTGTGGAAACACGTAGAAAACCAATTCCTTGAGGCTGCTATTGCTCCCTCACAGATAGGATCACACAAGAAGGTACCCGAGATACCCGTAGAAAGGATCCGGTGTCGGGAAGAAGGAGGTCGTGGCGGGAAGCCGGCGCGTGGGGTTGGATCAGGCCCCGCTCTGGTGTGCCGTTCCCGCTGTCCTGCGAGCGGCGTCTGCGCGCTGGGCGCCTCGCCTGTGCTCTCCGGAGCGTGCGCGATCCTCGTACGCGTGGGACCCTTGCCCCTCGGAAGTGTCGAGACGTGGGACCGTGGGTGTCGGAAAGAGAGACGTGTATACCGCAGTGAAACACGTGATGTGGATCAAGCTCGAAGATACAATCGAAAACGGAACTGAAGCCTCTAATAAAATGAATGATACAAAAATAGGCCGCTACACTGCGGGCCGATGGTACAATAAAACCGCTACAGTGCGGTGCGATGATACAATATAAACACCGCCGCTACAGTGCGGGCCGGCTAGTGTCTACTCTAGATCCCTCGCTACAGTGCGAGAAATCGCCCACAGGATTCTGCTTCGGTCTTTGCAGTCCAAGCTTTTCTTCTAAGTCTTCACCTCGGTCCGTTCTTTTCTTCAAGTATCCTCCGCAATGGCCTTCTCTTTACTTCAGATAATCCGAAATCGCATAAACCTGTAGGAAACTGTAGGAAACTTCCACAAGAAAGACCACGGGGGGTTGGGTTAAAACCCATTAGTTCATTATAGGATTCATAAATAAAACACTCTCACAAACTAATCTATCCTTCCTTTTTATTTCTCTTGAGATTCTCTTTTTCCTTTGTGCTAGCAATATGCAACTATGAGGAGCCCACTCTTGAAATCCATAATGTTCCATTCGCTTTTATGAGCTTTCATTATGTAGTATGTTTAGTCAATGTAAAACAAGTACTGTACGATGACTATACGAATGCCCTCAATAAATCGAAAGAGGAAAGCTTAAAAGTAATTCCATTATATCTACAAAGTGACGATGATGAGATCTTGCTATCCATCATATCTTGGTTGCACATATTTTGTCATCAAATCGTGAGCTAAATGTTTCATTAGTTTAGCTTCTCCATAACATTTTCGAATTATTTATTTTATTGTTAAGAAAAATTGCAGTTATTTTGAATGCCGCTTCGAGAGAACATCACATCATTTTCTAAATCATGCTATTGTTGTGCGCCATGTACTACCGAAGCATTTAGGAACTCTTTTACGATTCAAATCATAAGCAAATGATACTACACTGTAAGTGATCCTCTCTTTTTGCATTTGCACCAAACAATCAAGAGCTTTCTCACCATGGCCATGTTTGACATACCCTGTTGCTAATGCTATCCATGTGAATGTGTTTCTAGACGGAAGACTTTCAAGCATATTTTTAACTTCTTCAAGGGTACCACATGTACAGTACATGTGAATTACAGCACTGCCAACGAAAACTCAGTATTACCTTTCTTAGCGATTTCAGAATGTTAATCAAATTCATCTTTTAAGTCTCTTATTGCATTATAAGCTTTCGGAGAGCAAACGAAACTAACTGCATCAGGAATAGTACCCAACTCTTCATTTTGCGCAAGAAGTAATCTCTCTCTCTCTCTCCTCCACGTATTTTCTCTTGTGCCTATCTGTGCGTGATCCTCTCTCTCTCTCTCTCTCTCTCCATATGCTGTTGCGTAGCTAGACGGATTCTCTCTCTCTCTCTCTCTTTCTGCGGATCCTGCGTCAACACGCAAGGCCAATAGACACCCATATCGGATATCTCTCTCTCATCGCGGCCGCGTGAGCGACTCTCTCTCCATCCTCCGTCAGCCACGCAGCGCCTCTCACCAGCCCTCCGACTGCTCAGCGTCTCTCCTTCTGTCTACGCCTAATCCACGGTCATCACCTCTGCGCGCAAATAGCCAGCACTGCCGTCATGTTTTCTCTCTCTCTCTCCGAATAGTTTGGATTCATCTGTTCATTGCTAGGAATTCCTCTCTTTGTCTCTCTCTTCCGTTCCGGCCTCTCTCTCTCTCTCTCTCTCTCCTTCACGAGCAGAGTTTGCGCGCGCTCCTATAGCTGTTTCCATCTCTCTCTCCTAATGCCACCACTGGCTCTGTCCACGCGATATAGTAGCCGTCATCGTAGCAATCTTTCTCTCTCTCTCAAACTCCATCATCAGACACTGTTTCTTCCGATTGGCTTGCACACGCTATCGGAGGTACATCTTTTGTCACCGGAAGCTGCGCTGCTTGGTTCTCTCTCCGGACGAGGTCCTCTGCCGCCAGAATTCGTGCAGGCATCTCAGCTCTCTCTTCCCGCTGTGCACGCATCACCGACTGTCTGCATAAACATCATATGCCTTCTCACATTTTCTCTCTCCCGATTCCCCAAGGGATTGTTTCGCAGCACACCGACATACTCCCCTATCTCTAGCGAGAATCTCCATAGCATCTGCCGCCAATTGGCTCTCCTCTCTCTCTCTATCTCTATCTCTCTCTCTCACGTGCGCGCTGCCGCCGTGGGGGGGGAGAGATTCCCACCGACTCTCTCTATGGACACCAATCAGCTGTGTCTCTCTCATCAGCGCCGGTATCTGTGCGTAATTTCCAGCCCGAATCTGTCGTGCCCTGGCCATCGATTCTCTGATGCGCAACAGTCAACAGCGCCGCCATTCTCTTAAGTGCACCGACACTAACTACTTACACTATGGAGATCTCTCTATCTCCCGCCTCCCAAATCTGCTGTGCAGCGCTAATTTCCAATTGATCACTCTCTCTCTCTATGATTCACAGTAGCACTACCCATCTCTAATCCCGATAACCATAAGTATACAATCGTGAAAAAACTCACAATCTAAGTGGCCATTTAAGAAGACTACCTCCATCTCTGCCATCATGGAAGTATGAAAAAGAAAGTAAAACATAAATGAAGAAGTAAGGTCAAGCAGCATACCTGTAGGAAACTTCCACAAGAAAGACCACGGGGAGGAACAAATGAGTTTAGGCACCTATTTATAGGCCTCCCCACCCTTGGGCTTTCCTCTAGAAACTTCCAACCTCCTTAACCAACTTTCCAATTTCAGACGACCATGCATGTTGACTTACTGTTCTTGGAAAATCCCATCTCTTGATTCTATTTTTGATTTTTGTCCTTTTTATTTTCCCTAAATTAATGTTTTGGTTTCACACTATATAGAGGGTTAATTAATCTAAGGGTTTGGGCGAGGATAAACACCAATTCCAAGGGTCCGACCTAGGGTTTTTGATCGAAAAAATCAGAGTTTGGTCACAATTATCTCAAACACATTAAACCAAGGGTTTATTTACAATTTCGACCTAAACTCCAAGGGTTTCCAAAGGTTCAAGCCCGGATTTCATGGGGTAAACTTAGGTTTCCAGTCAGTTTCAAGGGTCAAGCCTAAGGTTTTCATGGGTCTAACGTCAGTTATTTACACGCACGGTCTAACACACATCTCAAACATGTTTTTGCATCACATAATAAATTAATTCGGCCAAAATATGTACAAAATATACCACTCTCTCGATCAAAACATCACACAAAAACTCAAAAACAATGAACTTCTGAAAAAAAACACAGTGCACACTCCCTGCGGGATTTCATCCCGACATTTGCCCCCGCTAAACCTGCACATTGTCCCGATGGGCCAACCTGCAAGATCCAACAGAAGAGTATCAGGGTTCTTTTTGAAATCTCTTTACACTTTTTATGCCTTTCTTAAATCATGATCTCATGCAGTCATGCAATCTTTTATAAAGATTAGTATGAATTTTAGAAAATTAGGTAGATTCAAGCTTCACAAACATCATATTATGTTTCTGCGTCTGCAATCTGACAAGTAATCACATGAATAAATCGTTGGCTTTCTAGATCTTCTGTTTGTTCAACTGGTTCAGCTCCAACTGCTCATTCTAAGTACTAGCATATACATATGTTTCTACTAACTCAGTTTGTAGAATATACCTCGATTCCTACTATTTATCTCCTACTTGTCCAGCTCTCCATTAGATCTTTCTTTCTTTTTCTTTTTATTTTTCATTTTTCTTTTTCTTTTTCTTTTCCTCTTCATCTCAGCTCAGCATTTCTTTTTATCTTTTATTTTTCACAAATCGGCCTATGTCGAAATCGGGTGCGACTCATGGACTTGTCCACCCGGCCAAGTGTGTTCCACCTGTCTGCCGACCCGGCATAGCGCACGACATACACAACATCAGCCCTGCATGAAATCGACGTCAGCTCGTGGCTCTGACCACCCGGTCACAGTGGCTCCACCCGCCTACCGACCCATACAGGCGCTTGACAACAGATAGGTCAGGCCTACGACGAAACTAGCTACGGCTCGTGGCCTTGATCACTTGACCAAGGTGGTTCCACCCGCCTACTAGCCCATCGTAGCGCACCAACAACATACACGCACATATAAGCTGGCATGAGTATGAATGTTTCTTTATAAATCATGATCCATATGGAGGTAAGATCTCATAGGAAATAAATACTAGGATCCAAAGTTTCCCACTCACTAAGTGTTCAGATCAATCAGTATATACACGCACTCGATCTAAGCATGCCATCACATTCCCAAGCTTTCACTCCCAAAAGTCTCTAGTCTGCTAACTGATCTCACTCATATAATTTCCTAGTCATTCATGCTTCATGCAAACCCATAATAGATCTTTGTTTTCTTCATTTTACATGATTTTCATAAACTCATACATATCTTTATCACACACATCAATGCAATGCATATGCTCTATCAAAAAGAAAACAGATCTCAAATCAGAAACGTTTCACCTGGTCATTTTTCTTCATTTTGATCCAGCTTTTCTTTATCTTCATGGTCTATCATTCTTCATCAGCATCAGCCTCAGTGTCATCAGTTCCCTCCAATGTCATCAATATCCTCCAGTGTCATCAGTATCCTCCAACATCATCAGTATCCTCCAGTGTCATCAATATCCTCCAGTGTCATCAGTTCCCTCCAGTGTCCTCAGTGTCCTCCAGTGTCATCAGTATCCTCCAGCATCATCACGATCCTCCAGTATAATAATCATCATAATCATCATAATCATCATAATCATCATCAATCACTAATATCATCAATCATTTTCAACACCAATCATTATCTTTTATCATCATCATTCATCATAAACCATCAATCATCATCATTGAATAGCTTTTGATCGTTCTCCTATGTTTCATTATAATTCTTCTTCAATCATCATTGAATATTTGCAAATATGTCTTCAAAAGTTAGATTTTTAGTTCTCTTATTCTTTTTCAAACTCTTAGAAGACTTTGGAGTAGCCTTTACATTCCTCTCTATTTGCGCAATAATATCATCAAGCAACTCTTTTTCTGCTTTGTTAATTTGCTTGTCCGATTTTTTATTTTTATGAGTTTCTTCTTTACTCTCTTCTTGTTCAATTTGTTTATCAAGGTTTAATTGGGATTGTAATTTTGCAACTTTCTCTTGATCGAATAGATTCTCATTAGTTAAAATTTTTGGATCAAACGAAACATATACATCATGTTCTTTCTTTGATTTTTCTCTTTCAGACTCTCTTTTATGATCAATTTCCATTTGTTCTCTTAGTATCTGTTCAATATTTTGCTTCTCGACCTTTATTTGTCTACCTTTGGTTTCTTCACTAGATTTCTCTTGACCCTCAATAGATAGCATACTCTTTTGCTCATCAAGTCTATTATCCTCATGAGTTTTTGGTCTCCACATCTTCTGAAATGGTTTTGGTCTAGATTTGGTCTTCTCGAAATACTCTTTCATCCCACCTTTTCCTACATTCAAATGCAAAGGTATCTCCTCTTGATATTTACAAATTTTTCCTTCATGCTCACTTACAAGTCTATGTCTGCATGCACTTTCATATGCTATGCAGTCCCAGAATATATGTCCAAATTGATCGCACCAAAAGCAACGTATAGGTCTCTTCTCAACGTGACTTGATTTCCTAGGTATCAGTCTAGGTGTGGGTTTTCTAAGGCCTACTGACTCTTTCAGTGCAGATATGCTTTGGACTTTTACCTCATGCTCATTATCACGTTTCCATACTTGTAGGTCATTAACTTGGTTTGTCAACATGTCAACTTTATGTTTTAATTCAGAAATCTCAGAATCCATTTCATTTTTTAGGTCTTTAATGCTTATGCCCATCAGTTGAATAGTATCAGATATTGCATTTATAGTTTGCATTAGGGTCATCACAACACTAAACTTTGATTTTATGGATTCATTCATGTTAAATTCTATTTCCTTAATTTGCTCTTCATATCTGCTAAACTGTTCCTCAATCATTTTATTCATTCTCGTTTTCCTCTTCTTACGATCTAAGCTGAGAAGTAGATTCTTAATCTATGCCTCAATGGAAAAGTGCACACTCGTATGATCAAAACTTATGCAAAAAGTGGATGATCAAGGTCAAGCAGTAAAACAGTCTTTCTTTTTAAAGTGCGTGGAATCAATGCAAATAATTCAAATAACTTAAAATGCTAGTACCTGGAGTCTCTGTCCGATGTCGAGGTTCCTGTCTGTCTTCTCAAGGAGTGGGTGACGCGTTGAGGATCACCTGGCAACCGCCTCGCTTCACGTCGGGTTCAGGTGTCGGGAAGAAGGAGGTTGTGGCGGGAAGCCGGCGCGTGGGGTTGGATTAGGCCCCGCTCTGGTGCACCGTTCCCGCTGTCCTGCGAGCGGCGTCTGCGCGCTGGGCGCCTCGCCTGTGCTCTCCGGAGCGTGCGCGATCCTCGTACGCGTGGGACCCTTGCCCCTCGGAAGTATCGAGACGTGGGACCGTGGGCGTCGGAAAGAGACGATCGGATACCGCAGTGATACACGGAATGCAGATCAAGCCAACGATACAACGAAATATGAAACTGAAGTACTCCAATAAAAATTAATGATACAAACAGGCCGCTACAGTGCGGGCCGAGGGTACAATAAAACCGCTACAGTGCGGTGCGATGATACAATATGAAAGCCGCCGCTACAGTGCGGGCTGGCTGATGTAAAATAGATCCCTGGCTACAGTGCGAGAAATCGCCCACAGGATTTCGCTTCGGTCTTCGCAGTCCAAGCTTTTCTTCCAACTTTACTTCGGTCCGTTCTTTACTTCAAGTACCCTCCGCAATGGCCTTCCTTCTCTTTACTTCAGATAATCAGAAACCGCATAAACCTGAAGGTGACAATCCACGAGCAAGATCCACGGGTTAGGGTACTCTTTACTTTGGTCTTCAATCACTTTCTCTCCACTTCATATAATCAGCATCCACATAAACCTGTAGGAAACTGTAGGAAACTTCCACAAGAAAGACCACGGGGTGGGGTACTCTTTTCTTCAATCTTCAATCACTTGATATACTTCATAAACCTGCATGAACCTGTAGGAAACTTCCACAAGAAAGACCACGGGGCGTTGGGTTAAAACCCATTAGTACATTATAGGATTCATAAATAAAACACTCTCACAAACTAATCTATCCTTCCTTTTTATTTCTCTTCAGATTCTCTTTTTCCTTTGTGCTAGCAATATGCAACTATGAGGAGCCCACTCTTGAAATCCATAATGTTCCATTCGCTTTTATGAGCTTTCATTATGTAGTATGTTTAGTCAATGTAAAACAAGTACTGTACGATGACTATACGAATGCCCTCAATAAATCGAAAGAGGAAAGCTTAAAAGTAATTCCATTATATCTACAAAGTGACGATGATGAGATCTTGCTATCCATCAGATCTTGGTTGCACATATTTTGTCATCAAATCGTGAGGTAAATGTTTCATTAGTTTAGCTTCTCCATAACATTTTCGAATTATTTATTTTATTGTTAAGAAGAATTGCAGTTATTTTGAATGCCGTTTCGAGAGAACATCACATCATTTTCTAAATCATGCTATTGTTGTGCGCCATGTACTACCGAAGCATTTAGGAACTCTTTTCCGATTCAAATCATAAGCAAATGATACTACACTGTAAGTGATCCTCTCTTTTTGCATTTGCACCAAACAATCAAGAGCTTTCTCACCATGGCCATGTTTGACATACCCTGTTGCTAATGCTATCCATGTGAATGTGTTTCTAGACGGAAGACTTTCAAGCATATTTTTAACTTCTTCAAGGGTACCACATGTACAGTACATGTGAATTACAGCACTGCCAACGAAAACTCAGTATTACCTTTCTTAGCGATTTCAGAATGTTAATCAAATTCATCTTTTAAGTCTCTTATTGCATTATAAGCTTTCGGAGAGCAAACGAAACTAACTGCATCAGGAATAGTACCCAACTCTTCATTTTGCGCAAGAAGTAATCTCTCTCTCTCTCTCCTCCACGTATTTTCTCTTGTGCCTATCTGTGCGTGATCCTCTCTCTCTCTCTCTCTCCATATGCTGTTGCGTAGCTAGACGGATTCTCTCTCTCTCTCTCTTTCTGCGGATCCTGCGTCAACACGCAAGGCCAATAGACACCCATATCGGATATCTCTCTCTCATCGCGGCCGCGTGAGCGACTCTCTCTCCATCCTCCGTCAGCCACGCAGCGCCTCTCACCAGCCCTCCGACTGCTCAGCGTCTCTCCTTCTGTCTACGCCTAATCCACGGTCATCACCTCTGCGCGCAAATAGCCAGCACTGCCGTCATGTTTTCTCTCTCTCTCTCCGAATAGTTCGGATTCATCTGTTCATTGCTAGGAATTCCTCTCTTTGTCTCTCTCTTCCGTTCCGGCCTCTCTCTCTCTCTCTCTCTCTCTCTCCTTCACGAGCAGAGTTTGCGCGCGCTCCTATAGCTGTTTCCATCTCTCTCTCCTAATGCCACCACTGGCTCTGTCCACGCGGTATAGTAGCCGTCATCGTAGCAATCTTTCTCTCTCTCTCAAACTCCATCATCAGACACTGTTTCTTCCGATTGGCTTGCACACGCTATCGGAGGTACATCTTTTGTCACCGGAAGCTGCGCTGCTTGGTTCTCTCTCCGGACGAGGTCCTCTGCCGCCAGAATTCGTGCAGGCATCTCAGCTCTCTCTTCCCGCTGTGCACGCATCACCGACTGTCTGCATAAACATCATATGCCTTCTCACATTTTCTCTCTCCCGATTCCCCAAGGGATTGTTTCGCAGCACACCGACATACTCCCCTATCTCTAGCGAGAATCTCCATAGCATCTGCCGCCAATTGGCTCTCCTCTCTCTCTCTATCTCTATCTCTCTCTCTCACGTGCGCGCTGCCGCCGTGGGGGGGGAGAGATTCCCACCGACTCTCTCTATGGACACCAATCAGCTGTGTCTCTCTCATCAGCGCCGGTATCTGTGCGTAATTTCCAGCCCGAATCTGTCGTGCCCTGGCCATCGATTCTCTGATGCGCAACAGTCAACAACGCCGCCATTCTCTTAAGTGCACAGACACTAACTACTTACACTATGGAGATCTCTCTATCTCCCGCCTCCCAAATCTGCTGTGCAGCGCTAATTTCCAATTGATCACTCTCTCTCTCTATGATTCACAGTAGCACTACCCATCTCTAATCCCGATAACCATAAGTATACAATCGTGAAAAAACTCACAATCTAAGTGGCCATTTAAGAAGACTACCTCCATCTCTGCCATCATGGAAGTATGAAAAAGAAAGTAAAACATAAATGAAGAAGTAAGGTCAAGCAGCATACCTGTAGGAAACTTCCACAAGAAAGACCACGGGGAGGAACAAATGAGTTTAGGCATCTATTTATAGGCCTCCCCACCCTTGGGCTTTCCTCTAGAAACTTCCAACCTCCTTAACCAACTTTCCAATTTCAGACGACCATGCATGTTCACTTACTATTCTTGGAAAATCCCATCTCTTGATTCTATTTTTGATTTTTGTCTTCTTTTTTTTTATTTTCCCTAAATTCATGTTTTGGTTTCACACTATATACAGGGTTAATTAATCTAAGGGTTTGACCTAGAACAAACACCGATTTCAAGGGTCTAAGCTAGGGATTTTAGTCGGGTAAATTAAGGTTTTGATCACAATCAAGTCAAACACATTAATCCAAGGGTTTATTTACAATTTGGACCTAAATTCCAAGGGTTTACAAGGGTTAAAGTCCAATTTTTCTAGGATAAACCCACATTTTCAGTCAGTTTCAAGGGTCCAACCTATGTTTTCATGGGTCAAATGTTAGTTATTTATATACGCGGATCTAAAAAACATCTCCAACATGGTGTCGGGAAGAAGGAGGTCGTGGCGGGAAGCCGGCGCGTGGGGTTGGATCAGGCCCCGCTCTGGTGCGCCGTTCCCGCTGTCCTGCGAGCGGCGTCTGCGCGCTGGGCGCCTCGCCTGTGCTCTCCGGAGCGTGCGCGATCCTCGTACGCGTGGGACCCTTGCCCCTCGGAAGTGTCGAGACGTGGGACCGTGGGCGTCGGAAAGAGAGACGTGTATACCGCAGTGAAACACGTGATGTGGATCAAGCTCGAAGATACAATCGAAAACGGAACTGAAGCCTCTAATAAAATGAATGATACAAAAATAGGCCGCTACACTGCGGGCCGATGGTACAATAAAACCGCTACAGTGCGGTGCGATGATACAATATAAACACCGCCGCTACAGTGCGGGCCGGCTAGTGTCTACTCTAGATCCCTCGCTACAGTGCGAGAAATCGCCCACAGGATTCTGCTTCGGTCTTTGCAGTCCAAGCTTTTCTTCTAAGTCTTCACCTCGGTCCGTTCTTTTCTTCAAGTATCCTCCGCAATGGCCTTCTCTTTACTTCAGATAATCCGAAATCGCATAAACCTATAGGAAACTGTAGGAAACTTCCACAAGAAAGAGCACGGGGGGTTGGGTTAAAACCCATTAGTTCATTATAGGATTCATAAATAAAACACTCTCACAAACTAATCTATCCTTCCTTTTTATTTCTCTTGAGATTCTCTTTTTCCTTTGTGCTAGCAATATGCAACTATGAGGAGCCCACTCTTGAAATCCATAATGTTCCATTCGCTTTTATGAGCTTTCATTATGTAGTATGTTTAGTCAATGTAAAACAAGTACTGTACGATGACTATACGAATGCCCTCAATAAATCGAAAGAGGAAAGCTTAAAAGTAATTCCATTATATCTACAAAGTGACGATGATGAGATCTTGCTATCCATCATATCTTGGTTGCACATATTTTGTCATCAAATCGTGAGCTAAATGTTTCATTAGTTTAGCTTCTCCATAACATTTTCGAATTATTTATTTTATTGTTAAGAAGAATTGCAGTTATTTTGAATGCCGCTTCGAGAGAACATCACATCATTTTCTAAATCATGCTATTGTTGTGCGCCATGTACTACCGAAGCATTTAGGAACTCTTTTACGATTCAAATCATAAGCAAATGATACTACACTGTAAGTGATCCTCTCTTTTTGCATTTGCACCAAACAATCAAGAGCTTTCTCACCATGGCCATGTTTGACATACCCTGTTGCTAATGCTATCCATGTGAATGTGTTTCTAGACGGAAGACTTTCAAGCATATTTTTAACTTCTTCAAGGGTACCACATGTACAGTACATGTGAATTACAGCACTGCCAACGAAAACTCAGTATTACCTTTCTTAGCGATTTCAGAATGTTAATCAAATTCATCTTTTAAGTCTCTTATTGCATTATAAGCTTTCGGAGAGCAAACAAAACTAACTGCATCAGGAATAGTACCCAACTCTTCATTTTGCGCAAGAAGTAATCTCTCTCTCTCTCTCCTCCACGTATTTTCTCTTGTGCCTATCTGTGCGTGATCCTCTCTCTCTCTCTCTCCATATGCTGTTGCGTAGCTAGACGGATTCTCTCTCTCTCTCTCTTTCTGCGGATCCTGCGTCAACACGCAAGGCCAATAGACACCCATATCGGATATCTCTCTCTCATCGCGGCCGCGTGAGCGACTCTCTCTCCATCCTCCGTCAGCCACGCAGCGCCTCTCACCAGCCCTCCGACTGCTCAGCGTCTCTCCTTCTGTCTACGCCTAATCCACGGTCATCACCTCTGCGCGCAAATAGCCAGCACTGCCGTCATGTTTTCTCTCTCTCTCTCCGAATAGTTCGGATTCATCTGTTCATTGCTAGGAATTCCTCTCTTTGTCTCTCTCTTCCGTTCCGGCCTCTCTCTCTCTCTCTCTCTCCTTCACGAGCAGAGTTTGCGCGCGCTCCTATAGCTGTTTCCATCTCTCTCTCCTAATGCCACCACTGGCTCTGTCCACGCGGTATAGTAGCCGTCATCGTAGCAATCTTTCTCTCTCTCTCAAACTCCATCATCAGACACTGTTTCTTCCGATTGGCTTGCACACGCTATCGGAGGTACATCTTTTGTCACCGGAAGCTGCGCTGCTTGGTTCTCTCTCCGGACGAGGTCCTCTGCCGCCAGAATTCGTGCAGGCATCTCAGCTCTCTCTTCCCACTGTGCACGCATCACCGACTGTCTGCATAAACATCATATGCCTTCTCACATTTTCTCTCTCCCGATTCCCCAAGGGATTGTTTCGCAGCACACCGACATACTCCCCTATCTCTAGCGAGAATCTCCATAGCATCTGCCGCCAATTGGCTCTCCTCTCTCTCTCTATCTCTATCTCTCTCTCTCACGTGCGCGCTGCCGCCGTGGGGGGGGAGAGATTCCCACCGACTCTCTCTATGGACACCAATCAGCTGTGTCTCTCTCATCAGCGCCGGTATCTGTGCGTAATTTCCAGCCCGAATCTGTCGTGCCCTGGCCATCGATTCTCTGATGCGCAACAGTCAACAGCGCCGCCATTCTCTTAAGTGCACCGACACTAACTACTTACACTATGGAGATCTCTCTATCTCCCGCCTCCCAAATCTGCTGTGCAGCGCTAATTTCCAATTGATCACTCTCTCTCTCTATGATTCACAGTAGCACTACCCATCTCTAATCCCGATAACCATAAGTATACAATCGTGAAAAAACTCACAATCTAAGTGGCCATTTAAGAAGACTACCTCCATCTCTGCCATCATGGAAGTATGAAAAAGAAAGTAAAACATAAATGAAGAAGTAAGGTCAAGCAGCATACCTGTAGGAAACTTCCACAAGAAAGACCACGGGGAGGAACAAATGAGTTTAGGCACCTATTTATAGGCCTCCCCACCCTTGGGCTTTCCTCTAGAAACTTCCAACCTCCTTAACCAACTTTCCAATTTCAGACGACCATGCATGTTGACTTACTGTTCTTGGAAAATCCCATCTCTTGATTCTATTTTTGATTTTTGTCCTTTTTATTTTCCCTAAATTAATGTTTTGGTTTCACACTATATAGAGGGTTAATTAATCTAAGGGTTTGGGCGAGGATAAACACCAATTCCAAGGGTCCGACCTAGGGTTTTTGATCGAAAAAATCAGAGTTTGGTCACAATTATCTCAAACACATTAAACCAAGGGTTTATTTACAATTCCGACCTAAACTCCAAGGGTTTCCAAGGGTTCAAGCCCGGATTTCATGGGGTAAACTTAGGTTTCCAGTCAGTTTCAAGGGTCAAGCCTAAGGTTTTCATGGGTCTAACGTCAGTTATTTACACGCACGGTCTAACACACATCTCAAACATGTTTTTGCATCACATAATAAATTAATTCGGCCAAAATATGTACAAAATATACCACTCTCTCGATCAAAACATCACACAAAAACTCAAAAACAATGAACTTCTGAAAAAAAACACAGTGCACACTCCCTGCGGGATTTCATCCCGACACCGGGATGTAAGCGAAGGAGAGGAAGGTAACACTTATCTTCCAATAACCCACCAGGGCTACACCACCAAAGCCATCTTAGATTCAAGAGCTACAGTAGCCATAGCTACCACCGCGTTATGGAAATGTTGGGGTAAGCCAGCATTAAGACCCACTAGGATGAAGCTACAAATGGCTGATGGACATATAGAGAAGGCATTAGGTTTACTAGAAGGAATTTCTCTCACCACTTGTGGTGTGGAGTTTGAGCATACTTTCACCATTTGTGATTTTGGGAAAAATCATGCTTATGAGATGATTTTAGGACGACCATTCATGCGTCAGTTGCAAATCGTACAAGATTGGGGAACTAATTCTTTGTACTTGCAACATTTAGGAGTGACTACCAAAGTTAATCTTAAAGAATATTCCCATCGAGATGTACCCCCAATACGATGGAACACCATCCATAAGACGCAAGAAGAGCTAGAGTCAGTACACTCATTGGAGTCAGACCCCTCATGGTTGCACAAGGATACTCATCTATGGATGTGTACAATAACTAAACAAGAGGAAGAATGATTAGAAGCTAGGACTTTAGGTTCAGAACAACATCCACGAACCCTTCAAGACCTAGCTTATGCACCTATAGTATTTCCAGATGAGGAATTCGAGCCTCATGGTTGGGTAGAAATTTTAGCCTCGATGGACATAGCGGTGAATGAACAACAATGGACCCCTCATTGTGATGAAGACGGGTATGATATTTCCATTTTCATGATTGAACCTGTTGAGGAAGACTTTATCCTAGAAGAATGCATGGAAGCGATCCAAGAACCGGACGAGACTGATGACGAGGACCTAGAATTCATTATCATGGAACCCTTCTATTCCACAGAAGAGGAATATCTTTACATTGTAGAATCCAAAAACCTTGAAGAAGAAAAGGAAAGTCAAATGGAACAAGATGAGCCATCCATTAGAGATATAGAAAGTAAACAAAAGAAGAGAAAGAAATCACCTAAGATAGAAGAAGAAGAAGAAGAACCACTCATGGAAGTACTTGAGAACTTCAAGAAGTATGAAATAGACGATAGACGAATCATGGTACGGATGCCTAACAAAAAAGCTGATGTTGGAGAAGTATATGATAACCGAGAGAAAACCAAAAAAATCATAGTCACCATAGAAGGAGAAGAAGAAAATTTACATACATTGGGCATGATTTGACGAATGAAGAAGAAGAAGAGTTAATTGCCCTATTGCGAGAATATAGAGATGTGTTTGCTTGGAGTTACAAAGACTTGAAAGGAGTAGACCCAAATATATGCTCCCATAGAATTCCTATGACTCCATATGCAAAACCTACGAAAAAAAAACCGTACACGTACAATGATAACTACGCTGCTAACATTAAAGAGGAAATAGATCATTTGATAGAAGCAGGGTTCATTTACAAAATTGAGCATACTGAATGGGTATCCCCCATTGTGGTTGTGCCCAAAAAGAATGGAAAATTTTGTGTGTATATTAACCTTAAAAAAGTTAATGCCGCCACGATTAGAGATGTTATCCTCTTCCTATCACGTAACATTTATTGGAAAGAGTTGCGAGCAAGGAAGTCTACAGCTTTCTTGATGGTCTCTCAGGTTATAATCAAGTAGCCATTGCTCTAGAAGATCAACACAAGACGGCTTTTGCCACAAAATGGGGCATATTTGCATTTTGTGTAATGCCGTTCGGGCTGAAAAATGCACCCACCACTTTCCAATGACTCATGTGTCATGTTTTTAAGGAATTCTTATGCAAGAATTTGGAAGCTTATGTCGATGACATATGTGCTCATTCGAATAGGAGGCAGACACATATCCCAGAGCTAAAGCAAGTTTTTGACAAATGTCGAGAATATCATGTTTGTCTGAACCCAAGAAAGTGTGTTTTTATGGTCAGACAAGGCAAAATTCTAGGACACCTTGTGTCAAAGAATGGAATCTATACGGATGAGGAAAAAGTGAAAGTAATTGCTGATCTACTTAGACCAAATAACGTAAAAGAGGTACAAGCATTTATGGGTCATTACAGTTATTACAGACAATTCATACACATGTATGCAATCGTAGCCAAGCCATTGTACTCTCTTTTGACCAAGTTCAAATGGATAGATGAGTGTGAAAGTTCATTCAATGAACTTAAATGGTGTTTGTGCTCAACACCAATATTAACAACCCAAGATTGGAGCAAGCCATTCCATGTACATGCCAACTATGCCATAGGATGTGTGTTGGCACAACCCAACGAATGAAGGTAAGATAGATCTCCCCATAGCTTATGCAATCAGACAGTTGAATGGAGCACAAAGAAACTACACCACTACGAAACGAGAAGGATTAGGAGTGATCTATGCAATAAAGAAGTTCAGGCATTATTTGTTGGCAAACAAGTTCAAGTTCTTTCTAGATCATCAAGCATTATTGTACTTAGTCAATAAGCCTTGTAACACAGGACGATTGATACGTTGGTTTCTATTATGCATGGAGTACGAATTTGAAGTAGTAGTCAGGAAAGGAAAAACCCATCTTAGAGCAGACGACCTCTCAATATTAACCATAGGAGAAGCTTCTAAAGGAATAGCAGATGAATTACCCGATGCATATTTGTTTAACCTTGAGATAGTACCAGAATGGGCTAAGCCTATTGTCCCTATTCTCACATATGGATCCAAGAATCCTAGGATAAGGATCAAAGAAGGAAAAATCACCAAGTCACAAAGAAACCAAATAATAGCAGGAAGTATATATAAACAAGATAATCAAAAGATTCTTGCTTGTTGTGTATATGAATTAGAACATGCAAATTGGTTGCAATCAGCACATGTAGGTGCATTAAAGCAACATCATTCCAAACATCGTACATTGCAAACTCTGCATATATTAGGAGTATATTGGCCTTCTATGGAAGCAGATGTCTACAAGTTGTGTAAAGAATGCCCTGTTTGTTGTGAAAGACCACCTGTAGAACATGCTACATTATATCACATTTCTCGCACACCAGAATGGAGTGAACCTTTAGTGACGTACTTGAGGATGAAAACATTCCCTCAAGGAATGACCTTAGCACGAAAACGAAGTCTACAGCAGGAAGCTCAAGACTATTCACTTATTGTCGACAATCTATACAAATGAGGACGAGATGGATACCTAAGATAGTGTGTCCATGAAAGCAATTATTTGAGCGTACTAGAGGCTGCACACCAAGGTGTTGCAAGAGGTCATTTTGGCCCCGATAGGATAATCAAAGCCATACTCTTTGCAGGATTATGGTGGCCTACTCTTCACATGGATGCACATACCTATGTTAAGAGATGTGATGTGTGCCAGAGGATGCAAGTTCCTACTCGCATAGATGAAATGCCATTGAAACCCATGATGGGAGGACGTGCATTTTCTAAGTGGGGTATAGACTTTTTAGGACCCATTAACCCCCCTGCAAAAGGTACTCATGCTGAATACATTATTGTTGTGACAGATTATCTTATCAAATGGGTAGAGGCTAAGGCCACAAAAAGAATGATGCACACATGACTGCAAAATTCTTATTTGAAAATTTCTTTACAAGATATGGACTACCTATAGAGTTAGTGAGCGATCGGGGAACTCACTTTCTAAACCAAGTCATTGAATATTTGTTACATGATTTTATGGTGATTCACAAGAAATCCGCACCATATCATCCTTAGGCCAATGGTCAAGCTGAAAGCAGTAACAAGATCCTTTGTAACATACTGACGAAACTCATGAACAACAAACGTTCAGATTGGGACAAACAGTTACATCACGTTGTTTGGGCATATTGACTGGCCTACAAGACCATACTCAATGCAACTCCCTTTTAGCTGGTTTTTTGTTAGAATGTTGTGCTCCCTTTGGACTTCTTGATACCGACCCTTAAGGTTGCACAAGAACATCAGTGGACCGGTCATGAATTATCATCAAGAATAATGGACTTGGAATGATTAGGAGAAACCAGGCTGAAAGAAGCAATAGGAATATATGCAACAAAGAAGCGACAGAAAGCCTATTTCGATGCACATGTAAAAGACAAGGGCTTAAAAGAAGGAGATTTAGTCCTAGTGTATATGCTGAAGCAACATGCATGGAAGTTAGAAAGGAGAGGTTATGGACCTATGATCATTCCCAGACTCTCGACAAGTGGAGCGGTACAATTAGCCACCTTAGAGGGAGACATAATGCCGAATTACATTAGGCATTATGTCTCCCTATGGAAGCAACATGCATGGAAGTTAGAAAAGCGAGGTTATGGACCTATGATCATTAACATACTCTCGACAAGTGGAGCGGTACATTAGCCACCTTAGAGGGAGACATAATGCCTAATTACATTAGCCACCTTAGAGGGAGACATAATGCCTAATTACATTAGGCTATAGAGTCAAGCTTTATCAGGAACCTCTTACTGAGGATATGCTTAGAATACTCACATTGGCAAAGAAGCGTAAGGAGGAAGAAAAAAGAATACGTGCAAAAGCTCAGGCAGAAGCTATAGAACACATTAAGCACATGAAGCTAAGATGACAAGGACTAGGGAGAGAATATTATGAACATCTGGAAACAACACCCAAATACCTGTTGGAGGATAAACACTCCTATGTGCACAACAAAAGCAAAAGAACCCTCCTAGGATCCTGAAATTTTTCAGACATAGGCTCTGTATTTTCTCAATTTCTCTGTGTATATGTACAGACTCAAAACGAAATTTTAAAAGCTTAAACTAGACTCTAAGAGATTTCAATTGAGAGTAAAATCACTCCATTTGGGTATTGGATGATGCCTCAACCAGCTGCAACAAAACATATGACTTGATCTCCTCACAGAGTATGAGCTAACTAGACAGACATTGTTCTGAACATTTCTCTACACATGTGCAAGCACTGAACCCGAGACTTATAGCAGACAAAGTAGAACTTATAAGCTTTCCAACAAGACAAAAATCATTGCAAATGGATTCCGGATGAAGGAGAAAAAAAAATTACAAGATCAGGGGGTCTGCCAAGATCATCTAGGGAGAAAGAGTATGAAAAAGTGAAATCTCTGCAAAATATGTAGAGAACAGCTAATAGGGGGTGTGCTTAAGCAAGAGGGCAGCTTGGGCACGTATTTCCACGACTCTAAGTCATAAAACAACTCATTAGAGGTTATAAAGACCACATACTAACCTCTTTAACCAATCAAAAGCATATACATGTCAAAAGTGAGGTCCAATCACATCAAGAGGTGAGTTAAATCTTCTCTAATCAACTTCTTTCCATTATGGGCATAATTTGATGCCTCCAACTCGTGGAAATCAGCCTCCTTTCATTGTGGATGATGTGGAAGGTTCAATTTGGGGCATGTTCCCACACTCTTGAGCTTGAAAAACTTTCAAAACTCCCCCTCAAGCTCAAGTCTTTTTCCTTCATTGCTTCAGCCTATGTCCCTTATGTTGGTTGCTTCCTTGAATCCTCCAAGCTTTGTACCTTCAAGAAACTTTGTCATCATGTCTGTGACCTGCACTTTAGTGTTCAAATACCTTATATCTAGCTCCTTTTCCATCACCTTTTCTCTAATGAAGTGGTAATGAACCTCTATGTGCTTGCTCCTTGCATGAAACATGGGATTGTTAGCTAGGTAGATGCTTGAAATGTTGTCTCCATAAAGAGGAAACTCCTCCACTTCCACTTCCAAGTCCTTAAGTAGCTTCTTAAGCCATAATAGCTCACATGTAGCCAATGCTAAACCTCTATACTCAGCCTCTATGGATGAAAGAGCAACAGTGGGTTGCTTCTTAGAGCTCCAAGAGATCACTTTTGTACCTATCATGAAAACATAACCCGATGTACTCCTTCGATCATCCTTGCTACCTGCCCAATCAACATCACTATATCCTTTGACACTTAGATCAGCATCATATGAATAAAATAAACCTTGCTTGATGGTGTGCTTGATGTATCTAGGCACCTTTCTTACCGCCATAAGATAATCATGAGTAGGTGCATGCAAAAAAAATTGAGAGAGAACACCTACTACATATGCAAGATCAAGTCTAGTGAATGTATCATAAATTAATGGACCAATTATGCTTCTATATAATGTAATATCTTGTATAGCCTCTCCTTGACCTGTAACCAACTTTGTATTGGGCTCCATGGGTTGAGAAAGTGGCTTACAACCACTCATACCAAACCTGTATAGCACATCCAACAAGTATTTCCTTTGAATCAAGAAGATGCCATTGTGTGCATAGATTACCTCTATTCCCAAGAAGTATTTTAGTGTTCCAAGATCAGATATCTTGAACTCCTTTCCTAGCTTTGATTTGACATCTTTAATACCTGCAATATCACTTCCTGTGATGATCAAATTGTCCACATAGATGCATATGTATAACGTCTTGTCTCCTTGCTTCTTCATGTAAAGTGATGGATCTACAACACTTTCTTTGTATCCACAACTTGATAAATAATCCACTAACCTCTGATTCTAGGCCCTTGGAGCTTGATTTAGTCCATGTAATGCTTTCCTTAGCTTGCAAACATGATTTGGGTACCTCATACTAGCAAATCCTTGAGGTTGGCTCATGTAGACCACTTCTTCAAGCTCTCCATTGAGGAAGGCATTCTTCACATCCAACTGATATAAGCTCCATTTCCTTGATGTGGCCACTGCAATCAAAGTCCTAATTTTTGGCATCTTGGCTACGGGGCTGAAAGTTTCATCATAATCTATCCCGTAGCTTTGGGAGAAGCCTTTCACCACTAACCTTGCTTTGTACCTAGCAATGGAACCATCTGAATTTCTTTAAATTTTGTAAACCCACTTATTACCTATCACCTTCATGCCTTCTTGAGCTGGTACCAAGCTCCAAGTATGGTTCTCATCAAAAGCTTTGAGCTCTTCCTTCATTTCCTCTTGCCATTCCTTGCAATCCTTAGCTTCTTTATAACTAGTTGGTTCTTTGTCCTTGATTACGTGAGTCATGTATGCCTAATGCTTTGCAATGAAATTATCATATGTTAACCTTTGTACTAGATATCTTACTCTTGAAGACCTTCTTTCACTTCCTTTAGGTGTGGTTGCCATCTTCTTTCTTTGTTTTGCCACTCCTGGAGTTTGAATTTCTTCTATCTCTTCATCTTCCAACATGCTCTCGTCCACATAGCTTCCTTCTTCAATTGAAATATTCTCTTTGACTTTGACTTTGCTGTCTTCAGAGCTTGTCTCTCTTTCCCTAAGCCTTCCACTCCATGGTGAGGGTGTCCTTGTGTTGAATGAGTTGCTTGGACCACTTAAATCCATGCTTTCTTGAACTCTATCATCATTCTTCAAATTTGTCTCACCTATGTCTTCAACCTGCAATGGACTCGTGCATGCATACCAAGGCTTCAACTCATCAAAGACAACATCCCTACTTACCTTCAGCTCCTTGGTGATGATTATAGCATTTATACCCCTTTTGTTCCATAGAATATCCCAAAAAAATACACCTTTTAGATTTGGCATCTAACTTCGACCTCAACTCTTGAGGTATATGTACATAGCATATACAACCAAAGATTCTAAGATGTGAAATGCAAGGTTTTCTTCCACTCCATGCTTCCTCAGGGGTTAGATGATGTAAACCTGATGTAGGACATCTATTCATGATGTATGTGGCTGTATATGTAGCCTCTCCCCAATAACAATGTGGCATATTCATTTCGTTGAGCATACACCTTGCTACCTCTCCTATGTGTCTGTTCTTTCTCTCTACTACCACATTTTGTTGAGGGGTATACTTGCATGTAAATTGTCTTTTGATGCCATTGACCTGCAAAAATTTAGAAAATTCATGGGAGAAGTACCCTCCTCCTCCATCGGATCTCAAAGTTTTGATAAACTTGCCAGATTCCTTCTCTACCTGTGCTTTGAATTTCTTGAAGTAGTGGAACACATCTGATTTGTTTCTAATGCAATACAACCATAATTTTCTTGAAAAGTCATCAATGAAGGTTACAAAATACCTATTTCCCGCAAGGGAAGCTTCTCTTGTTGGACCCCAAACATCTGTGTGAATGAGGTCTAAAACATTTGCACTTACATAGGTACTCTTCTTGAAGGGCAGCCTTGATTGTTTTCCTTGTTGGCAAGCTACACAAATTTCATGCAACATTTTAGATGTAAAATTTGGTAGTCCTCTTACCAAGCTCCTCCTTTGCATGTCCTTGAGATTTTGTAGGTTGATGTGACCTATTCGTTTATGCCATAGATCCAAATCTGCTATCCTCTTGTCTCCATATGTGACATACATTGAATGGTGTGGCTCATTTATGTCCATTGTGAACATTCTCCCTTGCTTTTTTCCTTTTGCTATGAGCTTGAAACCTGCCCTTGGATCCTCAACAAAACATTCTCTTTCATTGAACCTAACTTGATAGCCTTTTTCTACCATTTGGCCTACCGAAATCAAGTTTTTGGTAATAGTAGGGACATGTAATACCTCTGATAAGCACTTTGCTCCTTGATTTCCTTCCAAACTGATATCTCCCACATGTTGAATGGTATGCTCTGAGTTATCACCTGTTTCCACATGCCCTTGATGATTTGGGACCTAAAAATTACTAAAAAGATCCTTTCGACATGACATATGATTGCTACATCCACTATCTACATACCATACATCTTCACTAGCTTGAGTTGTATCTTCACCATACCTCATGGCAAGTAAATAATCATTCCCTTAGCTAGAAGATGTGTTTGCATAATTACCTTGCCCTCTATAATTGTTGTTGTTGCTTTGATTCCCTTGTCTTTGAGCTCTATGATAGCACTCATTTGCGAAATGACCAGGCTTACTGCATACGAAGCATCCATTTGAAGTGTATTGTCCTCTTCCACCAAATCTTGCACGTCTTCCTCTATTTGTGGCTCTTCCACCTCTTTGACCTGCATTTTCTTGTTGTCATTGACCTCCTTGGTTGCTTTGATATCTTCCTCTTCCTCTTGTAGCACCTCGGTTGTGTCTTCCTCTTCCTCTACCTGCATACAAGAATTTCCCTCGGCTATCCTTGGCATTATGACCACCAAGGTTCATCTCCATAGTCACCATGAGAGTGATTAGTTGATCAAAATCAGGAAGAGAGTCCCTTACATACACTGAAGTTATGAAAGCCCTCCATTTTTCATCATCCCTAAGTCCATTTAGGGTGTGGGCGATAAGATCGTCATCATCTAGGGCACAACCGATTGACCCTAGTCTTTGGCCAGATAAGTCACGTGACATCTACACTAGCCCATGCGGGATTGCCATTCAGAAGAACGTCAGCAGATTTTCCCCTAGTCTTCCTGCAAATTAGAAGGGTTCACCACGCAATCGATGGGACAAATGGGGACCATTGGTGGTCAGGTGGGTTACATTAGTGGTCAGGTGGACTGCATCAGCGGCCAAATGGGCACTATACCCTATAGTGCCCATCCTTCCACACTTACTACTGACTGGCCTAGATTTTTGATAAAGAACGAAGCACTTCCTAATGGGCAAGTTCCGCAAGTGTTGGACCTTCCTTCTTTTCCCAAGCAGAGTGTCCATCCGACCTCTCACCCTCAACCACAAAGGAGTCACCCACAACAGAGGAACCCAAAACGACAACCCTACTAGACTATGCAAACGAAGCAACATTATCAACACCACAAAGCAAGAGGCATGAGACAAATATGGGTGCCAAAAGGACAGAAAGCTCTGAAAGCAGACATCGATAAGAAGACAATAAGCAGAAGCAGAGTCAATATTCAACATCTCCTTGACCTTCTTCTACGAGTACGAACAATCAACAGATCTAGATCGCCAAGAAGTATTTTACAAATCGACCCACACCCACGCAGATATGGGTACCCAAACAGTGTATCATAGCTCAACACTCAAGCCATGTAATGTATACCCCTCAGAAATCTTTTCACCCCTCAGTACCGCCACATCCAATATCACCTTTTGTCCCTTCGCAGAAACATACTACCCGCTCAACAACTCTTAGGAAATGGATACCAAAACGTATCCAGATGTCTCCTCATGAACCGTTGTCTAACATTACTCCCATCCCAACTAAACACTACCCTTGTAATAACTCATTCACAACTGAACTTTGTACAAATTGACACAGGACCTTTGGTAGACACAGATTTTATTTTTGATGCCGCGTTGACTTTTGACAGTAGTAAGTGGGGCAAGTATCAATTCTTCTCCAGAGAATTTGAAGTGCTCCAAAATACAGAAGATTTAAAGCATGTTTGGGAGAGAGAAGGTTGATTCTAGAGCCGATGAAGCGTGGCGACGTTATCAAATGGGAAGACATCTTGGCCATCACACCTGAGCTATCTAAGCCATTACGTATATGCATGCAACATTTTGCATTCCCGGCTCAAGATCGTTTCACTATGCCTCACAAGCGTATTTGGTTTGGTTTGTACTTAGCATGTATTTGGGCCCCAAATAGTAGATCTTGCAAGTTAGATCATTGATCAATTGTATCTAGCACAACAAAGATGGGAAAGGAAAAAAGTCATCCATGGATGTTGCACTCTCACTCGAATTGTGTATATGTGTTTGGCTTATGACTTGCCTATACAACGTGCAATGACAAGTGAAGAATTGAAGGCATTCAAAGGGACTGCCAAGAAGGCCAAAAAATCTAGCAAGGGATGGGCAGGCAAGCGCATGCGAGGATCTATCCCATGCCTACAAGTTCTAGAGTGTAGTTACCTTTCAGACAACCTCAGTTCAGGAATCCACCACCACAGTAGCATAAATTCCCACCTCCATCGGTGCGGAAGCATTTACTTTCCCTATACCCAACCTAAGAGCAGAACCAATGAATACCACATTGGATTTTGAAATGCCGGATGCTTTTTCAAATGAATTTCAATTTTCAGAAGGACAATTTTTCTCTAAGGAGTATGAATGCCCAAGTTACCCTACCACACCCCTTGATCAAGAGCAAGAGCAAGTTGTCTCCAGCTCTGAAGTAGATGTTGATATATTTAGGTAGTGATGTGTGTGAACACACTAGGACTGTCTGGGCACTTTTTTCCCTCTTTAGGAGGTTTTTTTCCCCCAGCTTGTATATACACCTATTGCCCTAATGGGCTACTTATCTTTGTACATTCAGTATTGTGTGTTGTGCTCCAAGCTTCTTCTTCTTCCTTGTGCTATTCGCGTGCGTCCGCAGACCTCTAACTCCAAGAAATGGTATCAGAGCAAGTCGTCGCTTCATCTAGGGCGCCATCGACACTCCTCGGTTTGTAGTCTCAGAATCGTACGAATTTTGGTGAGCATACTCAAGGTGTTTTCGAGATCAAAACTGGTTCGCTCTGTGGTGTCGAAATCGCGATCTGAGCCCGTTTTGGCCTCCGAACGCACTATCACAGTGCTTGTGCAGGCTATTTCATCTTTTTGTTCCAAAGGTATATACCTTGTTTCTGTTCACCAGTATAAGCGTCTCAAAGTCTGCTATAGGTTTAGCAAAACTCGTCTAGGCAGTTCCGTTCAACTTTTTGAGATACAGTCAATTTTCTACATCAAGGTATTTTAGTCATCAGCCATGGCTAAAAGCAGTGATGTATTCTGTATGTTGGCTGTTGAGGATAAGTTGGATGGTACCAACTATCCATTATGGGCTTATATGATGCAATATGTATTGGTTGCAAAAGGATTGTGGAACATTGTGCAGGGTGTTGAATAATGTCTTGTTACACCTGTAATAACAGGTACTGCGAATACAGGTGCTAGAGCTGATGAAGATGGTGTCGAAGATGATATTGTGTAGATTCTTGTTTGTGTTGCTGTTTTTGCTGCACGTATTACAAAGCAGATTCGTTGGGATGGCAGAGATGCCCATGCACATGCATTGATAGCTTTGTCTGTCAAACATGCCATTATTCCTCATATTCGCTCTTACAGAACAACTAAGGATGCTTGGGATACACTTACCACATTGTACCAAGCTAGGAATGAGGCTCGTGTTGCTTACCTCCGAAAACAGTTGGAGAGTGAGCACATGAATGAAGGTGATTCTATGGAAAGTTTCCTAAAAAAGATGAAAGACTTGAAGGAACAATTGATTTCTGCTGATGAGGTTATACCAAATAGCTCACTTGTGCACACCGTTCTGAATGGTCTTCCTGATTCATATCAAAGTTTTGCTTCTACTCTTCGGTTGATGATGAAAGGCAATCCAAATGCCTTGTCATTTGAGGAGTTAGTCTCTGTTCTGTTGTAGGAAGATCAGTCTAGGCAGAACAGGTCCATTATGCATGTTGCAGATCAAGCTTTCTTGGCTAGTCAGAAGGGCAAAGGAAAATGGAGTTCTTCTACTAGTAAGCAGAAATCTGCAAATGTTGCACATTCAAAGAACCAAGACAAAGATGAGAAAAAATCAAAAAAGCAGAAATTGTTTTGTAAGTACTGTAAAGAGAATGATCATGTCATAAAGAAATGTCCAAAACTGGCTGCAAAAGAGGCAAAGAAGAAAGAGGCTGGAATGGTTGTTGTAGAAGCCTCTACACCAAAAATGGAGTCTGCTAATCTTGTGCAGGAAGAAGAATGGGCGTTCACTACTGTTTGCAATTTTGACCCATCTTATCATGAGCAGTGCATGTCTGCAATAGACTCAGATGTTTGGTACTTTGACTGTGGGGCGACCAAACATATTACCTCGCAGCGCAGTTTCTTCTCTTCACTCGAGCTTGCCCCTACAGGGAATACTGTTACATGTGGCAACAACTCCTCTTATCCTGTTATGGGAGTTGGTAAGATCATTTTGACTACTATTGATGGTAGTTCTTTCACTTTATGAGATGCTTTGTTTGTGCCAGGGATCAAGAAGAATCTGTTATCAGTTTCTGCATTAGCCAAGATTGGCTTGGTTGTGAAATTTGTTGATGACAGATGTACAATTCATGATCAGTCAAATGGCGATGTTATTATTGCTTCTGGCATTTTATGTCGTGGGATGTATAAGTTCATAGACCATGAAAGATCTGAAAATGATTTGGCATGTGCAGTAAATGATTCTCAGGCTATGTCAGATGCAAAGCTTTGGCATGCATGCTTTGGTCATCTGAATTTTGCTAGTTTGCCCAAACTTGAGGCAGCTGGAAAACATGTTTGTGAAGGCTGTATTTTGGGCAAAATGCAGCGTTCCTCCTTTCCAAAATGGTTCAGTTCGGGCTACACAAAAATTGCAGCTTGTACATAGTGATGTCTGTGGTCCTATGCAGACACCCTCTTTTGGAAATTACCTTTACTTCGTGACTTTCATTGATGATTTTTCCAAGCATGCATAGGTATATCCACTCAAAGCAAAGTCCAAAGTGTTCATGTGCTTTAAAAAGTTTTTGGTTTTGGCTGAAAATCTGTCAGCATGTAAAATGGGCACCCTCCATTCTGATCGAGGGGGGGAATATATGTCTTCTGATTTTAATGCATTTTTGATTGAACGTGGGATAAAAAACCAGTGTACAGTGCCTTATACACCTCAATAGAATGGAGTTGCTAAATGAAAGAACGTCACTCATGGAGATGGCAAGGTGCATGGTCAAAAGTCAGGCTTTACCACATACTTTCTGGCTTGAGGCTGTCATATGTGCAGCATATGTACTGAACAGGTGTCCCACTAAAACGCTGTAGTCTATCACTCCATATGAGGCTTGGCATGACCGCAAGCCATCTGTTGCTGATCTGCGTGTTTTTGGTTGTTTGGCATATGCACTAGTGCCTGAACAACATCACAGAAAATTGGATGATAAGGCAGTAAAATGTATTTTTGTTGGGTACAGTTCTGAAAGTAAAGGCTATCATCTGTATCATCCACAGACTAAACACATTCTCGTTAGCCGTGATGTTGTCTTTGTGGAAGATGCTATTCATCCATTGCTTTCATGTACTAAGGAGACATTTGTTAGCTCCAAAGACATGTATGATACTTTGATGCCTCTTTTTACAGGTGGAGAGTCTAGTGCTGGTCCTAATGAGGCAACTTCTCAGCCTTTGTAGGTTTCATATGATGATGCATATCGTTCCATTTCTGATGCAGATTTACATGATGCACTTGTTGATGAGAGAGCTGATATTGAGCAAGCAAAAACTATGCCAAAATGGTTGGTGCAGACTTTGCGTAGTGGGATGGCTTTGTGTCAAACGAAATATACTGACACATTATTGTAGCGTTTTGGCCTTGAAAACTGTAAGCCTATTGCCACTCCTATGGAGATAGGTTTATGATTGAGTCTTCATGATGTTGGAGATGCATTTGATGCTGTTCTCTATTAGCAAGCTGTTGGATGCTTGATTTACTTATGCATTACTCGGCCAGATATTCAATTTGTTGTCTCACAGATGAGCAGGTTTATGCATTGCCCAGGAGTCACGCATTGGAAGGCGGTTAAGCGCATCTTTCGCTACTTGAGTGGTACTCGGCTACTTGGGTTGTTTTATCCCAAGGGGGGATTACTACCACCAGATTTGCATGCTTTTTCTGACTCAGATTGGGCTGGTTGCTATGACACTCGTGTGTCCACCAGTGGTTTTTGCTTCATGCTTGGTAGCTCATGTATATCTTGGTTGAGCAAGAAGCAGCCTACTGTGGCCACTTCTAGTTGTGAGGCTGAGTATAGGGCAGCTTTCACAGTGAGTGTTGAGTGTGTGTGGCTCAGACGCCTTATGGCTGATTTGGGTGTTGGCCAGTCTTCTGCCACCACCATCTTCACTGATAGCTAGAGCGCATTGGTAGTTGCGAGGAACCCTGTGTTCCATGCTCGCTCTAAGCACATTGAGGTGCATTATCACTATGTCAGGGAGAGGTTCTCTGCTGGGGAGATCAGCTTGGCATATGTGCCCACACAGGGGAACATTGCATACATTTTCACGAAGGCTCTACCTAGGGAGAAGTTTGAAGTTTTCCGCAAAGCTTTGGGCTTACTTCCTTTTGTGGAGTGATTTCCACATAGCTTGGCACTTCCTTATACATGAGTGCCAGCTCCTTGTTCACCGCATCACTCCCAGGGGGGATTTGTTGATATATTTAGGTAGTGATGTGTTTGAACACACTAGGACCTCCGAGGCACTTTTTTGCAGTCACCGGAGCATAACGAGTCATACTATTATGAGGACCCAAGTGAAAATAGTGGGGAGCCTGAGTATGCTAATGTCATGTACACAAACCCCAACTCTAGACCTCAACCTAGGCAGGTACGACCCCCATTCCCTAGAGGACCATGCTTCAGATGTCAGGGAGCTCACCTTATACGTGATTGTCCACTGCCTGCCTCTACACAATCCCAACCAGTGACAATTCAGGGCTTCTGTCAAGACTGCAGAAAAGAGCATCTCCTACAAGATTGCCAAAGGAACCCTAATAACATGCCTAAAATCACTCCTATCAACGTCATTGGGTTAGTGGTAGACTCTACGGGAAGTATAACTTCCACAGCCCCAGTGCATGTGGTCACTAGAGCCCAAGCCTTGCAGCAAACTCAAGGAGTAGGGCAGGAAAAGAGTGCTGAGGTTAGTGAGACAGAGAGTATAACCAAGAAAAGGACAAGAGCATGGAGAGATAGCCGGGAGAGAATGAAAAGACAATGGTCACAGAAAATGAGTGAACTTGAAGCAAGCTTGAGAGAAACCAAAGCAAAGATAAGTGACCTCGCATCTCAAAACCACTCTCACACCACCTATCCACCACCTTTCCCTTTACCCGCCAATCCATCTTCTTCCATTCCCCAACCTTTCAATACACCACCCTTGACCCACCCACCACCCAGAGTAGGATCAGTCCTAGCCGATCCCACTCCTGAAGATCTAGATATGAGGCTTAAAGCATATCAGGCCAGAATTCAAGAAGGGCCAAATGTGGCGGATCATGACAAGTGCTACCCTAGAGCTGACCTAGAGATAGAGAGAACCAAGCTGTGTGCGAAAATGGTCGCATTGGCTCAGACCATGTTTGAAGCCAGTCGCCTTTTCAACCACTCAGGCTCAGCTAAGACACAATTGCACTTGGATGGACTCCTAGAGAAGTTAGAGAGCATAATTTCAAGATCTGCCAAGGAAGAAAAAAATCGAGAAAGAGATGAGGCAAGCAAAAACATAAGCCATCCCCCACAGGAAGTTTATGTGCCTAATTCCACTGAACTAGACACCTCCTCTTCTATGAATAGGTTTACTCCAGAATTCCTACGAGAGATTCAAGAAGACAAATGGGCTAATGAAAGTGAAGCCCCTCCTCCCATTGAACTTGTGGATGACACACATGATCAATTCCCTCAAGATATTCCTTCCATTTATGGAGAGCAGGAGAGTGCAAAAAACCTAGAGAGGTTAGACTTTGAGTCTAACTCCCTGCAGGAATTACCCCATTTCACTGGCCCATGGGAAACCAAGTCTACTTGCCTGAGAGCGCCCACAGTCATGATAAGAAACAAAGATTCAATCATACCTAGGAATACAGAGGTAGTAAAGAACACTAAGGTGCAGTGCAATCTCACTTTAGAAGAGCTACTCAAAGTTAAGCCAGAAGTGTGGAAACACGTAGCCAAGCAAGTGCAAGACATAGCGAAATCGCGTTCCCAGGTAGGATCTCATAGAACAGTGGCTGAAATACCATTGGATAAGATAGGAGACATGAGTGAAGGAGAAGAAGGAAATACCTATCTCCCAGTTACCCATCAGGGATACACAACCAAGGCAATTTTGGACTCAGGTGCAGGAGTTGCAATTGCTACAACTTCCCTCTGGAAGCATTGGGGCAAGCCAGCACTCCGACCGATGAGAATGAAATTGCAGATGGTCGATGGCCATATTGAGAGGCCCTTGGGATTGCTAGAAGGCATAACTCTCACAACATGTGGTGTCGAGTTCAAGCATACATTTGCTATATGTGATTTTAGCAAAAATCATGCCTATGAAATGATCTTGGGAAGACCATTTATGCGACAGTTGCAAGTGGTACAGGACTGGGGAACCAACTCCTTGTACCTGCAACACTTAGGTGTTACAACCAAAGTGAATCTCAAAGATTACTCTCATAGAGATGTCCCTCCTATCCAATGGAATCCCATCCATAGAGCCAAAGATGATACGGAATCTGTGCATTCCATAGGATCAGGATCCTCATGGATGCATGAAGACACCCACTTATGGATGTGCAAAGTGGCAGTAGAAGAAGAGAAAAGAGAAAAAGCCAGAGAGGTAGGTGCAAAAGAAACACATAGATCAATTCAAGACCCAACCTATGCACCTGTAGTCTTTCCTGACGAGGAATTTGAACCCCACGGCTGGGCAGAAATCCTAGCAACAATGGATGTAGCCATCAATGAAGAACAATGGACACCTCACTGTGATGAAGATGGCTATGACATTTCAGTCTTCTCCATAGAGCCAATCATGGGAGAGGCAGTGTTATAAGAGTGTGAACCTATCCCTGATGCATTTGAGGATGCAAGTGATGGGTATCCATGTTTGATTCCTTGATGGTTGAGATGCCTTCAATACTTTTGGTATCCAGACTTGCACTATTGTTGTGGGCCTATCTATGATTGAAGGTTTGGGTCGGTGCCACCTTCGAGTGGATTCCTTTTATTTCTCCTTTTCTTGGGACTGGTAGGTTTCTATCTAATCCTTGCAGACCCATATTTGTCGCATCCTTTTCCTCATAGTTGTCGGTATTGGTGTTAACTTCATGTCTGGTCGTCTGGTTCCTTGTAGCTTATTCGTAGTAAGATCCTCACTTGTTCTCTCCAATTGGTTGAGTAAGGATGAAGGGATGAGTCGGGTGTCATGAGTAAGAAGAGAAGGGGTTTTAGGACTTGAGTCAGATGTGGACACTAGGATATCAAGGTTCAAGGTTGGTGGAGGGTCACATGCAGACACACATTCGGCACTGTTATGTTTCACACCAATCATCTTTAGAGGCTTTTCATCTAATAGACTAAAGACTTCTCTGTGTCCAATCTTCGCAGATATGTAACCTAAGGCTAACTGGATTGTTACTTTGAATTCGTATATCCAGTCTTGACCTAACACAAACTCTTTCACTAGGTCGTCATCTTGGCAAACTAAAAACTTTTGAGGAATTGAGTTGTTACCCAGGTGTAGGGATAGGTTGACCTCCCCTACACATTCAGTGGTGTTTCCTCTTATGGCCTACCACGTAGGCCTTAGTCGGATTAAGTGACACACTTAATTGTTTGGCTAAAGATAAGCATATGCAACTTAATGTTGCTTCGATATCAATCAACGCATCTACCAAGTGGTTTTCCTCCGTTCCTATTCCCAAATTAAGGTAGGGTTGTCTGGCTTGTCTTATGGTTGTAGGTTCTATTGTTGTTGGCAGTAGCCAGAGGCATAGATGACGAGGGAGCATGTGAATGCGGATCACAGCAAAGTAGTGGGAAGCTAGTCCGATTATTTTTTCAAAGAAATATGAAAACCCTCAACAATGATTTTCATCACTATTGTATCACATGTAACATAGAACAACTACTTTTGTAATTCATAGCTCCTTTTTTTGCAAGCCGAGGAGTCCTCGAGCTTGAGGAGCTTAGGTAGAACAAGCCTACCAAGTTTGGCTATTTTTGGATCCCGTTTACCCTTTCAAATAGCACCTAGAAACTATTTTTTAACTATGCCAGTCACTAGATGTGAAACCGGTCAAAACTAGTCTAAAAACTATAAAAAGAGCTAGAGAGCTCATTTTTTAGGTTACCTAGTGTGGACTTGTATGAGCTAGTGTGAGCTTGAGCTTGTAATTGAGATCTTGAGTAATAGAGTCTATTTTCCTACCTTCCATTATGTCTTGCTTGTCTCCTACGTGTGTGTGTGTGTATGTGTGTGTGCATCTCTATGCTTCTCACCTTCACTCTCACTACATCTGACATTCACAATCTTCATATCACTCCTATCTCTTCTGTGGATTGAGATTAAGGAGGTGGAACTTCTTAATGTGGTACTTACCATTGTGCTAGAGCAACACCAAATTTGGCACTGTTGCCAGGGTAAGTACCACGTTAAGAAGCTCCACCTCCTTAATGTCAATCCGCGGAAGAGATAGGAGTGATATGAAGATCGTGAATGTGAGATGTAGTGAGAGTGAAGGTGAGAAGCATAGAGATGCACACACACATACACACACACACTTGTAGGAGACAAGCAAGACACAATAGAAGGTAGGAAAATAGACTCTATTACTCAAGATCTCAATTACAAGCTCAAGCTCACACTAGCTCATACAAGTCTACACTAGCTAACCTCAAAAATGAGCTCTCTAGCTCTTTTTATAGTTTTTAGACTAGTTTTGATCGTTTTCACATCTAGTGACCGGCATAGTTAAAAAATAGGTTCTAGGTGCTATTTGAAAGGGTAAATGGGATCCAAAAATAGCCAAACTTGTTAGGCTCATTCTACCTAAGCTCCTCAAGCTCGAGGACTCCTCGGCTTGCACAAAATGGAACTATGAATTACATAAGTAGTTTTTCTATGTTACATATGATACAATATTGATGAAAATCACTTTTGAGGGTTTTGAAAAAGTAATATAAAACATATTTCTTTGGAAAAATAATCCGATTGGCTCCCCACTACTTCGTTGTGATCCGCCTTCACATGCTTCCTTGTCGTACGTGCCTCTGGCTACTGCCAACACCCCCTCCCTCTCGCTTGTGTCATCTTCGACAGAACCTTGTTGCGGGTCTGTCGGATATAATTCTATAGGAGGTCATGAGCGAGGGTGTGCTCTGAAATGCGGATACCTCTTGCAAGATCTGCTTTGAGTTTTTCCCAATCGATGGGTTGAGGTTCCTCTGGTGGCAGGAGTCTGTAGTGCGTGGAGTACACCAATTGTTCACAGGCTAATAGTTGGATTAGATGGGTGGGCCTGTTGATGGACACCTCTGAATGAGACTCCCAAAAAACGGTAGGAAACATTTCTTCAAATGTCATTTTATATCATGCCAATAGATATTTGATGCGATAGTGCCAGGCATAACACACCCGGAGCGATGGTGTTGTACTCATATCATATGCTAAATCTTCATTGCCATGCTCGAACCCTGGGGTGTTCACATGTGGTGCCTTGACGCGACTAAAGACTTTGAATACTATCTGCATCATGTCAAATATTTTGACAATATGCACTGCTACATCATCCATTCGTCATAAGCGAGGGAGCTAGTGGCAAATCGTTGCCATCATATAGCCTATCATGGGCGGTTCGCAGGGTGGTGTGAAATACGGGTAATTGAGGCAGTCCTGGCACTCCTTATTGTTATGTACTTTGATTGCAAAGGCCTTCCAGGAGCAGTGTCATGGTATCGGTCCCCAACATGGGTTATACTTTAAATGGAGTGGTGCCTTGGCCCATGTGCTCATCATTTCTAGATATTCTTGTAATAATTCCTGGTGCCAAGTTGGTTGATATATTTCTCCTCTCTACGCATCCGTTGGCAAGTCTTTAGGTTCAAACTGAGTTGCATGGGAGGGTTTCTTGCCTGTCTCCTTTTCGATGGCGAATCGGTGTTCTTCCATTAACATAAAATATGGCTTATATTGTAGCTCATGCCCAGATATATACCTACGAGGGGCCAAATGAGCAAAGTAAGGTGATTGTAGTATATGTTCCTCTATCATGGACATTGCGTGTAATTGAGCCTCCACACATGCTGAGTGTGTCCTGCCAAGTTCCTTTACAGTCTTCATCCATGCGCGAGTAGGGAGTTCGAATGTGGTCTGGCCCTTGGCCGTGACGCATCTGCCTGGGATGGGTTGTGGTTTGTAGGCTTCTTCAAAAGTTTCCTCCACTAGGAGAGTCATTGTTTCTTCATCCGGGGGTAGTTCCGATGGAAAATCTGGCCTAGGGGGTGCTTCATATGCTGCTATCTGTGTTTGAAGAGTCAATACCTGGGCCCATAAAGCGTTGAGTCCCTTGATGATCTCAAGAGATGTGCCTGCAAGAGCTGGTGGTGCTTGTTTTACAGGTTCTCTCAACTATAACATCTTATGCTCTTCCTGTAGTTTTTTATATGACTCATTCATACAGTCATAATCCTCTAGTAGTTTGACATGATCTTCCAATAGTATCTTCATGGATTTGAAGGGGACAGCTTTAAACGGTAAGGACTCAAGGGTTCGTTCGGTTGATCTAAAGCAGCTTCAAGGTTCTCTCTATTCTGTTCCTGTAAGTGTTGATTCTCTTCTTTTGCGATTGCTAAGTGGTGTCTTAGTAGTCCCATGTTTCGAGTGAGGGTCCCATTGCGAATGGTTTGAGCCCTTAACAAATTGTCCATATCTCTTTTGTCTTCTATTCACTTTCGAGTTCAAGTTTTTGGTAGGCCTGGCGTAGCTCTTGGTAGCGTGTGTTAAGGGAGGCATTTTTTATTGATAAAGAATTTAGCTTCGACTGTAAGTCGTGCGTGGTCTACTGCAGCATCTAGTAATTGGTGCCTAGAGATGCGAATTCATCTCTTACTTGTGTCATACATACAAACATTTGATGGAATGCGGTGTCGATTGTGGGTGATAAAATTAACGATGGAGTGAGTGAAGATGTTATGGGTGTGGGTGTTCATGCAAGTGGAAGGGGAAATGGGGATGGGAAAGTGGATGCAGTGGTGACTGTGGAGAACTGTGATGTGCCTAAATGTGATGGTGAAATAGATGAGGTGAGTGGTGGTGCAGTGGGTGGTGATATGTCCATGTCACTAGACGTGGTGTCAAGTGCAGTGACCATGAACAGTGGAGTGATAGTGGGTGCGTGAGTGGGTGTGAAAACAGGATTTTCAAAGGTTGCCAAATAATTTACAAATGGGGTCTCTTGTACTACTTGATGGAGAGGGGAAAGAGGAAATACAGTGGGTCGGGGAGGTGATACGGGGGAGAAGGTCAATGGAGGGGGAAATGGGAATAGGGGTCTTGGAGAGATGGGGAAGGAAGGGACGGATGGATGGAGAAATGGACTCGATAGAAGGGTGGACATCCTAGGAGGGAGGCTAGGTTGTGAGGGTGCAGGAAGGGTGAGAGGAATTGAGGCAACAAAGTCTTCTGCTACCGCACTATCAAAGGATGTGGATGGTCTGGGAGAGGCATGGTGTACAAGAGAGACTGGAGGGGCGGGAGGTGAAAGAGGGATGATCGATGGAGTGGGTACATCGACAACTGTGGTGGTATTTATAGTAGAAGTGTGGGGCACGGAGTCGATGATGATCGTGTCTTCTACCAAAGATCCTTCCAAAATGAGGTGTGCTTCCCTGGCCTATTGTGAAGATTGAGCGTCCGTCGATACACGAATGTATTGATCTGGTTTTGATAGTAATGGAATTTGGCATGGGTCAAATTGTGGTAGTGGCTTTCTCTGCAAATATTGTAATGCTTCATTAGTGCCCACTGATCTTAACCAGTTCTCTGAAACCTTGAATGTAGGCTTCTTCAAAGCCTCCTGTAGCGAGTTCTTGTTCTACAAGCGCTTGGCTTTCTTCCTCTGAGATTTTTTTGCGCACCCAAATGGCTTGAATGGTGTGGTATAGCTTCTTGATTGCCAATGTGTAGGCTGCTGCTTCAAATGTCTCATCTTTGTAAGTACTGGTGTCACCCTGAGTGTTAGTGTGTTGTCCCTGTTCATCAGTCTGCACATTCTCTTGAAATTCATGATTGGCCTGACTGGCTTCATCATCTCCATCTTCATCATCAGTCTCTATCCTTTCTACTGTTGGAGTTAGATGTCTGCGGAAGCACGCGAACAACACAAGCAAGAAGAAGAAGCTTGGAGCACAACACACAATACTGAATGTACAAAGATAAGTAGCGCATTAGGGCAATAGGCGTATATACAAGTGTAGCTCAGTGATGAGTAGCACCTCCTTTAATGTCAATCCGGGAAGACATGAGGATGGTATGAAGACCTCGAGCAAGTGAAGGCACAAATGTGTGAGTGAGAAGCACACTAACACGCACACACATACACACACACGCGCACACACGGCAAGGACAAAGAAAGTAAGACAATGGAATCACTTCTATTGCAACAAAATTCTCATACAAGCTCAAAACTACAAGAAGCTAGCCCAAAAATGAGCTCTCTAGCTCTATTTATAGTTTTTGACTAGCTTTGGCCCTGTCCAGACCTAATGTCCGGCCTAGTTAAAAATTAGGTTACAGGGCTTATTTGAGGACTCAAACGAGATTTAAAAATTATGAAAATTGGCAGGCAACTACTTCTAAGGCTCCCCAAGCTCGAGGACTCCTCGGCTTGTACAAAATGGAGCTACAAAAAGGTGAAACAATATTTACAAGGGTTTTTAGTGGTGAGAATCACTTTTAACATGGTGTAAGGTTTGGAAAAATTTAATGGGTTGCCTTAGTGCTAGATCTGCATGTATGCTCGTACTTGCTTCATCTGCCAACACTCTCCCCCCCCTAGGGTCTGTTGCCTCTGACAGACCTTTGCTCTGCGATTTGGTCAATGTAGTTCTGGAGAATGTCGGTTGCCAAGTCATGTTCTTTGATCCGTAGCCCTCTGATCAGGTCTCTCTGAAGGGCATCCCAATTGACTGGTCCCGGTATGTCCGGTTGTGGCGTTGTGTAGAGCTCTGAATGCATCGTTTGTTCGCATGCGAAGAGTTGTAGCAAATGAGTGGGCCGTGGCGCGAACACCTCTGAGTGTGCCTCCCAGAACCCCGTGGTGAACATATCATCAAAAGTTTGCTTGTAGCAGGCAGGGAGATATCTGATTCATGTGTGCCATGCATAAGCAACTCGTATGCTCGGGGTTGTGCTCATATCATATAGTAGGTCATAATTACCATTAATGAAACCGGGAATCGGAGGCTGAATGTGACATACATTGCGGAAGGTTTTGAGCACTACCTGCATCATATCCATTATTTTGAGCATCATCTGGGCAGCTACGTCTGGCATGGGGTGGAGGCGTGGAAGCCAATGTCTGATAGTAGCCATCATATATGCTATTGTAGGTGTGCCTGTTGGGGGTGCAATGGAGGGATAATTTAGCCATTGTTTACAATTTGCATTGTTCTGAACCTTGATGGAGAATGCTTTCCATGAGCTCCTTCGTTGAACTGGCCCAAAGCAAGGGTTATATTTCAAATGCATGGGAGCATGGTCCCATGTTCGTAGCATCTCCGGATAGGTTTCCAGTAATTTTTGCCTCTAGATGGGTTGGAATATGGCCCCCTTTTTGGCTGCCTCTGGGATATCCTCTGGTTCGAACTGAGTTGCGAAGGTGGGGTATTTGTTGGTGAGGCATTTGATTTCAGCATTATAGTCAGCGAGCAGTACAAAATATGGTACTATAACTCTGAACTAGTTATCAGTCTTCTAGGGGCCAGATGTCTGAAGTATTCTGATTGAGGTATGGTTTCTTCAATGGTCTTCATGGCCAACATCTGGTTGGAGATACGTTCTTCATGAGTCCGCCCCATTTCTTCTACCTGTTTCATCCATGCCGAAGGGGGCTCTTCATAAGTGTCCTATCCCTCTTCCGTGATTCTGCCTCCTAGAAGAGGTTGTGGCTCATAATTATCTTCAAATGTTTCTTCCACGGGAATGACAATGGTCTCCTCTTCGTTTGGCTGATCAGGTGGAGAGGGGGGTCATTCATATTGTAACAGCTTAATCCTTAATTCCGCCACCTATTGTCGAAGCTCAAGTACCTCATTGGTCATTGATGATTCAGGCTCTGGTGAAGTTGCAGCATTGACCATCTCTTTAGCTGTTGGTGGTTGTGGTGTATGCACTTGGAATCTTTGTAGGTCCTTTACCTGGTCTACTAACTGGTCGTGTGCCTCCAAGAGGGTAGCATATTCTTCTAATGCCTACTGAATGTGTGCTGAGGGAATAGCCATGAATTTGGCGGGGTCTATAGGTGCTCCTGGGGTATTTTCCATGGCTACTTCTAGATTCTCCTGGTTTTGTTGCTGTAGCCTTCTTTTTTCTTCTTGAGTCGCTGCTAAGTGGCGACGAAGTAGAGTCATGTTTCTTTGTAGTCTAGCATTGCGTCCCAACTGATCTCTGAGTTGTTCCTCCATAGCCTTACCTGTCTCCATATACTTGGCTTCCATCTCTGCATTCAATTGTTGGAGGACAGTCACTTCGTGTTGTAATGCTATATTACTTAGCTCCAAGGCATTGACACGTGCCTGGAGCTATCAAGATTACCAATGAGCAACCAACCAAATTACAATGGGATCAAAGGCAATACATACTACTCTTTAGAAGACAAATGACTCCAATGAAATACATGCTACAGAAGAAACAAGTAGGAATTGTGACTACGAGTTGATACGAATGGCGAGTGAAAGTACTGCAAAACCAAATATCTTTCGCAAACATCAAAAATCTCCAAAAGGGCTGTCAAAGCCCCAAAGTTAGAAACATGTGGATTCCCAAGTCCGAAATGCCATCACTAATGATCCGAGCACGGCATTCCGCTTGCACTCATAATGAGTTCTATGTAGATCGAGTAAGCATATTAGGGCCACATTACAAGGCCATGCACGAGGCACCACAATATCATTGTAAAACTAAGTGAGCACATTTCCATCATTGGGAATAGGAGACACCATGTACCATAAATAAGAAACACAAATTGCTTCGGTTATGTCATTACTATTTTCTGTTTCCATTGTAGCCTAAGATAAAATAATATTTATAAAAAGACCAGGTACTATGTTCCTTACACACTCGGTGAGTGGGGGACACAACACACGAAGTGAACAATTGAAACACCACAACAATCTACTTCAAGTTTGACACTAACCATTAAATACTTCACTTATAGATGGCTTCCTCAAGTTCTGAAGCTACCAAGAATGCATCATTTGATTCTGAAGCTACACATGAAGCTGAAGTATTGGAGTTTCCTTTGGAATTTGTTATTAAGGCAAGGGGACATTGTTTCGAAGATGATAAACGCACAAGTGAGCACTTGTTTCTTGTCACTATAAAGATCATGGACAAAGAACATCAATTCCTAGTGATGACTCAAGATTTCAGAATCTTGCATGAGATGCCAAGTGTAGTGAATGTGTGGACTCAAGCTGGAATTGAGGCCTACTTGAAGCTTCCGATCTACAACTGGACTTTCAATGATGCACACAAGTTATGAATACTTTACATCCTGTTCTTGATAAGCCATCGGTCCCTGAAGCTGTGGTATTAGATCGCAACAGGGAATCTCAAATTATCCAAGTCACACATGAGCTAATTAAAGTAGCATTTGGCTAGATAGTAGATGACCTTACAGAACTGAAGAATCAATGCCATAAGGTAAAGAAAAGAACTTTCTTTGTCCTTCACCATTGTCATGGATCTCTACATGGATATGCAAATACCAGATCTCAACACTTTGATGGGACAAATCGTAACCCATGAAGCAAAATGCAACAAAAATGGTGATAACTCAAGAGGTAACCAATCTTCTGGTCTTTATACAAATAAGAATAAAGCTAAGGATAAAGGTAAAAGTAAGAAAAAAGATGAAGAGGCTAGTACCTCTCAAGCCAATTATGCAAGAAGAGGAAGAGGTGCTAGAGGTAGGGGCAGAGAAGGTAAGTAAGGTAGGGGGAGACCCTACAATAGTTCACCATGCAACATATGTGGTCTCAACAACCACACTACTAAAGAATGTTACAAAAATACAAGGAACCAAAAGGGAAGAGGCTTTCATAGAGGATGCTATGGACAAACTAGAGGCTGGTACAACAACGGTGGTGCTAACTACAATCATAACTACAATCAAGGCTACAACAACAACAACAACTATCAAGGAGGCTTTAGAGGAAGAAGGGACTTCAACAATTACACTGAAGATCAAGAAGATTCTCTGCTCATAATGAACATGACATCCAAGCAAGGTAAAGATGATGAGCATCTCTTTTACATCGACTCAAGTTGTTCCAATCATGCGGCAGGGAATGTAGCACTCTTATCTGATCTTGAAGAACCAAAGGGTAAACATGAGGTACAAACAGGTGATGAAACTAAACATTCAATCAAGCAAATTGGAAATGTTAAGACATCTGATGGTAGTATGAACCTTTTGAGAAAATTTTTGAATGTACCTACCATAACCAAAAATTTAATTAGTGTTGGGCAGATAGTAGAGAAAGGTCTACAGGTCAGGTTCACAAAGCATGGATCATATGTGGAAGACCCCCAACAAGGATTGAAAAGGATAGCCAAAGGTGAGACATCAATTAGATTGTTTACTTTTGAAATTGAAGTCACAAGGAACATAGCACTATTCAGTTATAGAGACCAAACCCTATCTGAGTTGGAAATATGGCACAAGAGGATAGGGAACATAGGAGAGAGAACTCTGAAGCAAATTTGTAGGGATCAAAGTATGCTTGGCATTCCCAATGTGACCAAGCAGCACATGATTTATGTGGGGCTTGCCAATTTGGCAAATCTCATAGACAATCATTCAACAAGAAAGGATACATCCATGAAGATTATTTGGAGCTTGTACACACTGATTTGTGGGTCCTAGAAAAGATCCATCTATCTCATGTTCAAGGTACTATGTCTCTTTTATTGATGATTATAGTAGGTTGACAATTCTCTATTTTATGAAGCATAAGGATGAGGTGTTTACATGTTTCAAGAAGTATTTGGCACTAGTTGAAAACCAAACAGGAAGGAGCTTGAAGAGAATCAGGTTTCATGGAGGTGGTGAGTACTTTTCACATGAGTTTGATATATTTCTACAGGACAGAGGCATAAAGAGGGAAGTAACAACCAAGTATACCCCTGAATTGAATGGAGTGGTAGAGAGAAGGAATAGGTTAATTGTTGAGGTAGCTAGGTCTATGTTAAATGAGAAAAAAATACCTAATTATTTATGGGCAGAGGCTGTTTCTATAGCTACCTTTTTGGTTAACAGGCTTCCATCCAATTCATTGGATGGTATGACACCATACAAAGCTTGGAATGGTAGGAGACCCTCATTAGATCATTGCAAGATATTTGGGTGCATTTCCTATGCACACATCCCATCACAAATCAGAGGGAAACTTGGCCCTAAGGTTGAGAAGTGCATATTCATTGGGTATGATCTGAATCAAAAGGGATATAGACTTTATAATCCCACTAACAAGGCATTAATGGTTAGTAGGGATGTATTCTTTGATGAGAATAATTCTTGGTTTGAAGATGATTGCAAGAAAGTCAAATTACCATATGATTTGGAAAGTGATTTTTCAACCCTAAATCAAGAAGACCAACACCAAGTAGAGGACATCAACTCAGAAGATGAGGAGGAGATTGATTTCAAAGCTTGGAAGTCAAGAGGCAAGTTCAAATACAAACAATTAGAAGATCTATCCAAGTCTTCCAATCAAGCTTTAAGGAGATCACAAAGAGAAATTAAGAAGCCCATAATCTTCCAACTTCATTGTAACACTGGCAGACCAAAGCATAGTAAGGCCTATGGGAGTGGTTACTAGAGTCCCAGTTGAGATATAAGATACCATCTTTAACTTGGACTTTGTTGTTCTAAGGTTGCCACAGGTAGGAGGAAGTTTCCCCCTGTTGATTGGGAGACCTTGGTTAAGGCATGCCAATGTACTACATGACTGGGGTAAGGACACAATGTGGGTAAAGCAAGAGGGGAAAGAGTTGGAGCATATATTTTCAGAAGAAGGACCAGACAATCAAAGACATACCAGCACGATGTAGACAATTGGTATTTGTATGGAAGATGTATTGTTTTACAATGAGGAATTGTAACTTCAAAGTTACAAGAGGTTGTACATATGAGCTTCCCAAATGGTATGCTACTACATCAAGCTTATTTGATGTGATCAAGTGTGTAGGCTTGGGCTTAATTGCACCAACAGCTCCCCTTCAAGCCTAGCATGCTTGATATTCATTGTTCCTTGATCTCTTGCAACCCAATCATCACTTTGAACCTGTTCATCTTTGTTGCATCCAATGCTTTGGTGAGCAAATCTGCACAATGCAAATGAGTTTATACATATGCTAATTAAATATCCTTGCTTAGCAATTTCTCCCTAACGTAATGATAGTGCACTTCAATGTGCTTAGTCCTGGCATGGTACACTAGATTAGCAGCCAAATGAAGTGAACTAGTATTATCTCCAAAGATAATTGGAGTGTAGGAATGTATCTCCAAATCTGCATACAATTGCATAAGCCACATAGCTTCATGAGTTGCATTAGTCAAACCTCTATATTTTGCTTCTGTGAAAGATAAGGCCACAATTGGTTGCTTCTTGGATGACAATGATATGATTTTTGACCCTGCAAAAAATAGGTACCCTGAAGTGCTCCTCCTATCATCCTTGGAGCCAGCCCAATCTGCATCAGAATATAACTTTATGTCTATGTCAGAAGTCAAGGGATAGAATAATCCCTCATTCATTGTACCCTTTAGGTACTTAAGCACCCTCTTTGCAACTTCCATGTGTGGCTCTCTTGGTACATGCATGAATTGACTCAATGTACTCATAGCATATGCAATATCTACTCTTGTCAAAGTAATAATTAAGACTACCCACAAGTTGTTCATAACATGTAATATCTTCAAGTGGTTCACCTTCATGTGAACTTAGCTTATGATTGATCTCCATAGAGTTACCTACAACCTTATTGTTCTCCATCTTAAACTTTACCAACATATCATGTATGTACTTCCTTTGTGTGACGAATATGCCTGAATCTGTATACACAAGTTCTAAGCCAAGGAAATAGGTTAACAACCCTAGATCACTGATTTTGAATTCCTTCATAAGTTGAGCCTTGACATACTTAATACCATCAGAATCATTACTTGTAATAATGGTATCATCTACATAAACACACAAGTAGATGATCTCTGATTTATTCTTCTTCACAAATAAAGAAGAGACTGCCTTGCTTGCTACAAAGCCTTGATCTTGCAAATAGGTAACAAGTCTATGGTTCCAAGCTCTAGGAGCTTGCTTGAGACCATAGAGTGCTTTTCTAAGCTTGCATACATACCCTGCTCTTTCTTCATCTTCAAAACCTCATGGTTGCGCCATATACACTTCCTCTGATATCCAACAATTTAAAAATGCATTCTTGACATCTAACTAATATAAATTCCAATTTTTTTGATGCAACAAGACTTACCAATACCCTGATTCTTGGCATCTTTGCCATAGCTGAAAATTTTTCTTCATACTACACTCCATGTGTTTGGGTAAATCCCTTCGCCACTAATCTTGCCTTGTACCTGTTTATAGAACCATCAGAGTTCATTTTAACTTTGTATATTGATGGAGACCTCTAAATCTCCAAATGCTTGATCTATACTAATTTAATAACACCTTTATATCAACCATAGACCAAAATTTACACAAATGTTACCTTGATTTATAAAATTATTCACAATCACTTCTTTGAGTGAAATTTCTTCTTCTTCAAGAAGTCTACTTCAGAATTTAACTTCATTACCTGCACATAACTTCAAATTTCTTCAATCTAATGATGCACATATCTTAACACTACCTTTCGGCAATCATGTCATCGATTATACCTTCAAAAGAATCATTAGGACTCTGATTTGATCATTAAGATCAAGGATATGTCAGAAACTGTCTTCCTGAACAAGCGACTTTGACATAGTCAACTTCTAAGGTTGATTTCTCACAGCACAAGTCCCATTTTGCTAAATGATTTTATCCATAGCTTCCTTACCTTCCAACTTAGATTTTGAATGCTCACTCATCAAAACCTTTACACTGTGCACTGAGATTCAAGCAAAACAGTGACACGAAAAAGTGTGCGGCTTTGAGAGTTCTATCTGCAGACTTTACATAGGCATGTTCCTGTTGATCATACACACAACCTGAAAAGAATTAGACCATGAAACTTTGAATATAGCTTGATTAGCTTCTAAATTAGATGTGTACAAAATATTTCCTGATCCATTTGATCAGGGTGAGAGAAATCAGAGAAAGACTGGATGCTAACTCATGGAGATGACTCTCTACACATCTATCTCATGGAAACTTAACTTCTAATGACTCCCTCACCTATTTTTTTACATTAATGAATTATATACATATGTTTCTAGACTCATCCAATGTCCATTACATTACTCCTTATCATTCTAATGATCATCTATACTCATAGTACAAGAATTTTCATCTGTAATGTACATATGTATACAAGCTACATCTCTGAGATCTCTTCACTTTCTTCAATGACTTCTTTGGCTTCAATTTTGTTTTATTACTTGTTTCAAGTTCTTCATAATCCCCAATCAGGGATTTCTTTGCTCCAACAACTCCCCCTGAATCACGTATTGTGATTATGCCATTCTCCTTTATTCCTACCATCTCTTTGAACTTCTGTAGCTTGGGTCCATCTAAGCTTTTTGTCAACATATCTACAACTTGCTCTTTTGTTGATGTATACACAAATTCAATCTCTTTGTCAAGTACCTTTTCTCTCAAGAAATGATATTGAATTTCTATGTGTTTAGTCCTTGCATGAAAAACAACATTAGGTGCTAGATATAATGAACTCATGTTGTCTCCAAAAATAATTGGAGTTCTCTGATCAGTTCCAAAACTTTTCAATAAGGTCTTCAACCATATCACTTCTTTTGCAGCCTCTACCATTCCTTTATACTCAGCTTCTGAGGATGACAAAGAAATTGTATGTTTCTTCTTTGAGCACGAAGAAACTAACTTATCTCCAATATAATAGAGATAACCATGAGTATACCTTCTATCATCTAAATTACCTCCCCAATCTGCATCACCAAAGACTTTGATTCTTGTGTCAGAAGTAAAACCATAATAGAAACCTTCACTCAGAGCTCCCTTGATATATCTGAGTACCCTTTGAGCTACAATCCAATGAGTTTTCTTTGGACAGTGCATAAATTGTGATAAGAAACCAACTGCATATGATAGGCTTGGTCTTGTCAAGGTAGCATAGATCAAACTACCTACCAAACTCTGATATTTCTTCATGTCATTAAATTCTTCTCCTCCATATCTACTCAACTTATGGTTTACCTCCAATGGTGTGGTTGAAGGCTTGCAATATTCCATGTTAAACTTGACCAAAAGATTCCTCAAGTATCTCTCTTGTCATATACTCCATAATCAGTATACAAAATCTAAATTCCTAAGAAATAAGACAAGTTTCCCAAATCACTTATCTTAAACTCCTTCTCTATTTGCTTCTTAAGCTCCTTGATTCCTTGAGCATATGTACGTGTGACAATAATATCATCAACATAAATACACATATATATGAACCCATCTTCACTTGCCTTCAATAGCAAGCTACTATCTGCTTTTGAAGCTTGATATCCATATTCATTCAAGAACTCAACAAGCCTGTAATTCCATGCCCTTGGGGCTTGCTTCAAACCATACAAAGCTCTCTTGAGCTTACATGCATAATCTGATCCAATTGAATCCATGAAACCCTCTGGTTGCTCCATGTACACCTCATCTGCAATATATCCATTCAAAAATGCATTCTTCACATCTAATTGTGACAACTTCCATCCTTTACAAGCAGTAGTAGCAATTAGAGTTCTAATTGTAGACATCTTATCAACTAGACTAAAGGTTTCATCATAATCTACCCCATAAGTTTGGGTATAACCTTTAACCACAAGTCTAGCTTTGTATCTAGACACCTCACCATTTGCAAACCTCTTTGTCTTATACACCCACTTACATCCAATTACCTTCTGATTCTTTGGTCTTGGCACCAATTCCTATGTCTCATTCTCAAGTAGAGCATCATACTCTTCTTGCATTTCCTTCTCCCAATTTTGTTTACCTTTAGCTTCTTCATATGTGGTTGGATCTTCTTCTGTCTTCACAATATAAGCATAATCTTTTGTTGTTAAGAAAGATGTATCATAGCTATACCTAGTAGGTTCTTTTCTTTCTCTCAAAGATCTTCTGACCTCTGCACTTCTTGAAGTCTTAGCCACATTTGATTCTGGATCAAATCTTGGCCTATCTTCATCATTTCCCTGCAATTTACTTTTACAATCAACATCATCAATATCTTCTTCATACACTTTTACTTTTGTCTTCCCTTTCCTTTGTATTTCTTCAACATCTGCATAATCATTTGTTGACCCCATATACCATGTGATTTGCTCATCAAATGTAACATCTTTTGTAACAAGAAATTGCTTTGTAGATGGACTCCACAATATGTAACCTATCTGTCTATCATCATACCCAATAAACACATACTTCTTTGCTTTGGGCTCTAGTTTATGTCTTAATTGTGAACAAACATAAGCATATGCCAAACATCCAAATACCTTACAATGATCAAGAGTAGGTTTCTTACTCCACCATGCTTCATAAGGTGTTCTACCATCCAAATCTTTGCAAGGTAACCTATTCAAAAGGTATGTTGTAGTGTTGATAGCTTCTGCCCATAAGTAGTTTGGACAATTCTTCTCTTTCATCATTGATCTTGCAAACTCTACAAGAGTTCTATTTCTTCTTTCAGCAACTCCATTTTGTTGAGGGGAGTACCTGCAAGTTACTTCTCTTTTTATACCTGCATTCCACAAATAATCATCAAACTCTTTAGAAAAATATTCTCCCCCTCCATCTGATCTCAACCTCTTGAGCTTTTGTCCTCTAATCCTTTCTGCATAAGCATGATAATGTTTGAATGTCTTGAACACTTCAGACTTATCCTTGATTACATAAAGTGTAATCCATCTTGTTGCATCATCAACAAACAACACATAATATCTGGATCCATTTATGCTATAGTCCCATGAAGGACCCCACACATGTATATGAACCAACTCAAGTATATTTGAATACTTGTATCCTAGCTTATTGTATGAAATTCTGTGAGCTTTACCTAATTGACAAGCTTCACACTTATCTACGTGTTGACCTTCTACATTTGGCAATCCAAGCACTATATTATTCTTTGACATTTCTTTTCTAGCTCTCTCATTAAAATGACCTAGCCTTTTATGCCATAGGTCTAACGCAGACATCTTTTGACTTCCATAAGTAAACAATGCATGTCCCACATTACCTTGAACCTTGAGAGTAAAAAGTCTTCCTTCTTTTTGACCTATAATGATGCTTCTATATCCTTGATTTGGATCTTCCACATAAACACCATTATTTGTGAATCTGACTTCATATCCTTTCTCTACAATTTGTCCTACATTTATCAAGTTTTTAGGAAGAGTAGGAACATAAAGTACCTTGCTTAAGAGTGTTCTTCCACTCTTTGTCTTCACTGATCCAATGCTTTCCACTTTATGCTTGGTGTTATCTCTTGTTTTGAGTTTTACTTCTTTTTAAGTTCTCCAAATCTTTCCTTAATTGAATCACGGGATCCTGAATTTCTGCAAAATAGGGTAGCTGAGAAGAATTCGCTCCATATTGTTGTCTTATTTGTTCCAGACGTCTAGCTGTATTGATGAACTCTTCTATGGTGGCTATTGGAAACACTAATTCTTTGATTTTACATTGTTTAGTCACCAGAAGTGGTTTAGCTAACCATTTCTTAATAAAGAAATCATGTGGAGGATCTGACAACTTAGCCATTAGTGCCTTGGCCCTAGTTACAAACTCTGGAAACGTTTCACCAAAACCTAGTCTCAAGTTTTCTAAGTCCTCTATGATTATCTCTGTAGTGTTCCCATGCTAGAATTGAGTTTTGAATGCCTCTTTCATTAAATCCCACGTGATGAAATGGATTTCAGCAAACTGGCTGAACCATTTATATGCTAGCCCTTCTAATGTGGCAGGAAAGAGGATAAAAAATGCATCCTCTCTTCCCATCAAACCTCTTGTTTTGCATAATGCTAAGAATCTCCTAATGTCCTTATCAGGGTCTTCCTGAGCTAAGCCTTTGAAAGATGGAAATCTTATATTTAATCTAGAAAGTAGAGTTTCCAAATCTACCTGACCTGCCATGTTCTTTACTGACGATGTTGACGACGGTGGCTTGGGGGATCTTCTAATAGCCTTCCTTCTTGTTGCTTTGCAAGTGATCCTCAATGTTTGAGATCGAGTTGTGGTCATGAGCTGTTCATAATCCTCTTAGGCTGAGATAATTAATAAGAAGATTTACCTCTTAACCCAATGAAGTAGTATTGTAGCACTGTCGGCACTTGAATAAGGCTTCTCCCATCTCCTATGCTCAAGCCTCCTTAATGTCCCACTAGGCGTGCCAAATTTTGTTGGGGGATTCTTGTGCAGAAAGGGACTTGAGTGTTTGTAGGACAATGGAGAGTGAGAAAAAGATAATGAAACCGAAAGCTTTTGATCAATTAGGAAGAGAAGAATACAAGCTTATACATAAGCCAAATGCTCTGCGCAATATGCCAAAGACTAAATAATGCTCATGAAACAAGGTTACAAAGTACTTAGAATCTACTGTCGACCTTTGCATTAGACCTCTACCTTCTCCAAGCTTGCCCTTGTGCACACCTTACACCAAGCTTCCAATAAGGGGAGGGATGGACACCTTTTGTCAACATGCATCTTCAATGGGACTTTGGAACTCTTGCTATTCCTCTTCATACAATCTAAGTCACTCTTCTTGCTCCTTGCAAAATGGCTCTATGTGTCGTGCACACTTTCTCTTAATGAATGTCTCCTCTCTCTCTCTTGCTCTAGAATATCTCACAATAGCTTGGTCAAACCAAGAATACTCCTTGCTTGGGTGTTGTTTCACGTATGCTCCTAACTCCCATAGCATCTTAGCCCTCCTTTGTATGTCCCAAGATGGTCTCCAGGGTGTGCCCAGCAGCCAATGAATCCCTGTTTTGTCCTTTTGTGACTTTATTAGGACAATACAAAATTTTAAATGGGGGCCATACTTTCACTTTTGCGTACACTACCACTTCACATACCTTCAAGTTTTTCCTTTTAATTCTTCAATTGTGCACTAAGAGAGGGTTCACCTGAACCTTCCAAACACTTTAAAACACTTTGAACCTTAAAGAAATTATAGAAAGGCACTCTGCAACCTACAACCAACTTTCTGCAAAATATAACCTTTGTGAACAATTCATTATGCACTACCTGTGCACCCTGACACCCAAACGCTTTGACTTTGCCCATGTTAGCCTTGAACTTAAACATGTTGACTTGATTGCTTTGACTTTGACTATGGTTGACTTTGACCAATGTGACTTTTATGGGCTCAACATTAGGCAAGGTGGAACTTCCCATCTCTATTCAAGATGTTCACATGACAATATACGTGCTAGTGTGTCAACACAAGGACCTCACAAAACCTCTTATCTTGGGCCAAGATTGGATCTATGACCACCCAGTAAACATAAACCTAAGAAGTGGACTTCTTCACGCCTAGATGAAGCAGCAATGCATCACGACTGAACTAGCAAATCAAGCATTGAAGGAACTAGGAAAGACATGCAAACTTAGTCCTTCCAGGAGCACCGATGAAGATAAAGATGTTGTTCTTGTCCAAATCTTTGTAATGTAGAAGAATGTTGTTCTTAATAAAAGAATTGGAGATAAGGTGGAGCTCTCCTCTTTTGCAAAGATGATCAAAATAAAGTAGGATAAACAATTCAAGAAGTAGAGGATGTATAATATTCAATTGCATATTCAAAAAAAAGTCCAATGCAAGAGGACTCAAGGAAGGAAACATAGATGGAGGTGCAAGAGTGAACCACCACCTACCCTCTTGTTAGAATCGCTAGTATGCACAACACAAATGAATCAATCCAAGGAGACAACAACTCCGTATTCTTGGTGGCTAAAACTTGCTTTTGGAGTAATGTGTCCAATGATCTCTTGATCTAGCAATCAAGTAGGAAAGAGAGCTATCTTTCCTTGATTCTCATGACTTGAAGAATCATAATAGGCAAAAAAACCTTTTTAAAAACAAATTAGGGTTATGTTATATAGAGGATTCTATGTTGAGGAAATGATACTTGCAATTTCACCGAAGTTTCTCCTACTTTGCGTTGACAGATTAGGCATCTACATCAAGTCTCTTGCCAGTGCATGACTTGGATCTGATTTACTACACCCTTTCTATACATAGCTGGAAGCATGCAACTCTCCTTGGCAATAGGTTTGGGACACTAGGTCTCTTGCCTTTTCAATCGACTCTAGGGAAAAAAGAAGATACAGTTACGATTGGTGGGCCATGCAAAGGGGCTGCTATGAATGTTGTTATTAGAGTAACTTGCTCTTGATCTCCTTCTCATGTCCAAGGATTGGCTATAGGAAAACAACTTATTTGTTGATTGATGTGAGCATACATTTGATGGAACATCTCGCTTCATGTGATTTTTGTTGGAAGCAATATCAGATAGGTACAATATTCCATTGGTTCATTTTCTCACAATATTACATCATGTGTACAATTTTGTAGTAGCTCCTTTATAAAAAAAGCCTTGGTTAGTTCATTATCCTCCTATCAAACCCACTCGGGTTCAATACCCGTCACCGGTAGTGCATTTGCGAAATATTTTAATACTTTTGCTTTTACAACAATTACAAATTGCGATTGATTTTGTTTGTAGCTTTCTACATAAGCGATCGTGCTTTACTGTTATGCTTTTAGAGTGCTTTTGTAAGAGACACAAATACTATATAAGAACAAGCTTGGGTCACTTTGTAAATCATCCTACACCTTTTGCAACACAAGCTTTGGAGCTTGGTCACTCAATAGAGGTGATGCTTCTTAGCACATGGGCCAGCCATGATGCTATCTTGGAGCATGTTGAGGAGCAGCTAGGGAATTCTTCTTGTAGGAGAAGAGTGTGCTCACACTCTTGCTTATGGAGAGGACTTATCTATTAGTAGCTTGGTGGTGTGGATCGGCCATTCACATGATGTATTTGAAGATTGTCTTCTACATGAAGATTTCGGTTTACTTCAAAGACATTGGAGGGTGGTTAACATAAGCTTTATATCTTATGTTAAGAATTCAAGTACATATTCTCTTTATGCACACAAGTACTACTTGGAACTTATGGAGGCAGTGGCATCCATATCAGGAGGAGTCCTATTTGGCATAGGTACAAGAGAATCAGTACATGTATGCTTTATGCATATTTGGATGAGGTGTTTGAGAAGGTATGCTCATATAAGTTTGAGGATTTTTGGCAACAAACTTGTTAGCATTCTTTGCTACTTTTGTAAGTATGTGATCTTTCACACACGTATCTGACTTAGGGTCTTCCATAGCCAAAAATTAGATGAGGGTTTGTTGATTATTAGTTTTAGACTGATCCTTCCTCTTTTTGTCAGTCATATTCATGCTTCTACAACCTATTAGGTCACACATCTCATATATATTCAGATTTCTGTACATAGATCTGAATATGTTTGTTACGTTTGTACATTCACTCATCCATCTATTTCTGTTCAGATAGAGTGGTTGAGAGTTTTGCTCCCATATTGTAAATTGACATTTGTATATATGATAGTGTGAGTGAGGAGTGGCTTACGTAACACTTTACATATGGTGTCTAATCTTTCTCTATCTTTGTCTCATCATTTGTATGATTAAGTGTGGTATGTTCATCTTTTGTCAATATTGGAAGATTGTTGGAATATATGTTGTAGATCCTGGAAATATGGAACTTGGACCTGTGGTATTAGTTATGGGCCTACTAACTTTCCAACGTTTGGTATTAGAGCTTTAGGGTTTTGGTATCAGAGCATCCATGCTCTTAGACATCGAGATTCCCAAGTTCCCAGACTTCCACGTTTACAACATATGATGTAAGAGCATCTTCTAATATTTGACATTTGACATACACACTTAATCTAGATGAGTAAAGATTTGAGAATTAGACAATTCAGTCACATGTTTATTCATCAGTGTGGAGTATGAAGTTGGTGATCTCTTAGCAGTCCAATATTTTTGGAAGAGTATGAAAATACTTTACAAAAGTATTATTTGAAGACCAAGACTCGATGAAGAGAAGGCTACTTCAAATTCAAGGAAGAACAATGGTTTGGAGAAGATGAAGGAATTAGATCAACATCAAATCACAGGTATTAGTTTCTACTATCAAATTATCATTTGCAGGTCATATCTTAGAAGAGCAGTTATGAAGAGATTTGAAGGATTCAAGGAGTGCTTTTATATATTTTCATTATTTGAAAGTTAAAGGCTACATCAAAACACGTATCTAGAGGTTTTTCTAGAGAGTTTTGAGAGACGTCTTTCATGGCAAGAAAGTTCATCTAAGAAGACAAATGTTGAGAGCATCAGTTTTGTTTTTAGCCAATCTTGTGTTGTAAGTTGATTGGAAGTTTTTGCTCACATTTTGTATCTAGAGAGGTAACTCTAGAAAGGTAATTCATCATTCAGACAAAAGGTTGGTGAATTTAGTCACATCACATTTGAAGCAGAGTTTTGATTCAAAGATATGAGGAGATGGTGGAAGAAAGATGCAGAAAAAGAAGGTCCAAAATTCCAAAGGGAAAGTAAAACTTCCTTTTCTCTTATATTTTCCATATACGTTTCCTAATTTTATCCTCTACATCCAAAGACAAGTCTACGAGAACATCTTGTGAAGAAGATAGTTTAAAGAAGAAGGAGTTTCTTGTTTTGCATTACACTTGTTCATGTTTTTGTAGGTTTTGACAAAGAATTGCATTGAGAGAAAGAAAAGCAGCAGATATATGTTTTGACTCATATGTGTGTGAGTTATGTTTTAGTTGAAGATTTCTTAAGCAGGCAGCTGATATATTCCCTCAAAGAATTCTTGGAGTGTCAATACAGAGCTACTTGGTATATGACAAGTTGCAAAGAAGTATATTTCTTCTTTATCTAACTCTTAAGGTAAAAGAGTATTTGTAGAAGATGTTGGAGACTTTGAGAGAGGTTTTATGTTACCTCATATTCAGTATTTTCAGAAGTTCTCAAGGTGAGAAGTTTGTCCACTTATGTTTCAAGTAGTAGTTGCTGATTCTTGGGAAGGATTTGGTTAAAGTAAAGTTTTACAACTTTGTGAGAAGCATGCACACTTGGAGACATTCAGATAGAAAATCCAACATTCAGTCATGAAGGTTTGATGAGAGCATATTCTACACATGTATTTTGTTGGAAAGGTCTTGATAGATCTTGTATGATCTTGGATGATCTTGAATGATCTTGAATGATCATGAAAGATCTTGAGTATTTATGAGTCAATTGTCTATCCTTTGTTTATGAAGATTCTTAACATTGGAGGAACTAAGTCAAAGATTCAGGTTCTATGAGATTAGTGTTGCAGAGAGATAAAAGAAGATATTTGCTATGTTGCAGAAGATTATGAATCCTAAAATGCTTTCAGTAAGGTTTTTTGTTATCATGTAATAGATCAGCTAACCTTATTCTTTAATATGGAAAGTTGAGGAAAAAACAGTGGAAGCTATTAGCAACTGCGCAGTGCTAATAAAAAGGGTTCAGCGATTTTGTTTCAGATACAGGTATTGATCACTGAAGATCAAATTTATTGAAAGAAGGAAGACGTTCCAAATTTCATAAAGTGTGATATATTTAAAGAATTCTAGATAATAATGTTAAATCATCCAGGGGGTGATGAAACATGAAGACTTATTTTCAGCCATATGTAAAAGAATGCAAAGTCATATCTACAGGTATTCCTATTCAGGTATTCCTATATTTCCGTTGTCAGGTTCTCTTTATGTTCCAGCTTTGAAAGAAGGAGGAAGAAGAAGAATGTGTGGAGAAAGTTCCTCTTAGGATGTTCCTGTTTAGGAGAAGGTTTCAGAGTTCTATTGAAGAGAAGCTTGATATTTCAGAAAGGTATGGTTTAGAGGTGCTCACATATATGTTTATACCAGATTCTGAAGGAGTGAGGTATGAAGGATTTACAGATTGAACAAGGATAAAGACATGATGACATCATAGAATTTTTTATGAGACTCATGAGTTAAATTGAGTTGAGTTGACTTGAGTATAGTCAGAGATGAACCAATAGTGTTCATAATACACTAAGTTGTGAGTTGTAAATCACAAGTCCCAGGATTCAATTCTTGATTATGTTTAGTGTATTTACATGACGCAGCAGAAGTAAGTTGAGAAACCCTTTTTGTAAGGTAAATGCAAATATGTGGATCCTAGTGTATGTTTTTAGGTTTAAGAAGACAGAAGATAGCAGGTTCAGAGTCAGTACATGCTGCATTTGTTGTCAAGCAAATGATTGCTTGATGTGTACACTATTGGATATCTAGTTTGCATATTTTCTTAGGTATTATGGTTCATATTGAGCAAGTTCAATTTTTTGAAGTTTGAAGAAAGTCAAATTCAGTTTTGAAGAAGGCTTTTAAAGAAAAGATTTGAAGGTCAATTTGGGAGTTCTAGTTTGAAGATTATGAAGTTTCTAGATCCAGTTCAGTTTGTACCAATATGACATTATAGGGGGGATTGTTTAAAGCAATATCATATAGGTACAATGTTCCATTGGTTCATGTGCTCACAACATTACAGCATATGTACAGTTTTGTAGTAGCTCCTCTATAGAAAAAGCATGTGGGCACCTTGGTTAGTTCATTATCCTCCTATCGAACCCACCCAGGTTTGTTACCCATCACCGATAGCACGTTCCCAAAATATTTTAATACTTTTGCTTTTACAACAATTAGGAATCGTGATTGATTTTGTTCGTAGCGTTCTACATAAGTGATCGTGCTTTATTGTTATGCTTAGAGTGCTTTTGGAAGAGAGACAAACACTATATAAGAACAAGATTGGGTCGCTTTGTAAATTACCATACACCTTTTGCAACACAAGCTTTGGAGCTTGGTCCCTCAATAGAGGTGATGCTTCTTAGCACATGGGGCAGCCATGGTGCTATCTTGGAGAATGTTGAGGAGTAGCTACTGAATTCTTCTTGGAGGAGAAGAGTGTGCTCACACTCTTGCTTATGGAGAGGACTTATATATTAGCTTGGTGGTGTGGATCCGCCATTCACATGATGTATTTGAAGATTGTCTTCTACATGAAGATTTGGGTTTACTTCAAAGACATTGAATGGTGGTTAACATAAGATTTATATCTTATGTTAAGAATTCAGGTACGTATTCTCTTTATGCACACATGTACTACTTGGAGCTTATGGAGGCAATGGCATCCATATCAGGAGGAGTCCTATTCGGCATAGGTACAAGAGAATCAGTACACGTATGCTTTATGCATATTTGGATGAGGTGTTTGAGAGGGTATTTTCATATGAGTTTGAGGATTTCTGGCAGCAAACTTGTTAGCATTCTTTGCTACTTTTGTAAGTATGCGATCTTTCACACATGTATCTGACTTAGGGTCTTCCATAGCCTAAAATCAGATGAGGGTTTGCTGATGATCAGTTTTAGACTGATCCTTCCTCTTTCTCTCACTCAAATTCACTCTTCTACAACCTATTAGGTCACACATCTTATATATATTCAGATTTCTGTACATACATCTGAATATGTTTGTTACATTTGTACATTCACTCATCCATCTATTTCTGTTCACATAGAGTGGTTAAGAGTTTTTCTTCCATATTGTAAATTGACATTTGTATATATGATAGTGTGAGTAAGCAGTGGCTCACGTAACACTTTACACATGTTGTCTAATCTTTCTCTATCTTTGTCTCATCATTTGTATGATTAAGTGTGGTATGTTCATGTTTTGTCAATATTGGAAGATTGTTGGAATATATGTTGTAGATCCTAGACATATGGAACTTGGACCTATGGTACAAGTTATGGGCCTACTAAATTTCCAACATTTGGTATCAGAGCTTTAGGGTTTTGGTATCAGAGCATCCATGCTCTCAGACATCCAGATTCCCAAGCTCCGAGACTTCTAGGTTTACAACATATGATTTAAGAGCATCTTTTAATATTTGACATTTGACATACACACTTAATCTAGATGAGTAAAGATTTGAGAATTAGACAATTCACTCACATGTTTATTCATCAGTGTGGAGTATGAAGTTGATGATCTCTTAGCAGCCGAATATTTTTGGAAGAGTATGCAAATACTTTACAGAAGTATTATTTGAAGACCAAGAATTGATGAAGTGAAGGCTACTTCAAATTCAAGGAAGAACAATGATTTGGAGAAGATGAAGGAATCAGATCAACATCAAATCACAAGTATCAGTTTCTACTATCATATTATCGTTTGGAGGTCATATCTTAGAAGAGCAGTTATGAAGAGATTTGAAGGATTCAAGGAGTGCTTTTATATATTTTCATTATTTGAAAGTTAAAGGCTACATCAAAACAAGTATCTAGAGGTTTTTCTAGAGAGTTTTGAGAGATCTCTTTCATGGCAAGAAAGTTCATCTAAGAAGACAAATGTGGAAAGCATCAGTTTTGTTTTCAGCCAATTGTGTGTTGTAAATTGGCTGGAAGTTTTTGCTCACATTTTGTATCTAGAGAGGTAACTCTAGAAAGGTAATTCATCATTCAGACAAAAGGTTGCTGAATTTAGTCATATCACATTTGAAGCAGAGTTTTGATTCAGAGATATGAGGAGATGGTGGAAGAAAGATGCAGAAAAAGAAGGTCCAAAAATTCCAAAGGGAAAGTAAAACTTCCTTTTCTCTTATATTTTCCATATACGTTTCCTAATTTTATCCTCTACATCCAAAGACAAGTCTATGAGAACATCTTGTGAAGAAGATAGTTTAAAGAAGAAGAAGTTTCTTGTCTTGCATTACACTTGGTCATGCTTTAGTAAGTTTTGACAAAGAATTGCATTGAGAGAAAGAAAAGTAGTAGATATATGTTTTGACTCATATGTGTATGAGTTATGTTCTAGTTGAAGATGTTTTAAGCAAGCAGCTGATATGTTCCCTCAAAGAATTCTTGGAGTGTCAATACAGAGCTACTTGGTATATGACAAGTTGTAGAGAAGTATATTTCTTCTTTATCTAACTCTTAAGGTAAAGGACTATTTGTAGAAGATGTTGGAGACTTGGAGAGAGGTTTTATGTTACCTCATATTCAGTAGTTTGAGAAAAACTTCAAAAAAATCAAAGTTTTTATGCAAGAGTTAGTTGAAGAATCTACTTTATATGATTGTCTAGACTTTTGGATACATGCTTGTATTCAGAAAGGTGTTCCAATTCAGATCCTATCACTTGATTGAGAAGTGGAGTTAGCCAAAAGAAAGTCAAGTATGTACTATCACATTTCACCTGGGAAGAATATGAAAAGATGAAGTATCAACTTGTAGCTTTTGGAGCTCTCAAGGTGAGAAGTTTGTCCACTTATGTTTCGAGTAGTAGTTGCAGATAGAAAATCAAACATTCAGTCTTGAAGGTTTGATGAGAGCATATTCTACACATGTAATTTGTTGGAAAGATCTTGATAAATCTTGTATGATCTTGGATGATCTTTAATGATCTTGAATGATCATGAAAGATCTTGAGTATTTATAATTTAGTTGTCTATCCTTTGTTTATGAAGATTCTTAGCATTGGAGAAAGTAAGTCAAAGATTCAGGTTCTATGAGATTAGTGTTGCAGAGAGATAGAAGAAGATACTTGTTATGTTGCAGAAGATTAAGGATCCTAAAATGTTTTCAATAAGGTTTTTTCCTATCATGTAATAGATCAGCTAACCTTATTCTTTAATATGGAAAGTTGAGGAAGAAACAGTGGAAGCTATTAGCAACTGCGCAGTGCTAATAAATAGGGTTTAGAGATTTTGTTTCAGATACAGGTATTGATCACTAAAGATCAGATTTATTGAAAGAAGAAAGACATTCCAGATTTCATAAAGTCTCATATATTTGAAGAATTCTAGATAATAATGTCAAATCATCCAAGGGTTGATGAAACATGAAGACTTATTTTCAGCCATATGTAAAAGAATGCAAAGTCATATCTACAGGTATTCCTATATTTCCCTTGTCAGGTTCTCTTTATGTTCCAACTTTGAAAGAAGAAGGAAGAAGAAGAATGTGTGGAGAAAATTCTTGTTAGGATGTTCTTGTTCAGGAGAAGGTTTCAAAGCTCTATTGAAGAGAAGCTTGATATTTTAGAAAGGTATGCTTTAGAGGTGCACACATATATGTTTATACCAGATTCTAAAGAAAAGAGGTATGAAGGATTTACAGATTGAACGAGGATGAAGACATGATGACATCATAGGTTTTTTTATGAGAGTCATGAGTTAAATTGAGTTGAGTTGACTTGAGTACAGTTAGAGATGAACCATGTTCATAATACACTAAGTTGTGAGTTGTCAGTCACAAGTCCTAGGATTTAGTTCTTGATTATGTTTAGTGTATTTACATGAGGCAACAGAAGTACATTGAGAAACCTTTTTGTAAGGTAAATGCAAATATGTGGATCCTAGTGTATGTTTTCAGGTTTAAGAAGACAGGAGATAGCAGGTTCAGAGTCAGCACATGCTACATTTGTTGTCAAGCAAATGATTGCTTGATGTGTACACTATTGGATATCTAGTTTGCATATTTTCTCAGGTATTATGGTTCATATTTAGCAAGTTCAGTTTTTTAAAGATTGAAGAAAGTCAAATTCAGTTTTGAAGAACACTTTTGAAGAAACGATTTAAAGGTCACTTCGGGAGTAGTAGTTTGAAGATTATGAGGTTTTCAGATCCAGTTCAGTTTCTACCAATATGACATTGCAGGGGGGATTGTTGGAAGCAATATCATATAGGTACAATGTTCCATTGCTCACAATATTGTAGCATGTGTATAGTTTTGTAGTAGCTCCTCTATAGAAAAAGCACATGGGTGCCTTGGTTACTTCATTATCCTCCTATCATACCCACCCGGGTTCGATACCCGTCGCCGGCAGCGTGTTTAATACTGTTGCTTTTACAACAATTACGAGTCGCGATTGATTTTGTTCGTAGCTTTCTACATAAGCAATCGTGCTTTATTGTTATGCTTTTAGAGTGCTTTTGGAATAGACACAAATACTATATAAGAACAAGATTGGGTCACTTTGTAAATCATCCTACATCTTTTGCAACACAAGCTTTGGAGCTTGGTCCCTCAATAGAGGTGATGCTTCTTAGCACATGGGGCAGCCATGATGCTATCTTGGAGCATGTTGAGGAGCGGCTACGGAATTCTTCTTCGAGGAGAAGAGTGTGCGCACACTCTTGCTTATGGAGAGGACTTATCTATTAGCAGCTTGGTGGTGTGAACCGGCCATTCTCATGATGTATTTGAAGATTTTCTTCTACATGAAGATTTGAGTTTACTTCAAAGACATTGGATGGTGGTTAACATAAGATTTATATCTTATGTTAAGAATTCACGTACATATTCTCTTTATGCACATAGATACTACTTGGAGGTTATGGAGGCAGTGGCATCCATATCAAGAGGAGTCCTATTCGGCATAGGTACAAGAGAATCAATACATGTATGCTTTATTGTTGAGCCCATCAAAGTCATATGGGTCAAAGTCAACCACAATCAAAGTCAACTACAATCAAAGTTAAATCGATCAAATTCAACATGTTCAAAGTCAAAGGTCAACATTGGTGAAGTCAAAGTGTTCAAAGTTCAGGTGTCAAGGTGCACAGGTAGTGCACAATTAATTGTTCATAAAGGGTATAATTGCAGAAAGTTGGTTGCAGGTTGCCGAGGTATTTCTGTAATTCCCTAAGGTTCAAAAGTGTTTTTAAAGTGTTTTGGAAGGTTCAGGTGAACCCTCTCATAGGTGCACATTTGAGAAATTAAAAGGCAAAATGTGAAAGTACGTGAAGTGGCAGCATACGCAAAAGTGAAAGTATGACCCCCTAATTAAAATTTTTGTTTTAGTCTAAGTCACTACAGGACAAAACAGGGATTCGTTGGCTGTCCACTTTTGGAGACAATCTTGTGACATCAAAGTGAGCACCAAGATACTCTTGTAGTTAGGAGCATACATGAATCGACACTCAAATCAAGGCAAGGACTATTCTTGAGGGACTAAGCAAGGTGAGCATAGTCTAAGGCAAGAGAGAGAAGTGCAAGAGACACAGTGTGCGATGCAGAGAAGTGAAGTGCAAGGTGTGCATGAAGAGTGACTAAGGAAGTGTGCAGAGAAGTGCTAAGCTAGTTCCCCAAGGATCCCAAGGTCCCATTGAAGCTGTGCATGGACAGAAGGTGTCCATCCCTCCCCCTTATTGGAAGCTTGGTGCAAGATGTGCACAAGTGTAGGCTTAGAGAAGGTGGAGGTCTGGTGCAAAGAAGGTCAGCACCAACAAGACCCTTGGGTATTTGGTATTTTGGGATTGAGCACTCTGTGGGATTTTGCACAAAAGCATTGGATTGTATTGTGCATCACCATTGTATTTGTCTTCTTATAATCAATCGACAGAGGCTTCCAATTGTATCTTTCTTCTTGACTTTCCCTTTTCTCCTACAAACACTCAAATCCCTTCTTGTCCAAGAATCCCCCAACAAAATTTGGCACGCTCGGTGGGACCCCAAGGAGTTTTGAGCATAGGAGAAGCCAAGTGCAAAGGGTAGAAGAGTTCAAGTGCCAACAATACTACTTCATTGCAGTTATAAGACTTTGTAGTTATAAGACTACCAAATGTGCAGGGAGGGTTTCCTCTATTAATTGGAAGACCCTGACTAAGGCATGCTAGTGTAATACATGATTGGGGCAAAGATACCATGTGGGTCCAACAGGAAGGTGCTGAATTAAGACATTTATTTTGGAAGAAGGTCACAATCAACAAGGATATACCAGCATGATGCAATCGGTTGGTATACACATAGATATGGACTATGTAGACAATCATGAAGGAAAGGAAGTGGATCTATATGATGAAGACAATATGCTCGCATTGTTAGACGTAGGGAATTCTTTTCCTTGTTTTGGAATTTTTCCATCTAACTCAGATAGAGAAGAAGGGTACTTACAAAAAGAGGAAAAAATTCAAGTAGCTAGGTTAGGAGAGCCAACAACAACATCATCCACATCATAAGATTCAAATTCAAATCCATATCATATCATGGTATATGTTAATTTTTGAAATCCACACTATCACGGCGCACATCACCATAACACTTCAACTCAAACAAACAACTATATAATATTAACATAATATTTAAATTTTAAACCATAATATAGAAAGATGTTTGATTCACATATATATTCAATTACATCAATCCACTTCAAAATGTTCCTAGGCCATCACTCTCGTTTAATTTAAAACCATTTCCATGGGTGTTTCTAAAAATTTTAAGTAACTTATCTACATCTACTCTTTTGATTATATTCTTATATGTAGTAAATTCTAATACATATTTGAATTTATGAAGCTCATTTTTATTGAAGGGAGAATCATCTAAATGTACAAAGTTGAGAATCATCTAAAAGGTTTATGGTTTAGGGTTTTAGGTTTACGGTAAAGGGTTTAGAGTTAAAGCTTTAGGGTTTAGGGTTTATGGATTAGGGATAGGAGTCTGTGGTTTTAGGGTTTAGAGTTTAGGGATTAGGGTTTAGGGTTTTAGGATCCAAGGATTAGGGTTTAGGCATGGTTCTTTAGGGTTTAGGTTTAAGGTTTTAGGGTTTAGGGTGTAGGTTTTAGGGTTTAGGATTTAGGATTTAGATTTTTGAGATTTGGGTTTAGGTTTTAGGTTTCATGCTTTAGGTTTAGGGTCTATGGTCTACAACTTAGGGTTTAGGGTTTAGGGCCTAGAGCTTAGGATTTGGGGTCTAGGGTTTTGGATTTAAGGTTTAGGATTTAGGATTTGGGACTCAAGATTTAGGTTTTATGGTAAAGGGATGTAGGATTTAGAGCTTTAGGGTTTATGGTGATGGTTTATCATTGCATATGTGAACTTTAAAAATCCACATTATCAATACACATTAAAATCCACACTATCAATACACATATGACCATAACACTTCAACTTAAAGAAACAATTATACAATATTAACACAAAATTTAAATTTGAAAGAATAATAAAAGAAGATGTTTGTTTAACAAATTTATTCAATTACATCAATCCACTTCACATCACTCTTAGATAATTTTAAATCATACCTAGAGATATTTCTAAAAGTCTAAGAAGCTTATGTAGATCTAGTGTTTTGGTTATATTCTTACATATAGTAAGTTCTTATACATACTTGAAGTTCTAAACCCCATTTTTATGGATGGAAGAGTCATCTAAATGTACAAACTTGCGTTATTGCAAAATAAGCATTGCAAATATAATTCTTTTGCTTTTGTATATATTGGGGAACATGTTGAAATACATTCTTGCATGACGTATTCAGGGATTAGAGTTTGAGGTTTAGGATAAAGGGTTTAACTTCTAAGGTTTAGGTTTTAGTATAAAGGGTTTAGGGTTCAAGGGTTAGGATTTAGGATTCAAGGTTTAGGATTTAGATTTTATCCTTGATAATTTAAGGTTTAGTGTTTAGGTTTTAGGATTTAGGGTTTGGAGTTTAGGATTTGGGCTTTAGGGCATAGGGTTTAGAATTTGGACTTAGGGTTAATCGTTTAGGTTTTAGGTTTTAGGATTTAAGGTTTACAGTTTAAGGTTTAGGGTTTAGGGTCTAGGGTCTAGGTTTAAGGGTTTAGGGTCTAGGGTCTAGGGTTAAGGGTTTAGGGTCTAGGGTCTAGGGTTTAAGGTTTATGCTTTAGGCCTTCAAGTCTAGGATTTAGGGTTTAGGGTTTGAGGTTTAGCGTTTGGGTCTTAGGGTTTAGGGTTTAGGGTTTAGCATTTAAGGTTTTGGTTGTAGGATTTAGGGTTTAGGTTTCATGGCTTTGGGTTTTAGAGTTTAGGGTTGAATATATGGTTTAGGGATTAGGGTTTTAGGTTTTGGTTTAAGGTTTAGGGTTTATGGCTTAAGGTTTAGGGTTTAGGATTAAGGGTTAAGGTTTTAGGGGTTTATGGTTTATGATTTGGGTTGTAGGGTTAGGGTCTAGGATGTAGGATTTAGTGTTTAGGATTTGGAGTTTAGGGCTTAGTATTTAGGGCTTATGGTTAAGGGTTTAGGGTTTAAGGTTTAGGGTTTAGGGTTTAGGATCTAGGGCTTAGTGTTTAGGGTTTAGAGTTTAGTGTTTAGAGTTTAGGGTTTAAGGTTTAGGGCTTAGGGCTTAGGGTTAGGGTTTAGGGTTTAGTATTTAGGGTTTAGGGTTTAAGGTATAGGGCTTAGGATTTAGGGTTAAGGGTTTAGGGTTTATGTTTTGGGTTGTAGAGTTTAGAGTTAAGGGTTTAGGTTGAAGGGCTGATGGTTTTAGAGTTTAGGGTGTAGGGTTGGTTTAGGGTTTAGGTGTAGGGTTTAGGGTTGAGGTTTAGAGTTTAGGATTTAGGGTTTTAGGTTTGGGCTTTAGGGTTGAAGGCTTAGTGTTTAGGGGTTAGGGTTTAGTGTTTAGGGTTTAGGGTTTATGATTTAGGTTTTAGAGTTTAGTGTAGAGTTTAGGGTTTAGGGTTTAGGGTTTAGAATTTAGAGTTTAGGGTTTAGGATGTATGGTTTATGATTTAGGTTTTAGACTTTTGCGTAGAGTTTAGGGTTTAGGGTTTAGTGTTTAGAATTTAGAGTTTAGGGTTTAGGGTTTAGGGTTTAGGTTTACGGGTTTAGGATGTAGAGTTTAGGGTTTTAGGGTTTAGGAATAATCGTTTGAATAGATAGATAGATAGGAAAAAAGGTAGATGAATACATTGATTCTTAAGTTGAAGGGTGGATATATAGATGCTACAAAAGATTTTACGATAGGAAACAACATGTAGGTATAAAGAAAATACACAAGAATAGGTTGGACTATAGTTTTCCTTGATTATGAGTGCAAACATGCATGCTCAAATGACCATGTATTATTTCAAAGTCATTTGGATCATGCAAATTATATCTAGAATATGGAGCCAATAAATAGAATATATCCATAGGGAGATAAAAATTATGGAGAGGTTTGAGAAATTTCCCACTTAATACAAGAGTGAAGCACATGTTTGGAGATAGGGAACTTGGAAAACTTTGATGTGGTTTGAAGAGAATAGATAAACTAATGGAAGACTAGATGTGTGAGCTTTGTATGCAGTATGCAAGAACGTAGATTAATAATGGAAATCATGCCAAAGAGATCCATGGCATTTACATTTCAGACTTTTAGATGATGTGAGTCCATTCAGATTGTGATCAACAAATCGGTCATTGTTTAATAAAGGAAGTTGATTATAATATGATATCATGCTTGTCTATAAAAAAAAAGGCATCTTGTATTATCCCTTGTGGATCAAGGGAAGCACATAGTAAAAAAAATGAGTGTTTATGTAGCTCTTATTAGTGAAACATATTTAAAAGCTTTTTTATCTAAAATCTTTTGGATCTAAAAATTTTTCAATCTAAAAGCTTTTCAACTTAAAAAAAATTCAATCTTAAACCTTTTCAATCGAAAATCTTTTCAATCTAAATTAGTCTTCTAGGGGCCAGGTGTCTGAATTACTCTGATTGAAGTATGGTTTCTTCAATGGTCCTCATTGCCAGCATCTGAGTGGAGATACGTTCCTCGTGAGTTGTCCCCATTTCTTCTACCTGTTTCATCCATGCCGAAGGGGGCTCTTCATAAGTGTCTTGTCCTTCCTCCGTGATTCTGCCTCCTGGAAGGGGTTGAGGCTCATAGTTGTCTTCAAATGTTTCCTCCATTACTGCTTCTTCTTTTAGTGGTTGATCAGGTGGAGAAGGGGGTCATTCATACTGTAACAACTTGATCTTTAATTTTTCCACTTGTCGTCGTAGCTCAAGTACCTCATTGGTTGTTGAAGATTCGGGCTCTGGAGAAGTGGCTGCATGGACCATCTTTTTAGCTTCTGGTGGTTGTGGTGTAGGCACTTTTCTTCTTGGGTAGCCGCTAGGTGTCGTCGGAGTAGAGCCATGTTTCTTTGTAGCCTTGCGTTACGGGCTAGCTCATCTCTCAGTTGTTCCTCCATAGCCTTACCTATCTCCGTATACTTGGCTTCCAGCTCTGCATTCGATTGTTGGAGGGCAGTCACTTTGTGTTGTAATGTTGTATTACTTAACTCCAAGGCATTGACCCGTGCCTGGAGGTGGGAGGACAGAGTACACAACTCCTTATTGTTTTCTTCCAATAATCTGTATTCTTCCTTAAGCTGGGCAGCGGCTTCGAACATGGTGTCCAATGCATGACTGAATGAGGTGGATGCAGAGGTGGAGGTGAAAGATGCAGGGGGTCGGGAAATGGGAAAGGGAAAAGTGGATGTTGTGCTGACAGTGGGTGTGTGTGGTGATGTGCGTGAAGTTACAAGTGGTGATGTTGAGACAAATGTGGTGGTGAGTGGTCCTCTGGAAGGTGAAATGTCCATAGGATCGGACGTGATGGTGTGTGAAGTGTGAATCGTGAATACGGGAATGGTAGGTGGTGTGTTAGTGGTGGCAGTGAATGTGGGGGAGGTGGGTTGGGAAAGGGACTTTTTATTATAATTCTCTATTTGTTGAAGTATATTTACAAGGCTTGTTAAGAATGGAGGTCGGGTGATGGGTGTTGGTTTTGAGAAGGTCCAGAGGGCCTCAGTGGTGCAGGGTTGGGAAAGAGGGATAGTATTGGTAGACGGGAATGAGTGTGTTAATATTTGGGTAGTGGCAAGTGGTTGTCTGAGGGCTGGGAAATATGAAGGGTGACCTATTATAGTTTGGTCGGTGGCGGGGTGGCCTATATGGGGTTCAAGGATTTGACTAGAACTAGTGGATGGAGGTAAAGGGCAGGATGGAGATATGGTGGTGTGTGGTATAGTTTCACTAATGGCTATTACTGGTTGTTCAGGAATACTGGTAGTGAGGGTTTCGGAGGGCGGGATGGGAGGTGATGGTGGAGATGGTATCTGTGTATTTACCTCTGGTTCATCAATGTTAGTTGGGCTGGCCATGTGAACATCTTCTTGGGTGGTGGTAGGGAGGGCTATAGAGACTTCCATTTGAATCATCTTCCCCCTTCGTGGTCGTGTATCGATCCCTCGTTGATCGTATTGAGGAGGGTTGCAATGTAACATGATCCGCATAGCTTCTATAATCCCATATGTCTCCGCCAAAAGGTTCAATGATTCTACAAAGTGGGGATCCGCGTTCTCCGCTTGCAACATCTGGTTCACTAGTGCTCTATTTGCCTCTTCTGATAGCTTATGTCTTTTTTGTACCTGCTTGATTGTTTTGTAGAGCCTTTTAAGTTGTGCAGTGTAAGCAGGGGTTTCCTCTTGACTCTCCTCTGATTCATTCCTCTGCATCTCCTCTTGTTCGTGTGTGCCTCCCGCCTGAGTGTGTTGTGCCTCATCTTCCCAATGTACCCTTCTTGCCTCACTCTATGGCCGTTCTCTTTGGGATGATGATCCGGGACCGTCATTGTCAGAAAATAATTCACTCTCAGACAAGTGTGCTGTTTTTAAGAAGCTTTCAAAGTCAAAGGATGGATCTGCTTCCAATGTAGCCATGGATGCAAACTCAGCATCTGTGGGTAGTGGGGGGGCTGATGGAGTGGGTTGTACCAAGTCTCCTGATTGTAGTCCTTGGAGATGGATCGTGAAAGGGGCTACTTGTTCTTCTTCTCTACAGGAGGTCTCTGTGGCAATTTCGCGAGGAATCAGAACCTGTGAAAGTGATCCACACATTCTTTTAGTGGGTTGAACCCCTGATTTCCGCCCCTGAAAGAATTCCAATTGTGAGTACTTGAGGGCTCGTGCAATTGGCACATCATAAGCCAGGCATCTGTAGATGATTCTTGTAATGGCGCAGCAGCCATTCAAAGTAGGCTTCCTCACTCCTCGCTTGCCTGCTTCATATAACTGATCAAGGATCCATACTGGCATTTTCATAGGTAAGCTCCCGGTCTCTACTAGGTATAACCCATACCAGATCTTCTTATGAGGCTAGGTGAACCGGTCTTGCGCTGGAAATGCGAAGTGTTGAAGGCACATCTGCAGTGGTATGGCGATGTTGGGGGTGAGGGCACACATTTCTTTCAACTTCTTGATTTTGTTGTTCTTCATCGACTCTGGTATCAAAGGATCTCGATCGGAGGGTACATGGGTGCCATACATCTGAAGGGCCTCCCTGATTAAAGTGATATTCAACTCAAACTTCTTCATTTCTTCCTGGTTTGATAGAGAGGGCACCAGTAATGTGCCTGAATGATCTTTGTCTCCTATCGCCTTGAGAGTTGCAATCAAGTAGTAGCACTGAAGAAAATCAGGTCTAGGCAAGGTTGCATGTTGCTCTAGCACAATGGTGAGAACCACGTTAAGAAGCTTCACCTCCTTAATGTCAATCCGAGGGAGAGGTAGGAGTGATATGAAGATCGTGAACGTGAGATGATGTGAGAGTGAAGGTGAGAAGCACAAAGATGCACACACACATACACACACACAATGAAGAGACAAGCAAGACACAATGGAAGGTGGAATTTAGCTCTATTACTCAAGAATACTCTTACAAGCTCAAAAGAACTCTAATCTCCAACAAGCTAACATGAACCAACCTCAAAAATGAGCTCTCTAGCTCTTTTTATAGTTTCTAGACTAGTTTTGACCGGTTTCACATCTAGTGACCGGCCTAGTTAAAAATTAGGTCCTAGAGGCTATTTGGGAGGGTAAACGATGTCTAAAAATAACGAAATTTGGTACGAGTATTCTACCTAAGCTCCTCAAGCTCGAGGACTCCTCGGCTTGCACAAAATGGAGCTATGGATTACAAAAATGGGGTTTTGTCTATATTACATATGTTACAAGAGTGATGAAAATCATTGTTGGATGTTTGAAGAAGTAATAAAAATATAATTGTTTTGAAAAAATGGTCCGACTGGCTCCCTGCTTCGTCTTCACATGCTTCCGTGGCGTCTGTGCCTCTGACTGCTTCCAACACCCCCCTCCCTCTCGCTTCTGTCGTCCCTGACAGAACCTTGTTGTGAGGTCTGCCGGATGTAATTCTGTAGGAGGTCTTGAGCGAGGGTGTGCTCTGAGACACGAATACCTCGGGCTAGATCAGCCTCGAGTTTCTCCCAGTCGATAGGTTGCGGCTCGTCTGGTGGTGGGAGCTGATAGTGTGTGGAGTACACCATTCGTTCACAGGCGAATAATTGCAATAAGTGTGTCGGCCTGCTTATGAATACTTCGGAATGGTACTCCCAAAAACCGGTGGTGAACATTTCCTCGAATGTTTGCTTGTAACATGCCGGTAGATACTTGATCCTGCAGTGCCAGGCGTAACACACCCGTAGCGATGGCGTTGTGCTCATATCGTAGACTAAATCCAAGTTGCCATGTTCAAAGCCCGGGGTGTTGACATGGGGAGCCTTGATGCGCCGGAAGACTTTAAAGACCATCTGCATCATGTCAAAGATTTTGACAGTCATTTGCGCGGCTATATCATCCATAGGTTTTAATCGAGGGAGCCAGTGGCGGATCGTCGCCATCATGTAGCCTACTGTGGGTAACGCGACTGGTGGCTTGAAGTAGGGGTAGTTCAACCAGTCTTGGCACTGCTTATTGTTCTGTAGCTTTATAGCGAAGGCAGTCCAAGAGCGGCGTCGTGGTACTGGTCCCCAGCACGGATTAAATTTTAAGTGAAGCGGCGCTTTTACCCACGTGCTCATCATCTCTGGATAATTTTGCAGTAAATCTTTGCGCCAGTCTGGTTGAAGAATTTCACCTCTCTGCGCCCTTGGTGGCAAGTCCGCTGGCTCGAATTGAGTTGCATGCGTCGGTTTCATGCCGGTTTCTTTCTCTATGGTTAATTGATATTCTGCCATTAACATAAAGTATGGTTTATACTGAAGCTCATGCCCGGATATGTATCGTCGCGGGGCCATTTGAGCAAAGAATGGTGATTGTAAAATTTTTTCTTCAATTATGGCCATGGCATGTAGCTGTGCCTCTACTCTGGCCGAGTGTGTCGTTCCGAGTTCTTCTACTGTCTTCATCCACGCGGGGGTAGGTAATTCGTAGGTCATCTGGCCTTCGGCCGTGACACGTCCGCCTGGGATGGGTATCGGTTCGTAAGCCTCTTCGAAGGTCTCCTCCACCGGGATAGTGACAGTTTCTTCCTCAGCTGGTAGCTCAGGTGGGGAGTCTGGGTTTGGTGGTGCTTCATAGATGGCAATCCTAGATTCAAGGTTTGTTACCTGGGCCCGGAGTGCGTTGAGTTCCTCTAAAACTTCAGGGGCAGGGTCCACAGGCGCTGGTAATTCCGCTGCTGCTGGTACCTGTTGTGTGGCTGGTTCTCTGAGCTGTAGCAGTTTGTGATCTTCCTTTAACTTTTGATACTCTTCATTCATACGATCATAGTCCTCGAGCAATCTGACATGGTCGTCTAGCAGCATCCGCATCGACTCGGATGGGATTGCCTTGAATCTGCTCGGACTTAGTGGCTGTTCTGGATGATCTAAAGCCGCTTCCAAGTTCTCTCTGTTCTGCTCTTGGAGTCTCTGGTTCTCTTCTTTTGCTGCGGCTAAGTGTCTTCTTAATAAGCCCATGTTTCTAGTAAGCGTTGCATTGCGGACAGTCTGGGCTCTAAGTAGGTTATCTAAATCCGCGGTGGCCTCTTTGCTTTTTTCCTCACTTTCTATTTCTAACTTGTGATAAGCCTCTCGTAACTCTTGGTACCGGCTGTTCAGTGAGGCGTTCTCAATTGACAACAAATTAAGCTGCGTTTGTAAGTCGTTCGTCGTTTTCTGCAGCTGTTGATAGTTAGTGCCGAGTGATGCAAACTCATCTCGGACTTGCGTCATACATGCGAACATGTGTTGAAATGCTGTGTCGATGGTGGGCGATAGTAGTAGTGAAGTGCTAAATGAGGATGCAGTGATAGTAGATGCAGTGGGAATGGGGAGCGGGGTTGGGACTGTGGATGCCGTGGTGATTGTGGAAAATTGTGAAGTGCCTAAATATGAGGGTGCTGTGAGTGTAGTGGGTGGTGGTGAGGTGGGTGGTGATATGTCCATGCCATTGGACGTGTTTAATGTTGTGACTGCGAAAAGTGGTGTGATTGTGGGTGGTTGCGTAGGTGTGAATACGGGATTTACAAACGTGGAGTAGTTTACAGGGGGGATTGTTGGAATAGTTTGTTGAAACGGGGAAATAGGGGTTAGGGTAGGTTGGGGAGGTGAGACTGGTGAGAAGGTTAGAGGGGTTAGGAAGGGGAATGGGGGTCTTAGAGGTGGGGGAAACGCTGGGAAGGATGAAGGGGTGAAGGGGTTAATATAGGGATGCAGAGGGCTGGGTGTGGGCCTGGTGGTGTGAATGGGTAAGGAAGAGGTTGGGGCTATATTGCTCTGTACAGGTGTGGATGTGGGGAAAGCAGGTGGGTGTGCGGGTGATACAGGATGGGTTGGTGAAGGATGAGGTGAAAGAGGAGTCGAAGGGGTGGATGTTATTTCGAGGATAGTAGTGGTATGTACAATGGTGGTACGGGGTGGCGAATCTACAAGGATGGTTTCTGCGGTTAATGAACGTTCGGGGGCGAGGCGTGCCTCCCTAGCTTGTGCTGAAGATTGGGCTCCTGTTGGTACACGAATATACTCCCCAGGTTTTGAGAGTAGTCGCACTCGGCGGGGATCAAACTGTGGTAGTTGCTTTCTTTGTAAAAACCTGAGTGCTTCATGTGAGCCTACGGATTTGACTAACTCTCTGAACCCTCTGATATATGCGTCTTCGAATCCTCCGGAGATGAGTTCTTGTTCAATTAATGCCTGGCTCTCCTCTTCAGTTAACTTCTTTCGTGCCCAGACCTTCTCCATGGTACGATATAATTTCTTTATAGCCAGTGTGTACGCTGCGGCTTCGAAAGTTTCATCTTCATATGTGCTGGTGTCGCCGTGCGTGTCGGTTTGTTGGCCTTGCCCCTCTGTCTGTTCGTCATGTGAGCCCTGGCTGGCTTCATCGTCGCCTTGATCATCGTCTGTTTCGGTTCTTTCTTCTTCAGAGCCCGACACAGCTTGTCCCTGTGGCAAGTCTCGCGGCGTAGTCGGGTAGCTGGGACGTTCATATTCCTGGGAGAGCAGTTGTGCTTCTGAATACTGAAATTCGTTTGAGAATGCATCAGGCATCTCAAAATCAAATGTCGTGTTTATGGGGTCGGCCTCCATATGTGGTATCGGGAAAGAAAACGCTTCCGCACCAATAGTGGTGGGAGCTTCTGCGGTTGTGGTGGGGGGTTCTGTGGTGGTGGCTGCCTGAGGTGCAGCGGTACTAGTGGTGGCCTCTGTAATCACTGGTCTGGACAATCGTATGCGAATAGGTTGTACAGTGGGAGCAGCTTCTGTCTGTGGTCGCTCTGGAGAGGGTTGTGGTGATGGCGACTCTGGCACTTGGAGGCAAGGGATGGTACCTCGCATGCGCTTACCTGCCCGTGTCCTACTGGGCTTCCTAGCTTTCTTCGCTGTGCTCTTGAATGCCTTTAATTCCTCTCCTGTTAATGCACGCTCGATGGGCAAGTCATAAGCCAAACACATATACACAATTCTTGTGAGTGCACAACATCCGTTAAGCACTTTTTTACGCTCCCATCTGTGCTGTGCCAGATACATTTGGTCTATGATCCAGCTTGCCAGATCAACTGTTTGAGGTCCCGTACATGCCAAATATAATCCGAACCATATTCTTTTGTGTGGCATGGTAAATCTGTCCTGAGCTGGAAATGCAAAATGTTGCATGCATATTCTTAGTGGCTTTGACAACTCAGGTGTAATGGCCGAAATCTCTTCCCACTTCGTGACATCCCCACGTTTCATCGGTTCTGGAATTAATCTCTCTCGGTCTGTGGGAGTGTGGGTTCCATGAATCTTGATGGCTGCTCTGATTAGGTCCTTAGAGAGATAAAATCTCTTGTAAGGTGGATCATCCACTAGGGTAGGCAAGATGAAGGTTCCTGGGATGTCCTTATTCTCTGATGCCAGTAAGGTAGTGATCAAGTAATAGCACCTATAAAAATCCGGTTTGGGTAGAGGATCACTGAAATATTCTGTGAAGCCGGCTCTGGCCCAAACATGAGTTAAATCCTGGGTGCTTTGTAGGGCTTCGAATTCTCTGGAGAAAAACTGGTACTTTCCCCACGTGCGGTCATCAAAAGTCAGAGAGGATTCAAATATAAAGTCTGCGTCCGCGAGGGGTCCTGCAAGGCCCTGAAACCAATGAGAGTTCCTGTGTATCTTTTCGGTGTAGCCCATAGGGGGGTTATCGATAGGCATGGGCCCTGGAAATCCCTGAAATTCCGGCGGTGGAGCAGTCGGGTGGGATTCTGCTCGTAGCACGTTGAGTGGCACAGCCGCTACACTGGGGCCTGCTCCTGATGTTCCTTCGTCGGTTTGCATGGTGGCTGGTGCGCTAGTGAGAAAGATCTGCTACAAAAGATTAACACATTAGCATGGAAATTAATCATGATCCCATTAAAGTGAGACCGCAATCCCTTTCCATAACTGATGCGTAACCCGTGTAGCCAAGTGCTGTGATGTGATGGATGCAATGTTTCTTGCAGCACTAGTGCAGGTCTCTAGACACCTATACGTTTCAGATCATGCATACATTTCTTGATGAGATGAGATTACGAGTGATGTGGGATGATGGTGTGTGAATTTGTACAAGGTTTAAAGGTTAGTAATTTAGTACAAGGTTGTATGTTAGTCGGGGGGTAGTTAGACAATGGGTTAGGGGAAGACGGTTGGACACGTTTCGGTATCCATTTCCTAAGGATCTTGGAGTGGGTGGTGGGTTTCTGCTGATGGGCAAAGGGTGGTATCGGGTGTGGTGGTGTCGAGGGATGAAAAGGTTTGTAAGGATTATATATCACATGGCATATGGGTTGAGCTATGATACATGGTTTGGGTACCCAAATCTGCGTGGACGTGGGTCTATGGGTAAGGTACTTCTTGGCGATCCACATTTGTCGGATGTTTGGACCTGTAGAAGAAGGTCGAGGGGATGGTGGAGATCGATTCTGTTTCTGTTCGGCCTTTTGCTTGTTGATCTCGGCTTGGTTGGAGTCCTTCGGTGCTTTTTGTCCTTTAGGCACCCATATTTGTCTGGTGCCGCGTCCTTTGGGAGGCCTAAACTGCCTTCCTGGTCGTGTCTTCTGATACTGTCGTCGATCTGGGTTCCTTTGTCGTGGTTGACTCTGTTGTGGCTGGGGTTGAGAGGTCGGATGGACACTCTGCTTTGGAAAAGAAGGGAGTTCCAACACTTGCGTGACCTGTCCATTAGGAAGTGATGCCTTTTGTAACTTTAATCTAGGCCAGTCCGCAACAAGCTTGGAAGGATGAGCACCGTAGGGTGTCGTGCTCATTTGGCCGCTGATGCAACCCACCTGACCTCTGATTGTGCCCTTCTGTGCTTGCGTTTGGGTAACTGTTGCTTCTAGTTTGCAGGAAGTCCCAGGGAAGATCTCCTGTCGTCCTTCTGATTGACATTCGTCCATCGCCAAGCCCGAGTGGGTTGGTGTGGACGTAGCGTGATTGAGCTGATCAAAGATCTTCCTGTCTTTCGTCGCATGCGTTTCCTTGGGTCTAGGGTCACAACCGTCAAGCGGAATGCCGTTAGGGAAGTCAAGCGGTATCACTCGCTTCTGCTCTAAGGTTCCAATCTGTAAGGAGCCTTGTCTAAGATTTAGGTCCACTGAGTGATCGTATAGCCAATCTTGGCCAAGGATTAGGGGTTCTATCAGGTCGTCATCATGGCACACTAGTAATTTCGCTGTCATGATCACATCCTTAATGAGGATAGGAAAGTCCACCTCACCCATGCAAGGGGTTTCCATGCCTCCTAGGCCTATGAGGTATGCCTCAATTGGCCGCATTTCTATTCCTGAATCTTTATAGTGGGACCATCTAATCGCACTAGTAGCGGCACCTGAGTCAATCAAAGCCCTGAGTTCTTGGCTATGGTTACCGTGCTCTAGCCTCACTGTAATGAATGGTCTCCTATCCACTATGCTCGGATGAGTGGTTGATTTTACTTGACACATGGCCATGGGATATCTGGGTGATGTTTCCAGATGGTTATAATGTTCTCTCCCTAGTCCTTGTCTTCTTAGCTTCATGCGCTTAATGCGTTCTATGGCTTCTGCCTGAGCTTCTGCTCGTATTCTATTTTCTTCCTCCTTACGCTTCTTTGCCAACGTGAGTCGTCTTAGCATATCCTCAGTAAGAGGTTCTTGATATAGCCTGACTCTACAGCCACTAATGTAATTAGGCATTATATCTCCTTCTAAGGTGGCTAACTGTACTGCTCCACTGGTCGAGAGTCTGTTAATGATCATAGGTCCATAACCTCGCTTTTCTAACTTGCGTGCATGCTGTTTCAGCGTATACACTAGAACTAAATCTCCTTCTTTTAGGCCTTTATCTTTCACATGTGCATCAAAATATGCTTTCTGTCGCTTCTTCGCTGCGTATATTCCTGCTGCTGCCTTCAGCCTGGTTTCTCCTAATCGTTCCAAGTCCATTATTCTCGCTGATAATTCATGGCCGGTCCACTCATGTTCTTGTGCAACCTTAAGGGTCGGTATCAAGAAGTCCAAGGGAAGCACTGCATTCTGACCAAAAACCATCTGAAAGGGAGTTGCATTGAGTACGGTCTTGTAGGCCACTCGATATGCCCAAACAGCGTGGTGTAGCTGTTTGTCCCAATCTGAACGTTTATTGTTCACGAGTTTCGTCAGTACGGTACAAAGTATCTTGTTAGTGCTTTCAGCCTGACCATTGGCCTGAGGATGATATGGTGCAGATTTCTTGTGAATCACCATAAAATCCTGTAACAAATATTCAATGACTTGGTTTAGAAAGTGAGTGCCTCGATCGCTCACTAACTCTATAGGCAATCCATATCTTGTAAAGACATTTTCAAATAAGAATTTTGCAGTCGTGTGAGCATCATTCTTTTTTGTGGCTTTTGCCTCTACCCATTTCGTAAGATAATCTGTGGCAACAATAATATATTCCGCATGTGTACCTTTTGCAGGGGGGTTAATGGGTCCTACAAAGTCTATACCCCACTTAGAAAATGCACGTCCGCCCATCATGGGTTTCAATGGCATTTCATCTCTGCGAGTAGGAAACTGCGTTCTTTGGCACACGTCACATCTCTTTACATAGGTATGTGCATCCATGTGAAGAGTGGGCCACCATAATCCTGCAAAGAGAATGGCTTTGATTATCCTATCTGGTCCAAAATGACCTCCTGCAACACCTTGGTGTGCAGTCTCTAGTATTCTCAGATAATCGCTCTCATGAACACATTGTCTTAGATATCCATCTCGTCCTCTTTTGTATAGATTATCGCCAATAAGTGTATAGTCTTGAGCTTCCTGCTCTAGACTGCGTTGTCGAGCTAAGGTCATGCCTTGAGGGAATGTGCTCGTCCTCAAGTAGGTCACTAAAGGTTCACTCCAGTCTGGTGTGAGAGACACATGATATAATGTCGCATGCTCTACTGGTGGTCTTTCACAACACACCTGACATTCTTTACACAACTTGTGGACATCTGCTTCCATCGTAGGCCAATATACTCCTAATCTATGCAGAGTCTGTAGTGTTCTATGTTTTGAATGATGTTGCGTTAGTGCACCTACGTGTGCTAATTGCAACCAATTCGCATGTTCTGATTCATCTACACAACAAGCAAGAATCTTTTGATTATCTTGTTTATATATGCTTCCTGCTATTATTTGGTACCTCTGAGATTTGGTGATCTCTCCTTCCTTGATCTTTATCCTAGGATTCTTGGGTCCGTATGTGAGAATAGGGACTAAAGGCTTAGCCCATTCTGGAGCTATCTCAAGGTTAAACAAGTATGCATCTGGTAGATCATCCGCTACTCCTTGAGGGGCTTCTCCTGAGGTTAATCTTGAGAGGTGGTCAGCTCTAAGATGCGTCTTTCCTTTCCTAACTACCACTTCAAAATCATACTCCATGAGTAATAGAAACCAACGTATCAGTCGTCCGGTGTTACATGGTTTGTTGACTAAATATAATAGGGCTTGATGATCCGTAAAGAACTTGAACTTGTTGGCCAACAAGTAGTGCCTGAATTTCTTTACTGCGTAGATCATCCCTAATCCTTCTCGTTCCGTCGTGGTATAATTTCTCTCTGCTGCGTTCAGTTGTCTGCTAGCGTAAGCTATGGGGAGATCTATGTTACCTTCATTCGTGGATTGTGCTAACACACATCCTATGGCGTAATTGGATGCATCCACATGTACATGGAATGGCTTACTCCAATCTGGAGTTGTCAATATAGGTGCTGAACACAAACGTCGTTTAAGTTCATTGAATGAATTTTCACATTCTTCTGTCCATTCAAAATTGGTTAAAAGAGAGTACAGAGGCTTGGCTATGATTGCATACATGTGTATGAATCTCCTATAATAACCGCAATGGCCCATAAATGCCTGTACCTCTTTCACATTAGTTGGTCTTGGTAATTCTGCAATTACCTTCACCTTTTCCTCGTCCGTAGAGATTCCATTTTTCGACACAATGTGTCCTAGAATTTTGCCTTGTCTGACCATGAAAACGCATTTTTCTGGGTTCAAACAAACCTGATATTCTCGACATTTGTCAAATATTTGTCTCAACTCTGGGATATGTGTCTGTCTTACATTTGAGTGCGCACATAGGTCATCGACATAAACTTCCAAGCTCTTGCGTAAGAATTCCTTAAAAACATGACACATAAGTCGCTGGAAGGTAGCGGGTGCATTTGTTAAGCCAAACGGCATTACACGAAATGCAAATATGCCCCATTCTGTGGCAAAAGCCGTCTTGTGTTGGTCTTCTGGAGCAATGGCTACTTGGTTATAGCCTGAGAATCCATCAAGAAAGCTGTAAACTTCCTTGCCCGCAACTCTTTCCAATAGGTGTTCCGTGATAGGAAGAGGATAACTATCTCTAATCGTGGCGGCATTAACTTTTTTAAGGTTAATACACACACGCAATTTTCCATTCTTCTTGGGCACAACCACAATGGGGGATACCCATTCGGTATGCTCAATTTCGTAAATGAATCCTGCTTCTATCAAGCGATCTATCTCCTCTTTAATCTTCGCAGCGTAATTATCATTGTACGTGTAAGGTTTCTGTTTTGTCGGTTTCGCATCTGGAGTCATAGGGATTCTATGAGAACATATATCTGGGTCTACTCCTTTCAAATCTTTGTAACTCCAAGCAAAAACATCTCTATATTCGCGCAATAGGGCAACTAACTCTTCTTCTTCTTCAGTCGTCAAATCATGCCCTATGTATGTACATTTTTCTTCTTCTCCTTCGATAGCAACTATTATTTTCTTGGTTTTCTCTCGGTTATCATATGCTTGTCCATCATTCTCTTTTCTATTGGGCATTCGTACCATGATTCTTCTATCGTCGATTTCATATTTCTTGAAATTCTCGGGTACTTCAAATAAAGATTCCTCTTTTTCAGACATGGTTTCTTTCTTCTTTCTCTTCTTGCCTTCACTCTTATCAGTCACTTGAGTGGCTAACCTTACCTCGTTCGTAATTTCCTCGTGACTCTGAGTGTGAGTCTCTACTTCGTAGAAATATTCTTCCTCTGATGCAAAGGGTGGGTCCATGATAATTGATTCTAAATCAAAATCGCTTGCGTCCTCAAATGCATCAGTGTTTGGTTCGCACTCTTCTAAAATTGCATCGCCCATGATTGGTTCTATCGTAAAAACTGAAATGTCATAGCCATCCTCGTCACAGTGGGGTGTCCATTGTTCTTCATTGATGGCTACATCCATGGTTGCTAGAATCTCTGCCCAACCATGGGGTTCAAATTCCTCGTCTGGGAATACTACAGGTGCATAGGCTGGATCTTGAAGGGTTCTTGGATGTTGTTCTGCACCTAAGGTCCTTGCTTCTAAACGTTCTTCCTCTTGTTTGGCTACTTTACACATCCATAAATGGGTATCCTCATGCAACCAAGAAGGATCTGATTCTAATGAGTGCACGGATTCCGTCTCTACTGGTGTCTTATGGATGGTATTCCATTGTATTGGGGGTACATCTCTGTGTGAATAGTCTTTAAGATTGACTTTGGTAGTCACTCCTAAGTGTTGCAAGTACAAAGAATTAGTTCCCCAATCTTGTACGATTTGCAACTGACGCATGAATGGTCGTCCCAATATCATCTCATACGCATGATTTTTAGCAAAGTCACAAATGGCGAAAGTATGCTCAAATTCTACACCACAAGTGGTGAGAGATATGCCTTCTAGTAAGCCTAATGGTTTTTCTATGTGTCCATCAGCCATTTGCAGCTTCATCCTAGTGGGTCTGAGTGCTGGCTTACCCCAACGTTTCCATAAGGCGGTAGTAGCGATAGCTACTCCGGCTCCTGAATCTAAGATGGCTTTCGTGGTGTAGCCCTGATGGGTTATTGGAAGATATGTGTTACCTTCCTCTCCTTCGCTTACGTCTCCAATCTTTTCCACGGGTATCTCTGGTACCTTCTTCTGTGATCCTATCTGAGAGGGTGTGGTAGCTAGCTCAGGGAATTGGTTTGCTACGTGCTTCCGCAATTCTGGTTTTACCTTTAACAGTTCCTCCAGAGTGAGATTACATTGTACTTTAGTATTCTTGATCACTTCCGTGTTCCTAGGGATCACTGAGTCTTCATTCCTCACTATTATCGTGGGTGCTCTCATACTAATAGACTTAGCTTCCCAAGGCCCTGTGAACTGAGGTAATTCTTGTAAGGAATTAGACTCAAATCCTGTGGGTTCACTCAGTTGTTCCACCTCTACATCATCATATATAGAGGGGATGTCTTGGGGAAATTGTTCCTGCAAATCGTCTATTTCTTGAATAGGAGGATGAGTTCCTTGTTCTTTTCTCCATTTCTCTTCTTGGATTTCTCTTAAAAATTCATGTGAGTACTTATGTATGGAAGATAGGTTATCTTGACTTTCTGTATTGGGTACTTGAGACAGGGATGGTGCATTCCTTTCCTGTGTCTCTGGAACAGTAGGGTTCCTAGACTGATCCTTTTTCTCTTTGCTTTCTATCAAGTGTTCTAGCCTCTCCATTAGTCCTTGAAAGTGTAGTTCCGGTTTTGCCATGTTATTCCAATTAAGATATCTAGAGGCGTCGAACAACGCTTGGGCCAGTTCCACCATCTTCATGCAAAGTTTAGTTCTCTCAATTTCTAGATCAGCTCGAGGGTAGTTTTTACTCATTTCCGTTACTTGAGGTCCCTCTTTTATTCTAGCCTGATATGCACGAAACATCATGTCTTGGTCTTCGGGTATGGGTTCCGCTAAGACTGATCCCGATTTCTGAGCTGGGTTTTCTTGATTTAATTCTTGGGAGGTCAATTCTTGTATTTTGGCTCTAGATTCTCTTAGACTTCCTTCCAACTCACTTATCTTTTTACTCCACTTTCTCTTTATTCTTTCTCTGGAATCTTTCCAAGATTTCGTCTTTTTACTACTCGATTCTGCAACTTCACTAGTTCCGGCTATTTTCTCATGATTAAGCTGTTGGTTTTGTAAGAGCGCCTGGGCTCTGGTTATAGCTTGGATAGGCACGTATGTAGGGTTGGATCCATCTGCGTTGTTTACAATACCTATCACATTGATCGGTGTCACATTCGAAGCATTAACTGGGTTTTTAGGGCAGTCTTTGATTATGTGCTCTTTGCCACAATCGGCACAAAAGCCTTGTATGCTATAGTACTGTGATTGCCTTGCTATTGGAGGATGTGGACAATCCTTAATGAAGTGATCTCCTTGGCACCTAAAGCATGGTCCTCTAGGGCCCTGTGGTCTCTGTTGTCTCAATTGGGGCCGTGGGTTTGGGTTTGCGTACATCACATTAGTATAGTCTGGCTCCCAACTAGGTTCCATTGGTGGACTATCATAATGATATGTCTCCACATGTTCTGGTGACTCCGTGTAATAAGCGGGTGGACTAGTTACGTGTGTAGAGTCAAAACTGTTTGAGTTTGGGTCACTTTCGGTGATCAGGGGTGAAGAAGGCACTAAGGCCCTACTTAGGTTCTCTTCTGCAGTAGCGTATTTGACTGAGATGACATTCGCTGGTGGGGGTGGCTGCTGAGCTAAGACGGGTTGAGGTCTCTGTTGAGCCTGGTATGGGTAGTTCTGGGGAGGCCTATAGTAATAAGGCTGAGCATTGTATTGGCCTTGATACCTACCTGGCTGCTGGTATGTTTGCGGGTAGTTCTGTCTCACGGTTTGTTTGTTGTATGGGCAGTCCTGAGCCGTATGATTCGTGTACCTTCTCTCAATTGTGCAATATTGGCCATTAGGGTTGACGTGAGGTTGAGGTGCATTGGGAGACACGTTTGCCAAATGATTTCCACCACAAGTGTAACAACGTACGTTAGTGGGTAGCTTGGGCACCTGTTTGCTAGAAACTCCTAGTTTTTGGGCCACTTTTTCTGCTAGATCCTCTATCGAATTAGACAATTTTGTGGATGCTAGAGAAGAACAATCTGAGTCCTTATAGACCTTTGAGAGTTCTAATTCATCTCCTAAGTTGTCCTCAATGTCTATACATATTCTTACACACTCCTCTAGCGTTCTGGGTTCTTTTAGGTACACATAAGAGCGTAGTTTAGCGCTCAACAAGCCATCTAGGAACAGTGATACTTGTTTGGCTTGTGAGGGTAGCTCTTGCATTGGACATCGTTCAACATATTGTCTGAATCTACGACCTGCCAGTCTTACTGTTTCCTGAGGGGTTTGCTTAAAACTATGAATCAACGAAGACGTGTCATGTCTAACCCCACTTTTAGAGAATTCAGTAATGAATGACTCTAAAAAGTGATGGATGTCTCTAAATTGCCTTTGTTGCAGTGGTTGGAACCAAGTTAAAGCTGTATTCTTTAACGTTAGTCCAAATGCATTGTACTGCGTGAACATGTCTTCAACTTGTTCTGCTCTTAGTACTTGCTTGAATTCTGCGACATGGTCATAGGGATCTCCTGTCCCATCAAAGTAATTCTTCATTGATTTTACTAACTGTGTGGGTCTCAATACTCTTGCGTGTTCGCGTGGTCTAGGTAGAGGAAAATCATCTCTACCACCTGGTATTCCATGTTCTCTTTGTCTATCCGTCCTATTAGTGTTCGTGGTTGTTCTATCTCTCCCTATGGGGTGAGTGAAGCTTACCTCCGGTCTCTCGTGATTTCCTTCTCTTTGATTTCCATGGGCTGAGGATGTTCCTGCCCCTTGTTGACTTGTATTCATGTTTGTTCTAAGTGGAGGGAATATCAATTCACCTCTCCAAGTGTAGGTGTTTTTAGCGCGCTCAGGCACCACAAAGACTCTTTCTGAAGTCTCATCCAGGTATACAACCTTTCCAGGTGTATCTGGGTCCTTGAATTCATAAATTGTAATGATGCCTACCTCACTGGGGTTTTCCTTTCTGTACCTCCAAAAGGCTTCGTCTGTTTCTTTATTTACGAACAACTCGGTGCTTCTGTTGTCTTGAGGGATCCACTCTGGGATGAGTACTCTTGTTAATACGGATTTCCCTCTCGGTGTTCTAGGTTCTTCTAACGGTTCTTTTCCTTGAAATTTCGCTTCCGTTTCTAATTGAATTGTGCCAAACTCATTCGTATCGTTGGGCTGTGTACTTAGGATGTACATGGTTCCTTCTTTGTCTATGTAAGCGTCTCTCTCAAATTTCACCACTGGTCTTTCCAATCCAAAGGGTTGATCAGGGTTGTGCAGTTGCACCACTTGCCTTTGCAAACCATCCTCATAGATGCGAGCACCTAGTCGGTTGGTTCGGAGAAACTCTAACTGCGTTCTATAGGGTCCTTCAGGTTTTTCTAGGTATGCTACATGAGATCCTCCTGCTGGTCTGTCTGCGCTGAATGCCATTTCTGATTCGCTAGTGTCTGAGCTCTCGTAGGGATAACTATTACTCAATTGCTGAGCCCAAGATCGTGCAGTGGTTCTTACACTAGCCTCTGATGATCTAAGGCTTCGTCGGTCCGACTTACCTATATGTTTGCCCGATCTAAGGTTCATTAATTTCCTTCCTTGCTCACTCAATTACACACTTAGATCGTCAATGGCTCTTTGTGATTAATTCTTGATTCTTTTTAATTCTTCTTTGGATTCTTGTCTTAATATATGCGTCAGGAATTCGACTTTCCGTTATAGTTTTGGGTTCTCGTTCCGTCAGACTTAGGTTCTTTTCTTTAGGTTTTCGTCACACACACCTTTACTTTAAGTCTTAGACTTGAAATAATTAAGTATCTTAAACTTGAGGCGTTCCTATCGTCGTTAATCCACAACTACCGTTTAGCCTAAGCTAAAAATTGACTGAGGGGGTTGAGTAATCTTCCAACCTCGAGTCGGCTTTTCTGGTTGCTCTGATGTCCTGTTGCCCAAGAAGCCGTGCTTCCCAAGCCTTGCTGTCCTCACCGCCTTGCTCGCTTGCCTTGGATTGCCCTTGCTAAACCTGGAAAATTCCAATGTTAGACCAATTCACAAGATGATTAAACACTTGAGTATATTCACCGTTTAAGTCCCTTCTCTTTTTGCCCAACTTTTTAATACTTGCCCCCTGACTTCCTAGTCCCAAACTAGGTGAACCTCAAATTAGCCTATCCAAAAATAGACGTATACTTTATGAAAAAAACAGTCGAGGTCACGTAGTACTCGTCACGAGCTTTCTAACGAGCTATTAAGCTCAAAAAACGGACTTCGGATGAGAAAGTTACACGCGTTCAGGCCCTGGGGGGTAAAAATTGACAATCCAATTTTCCCTCAAATATGAGCTAAGGGGTCTCCTATGAGTCTAATGGTCCAAAAATTTTCCAAAAATACCCTCAAATTTGGTCAAAAATTGAAGTCCAAAATTTGCGATGGGGGTGGGCAATCGCGATGGTCTGGGACCGTCGCGATGGTCCGAGCGAACCGTCGCGATGGCGTGAAATTTGGACAATCGCGATGGCCCGAAAAGGCGAACCGTCGCGATGGCTCGAAGCGAACAATCGCGATGGCGTGAGGTCGAACCGTCGCGATGGTCCAAAAAATGAACCGTCGCGATGGCGTGATCGGGCGGACAATCGCGATGGCGCGGTCAACGGTCAACGGTGGACAGTCGCGATGGTCCGAAGTGAACCGTCGCGATGGTCCGCGATGCGATGGCTTGAGCCAATCGCGATGGTCCGATTTTGGGCTGTCGCGATGGTCCGAAAAGGCGAACCGTCGCGATGGTTCAACGTGACACGTGGCACCGTCGTGGCGATGGCATAGGCCAATCGCGATGGTCCGGGGTCAAATGAACCGTCGCGATGGTCCAAGTGGACCGTCGCGATGGCTCAAGTGAACCGTCGCGATGGTCCAAAAAGGCGAACCGTCGCGATGGTCCGGCCGAGCCGTCGCGATGGCGTGAGCCTATCGCGATGGTGTGACACAATCGCGATGGTCCGAGCCAATCGCGATGGTCCACCAAATGACGAATTTTCAAAATGCAAATTTGGTTCCGTGTATGCGCAAGGGTCGCCTATCGAGTGGTGTGGTCGCCTACCTCAAAAACCGACAAGTGCAGACCATCGCGATGGTCCGCCACACTCGGAAATCTCTGACAGAAAACACATTTTTTACCTTTTGGATGCTTTCCTGATGCTCTGAAGCTCTGTACCTGCAAGAAAACTCAAGAAAACACAAGTGCATGCAAGCGCAAAAACTCTCTCTCGCTCTCTCGCACGCACAAATGAGGGGAAATGAGGTGGATGGGTGGATATGGTGAATTCTCTGATTTTTTTGGAAATGGAGATGATGATGCAATGATGAAGATGGAGTGTGGGGAAGGTGGAAAACACTAAAAATTAAGTAAAAACAACAACAAAAACTGAAATTTTTACCTTCCAACGCCACTTCTTGCTATACTCTTACCATCACACATTCGTCCTAGACTCGATCCCCGGCAACGGCGCCAAATTTGGTGTTGCTCTAGCAGAATGGTGAGAACCACGTTAAGAAGCTTCACCTCCTTAATGTCAATCCGAGGGAGAGGTAGGAGTGATATGAAGATCGTGAACGTGAGATGATGTGAGAGTGAAGGTGAGAAGCACAAAGATGCACACACACATACACACACACAATGAAGAGACAAGCAAGACACAATGGAAGGTGGAATTTAGCTCTATTACTCAAGAATACTCTTACAAGCTCAAAAGAACTCTAATCTCCAACAAGCTAACATGAACCAACCTCAAAAATGAGCTCTCTAGCTCTTTTTATAGTTTCTAGACTAGTTTTGACCGGTTTCACATCTAGTGACCGGCCTAGTTAAAAATTAGGTCCTAGAGGCTATTTGGGAGGGTAAACGATGTCTAAAAATAACGAAATTTGGTACGAGTATTCTACCTAAGCTCCTCAAGCTCGAGGACTCCTCGGCTTGCACAAAATGGAGCTATGGATTACAAAAATGGGGTTTTGTCTATATTACATATGTTACAAGAGTGATGAAAATCATTGTTGGATGTTTGAAGAAGTAATAAAAATATAATTGTTTTGAAAAAATGGTCCGACTGGCTCCCTGCTTCGTCTTCACATGCTTCCGTGGCGTCTGTGCCTCTGACTGCTTCCAACATTGCACTAAAATAATCTTGCAATCCCGCTTTTTGCCAAATATCTTGAAGAGGGGCAACATTTTGCAATGCTTCAAATTCTCGTGAGAAGAACTGAAAGGTCCACCACACTCCTCCACATTCCAACTTGGATTCCCAGATATGATCTGCGTCTCCCAAATCTCCTGGCATCTCATTGAACCAATGAGAATGCCCCTTTACTCTTTCTGTCAGGCCACTTGGTGGATCCAGGATGGGAATTCTTCTCACATTCAAAAGCTCTTCAGGTCTTGCTGTCAGTGGGGCATCCACAGGCATGGTATCCCAATTGCTTTGAGTGCTAGTGCCTGCCTGAGAGCTCATGCCTGCTGCTGCTGCCATGGGAATCGGGTGCTTATCTGCTAGAAGAAGAAAGGCACATTAGTGTTGCATAGGGAACAGGATGTAATGGTGTTCCCTCCACAATACTAACATGACAATCCAGATGGTTAGTGGTTAGAGGTAAAGTGTTTGTGATAGATGTGAGTGGTGATTAGAGGTTAGTGTCATCCTAGATGCATACTTTGGTTATGCAATGGACTCAGAATGCACCTTCATTAGAGTGGATGGATTTACACAATTGGGTCAGGGGGTTTGATACAGGGTTTAGTTCGGCAAACTTTAATCGAGGATTCGTAGTTCTTAGAGCTAATGACAAGTAAAGATTTATGAGGTAGATTGTGCTGGCTTTGCGACCTTTATCCAGATCTGCTTCGCCCCACGAGTTACTCCTTGTTGCACTGGTTGGCGCTCCTGCCTCTTGATCAGCGGCCTCCTTCGTGTCGTGTAATGTTTGGTCTGCATGTTTAGAATCTTCTTTGTAATAGCTGGGAATTCCTCATTGACTCCTGTACCTTCGGTAAGATTGACAATCCTCTGCACCATAGAACTCTGGACAAGAACATCATCGTTATCTTCATGTGGATTCCTGGAGAGACCAGGAGTTGGTGCCTTTCCTAATGGGTTGAGTGCTTGATTTTTCAATTCAATCGTAAGATAGCTTTGGCCTGCCCAAGCCTGAAGAAGTCCACTTCTTAGGTTGAGGTTGACTGCGTGATCATAGATCCAGTCTTGGCCCAAGACAAGAGGTTCGGTAAGATCCTCGTCTTCACATACTAGCACTTTTGCTGGCATGAGGACCTCTTGAATGTAGAGGGGAAGCTCCACCTCTCCCATGCAAGGGGTTTCGACACCTCCTAATCCTATGAGATATGCTTCTAGGGTTTTTACCTCCAATTGCAATTGTTGGCAGTAAGAAAGGCGAACTGCACTAGTGGCGGCTCTTGAATCAATTAAAGCTCTCACGCTCCTTGTATTGTTTCCTTGTCCTACTTCTAGGGTCACAAAAGGTCGTCGATCAACTATCGTATGGGTCCGCTTACCTGAAGCCTCACACATGGCAATGTGATAACCATGAGCTTCAAGCTTGTCAGTCATGGCCTGATCTCTACCTTGTCTTCGTAGTTTCATTCGTCGAATGCGTTCTAAAGCTTCGGCCTGTGCTTCTTCTCGAATTCGCTTTTCCTCTTCCTTACGTTTTTTTGCAGTAGTGAGTCAAGTAAGCATTTCTTCGCTTAGTGGTTCTTGATATAGCTTGACTCTGCATCCGCTTATGTAACTTGGTAGTATGTCACTTTTTAGAGTGGCTAGTTGTACTGCTCCACTTGTGGAGATCCTATTGATTATCATAGGTCCATAGCCTCTTTTCTCCAATTTTCGTGCATGTTGCTTCAATGTGTAGACTAGGACTAGGTCTCCTGCCTTCAAGCCTTTATCCTTCACATGTGTATCAAAATACGCCTTTTGCCTCTTCTTGGCTGCATAGATTCCTGCTACAGCTCTCAATCGTGTCTCACCTAAACGTTCAAGATCAAAGATTCTAGAGGATAGTTCATGGCCGGTCCAGTCATTCTCTTGTGCTACTTTCAAGGTAGGTATCAAAAAATCCAATGGTAGCACTGCATTCTGGCCAAATACCATCTGAAAGGGCGTGGCTTGGAGTACCGTTTTATAGGCAACTCGATATGCCCAAACAGCATGGTGTAGCTGTTTGTCCCAATCAGAGCGTTTGTTATTCACCAATTTAGTCAGCACATTGCATAAGATCTTATTTCTGCTCTCGGCCTGGCCATTAGCTTGTGGGTGATAAGGGGCAGACTTCTTATGTACTACCAAGAATTCTTGGAGAAGGTTTTCTATGACTTCATTCAAGAAGTGTGTGCCTCTATCACTTACTAATTCTATTGGCAATCCGTATCTAGTGAACACATTTTCAAATAAGAACTTTGTTGTTGTTTGAGCATCATTCTTCGTAGTGGCTTTCACTTCTACCCACTTGGTCAGATAGTCTGTGGCCACAATGATGTACTCAGCATGTGAACCCTTAGCTAGGGGATTAATAGGACCAACAAAGTCTATTCCCCACTTAGAGAATGCACGTCCACCCATCATAGGTTTCAATGGCATCTCATCCTTGCGTATGGGATACTGAGTTCGTTGACAAACCTCACACCTCTTCACATAGGTATGTGCGTCCATGTGAAGAGTTGGCCACCAAAGACCTACAAACAAAATTGCTTTGAACACCCGATCTGGACCAAAGTGTCCTCCTTCTACACCTTGGTGAGCAGTCTCTAATATCTTCAGATAAGATACCCATCTTTTCCTCGTCTGTACAGATTATCTCCAATGAGAGCATAGTCTAGCGCCTCTTGTTCTAAGCTCCTTTGTCTAACCAGAGTCATTTCTTGAGGGAATGTTTTCGTCCTCAGAAAGGCCACTAATGGCTCGCTCCAATCTGGCACTAGAGACACGCGATAAAGGGTGGCATGTTCCACTGGTGGCTTAGTGCGGCAAATTAGGCATTCCTTGCACATCCTATGAACATCTGCTTCCATAGTTGGCCAGTATACTCCAAGTCTCCTCAATATTTGTAGGGTTTGTTGTTTTGAGTAGTGTTACTCTAATGCACCTACATGTGCTAATTGCAACCACTTCGCGTACTCGTCCTCTTCCACACAACAGGCTAATACCCCGTTGTTGCTCTAGCACAATGGTGAGAACCACGTTAAGAAGCTTCACCTCCTTAATGTCAATCCGCGGAAGAGATAGGAGTGATATGAAGATCGTGAATGTGAGATGATGTGAGAGTGAAGGTGAGAAGCACCAAGATGCACACACACATGCACACACACAATGAAGAGACAAGCAAGACACAATGGAAGGTGGGAAATTAGCTCTATTACTCAAGAACACTATTACAATATCAAAAGAACTCTAACCTCAAACAAGCCAACACTAACCAACACTAACCAATCTCAAAAATGAGCTCTCTAGCTCTTTTTATAGTTTCTAGACTAGTTTTGACCGGTTTCACATCTAGTGACCGGCATAGTTAAAAATTAGGTCCTAGATGCTATTTGGAAGGGTAAACGATGTCTAAAAATAACGAAAATTGATACGCTTGTTCTACCTAAGCTCCTCAAGCTCGAGGACTCCTCGGCTTGCACAAAATGGAGCTATGGATTACAAAATGGGGTTTTCTATGTTACATATGTTACAATAGTGATAAAAATCACTGTTGGAGGTTTTTGAAAAGTATTTCTAAAACATGATTCTTTGAAAAAAGATTCCACTAGCTTCCTGCTCCGTCGTTACATGCTTCCGCGTCGTCTGTGCCTCTGGCTGCTTCCAACACCCCCCTCCCTCTCGCTTCTGTCGTCCCTGACAGAACCTTGTTGTGAGGTCTGCCGGATATAGTTCTGTAGGAGGCCTTGAGCGAGGGTGTGCTCGGAGATACGAATGCCTCGGGCCAGATCTGCCTCGAGTTTCTCCCAGTCGATTGGTTGCGGTTCTTCCGGTGGCGGGAGCTGATAGTGTGTGGAATAGACCATTCGTTCACAGGCAAATAACTGTAATAAATGTGTAGGCTTGCTTATGAATACCTCTGAATGGTATTCCTAGAAGCCGGTTGTGAACATCTCTTCGAACGTCTGCTTGTAGCACGCCGGTAGGTATTTTATTCTGCAATGCCAGGCATAACACACCCGTAGCGATGGCGTTGTACTCATATCATATACCAGGTCAAAATTGCCATGCTCAAAGCCCGGGGTGTTGACATGGGGTGCCTTGACGCGTCGGAAGACTTTAAAAATCATTTGCATCATGTCAAAGATTTTGACAGTCATATGCGCTGCTATATCATCCATATGCTTTAATCTAGGGAGCCAGTGGCGAATTGTAGCCATCATGTAGCCAACAATTGGTAACTCAATGGGTGGCTTAAAATAGGGGTAATTCAACCAGTCTTGGCACTGCTTATTGTTTTGTACCTTAATAGCAAAGGCAGTCCAGGAGCGGCGTCGTGGTACTGGTCCCCAACACGGGTTGTACTTCAAATGCAAAGGTGCCTTTACCCATGTACTCATCATTTCTGGATACTGCTGTAATAACTCTTTGCGCCACTCTGGTTGATAGATCACTCCTTGCTGCGCATCCAGTGGTAGATCGGCCTCCTCAAATTGAGTCGCATGCGATGGTTTCTTACCTGTCTCTTTCTCAATGGCTAACTGGTATTCAGCCATTAACATAAAATACGGTTTATACTGTAGCTCGTGCCCAGATATGTATCGTCGCGGGGCCAAATGAGCAAAGAATGGAGACTGTAATATTCTTTCTTCTATCATCGCCATGGCATGTAATTGTGCCTCTACTCTCGCTGAGTGCGTTGTTCCAAGTTCCTCAATAGTCTTCATCCACGCGGGGGTCGGAAGTTCGTACGTCATCTGACCTTCGGCCGTGACGCGTCCGCCTGGGATGGGTTGTGGCTCGTACACCTCTTCAAATGTTTCCTCCACCGGGATGGTGACAGTTTCTTCCTCAGCTGGTAGCTCAGGTGGGGAATCTAGCCTTGGTGGTGCTTCATATACTGCGATCCTTGATTCAAGGTGTGATACCTGGGCCCGTAATGAGTTGAGTTCCTCTAGGAGGTCAAGAGAGGGGTCCACAGGTGCTGGTATGTCTTGGTGTGCCGGTTCTCGTAACTGGAGTAATTTGTGATCTTCTTTGAGTTTCTGTAACTCCTCGTTCATGCCGTCGTATTCATCTAGTAATCTTACATGATCGTCTAGCAGCATCCTCATCGAGTCTGAAGGAATGGCTTTGAACCTACTAGGACTGAGTGGTTGGTCTGGGTGGTCGAGCGCTGCTTCTAAGTTTTCTCGGTTCTGATCCTGTAAGCGCTGGTTTTCTTCCTTGGCGGCTGCTAGGTTTCTTCGTAGTAAGCCCATGTTTCGTGTTAGCGTTGCATTGCGGACTTTCTGGGCTCTGAATAAGTTATCCAGGTCAGCAGTTGCTTCCTTGGTCTTTTCTTCGCTTTCTAGTTCCAATTTGTGATAGGCTTCTCATAATTCCTGGTATCGGCTGTTCAGAGAGGCATTCTCAATAGACAATAAATTAAGCTGCGACTGTAAGTCATTGGTTGTCCTCTGCAGCTGCTAATAATTATCACCAAGAGATGTGAACTCATCTCTTACTTGCGTCATACACATGAACATCTGTCGAAATGCATTATCTACAGTGGGTGATAGTATCAGTGGGGTGCTAAATGAAGATGCAGTTGGTGTAGATGCAACGGGAATGGGGAATGGGGGTGGGAAGGTGGATGATGTAGTGATTGTTGAAAATTGTGATGTGCCTAAAAATGTTTGTGCCGTGAGTGAAGTGAGTGATGGTGCTGTGGGTGGTGAGATGTCCATGTCAGTGGACGTATCTAGTGCGGTGACCGTGAATATGGGTGTGATCGTGGGTACTCGTGTTGCATTCCTTACACAACCTGTAGACATCTGCTTCCATCGAAGGCCAATATACTCTTAATCTATGCAGAGTCTGTAATGTTCGATGTTTTGAATGATGTTGCTTTAAGGCACCTATGTGTGCTAATTGCAACCAATTCGCATGTTCTGATTCATCTACACAACAAGCAAGAATCTTTTGATTATCCTGTTTATATATGCTTCCTGCCATTATTTGGTGACTTGGTAATCTCTCCCTCTTTGATCTTTATCCTAGAAGTCTTGGGTCCGTATGTCAGAATAGGGACTATAGGTTTAGCCCATTCTGGTGCTATCTCAAGGTTAAACAAGTATGCATCTGGTAGATCATCCGCTACTCCTTGAGGAGCTTCTCCTGAGGTTAATCTTGAAAGGTGGTCAGCTCTAAGATGTGTCTTTCCTTTCTTGACTACTACTTCAAAATCATATTCCATGAGTAATAGAAACCATCGTATTAGTCGTCTTGTGTTACATGGCTTGTTGACTAAGTACAATAGGGCTTGATGATCTGTAAAGAACTTGAATTTGTTGGCCAACAAGTAGTGCCTGAACTTCTTTACTGCGTAGATCATCCCTAATCCTTCTCGTTCCGTCGTGGTGTAATTTCTTTCTGCTGCGTTCAATTGTCTGCTCGCGTAAGCTATGGGGAGATCTATGTTACCTTCATTTGTGGGTTGTGCTAACACACATCCTATGGCATAATTGGATGCATCCACATGTACATGGAATGGCTTACTCCAATCTGGGGTTGTCAATATAGGTGCTGAGCACAAGCGTCGTTTGAGTTCATTGAATGAATTTTCACATTCATTTGTCCATTCAAAATTGGTTAAAAGAGAGTACAAAGGCTTGGCTATGATTGCATACATATGTATGAATCTCCTATAATAACCGCAATGGCCCATAAATGCCTATACCTCTTTCACATTAGTTGGTCTAGGTAATTCTGCAATTACCTTCACCTTTTCTTCATCCGTCGAGATTCCATTTTTTGACACAATGTGTCCTAGAATTTTGCCTTGTCTGACCATGAAAACGCATTTTTCTGGGTTCAAACAAACCTGATATTCTCGACATTTGTCAAATATTTGTCTTAACTCTGGGATATGCGTCTGTCTTACATTTGAATGAGCACATAAGTCATCGACATAAACTTCCAAACTCTTGCGTAAGAATTCCTTAAAAACATGACACATGAGTCGCTGGAAAGTGGCGGGTGCATTTGTTAAGCCAAATGGCATCACACGAAATGCAAATATGCCCCATTCAGTGGCAAAAGCCGTCTTGTGTTGATCTTCTGGAGCAATGGCTACTTGATTATAGCTTGAAAATCCATCAAGAAAGCTGTAAACTTCCTTTCCAGCAACTCTTTCCAATAGATGTTCTGTGATAGGAAGAGGATAACTGTCTCTAATTGTGGCGGCATTAACTTTTTTAAGGTTAATACACACACGCAATTTTCCATTCTTCTTGGGCACAACCACAATGGGGGATACCCATTCGGTATGCTCAATTTCATAAATGAATCCTGCTTCTATCAAGCGATCTATCTCCTCTTTAATCTTCGCAGCATAGTTATCATTGTACGTGTACGGTTTCCATTTTGTCGGTTTTGCATCTGGAGTCATAGGGATTCTATGAGAACATATATCTGGATCTACTCCTTTCAAATCTTGGTAACTCCAAGCAAAAACATCTCTATATTCGCGCAATAGGGCAACTAATTCTTCTTCTTCTTCCTTCGTCAAATCATGCCCTATGTATGTACATTTTTCTTCTTCTCCTTCTATGGCTACCATTATTTTCTTGGTTTTCTCTCGGTTGTCATATACTTGTCCGTCATTCGCCTTTCTATTAGGCATTCGTACCATGATTCTTCTATCTTCGATTTCATATTTCTTGAAGTTCTCGGGTACTTCAAACAAAGATTCTTCTTTTTCTGACATGGTTTCTTTCTTCTTTCTTTTCTTGTCTTCACTCTTGTTAGTCACTTGAGTGGCTATTCTCACATCATTCATAATTTCTTCGTGTCTCTGAGGATGAGTTTCTACTTCGTAAAAATATTCTTCTTCTGATGCAAATGGGGAGTCCATGATAATTGATTCTAAGTCAAAATCGCTTGCATCCTCAAATGCATCAGTGTTAGGTTCACATTCTTCTAAAATTGCATCGCTCGTGATTGGCTCTATCGTGAAAACTGAAATGTCATAGCCATCCTCATCACAGTGGGGTGTCCATTGTTCTTCATTGATGGCTACATCCATGGTTGCTAGGATTTCTGCCCAACCATGGGGTTCAAACTCTTCGTCAGGGAATACTAGAGGTGCGTAGGCTGGATCCTGAAGGGTTCGGGGATGTTGTTCTGCACCTAAGGTCCTGGCTTCTAACCTTTCTTGCTCTTGTTTTGCTACTTTATACATCCATAAATGGGTGTCCTCGTGCAACCAAGAAGGATCTGATTCTAATGAGTGCACGGATTCCGTCTCTACTGGTGTCTTATGGATGGTATTCCATTGTATTGGGGGTACGTCTCTATGTGAATAGTCTTTAAGATTGACTTTGGTAGTCACTCCTAAATGTTGCAAGTACAAAGAATTAGTTCCCCAATCTTGTACAATTTGCAACTGACGCATGAATGGTCATCCCAATATCATCTCATAAGCATGATTTTTTGCAAAGTCACAAATGGCAAAGGTATGCTCAAATTCTACACCACAAGTGGTGAGAGATATGCCTTCTAGTAAGCCTAATGGTTTTTCTATGTGTCCATCAGCCATTTGTATCTTCATCCTGGTGGGTCTTAATGCTGGCTTACCCCAACGTTTCCATAAAGCGGTGGTAGCTATGGCTACTCTGGCTCCTGAATCTAAGATGGCTTTCGTGGTGTAGCCCTCATGGGTTATCGGAAGATAAGTGTTACCTTCCTCTCCTTTGCTTACATCTCCGATCTTTTCTACGGGTATCTCTGATACCATCTTATGTGATCCTATTTGTGAGGGAGTAGTAGCAAGCTCGGGGAATTGATTTGCTACATGTTTCCACAATTTTGGTTTTACCTTCAATAACTCCTCTAGAGTGAGATTACATTGTACTTTAGTATTCTTGATCACTTTCGTGTTTCTAGGGATTACTGATTCTTCATTCCTCACTATTATCGTGGGTGCTCTCAGACTAATAGACTTTGCTTCCCAAGGTCCTGTGAACTGAGGTAATTCTTGTAAAGAATTAGATCCAAATCTTGTGTTTTCAGTCAGTTGTTCTTCCTCTACACCATCGTAAATAGAGGGAATGTCTTGGGGAAATTGTTCCTGCAAGTCGTCTATTTCTTGAATAGGAGGATGGGTTCCTTGTTCCTTTCTCCACTTCTCTTCTTGTATTTCTCTCAAAAATTCATGTGAGTACCTATGTATGGAAGACAGGTTGTCTTGACTTTCTGTATTGGGTACTTGAGACAGGGATGGCGCATTCCTTTCCTGTGTCTCTGGGACAATAGGGTTCCTAGGCTGATCCTTTTTCTCTTTGCTTTCAATCAAATATTCTAGCCTCTCCATTAGTCCTTGAAAGTGTAAGTCCGGTTTTGCCATGTTATTCCAATTAAGATATCTAGAGGCTTCAAACAAAGCTTGTGCTAGTTCTACCATCTTCATGCAAAGTTTAGTTCTCTCAATTTCTAGATCAGCTCGAGGGTAGTTTTTGCTCATTTCAGCTACCTGAGGTCCCTCTTTTAATCTAGCCTGATATGCACGAAACATCATGTCTAGATTTTCTGGTATGGGTTCCGCTAAAACTGATCCTGATTTTTGAGCTGGATTCTCTTGATTCAATTCCTGTGAAGTCAATTCTTGGATTTTGGCTCTAGATTCCTTCAAACTTCCTTCCAACTCACTTATTTTTTTACTCCATTTTCTCTTAATTCTTTCTCTAGAATCTTTCCAAGATTTTGTCTTTTTACTGCTAGATTCTGCAACTTCACTGGTTCCGGCTACTTTCTCTTGATTAAGCTGTTGGTTCTGTAAGAGCGCCTGGGCTCTTGTTATAGCTTGGATCAGCACGTATGTAGGGTTGGATCCATCTGTGTTATTCACAATACCTATCACGTTGATCGGTGTCACATTTGTAGCATTAACAGGGTTCTTAGGACAATCTTTGATTATGTGCTCTTTGCCACAATCAGCACAAAAGCCTTGGATGTTATAGTACTGTGATTGTCCTGCTATCGGGGGATGTGGACAATCCTTTATGAAATGATCTCCTTGGCACCTAAAGCATGGTCCTCTAGGGCCCTGTGGTCTTTGTTGTCTCAATTGGGGCCGTGGATTTGGGTTGGTGTACATCACATTAGCATAGTCTGGCTCCCAACTAGGTTCCACTGGTGGACTATCATAATGATAGGTTTCTACGTGTTCTGGTGACTCTGTGTAATATGCGGGTGGACTATCTACATGCGTAGAGTCAAAACTGTTCGAATTCGGGTCACCCTCTGTGATCAAAGGTGAAGAAGGCACTAAGGCCCTACTTAGGTTCTATTCTGCAGCAGCGTATTTGACTGAGATGACATTCGCTGGTGGGGGTGGCTGCTGAGCTAAGACAGGTTGAGGTCTCTGTTGAGCCTGGTATGGGTAGTTCTGAGGAGGCCTATAGTAATAAGGCTGAGCATTGTATTGGCCTTGATACCTACCTGGCTGTGCGTATGCTTGCGGGTAGTTCTGTCTCACGGTTTGTTTGTTGTATGGGTAGTCCTGAGCCGTATGATTCGTGTATCTTCTCTCAATTGTACAGTATTGGCCACTAGGGTTGGCTTGTGGTTGTGGTGCATTGGGACACACATTTGCCATATGGTCACCGCCACAGGTGTAACAACGCTTGTTCATTAGTACCCTAGGTTTGCTAGAAACTCCTAGTTTCTGGGCCACTTTTTTTGCTAGGTCTTCTATCGAGTTAGACAATTTTGTGGATGCTAGAGATGAACAGTTTGCGTCCTTATAGACCTTTGAGAGTTCCAACTCGTCTCCTAAGTTGTCCTCAATGTCTATACAAATTCTTATACATTGCTCTAGCGTTCTGGGTTCTTTTAGGTACACGTAGGAGCGTAGTTTAGAGCTCAACAAGCCATCTAAAAACAATGACACTTGCTTGGCTTGTGAGGGTTGCTCTTGCATTGGACATCGTTCAACATATTGTCTAAACCTACGTCCTGCGAGTCTAACTGTTTCCTGAGGGGTCTGTTTAAAGCTATGAATCAACGAAGACGTGTCATGTCTAATCCCACTTTTAGAGAATTCAGTGATGAATGACTCTAAAAAGTGATGGATGTCTCTAAATTGCCTCTGTTGCAAAGGTTGGAACCAAGTTAAAGCGGTATTCTTTAACGTTAGTCCAAATGCGTTGTATTGCGTGAACATGTCTTCGACTTGTTCTGCTCTTAGTACTTGCTTGAATTCTGCGACGTGGTCATAGGGATCTCCTGTCCCATCAAAGTAATTCTTCATGGATTTCACTAATTGAGTGGGTCTCAATATTCTTGCGTGTTCACGTGGTCTGGGTAGAGGAAAATCATCTCTACCACCTGGTATTCCATGATCTCTTTGTCTATCCGCTCTATTAGTGTTCGTGGTTGTTCTATCTCTCCCTATGGGATGAGTGAAGCTTACTTCGGGTCTCTCTTTATTTCGCTCTCTTTGATTTCCATGGGCTGAGGATGTTCCTGCCCCTTGTTGACTTGTATTCACGTTCGTTCTAGATGGAGGGAATACCAATTCACCTCTCCATGTGTATGTGTTTTTAGTGTGGTCAGGTACCACAAAGACTCTTTCTGAAGTCTCATCCAGGTATACAACCCTTCCAGGTGTATCCGGGTCCTTGAACTCGTATATAGTGATGATACCTACCTCACTAAGTAGTTCTGTCTTGTATCTCCAAAAGGCTTCATCAGTTTCTTTATTTACAAACAACTCTATGCTTCTGTTGTCCTGAGGGATCCAATCCGGGATTAGTACTCGTGTCAGTACAGATTTCCCTCTAGGTGTTCTAGGCTCTTCTAAAGGTTCTTTTCCTTGAGATTTTGCTTCCGTCTCTGGTTGAATCACGCCAAACTCGTTGGTATTGTTTGGCTGTGTACTTAAGATGTACATAGTTCCTTCCTTGTCTATGTATGCGTCTCTCTCGAATTTCACCACTGGACGTTCCAATCCAATGGGTTGATCGGGGTTGTGCATTTGCACCACTTGCCTTCGCAAACCATCCTCATAGATGCGAGCACCTAATCGGTTGGTTCGGAGAACCTCTAGTTGTGTTCTATAGGGTCCTTCTGGTTTTTCTAAGTATGCTACATTTGACCCTACTTCTGGTCTTTCTGCGCTAAATGCCATTTCTGAATCACTAGTTTCTGAGCTCTCGTAGGGATAACTAGTGTTCAATTGTTGAGCCCACGATCGTGCAGTAGTTCTTACACTTGCCTCTGATGATCTAAGGCTTCGTCGGTCTGACTTACCTATATGTTTGCCCGATCTAAGGTTCATTAATTTTGTTCCTTGCACACTCAGTACACGCTCAGATCGTCAATGATTCTTTGTTATTACTTTCTTGATTTTTTTTAAATTTCTTTAGATTCTTGTCGTAATGTATGCGTCAGGAATTCGACTTTCCGTGGTACTTTGAGTTCTCGTTCCGTCAGACTTATGTTCTTTCCTTTAGGTTTTCGTGTCACACACCTTTACTTTAGTCTTGAACTTGATAAATTTAACTCTCTTGAACTTGAGGCGTTCCTATCGTCTTAATCCACAATGCTAACGTTTATCCTAAGCTAAGAATTGACTGAGGGGGTTGAGTAATCTTCCAACCTCGAGTCAGCTTTTCTGGTTGCTCTGATGCCCAAGAAGCCGCGCTTCCCAAGCTTTATGCCCTTCACTGCCTTGCCTTGGTTGCCTTCGATTGCCCTTGCTAGACCTGGAATAATCCAATATTAGACCAATTCACAGCTGGATGATCAAGCACTTGGTTATATACACCTTTTAAGTCCCTTCCCTTTTGCCCAACTTTTCAATGCTTGCCCCCTGGCTTTCTAGTCCCAAACCTCGTAAAGAGCTTTCTAACGAGCTATTAAGCTCAAAAAACGGACTTCGGATGAAAAAGTTATGACCGTTCAGGCCCTGGGGGGTAAAAACTAACAAACGTTTTTCTCCAAATATGAGCTAAGGGGTCTCCTATGAGTCTAATCACCCAAAAATTTCCCAAAAATAGCCCCAAAATTGGCCAAAAAATGAAACCCTAAAATTTGCGATGGGGGTGCACAATCGCGATGGTCTGAGATGATCGCGATGGTCTGGTACCGTCGCGATGGCGTGAGGGTGAACCGTCGCGATGGCGTGAAAGTGGACAATCGCGATGGCGTGAAAGTGGACAATCGCGATGGCGTGAGTTTGAACCGTCGCGATGGCTCGATCAGGCGGACAATCGCGATGGCGTCAGTCAACGGTCAACGTGAACAATCGCGATGGTCCAAAGTGAACCGTCGCGATGGTCACAGATGCGATGGCTTGAGCCAATTGCGATGGTCTGGGCGCGATGGCGTGAGCCAATCGCGATGGTCCAAAATTTTGGGTTGTCGCGATGGTGCAAGGGTGCGAGCCGTCACGATGGTCCAACTGCCACGTGGCACCGTCGGCGCGATGGCGTGAGCCAATCGCGATGGTGTGGGGTCAACCGAACAATCGCGATGGTCCGCGAACCGTCGCGATGGTCCAAATGAACCGTCGCGACGGCGTGAGACCGTTGCGATGGTCCGGCCGAGCCGTCGCGATGGCGTGAGCCTATCGCGATGGTGTGACACAATCGCGATGGTCTGAGACCGTCACGATGGTCCACCAAACTATGATTTTTCCAAATGCAAGTGTGGATTCCTAGAGGCGCTGGTGTCGCCTACACGCTGGTGTGGTCGCCTTCTTCAAATTCCGAACTTTGCAGACCATCGCGATGGTCTGACACAGTCAGAAATTTCTGACAGAAACTGAAAATTTTACCTTTTCCAAGCTTTCCTGATGCACTGGAGCACTGTACCTGCAAGAAAACTCAAGAAAGCAAAAGCACACACAAGCACAAAAGCTCTCTCTCACTCTCTCACATGCACAAATGAGGGGAAATGAGGAGAATGGGTGGATATGGTGAATTTTCTGATTTTTTTGGAGATGAAGATGATGATGTGGTAATGAAGATGGAGTGTGGGGGAGGTGAAAAACACTAACAACTAAGTAAAAACAACAACAAAAAACTGAAATTTTTACCTTCCAACGCCACTTCTTGCTATACTCTTACCATCACACATTCGTCCTAGACTCGATCCCCGGCAACGGCGCCAAATTTGGTGTTGCTCTAGCACAATGGTGAGAACCACGTTAAGAAGCTTCACCTCCTTAATGTCAATCCGCGGAAGAGATAGGAGTGATATGAAGATCGTGAATGTGAGATGATGTGAGAGTGAAGGTGAGAAGCACCAAGATGCACACACACATGCACACACACAATGAAGAGACAAGCAAGACACAATGGAAGGTGGGAAATTAGCTCTATTACTCAAGAACACTATTACAATCTCAAAAGAACTCTAACCTCAAACAAGCCAACACTAACCAACACTAACCAACCTCAAAAATGAGCTCTCTAGCTCTTTTTATAGTTTCTAGACTAGTTTTGACCGGTTTCACATCTAGTGACCGGCATAGTTAAAAATTAGGTCCTAGATGCTATTTGGAAGGGTAAACGATGTCTAAAAATAACGAAAATTGATACGCTTGTTCTACCTAAGCTCCTCAAGCTCGAGGACTCCTCGGCTTGCACAAAATGGAGCTATGGATTACAAAATGGGGTTTTCTATGTTACATATGTTACAATAGTGATAAAAATCACTGTTGGAGGTTTTTGAAAAGTATTTCTAAAACATGATTCTTTGAAAAAAGATTCCACTAGCTTCCTGCTCCGTCGTTACATGCTTCCGCGTCGTCTGTGCCTCTGGCTGCTTCCAACACCCGTGATCTGTATGTTTGTACACACTTCTTGCCATGATATGATACTTCTGGGCTTTTACTATCTCCCTATCTTGTGTGTTTATTATTGGGTGGTTAGGCCCATATGTCAATAATGGCACTAATGGCTTAGCCCACTGAGGTACAACTTCCAAATTAAACAAGTAAGCATCAGGTAAGTCATCTAACACTCCTTGTGGGGCCTCTCCAGATGTGAGCCTAGAGAGATGGTCTGCTCTCAAATGAGTCCTGCCTTTCCTCACTACTCAAAGTCATATTCCATTAGTAAGAGAAACCATCTTACTAATCTGCCTGTATTACATGGCTTGTTTACAAGGTATAGTAGAGCTTGGTGATCAGTAAAAAAATTTGAACTTATTTGCAAGCAAATAGTGTCTAAACTTTTTAACCGCGTACACCATGCCTAATCCTTCTTGTTCGGTGGTTGTATAGTTCCGTTCAACATCATTCAACTGTCTACTGGCATAGGCAATAGGAAGATCCATATTACCTTCACCCGTAGGTTGTGCAAGTACACATCCAATAGCATAATTGGAGGCATCCACATGAACATGGAATGGCTTGTTCCAATCTGGTGTGGTCAAGATTGGTGCTGAACATAATCTTCGTTTAAGCTCATTGAAGGAATTCTCACATTCATCAGTCCACTCAAAGTTAGTCAGAAGTCCGTACATGGGCTTTGCAATGACAGCATACATGTGAATGAACCGGCGGTAGTAACCACAATGCCCCATGAAAGCCTGTACTTCCTTGACGTTCTTTGGCCTAGGTAGTTCTGCGATGGCTCTCACTTTCTCTTCGTCAGTGAGCCGTTCTTAGACACTATGTGTCCTAGAATTTTGCCTTTCCTGACCATGAAAACACACTTTTCTAGGTTCAGGCAGACTTGATATTCTCTGCATTTATCAAAGATTTGTCTGAGTTCAGGTATATGGGTCTGTCTAATGTTGGAATGAGCGCAAAGATCATCAACATAGACTTCCAAATTCTTCCTCAAGAACTCTTTAAACACGTGACACATTAATCTTTGAAAGGTAGCAGGTGCATTGGTAAGCCCGAATGGCATTACCCGAAAGGCAAATATGCCCCACTCTGTGGCAAAAGCCGTCTTATGCTGATCTTCTGGTGCAATGGCTACCTGATTGTAGCCAGAGAATCCATCCAGGAAGCTGTACACTTCCTTGCCTGCTACCCTTTCTAATAGATGCTCAGTAATAGGAAGCAGATAACTGTCTCTAATCGTGGTGGCATTAACTTTTTTAAGGTTAATACACACACACAAATTTCCATTCTTCTTGGGCACAACCACAATGGGGGATACCCATTCAGTGTGCTCAATCTCATAGATAAACCCAGCTTCTACCAATCTATCTATCTCCTCCTTGATCTTAGCAGCGTAGTTATCATTGTATGTATAGGGCTTCTGCTTAGATGGTCTGGCATCTGAGGTCATGGGAATCGTGTGTGAGCATATGTCTGGGTCGAAACCTTTCAGGTCCTTGTAGCTCCAAGCGAATACATATCTGTACTCTCTTAGCAAAGCTACCAACTCTTGCTCTTCTTCTTCTTCCGTCAGGTCATGCCCTATGTAGGTGCATCTTTCTTCTCCCTCTTTTATGGCGACAACTATTTTCTTGGTAGTTTCCTTGCTATCATAGGCCTCTCCTGCTTGTGCCTCACGTTTAGGCATTCTTATCATGACTCTCCTATCGTCTATCTCATATTTTTTAAAGTTTTCAGGGACCTCAAACAAGGATTCTTCTGCCTCCGGAGTGACTTCCTTCTTCTTTCTTTTCTTTCCTCCACTCTTAGTGGCTACTTGTGTGGCTAGCCTCACATCATTCGTGATTTCTCCGTGTCTCTAGGGGTAAGCTTCAACTTCATAGAAGTATTCTTCATCTGATGCAAAAGGTGGGTCCATAATGATTGACTCTAAGTCGGAGTCACTTGCATCCTCAAATGTATCAGGGCTAGGTTTGCATTCTTCTAAAACTGCATCTCCCATGATTGGCTCTATTGAGAAGACTGAAATGTCATATCCATCGTCATCACAGTGGGGTGTCCATTGCTCTTCATTGATGGCTACATCCATTGTTGCTAAAATTTCTGCCCACCCGTGAGGTTCAAACTCTTCATCGAGAAATACTACAGGTGCATAGGCTGGGTCTTGAATTGATCTATGTGTCTCTTTCGCACCTACCTCTCTGGCTTTTTCTCTTTTCTCTTCTTCTACTGCCACTTTGCACATCCATAAGTGGGTGTCTTCATGCATCCATGAGGATCCTGATCCTATGGAATGCACTGACTCCGTGTCATCCTTGTCTCTATGGACGGGATTCCATTGAATGGGCGGTACGTCTCTATGAGAGTAATCCTTGAGATTGACTTTGGTTGTAACACCTAAGTGTTGCAAGTATAAGGAATTGGTTCCCCAGTCCTCTACTACTTGCAATTGCCACATAAATGGCCTTCCCAAAATCATCTCGTAGGCTTGGTTTCTGCTAAAGTCACATATAGCAAAAGTATGTTCGAACTCAACACCACATGTAGTGAGAGTTATGCCTTCTAGCAATCCCAAGGGCCTCTCAATATGGCCATCAGCCATCTGCAATTTTATTCTCCTCAGTCGAAGTGCTGGCTTGCCCCAACGCTTCCATAGGGAAGTTGTAGCAATTGCAACTCCTGCACCTGAGTCCAAAATTGCATTGGTTGTGTATCCCTGATGGGTAACTGGGAGATAGGTATTTCCTTCTTCTCCTTCACTCATGTCTCCTATCTTATCCAATGGTATTTCAGGCACTGTTCTATGAGATCCTACCTGGGAACGCGATTTCGCTATGTCTGGCACTTGTTTGGCTACGTGTTTCCACACTTCTGGCTTAACTTTGAGTAGCTCTTCTAAAGTGAGATTGCAGTGCACTTTAGTGTTCTTTACTACCTCTGTATTCCTAGGTATGATTGAGTCTTCGTTTCTTATCATGACTGTGGGTGCTCTCAAGCAAGTAGACTTGGTTTCCCATGGGACTGTGAAATGTGGTAACTCTTGCAAGGAATTAGACTCAAAGTCTAACCTCTCATGAGAGTGGGAACTTTCCTGTTCTTCATAAATAGAAGGGATGTCCTATGGGAACTGATCATGTGCGTCATCCACAAGTTCAATGGGAGGAGGGACTTCACTCTCCTTTGCCCACTTCTCTTCTTGAATCTCTCTCAGGAACTCTGGTGAATACCTATTCATAGAAGAAGAGGTGTCTGGTTCAGTGGAGTTAGGCACATAAGCTCCCTGGGGAGGAATGCTTATTCTATCACTTGCCCTCTCCTTAGCCTGGGAAGTGGCTCCTTTTCCAGACTTTGCAAGTAACCTCTCCAATCTATCCAATAGACCATCAAAGTGCAATGGTGTTCTGATGGGGTTAGGGCCATTGAATAAGCGACTAGCTTCAAACATGGCTTGCGCCAATTCGACCATTTTAGCACAAAGCTTTGTTCGCTCTATCTCTAGATCGGCTCCAGGGTAACATTCCTCATGATCTGTTACATTGGGCCCTTCTTGGATTCTGGCCTGATATGCTTTAAGCATCATGTCTAGATCTTCAGGAGTGGGATCGGCTAGGACTGATCCTACTCTGGGTGATGGGTGGGTTAAGGGTGGTGTATTGAAAGGTTGGGGAATGGAAGAAGATGGATTGGCAGGTAAAGGGAAAGGTGGTGGAGGGGTGGTGTGAGAGTGGTTTTGAGATGCGAGTTCACTTATCTTTGCTTTGGTTTCTCTCAAGCTTTCTTCAAGTTCGCTCATTTTTTGTGACCATTGTCTTTTCATTCTCTCCCGGCTATCTCTCCATGCTCTTGTCCTTTTCTTGGTTATACTCTCTGTCTCACTAACCTCAGAACTCTTTTCCTGCCCTACTCCTTGAGTTTGCTGCAAGGCTTGGGCTCTAGTGACCACATGCACTGGGGCTGTGGAAGTTATACTTCCCGTAGAGTCTACCACTAACCCAATGACGTTGATAGGAGTGATTTTAGGCATGTTATTAGGGTTCTTTGGGAAATCTCGTAGGAGATGCTCTTTTCCGCAGTCTTGACAGAAACCTTGAATTGTCACTGGTTGGGGTGGTGTAGGGGCAGGCAGTGGACAATCACGTATAAGGTGATCTCACTAACATCTGAAGCATGGTCCTCTAGGAAATGGGGGTTGTACCTGCCTAGGTTGAGGTCTAGAGTTGGGGTTTGTGTACATGACATTAGCATACTCAGGCTCCCCACTATTTTCACTTGGGTCCTCATAATAGTATGAATCGTTATGCTCGGGTGACTGCATGTAGTAAGACTGTGGGCTATCAATATGTGTGGAGTCAAAACTATGGTCACTTGGATCACTGTCAGATAGCAATCGGGTGACTAGGACTATGGCTCTGTTTGGATTTTCTTCAGCAGATGCATATTTCACTGGGATCACATTGGTTGGAGCAGGGGTTTGCTGCACTAGGATTGGTTGAGGTCTCTGCTGCCCTTGATAAGGTGGCTGATAAGGTTGCTGTGGTCTGTTGTATTGTTGTGGTGGGTACTGATTCTGGTATCTACCCTGTTGTGGATATGGCTGAGGGTAAATTTGCCTAACAGTTTGTTTGTTATATGGGCAGTCCTGTGCAGTTGGTTGGTGTACCTTCGCTCTATGGTGCAGTACTGGCTACTAGGATTCACCTGGGGTTGGGCCATAATGGGGCATACATTTGCCATATGGTCCCCTCCACAAGTGTAGCACTGCTTAACTAGGGCAAATCTTGGAATTTGTTTGCTAGAGACACCTAGTTTTTGAGCTACCTTCTCTGCAAGTTCCTCAATGGATGTGGACTGACCAGATGTGAGACTACTAGAGCTATCCGAATCCTTATAGATTTTTGATAGCTCTAACTCCTCGCCTAGATTATCCTCAATGTCTATGCACATGCGCACGCATTCTTCTATAGTTCTGGGGTCCTTCAAATACACATATGACCTAAGCTTGGTGCTCAACAAGCCATCTAAGAACAAAGCCACTTGCTTGGCTGGTGTAGGTAACTCAGGCATCAGGCACCTCTCTAGGTATTGCCTAAACCGTCTTCCTGCTAGTCTGACCGTCTCTTGAGGTGTTTGCTTGAAGCTATGAATTAGTGAGGAAGTGTTGTGCCTTATGCCACTCTTAGAAAACTCAATGATAAATGCCTCTAGGAGCTCATCTATGTTTCTGAAATGCCTCTCGTTTAGTGGTTGAAACCACGTAAGGGCGGTGTTCCTGAGGGTTAGACCAAAAGCATTATATTGTGTGAATAGGTCCTCTACCTCTTCAGCTTTCACGACTTGCCTAAATTCTACCACATGGTCATAAGGGTCTCCAGTGCCATCAAAGTAATTCTTCATGGACTTCACCAGTTGAGTTGGCCTCAGGGTCCCAGTGTGTTCTCTCGGCCTTGGCAAAGGAAAATCATCAGCATTTCTTTGGTTCCTTGGGTCTCTAAATCTCTCGGTTTCTTCTCTATCCGTCCCTGTTCTCATCCTTTCTCTTCCTAGGGAGTTGGCAAAGCTTACCTCAGGTCTGTCTCTACTCCTATCTCTTTGAGCTCCATGAGCTTGGGAGGTCCCAACTCCTTGGTGACTGTAGGACACATTGGACCATGGTTGGGGAAAAACAAATTCACCCTTCCATGTGTAGGCATGTCTGCCATGCTCGGTGACCACGAAGATCCTCTCTGATGTATTGTCTAGGTAGGTTACTTTGCCTGGGCTATCAGGGTCTTTAAACTCATAGATTGTGAGAGCACTTACTTCCTAAGGCTGGGCAGGTTTATACCTCCAAAAAGCCTCATCAGTTTCTCGGTTTAAAAGCAAATCTATGCTTTTATTATCCTGTGGAATCCACTCTGGAGTCATGATTCTGGTCAAGAAGGATTTACCACGGGGAGTTCTTGGCTCTCTCTCTAAATTCCCTTGCTCTATATCACCCATGTCGGTCTCCGCAATCACATTTCCAAACTCATCTGTTCTATCAGGAAGAGTGGTGACTACATATATAGTCCCCTCTTTATTTAGGTATGCTCCATTCTCAAACTTGACTACCGGGTGTTCTAGTCCATGGGGTCGATCGGGGTTCTTAATCTGGACCATAGATCTTCTCAGGCCGTCTTCGTAGATGCGAGCACCTAGAGGATTAGTCTTGATGTATTCCAATTGAGTCTTGTAAGGTCCTTCTGGCTTTTCTAGATAAGCCACCCCTGAACTACCTACAGGTCTCTCCATGTTATAGGACATCTCAGAATCACTTGTTTCTGATCGGGGAGTGTATGGGTAATCACTCAACTGCTGGGCCCAAGACCTAGCAGTGTGATTGACACTAGCTTCGGAAGATCTGAGGCTTTGTCTGTCTCGGCCTAAGTGTCTGCCTGACCTGAGGTTCATATGCCTGGTTTATCTACCCCCTTGGTCCCAAGTACACCCTCGTTGCAGGTGAATTTGTACCAATCACTTTGTTCTTTTTAGTTGATTAATATGTTAAGCACTTGTTCAAGATCACGTCGTCAGGAATATTTAAGTGAAGTTCGCACTTGATAAGTGATCGATTTGAGTTTACTTTTGTCCCTTAGGGTTTTCGCACTTAAGACTTACTTAATGCTTGCACTTAGTTGATTAGTTCTCTTGGACTTGATTCGTGCCTAACGTTGCCCTAATTAATTACCACACCTAAGTCGTACTTAGCCTAGGCTAGGAATTGACAAAGGAAGGTTGAGAGAACTTCCAACCTCAATCCTCTGGTTGCTCAGACTGCTGCACAAGCCCACGAAGCCTTCTCCCAAGCTTGGTACACACCCTTGCTAGCTTGCCTTGGAATGCCTTGCTTGCACACAATGTTCCTGCAAAAGTTTCTCAAGTTAATATAGCTCCTTTACCACAATGGATTGACTGACACACATCAGCGATTACAGGCCCCCCTTGGAGTAACTCACTGTACCCCCAAAATCTTATGACCATGTAGGATTCTCAACAAGCTTTCCAACGAGACCAAAATCTCATCAATCGGAGTTTGTATGGTGAAGTTATGACCATTCAGGCACTTAGGGATCAAAACAGGCTCTCAGGGTTCAGGAAATTCCTCCCTGGTTTCTAGGTCTTTTGCCCACTCCTAAGGCTCTAATGTTATCCCAATGTGTCCAAAATTAAGCCCAAATATACCTCAATTCACTCAATTAATTCACTCTAAAATTTTATGCGTTAAGCCCATGTATCGTGATAGGTCGGGTCGAGGTGTCGCGATAGGTCAAGGTGTCGCGATACTTGGGAGTGTCGCGATAGGTCGAGGTGTCGCGATACTTGGGAGTGTCGCGATACCTGGGAGTGTCGCGATACCTGGGAGTGTCGCGATAGGTCGAGGTGTCGCGATACTTGGGAGTATCGCGATAGGTCAAGGTGTCGCGATACTTGGGAGTGTCGCGATACCTGGGAGTGTCGCGATAGGTCGAGGTGTCGCGATACCTGGGAGTGTCGCGATAGGTCGAGGTGTCACGATACTTGGGAGTGTCGTGATACCTGGGAGTGTCGCGATATCTGGGAGTGTCACGATAGGTCGAGGTGTCGCGATACTTGGGAGTGTCACGATACCTGGGAGCCTCACGATAGGTCGAGGTGTCGCGATACTTGGGAGTGTCGCGATACCTGGGAGTGTCGCGATACCTGGGAGTGTCGCGATACCTCGAGGTGTCACGATAGGTCGGGATATGGTGAATTTTTCTGTTCTGTCTAGTGATCCTAGGAGCTCTAGGGCTGCGCAGTGTCGTGGTGCACTCAGAATCGTGATTGGTGCAACTTTTCAGTGTGTTACGATAGCTCGAGCTCGACGCCTCGGAGTTTGCGTAGACAGAATCCGTACCTACTGAGCTTGCTGGAGATGATGATGAAGCAGAAACCTGCAAGAAACATGCAAAACACACACAAACAAGAACACACACTCGTTCTCTCTCAAACTCGCACAAAGCAAATGAGGGAAATGATTTGGAAGTGGGAATATAAGGTGGAGAAGGAGATGAGGATGGAGATGAAGATGGAGATGGAGATGGAGAAAAATTAGAAATTTACCTACTACTTACCATTCCAACGCGTCTTCTCTACGTCTTACCATCACACGCTCGTCCTCAAATCTCGAATCCCCGGCAACGGCGCCAAAATTTGGTGTAGCTCAGTGATGAGTAGCACCTCCTTTAATGTCAATCCGGGAAGACATGAGGATGGTATGAAGACCTCGAGCAAGTGATGGCACAAATGTGTGAGTGAGAAGCACACTAACATGCACACACATACACACACACGCGCACACACGGCAAGAACAAAGAGAGTAAGACAATGGAATCACTTCTATTATAACCAAGTTCTCATACAAGCTCAAAACTACAAGAAGCTACCCTCAAAAATGAGCTCTCTAGCTCTATTTATAGTTTTGACTAGCTTTGGCCCTGTCCAGACCTAGTGTCCGGCCTAGTTAAAAATTAGGTTCCCGGGCTTATTCGAGGGCTCAAACGAGATCTAAAAAATATGAAAATTGGCAGGCAACTACTTCTAAGGCTCCTCAAGCTTGAAGACTCCTTGGCTTGTACAAAATGGAGCTACAAAAAGGTGAAACGATATTTACAAGGGTTTTTAGTGATGAGAATCACTTTTAAAATGATGTAAGGTTTGGAAAAATTTAATGGGTTGCCTTAGTGCTAGATTTGCGTGTATGCCGTACTTGCTTCTCCCCATATGATGCCAACACATAGCATATGCAATGTTGTTTAATGTTGCTTATACGACTCTAAGGCATGGCTTATACGAGGCAATCGAGTATCAGGGGATAACAGGTTTACGTCACGTATGCAATATTTACAAAAAATAAAAAACATTAAACCGCTCTTCGATCTTCATTTATGCACATCTAATCAAAGAGATCTCCAACGTTCAGATCTGCAATGCAGTTACGAGCTCTTTCTGGATCTCCCTCTTTTCTAATCCCTCTCTTATTGTCTCTCTTTCTCTCTTTGTTTCTCTCCCTCTCCTTCTTTTTACCTCTTTCTTTTAATTTCTATCTTTCTCTCTTTTTCATTTTTGTTCATCATTTTTTATTTCTCTATCTTCTCTCTCTCTCTCTCTATTATACGTTATTCAAAAATTTCACCAAGCATAAAATATGGCTAATTATTGTAAGTGTAATTTTCATTGGATGTATATCATTTAAATTGTTTTATTCTCATTAATAAACATACTCACACTTACTTTTCATATACACATATACACATATACATGACCATGCACGCTCACACATATACACACATGCACATACACACACATATACATATACATACACTTACACATACACGTGCACATACACACACACACATACATACACATAGACTTACACATACACTTAAAATATACATGCACATAAACTTACACATACACATACACACATATACACGTGCATATGCTCAAACATATCTACAAACACATAAAAGAACATGCATGCATGCATTATTGCATATACACATACTCATATACACATTAACACATACTTATACACATGCATATGCATATTCACATGCATGCATATACACATGGATGCAAATGAAGATGCATGCACATGCACATGCATGCTCATATATAAACACATGCATATACCTACATATACACATACACACACAACATACATATGCATATATATATATATATATATATATATATATATATATATATATATATATATATATATATATATATATATATATATATATATATATATATATATATATATATATATATATATATATATATATATACACACACATAAACATGCACATATGTACAATATATATGCACATCCACTTATATATACACATGCACATACATACATATACACACACATTGACACATACTTATACCTACATACATATACAGACACAACATACATACACACACACATATGTGTGTGTGTGTATGTACGTTGTGTCTGTATATGTATGTAGGTATATGTAGGTATAAATATGTGTTAATGTGTGTGTGAGTATGTCTGTGTATATGTATGTATGTGCATGTGTATATATAAGTGTATGTGCATATATGTGTGTACATATGTACACACACACACACACACACACACACACACACACATATATATATATATATATATATATATATATATATATATATATATATATATATATATATATATATATATATATATATATATATATATATATATATATATATATATATATATACATACATACATACATACACATATACACACACACATATAAACATGCACATACACACATATATACACACATTGCAACTAAACATATAAACATATACATAAACACATATATAATATGAATGAAATATATAATTAAAGTAATAAAATACGTGTTAAATATAAACAACAATAAAAATCATTCAAACACAATTTTTCATTAATTAATACCATAGTCACAATTCAAAGCATAATTTGAATGAGAAAATATATAGATATTAAAAAAATATGTATATCAATGTAAAATATATATCCAATGTAATATATCAATCATCCAATGTAAAAGTTTTCACTACCTATAGCTTTTTAACCACTAAGTTAAAAATTTCTTCCATTGTGGATTTTGAAGCATTAGAAGATGTAGAGCCTTCATTTCATGTATCTATGGCTGGAGTCTCAAGTTCAATAGCTAGATTGTCCTCTAATTCTATGCATACTCTGATTCGCTCATTCAAAATTGCAAGCCTTCGAATGTACACAAGAGGGCATAGTTTTTTGTTTGTGAGTCCCTCTTGGAATAAAGAGATTAATTTTATTTTAGCTCGTTGTCACCAATTGGGCATTGATCCATGCATTGTTCAAATTGACTTGCCGCAAATTTTATTGATTCATGATTTAGCTTGTTTAAAGCTATAGATCAAACTCCTTGTGTTGGAAGCAGCCAGAGGCACAGACGACGCGGAAGCATGTAACAACGAAGCAGGAAGCCAGTCAAATCTTTTTTCAAAGCTAAGCGTGTACTGAGTGTGCAAGGAACAAAATTAATGAACCTTAGATCGGGCAAACATATAGGTAAGTCAGACCGACGAAGCCTTGAATCATCAGAGGCAAGTGTAAGAACTACTGCACGATCGTGGGCTCAACAATTGAACACTAGTTATCCCTACGAGAGCTCAGACACTAGTGACTCAGAAATGGCATTTAGCGCAGAAAGACCAGAAGTAGGGTCAAATGTAGCATACTTAGAAAAACCAGAAGGACCCTATAGAACACAACTAGAGTTTCTCCGAACCAACCGATTAGGTGCTCGCATCTATGAGGATGGTTTGCGAAGGCAAGTGGTGCAAATGCACAACCCCGATCAACCCATTGGATTGGAACGTCTAGTGGTGAAATTCGAGAGAGACGCATACATAGACAAGGAAGGAACGATGTACATCTTAAGTACGCAGCCAAACAATACCAACGAGTTTGGCGTGATTCAACCAGAGATGAAAGCAAAATCTTAAGGAAAAGAACCTTTAGAAGAGCCTAGAACACCTAGAGGGAAATTTGTACTGACACGAGTACTAATCCCGGATTGGATCCCTCAGGACAACAGAAGCATAGAGTTGTTTGTAAATAAAGAAACTGATGAAGCCTTTTGGAGATACAAGACAGAACTACTTAGTGAGGTAGGTATCATCACTATATACGAGTTCAAGGACCCGGATACACGTGGAAGGGTTGTATACCTGGATGAGACTTCAGAAAGAGTCTTTGTGGTACCTGACCACGCTAAAAACACATACACATGGAGAGGTGAATTGGTATTCCCTCCATCTAGAACGAACGTGAATACAAGTCAACAAGGGGCAGGAACATCCTCAGCCCATGGAAATCAAAGAGAGCGAAATAAAGAGAGACCCGAAGTAAGCTTCACTCATCCCATAGGGAGAGATAGAACAACCGCGAACACTAATAGAGCGGATAGACAAAGAGATCATGGAATACCAGGTGGTAATGTATTCGCCGGGCTTTGAAAGTAGTCGTACTCTGCGGGGGTCAAACTGTGGTAGTGGCTTTCTTTGCAAGTACCTGAGTGCTTCGTTGGAGCCTACTGATTTGACTAACTCTCTGAATCCTTTGATGTATGCGTCTTCGAATCCACCTGTGACAAGTTCTTGTTCTATTAGTGTTTGACTCTCTTCCTCTGTCAGCTTTTTGCATGCCCAAACTTTTTCCATAGTTCTATACAGCTTCTTGATAGCTAGTGTGTAAGCTGCTGCTTCGTAAGTTTCATCTTCATGGGTACTTGTATCACCATGTGTCTGTTTGTTGGCCTTGGCCATCTGTCTGTTCATGCTCTTGGGATTCCTGTGTTCCCTGGCTAGCTTCGTCGTCTCCTTCGTCGTCATTGGTTGCTGTTCTTTCGTCATCAGAGCTGGACACGATCTGTCCTTGTGGCTGATCCTTGGGTGTGGTAGGGTAGCTAGGCCTTTCAAATTCTTGAGAAAACAATTGTCCTTCTGAAAATTGGAACTCATTGGAGAATGCATCAGGCATCTCAAAATCAAAAGTTTGGTCCAGTGGCTCTGCTTGTCCTACTTCTAAATGGGGTATTGGAAAAGAGAAAGCTTCCGCACCAATAGTGGTGGGAAGTTCAGCTGCTGTGGTGATAGGTTCTGTGGTTGTGGCTGCTTGGGGTGCAACAGTACTGGTGGTGCCCTCCGGCGTAACTGGTCTTGATAACCGTATACGAATTGGTGGTACCGTGGGAGTGGCTGCTGTTGGTGACTGCTCTGGAGATGGTTGTGGCGAGGGTGATTCTAGGACTTGTAGGCATGGGATAGTGCCTCTCATCCGCTTTCCGGCTCTGCCTTTGCTAGACTTTCTAGCCTTCTTAGTGGTCCCTTTGAATGCTTTCAGTTCCTCAGTGGTCATGGCACGCTCAATTGGTAAGTCATGCGCCAAGCACATATATATGATCCTGGTGAGGGCGCAGCATCCATTGATTACCTTCTTTCGCTCCCACCTATGTTGTGCCAAATAGAGCTGATCAATTATCCAGCTGGCTAGATCAACAGTTTGAGGTCCAGTACATGCTAAGTACAATCCAAACCAGATTCTCTTGTGAGGCATGGTAAAACGATCCTGAGCTGGGAAAGCAAAGTGCTGCATGCATATCCGTAATGGCTTAGAGAGCTCAGGGGTTATAGCTGAAATGTCCTCCCACTTAGTTACGTCACCACGTTTCATCTGCTCTGGGACTAGCCGTTCTCGCTCCGTCGGAATATGCGTTCCATGTATTTTGAGAGCTGCGCGAATTAAATCTTTGGACAAATAAAACCTTCTAAATGGAGGTTCATTTACCAAGGATGGTAACATGAATGTTCCGGGTAGATCCTTGTTCTCTGAAGCTGTCAAGGTGGTTACTAGGTAAAAGCATCTGTAAAAATCAGGTTTAGGCAGAGGGTCACTAAAATATTCTGTAAATCCCGCTCGTGCCCAAACGTGCGTTAAATCTTGTGTATTCTGCAGTCCTTCAAATTCTCTTGAAAAGAACTGGTACTTGGTCCATGTGCGGAGATCAAATGCCAAATTGGCCTCAAATATGAAATCAGCGTCTGCTAAGGGTCCTGCTAGGCCTTGAAACCAATGAGAATTACGATGAATCTTCTCAGTATATCCTCTAGGAGGATCATCGATGGGCATGGGTCCTGGAAAACCTTGAAACTCTGGTGGTTGCATCGTAGGATAAGATTCCGCTAGTAATTCTCCAATAGTGGCCATCGGTGCACTGGGGCCAGCTTCTGATGGTCCTTCTTCGGTTTGCATGATGACTGATGAGCTAATGGAAAAGATATGCTACAAAAGATTAACACATTAGCATGGAAATTAATTATGATCCCATTAAGGTGAGACCGCAATCCCTTTCCATAACCGATGTGTAACCCGTGTAGCCAAGTGTCGTGAAGTGATTGATGCAATGATCTTTTTGCAGAGCTAATGCAGGTCTCTAGACACCTACATGGTTTAGATTATGCCTACAATTCTTGATGAGCTTTTATTATGCATGATGTGGGGTTTAGGTGTATGAATTTATACAAGGTTTGGTTGAGGGTGAATTATTACAAGGGTGGAGTTTAAATGGGGTGGGAAAATTGTTAGATAATGGGGTACAAGAAGACGTTTGGATACGTTTCGGTATCCATTTCCTAAGAATCTTTGAGTGGGTGGTGTGTTTCTGCTGAGGGACAAAAAGCGGTATCGGGTTTGGTGGTATTGAAGGATGGAAAGATTTCTGATAGATTCCCCACCCCGCGCTATAGCTGTACATACCTCAGTAGTCACTGACGTATCGACCACCCCAACCGCTCCTCCATCACCGCCCATCCCTCCAGCCTCCCCTCTTCACCCTCAATCCCCCAGACCAACATCTTCATTCGCCAGTGGGGTTGCAAAAATTGTCTTTACGACCACTAACCCCACGAGTCCCGCACCCATTAGCCCTAGTCTACCCCCTCCCACACCCACCTTTCTATCCAACCCATTCCTTCATCAATCTTTTCCATCTTTCCCCACAACTCCAAGACCCCTTTTCCCATTCCCACCGCCATTAACCTTCTCCCCCGTCTCACCTCCCCGACCCACTGTAACCCCTCTTTCCCCTTTCTACCAAGCTGCTCCAGCCAGCCCCCCTGTAAATTACCCCTCAACCTTTGTAAATCCCGTATTTACACCAGCACGAGTACCCACGATCACACCCATATTCATGTCACCGCACTAGACACGTCCACTGACATGGACATCTCACCACCCTCTGCACCATCACTCACTTCACTCACGGCACAAACATTTTTAGGCACATCACAATTTTCAACAATCACTACATCATCCACCTTCCCACCCCCATTCCCCATTCCCGTTGCATCTACACCAACTGCATCTTCATTTAGCACCCCATTAATACTATCACCCACTGTAGATAATGCATTTCGACAGATGTTCATGTGTATGATGCAAGTCAGAGATGAGTTCACATCTCTTGGCGATAATTACCAGCAGCTGCAGAGGACAACCAATGACTTACAGTCGCAGCTTAATTTATTGTCTATTGAGAATGCCTCTCTGAACACCCGATACCAGGAATTACGCGAGGCTTATCACAAATTGGAACTAGAAAGCGAAGAAAAGACCAAGGAAGCCACTGCTGACCTGGATAACTTATTAAGAGCCCAGACAGTCCGCAATGCAATGCTAACACGAAACATGGGCTTACTACGAAGACACCTAGCAGCCGCCAAGGAAGAAAAGGAGCGCTTACAGGACCAGAACCGAGAAAACTTAGAAGCAGCGCTCGACCACCCAGACCAACCACTCAGTCCTAGTCGGTTCAAAGCCATTCCCTCGGACTCGATGAGGATGCTGCTAGACGATCATGTAAGATTACTAGATGAATACGACCGCATGAACGAGGAGTTACAGAAACTCAAAGAAGATCACAAATTACTCCAGTTACGAGAACCGGCACACCAAGACATACCAGCACCTGTGAACCCCTCTCCTGACCTCTTAGAGGAACTCAACTCATTACGGGCCCAGGTATCATACCTTGAATCAAGGATCGTAGTATATGAAGCACCACCAAGACCAGATTCCCCACCTGAGCTTCCAGCTGAGGAAGAAACGGTCACCATTCCGGTGGAGGAAACATTTGAAGAGGCGTACGAGCCACAACCCATCCCAGGCGGACGCGTCACGGCCGAAGGCCAGATGACGTACGAACTTCCGACCCCCGCGTGGATGAAGACTATTGAGGAACTTGGAACAATGCACTCAGCGAGAGTAGAGGCACAATTACATGCCATGGCGATGATAGAAGAAAGAATATTACAGTCTCCATTCTTTGCTCATTTGGCCCCACGACGCTACATATCTGGGCATGAGCTACAGTATAAACCGTATTTCATGTTAATGGCCGAATACCAGTTAGCCATTGAGAAAGAGACAGGTAAGAAACCATCGCATGCAACTCAATTCGAGGCGGATGATTTGCCACTAGATGCACAACAAGGAAGGATCTATCAACCAGAGTGGCGAAAAGATTTACTACAGCAGTATCCAGAAATGATGAGTACATGGGTAAAGGCACCTTTGCATTTGAAGTATAACCCGTGTTGGGGACTAGTACCACGACGCCGCTCTTGGACTGCCTTCGCTATTAAGGTACAAAACAATAAGCAGTGCCAAGACTGGTTGAATTACCCCTATTTTAAGCCACCC